>VDFB02047230.1:245571751-245696593 GCA_007258455.2 Sequoia sempervirens | reverse complement strand
TAGAAACTAGACTCCATTTTACAAATTTAAAAAAAAATATTTTTTTAAAAATCTATTACTTTCAAAAATTTGTAGGGGGAGCACGGCCGAAATTCTGCTTTTTATGAAGTGCCCACTTAGAAAATTAGTAAAAAATCAAATATTCATTAAAAAATTATCAGAAAATTTGTGCATCAACTAGATGTTGTTAGCTAACTTCTGACGTAGCGATTTTAAAAATACTAAAAAAAAGTTCACCGTGCTCAGGTCATACAAGAGTTGCTATGTTATGTTTTTCTGACAAAAACAACACCAATTTGTGTACATCCCTCTGTTGAACCCCTTAATCTCAACCATTTTCAAAATAAATTAGTAGTTTAGAAAGTAGACTCAAAACACTTCGATCCTTGTTTTTGTTCCATGTCAAAATTTTGAGTGTAACTATTCTCAATTTCACGTCCAAGGTCAACATTTCCTGATTTCAAAAAAAAATTGACCACTTAAGCCCCCTTTTTGGGAACCATCTTGGTGCACTTACCCTTAAGAACACTTTAATTAATAGGGCTCTAGACTTAATGTGAATATTTAAAATACATATTACAACACTAAATTAAGGCATAATTAAGTTAATTTTAATACTAATTCCTAATTAAGTATGAAAAAGCGATACTTTTTTCTACACTGTGTTAGTACAAGATCATAGGGGTCCAAACTGGGCCCTTAAGTGGCAATAAAATTTAGAAAAAAAGAGTTAGACAACTTGACATAAAATTTTGAATAAGTTATTAACATAATTTGAAAAATATATAAGAATAGAATTTGTAGTAAATTGAATGTAATTTCTAAAATACTATTCATTTTTTGGAAAAAAAATTCTATTTGGTGAAAATTTGAAATTTCAATGCAGTAGTACTAAATTTTTAGGAAAAATAAAAAGCAGGTGTATGTCTAACCAACCTAAGTACAAGATAAAAATGATATATTTTTGTGACACTTTCAATATAAGTATAGGACACATGCATGGATGTACCACATTTTTTTGTAATTTTGTAAGAAATTAATTATGAATTTTTATTAAAACTTTTTAAAAATATTAAAACTTGTTTTATCTAACTACCATAACTTGGTAAAAAAATCATGAAATTCAATTTTTATTTTCTTATCCTATAGTATGGGAAGCATAGAATGTGATGTATTTTTCGAATTCAAAAAATATGAAATTGTTTAAGAATTATATATATTTTTCAATCAACCTACCAATTAGGAATTTAGTCAAAATGTATGTAGAAAATCAATAATGATTATCTATTTAATTCTAAATAATTCATACCTTATATTTTTGGAAAACTAATAATTTTCTCAATAAACCCTTTTTATTTCATCAAATTCAGATAAAAAAAAGGTCATCGGCCACTTTTTTATCATATCGCCACTTTTTGGACCCCCATGATCCCGCACTCTATAATTTAGCCCCCATTTTAGTGAGAGGATGACCTCATGTCAAACTTACTCTAAAGTAGACATTCAAGACACATGTGTAGGGTGTGTGCAAGAAGTTGAGTCCACTTTTTGGCCAAAAAATAGAAGTGTTTTCCCTAATTTTCAGAATTTGTCACATTTGACCTTAAAATTTGAAACACTTAGAGATGGAATCTTGGAAAAAGTCACTAAAGTCACTAAACATAAAATGTAGTAGTTGGAGTCTAGTTTCCAAATATGTAATTTATTTTAATACCCAAATGATAAAAATTGATTTTCAATAGGAACTTCTAAAAACCATTGTTTAAAAGTCACTTTTTGTTCCACACCATGCACCTATGCGTCATCCATATTTTGACCTAAACAATCATATTTTTCTAAATCCTTTTGGGAAAATATTCATAACTAACTGAAACACGTTTTTGATAATTTTTTGTAATTTTTTATTGAAGAATTTTTGTTCTGTTAAATTTGTATTGGCCATATTTGTTGTTTTGAAAAATTGTGGTGTACGTCATGCATAAGATGACCTAAACTTATCATTTTTTTATTTTTTTTCAAATTGAAAAGAATTGTCTAAAGTACGTTTTGGTGTAATTCGTTTTACAAAAAAATATTTTAATAAAAAGTTATTAAAATACAAAAAAACCTAATAATTCAAGTTTATGGACTAGTTTCATTAGAAATTAATTGAAAAATAGAAAAAATAATCAGATTGTAAAAAAAAATTACATATTTGGAATTTGCATTGCCTCATCTATAATGGGTTTTAATTTCATCAAAAAATTCTACAAAATAGGTCTTTAGATATATGTCCAAAGTCACTATTTTCCTGTGACATTAACATGACCTTCAAGTTGCAGGTCAATCCAGGTCCAAAGCTTAGGTTCGGGTCCCCAAGCTATTTCCCAAACCGAAAAAAAACCAAAAACCCAACCAAAAATTCATATTTTAAAAAATAGGATCCTGTTTCATAAAAAATTTTTTTTATGGTTCTACTAAATCCTATTTTGAAAATTACCAAAAACGAAAAGTTCTCAAAATGGAAAGTTTTCAAAATGGAATCCCATTTGGAAAAGTTTCTAAAAAGGATTTTTTCAAAAATTGAAAGTTTCCAAAAATAGAAAGTTTTCAAAACGGATCCCATTTTGAAAACTTTCCATTTTTGAAAATTTCATTTTGTGGAAATTTTTCAAAATGGGATCTCATTTTGAAAAATGGGATCCCGATTTTTTTAAAATAGGATCATAATTTTTTTAAAAGCGGGATCTCATTTAGAATTTCTAGGCTTGGGATCCCAAAGCTAAACGAGATCCCATTTATTAAAAAGTGAGATTCATTTTTTGCAAGCCAATTTCATTTTTTTGCCTAAGGAAAAAACTTCCATGTTTCGTGGACTCATCTTTGTGCTTTTACCCTATATATAGCAATGACAAAGATTCTCAATCATACAACATCAAATCCTAGAAGAAAAGGAAAAATGGAGGCAGATCAGGCTTTGACTGTCCAACATGATGTAGAACATGCCTCAACTGTTTTCCACAAAAAGGGGGTCAATCAAGTGTTAGTTGTACAACGCAATGTGGAACACATCTCAATTGTTTGTCCAAAAACATTCACAAGTAGAACTCGATGTCCACTATGCAAATGACGTGTGTGCTCACTCCAGGCTAATGGAACCTCAGGTCATCCACTAGGTGAGCCCCCAAGAAAGTGGCTTAGTGAGAAATTCATGCGAAGTGTATAGGCTCTCATTGTACTAACCATACCAAAGCTATCCCTCTAATAACTCTAATAGGGCACCACAAAATGAAAACTAGGACTTCGAGCTTCACAAGGTTAACAAGTTGTATTATGCTAAAAACTTGTGAACAAAATGCAAATAAAGGTTAGTTCAAAGGGACTTTTTTTAGTTCATGTAATATCTCTTCTTAGGGAACCTCATGCCTAATGTCTCCAAGAGAGGACAAGTTAAGAATAAAATAATTGCGAACCGCAAGTTTTTGTAGGGGGTTCTCTCTTGCACTTCTAGGGTTTTTCATCTAAAAGGAGAAAGGTATCCCGCAAAAACTTGGTGGTTCACTCAAGACTAATGCTAATATGATTAAAATATGCCTAAATAGAATTCTCTAAATGTAAAGAATTGAAAAAGGAAATGAATTATCAATGCAAAACTTAAGAAATGTAAGATGTTTAAAAACACATTGTGATATGCAAAATTACCTAAGAATGCAAACAAACTATAAAAAAATTGAATAAAACTGGAGAGGTGCACCTGAGAACTGGATTGTGATGTAGAGAAGCTTTGGAATCCTACATAATTTGCTGTTAAAGCCAACTGGGACACTTACACCAAGTTGAGCGACTTAGTCTTGTTTTGAGGAAATTCTACTTGAGCAGGGTTCAACTAAAAGGGTATCCAGAAATACAGAAAACACTTTTCAAGCCTAGAAATGGGACTAATTCACCAATGATGGAAAATTAGTGCACCTTTAGCTTTCAGGAATTTTGAAGTTGCAATCTATAGCTCTTGGCCTGCACTTTTATTCCTCATAGGTGTTTGGTTCTGGATTTGCAAAATTCAATCTGTAAGTGATCTCCAAGCTTCTTTTAGAGTTTTGTTGACTTTGAAAGACTCTGATGAAATGATGATAGCTTTTAACACCTTTCTCTTTGATAAATCTGCATATAAGACTTGCAAAACACACATGCAAAGAGGGGGAAAAGGGTTAAGGGTTAGTGAATAGGGGTTTGTCTTGGTCAAACCCCAATTTGGTAATCAAACCCTTGAAAATGAAATAAAATGGAAAGAGAATGATGAATGAACAACATGCAATTCTACAACTCGCTAAACCCTTGATGTATAAATATGGAGATATTCAAGTAGAAGCTCCAATGAATGTAGACTTTCAATAGTGCCTAGAATGCTTACGAATGATCAATGAGTGAATTAATGTATGGATTTAAATGTATGAATGAATGGGGGGGAATTGAGAAGAAAACCCTTTATTTATACATGATTATACAAAATTTCCCAAAAATACCACATCATAGGCCGACCTCAAGGTCTAGAAAATAATATCCCGTTCAAATTTTAAAATAATTTTTATTTTTGTGCTAAGTGGGGCTAAGTCGCCCCTAGTGGTGTCTTGGTCCCACCAGGGAAATTTTAATGGGTGTTGAGAATTAAAGTGTATTTAATGATAATGGGATTATTCTCTGAAACACACTCAAGTAGGGTCTGTAAGTGTATTAAGGGGTCATTTAAATATAAGAAAGGGTCAAATTATTGATGGCAAACCTAGAAAATCGTGAAGGTTTGTTACAACACTTTGAAATAAGGCTTGGTAAGTGATAAAAAGTGGTTATTTAGGTGAATTATAATAAGAGGGTCCTAGAAAAGTGTGAAAGTGGGTTACAACACTTCACAACACTTTTACAAGACATCATAGAATTCTTATTGATTTTTAAGGGTCCAAGACCTAATGTGAATGTGTTGACCACATTACAACATTAAATCTAGACAAAACTAGGCCAACATCCATAAGAAAGACCCAAATGAACATAAAAATGTCCAAAGATACATCTTTTTGTGACACATTTAGCCCCCACTTTAATGAGATGCTGAACTTACTTCAAAATCACACCAAAATAGTCAAACATGCATATCAAGAAGGATCCAAATGCACCCATGTCGATAAGATGAGATAACAATCAAGAGGGGTGATCAAGCCCCCAAGATCAAGATCCTATTGCAAACCAAACATTAGCACAAAGGAACATAATGAAAATGATGAAAAAGAATGAAAGAGAGAGGAGAGTCGGATCAAGCTTCGATTGTTTTTCCATCCTATTGTGGATCAGATCTAGGTTGTTTGTCTGGAAAACACGTACTCACTCTAAGGCAATGGAACTCATGGTTGTTTATCAGGTGAGAAGGCCCAAAAAGGTGAGAGACATACACTCATGGTTGGTATGCACTCACACACATACACAGGTGGCTATGGGTAAATTCATGCCTCAGAATGGGCTTCCCACTCAACCATACCAAAGTTATACCTTCTGATAACTCTAATAAGGCACCACAAAAGAAAATGACTTTTCGAGCTTCATGAGACAAGCAAAACTTTGTATGCTTGGAGCTCATGAACAAACACAATGGCACCACCGGCATGCAAGTTGTGTTATGCAAGGTATCCATATGACAAATGCAAAATTCAACATGCAAAAGGAATGTTCAAAGGATTCTTGCTTAGTTCATGCAAGGTCTTTAACTTATGGAACATTGTATCTAATGTCTCCAAGAGATGACCAATTAAAGAATAGAAGATTCACAACTTAGGGGATGTAGTGTGTTGCATCAAGCCACCAAGAGAAATGTAATATGCTAAGATAGATCATGCTCATGAAGGACATCACACCCAATGTTATCCACAAAGTGACAAAAGCATTGTATGAAGTAACAAGGCTGCACTAAGAACCAAAAAAAGAAAAACTGCAAAAGAATAATGTCAATGTATGCCCCCACTTTAAAGGAATTTCTACACACTGTACTGTGAGCAATTACTTTAAAGTAGCAAAGGAAAAATGCAAAAAGAAAGAAGACATGAGAGCCAACTTGGAAAGCCCTATGCCAAGTCATGTTTCCAAGTAAGGCTATGTCATGTGAAGGAAAAGAATAGAAAGAGAAAGAAAAAGGGTTGCCCCCAAAATGAAAACACTAAACACATAAGGGATCTATGGATTTGGGGTCAGTATGTTCTTTGTTGTAATGTTTTGTAAGGAGCTCGGAACTGTCATCATCCCCCAAATACATAGAACTTGAAGAATGACATAAAGAGACGAAAAACAAAGAAAAAAAAGATCATTTTGGGTCAACATGGAAGAGACATAGGGTGTCTCAACACTTTGCATCATCCCCAAAAAGGAAAACACAAGCAAATGAAAACGAAACTTGGTGAAAGAAAATGGAAAATTTTTTGGTTCAACATGAAGGAGACACGAATGTCTCAATGGCTTGCATCATCCCCAAAAGGAAAACACAAGAAAAGACAAAGAAAAGGCAAAGAAAAAGGCCTTTTGAGTCAACATAAAAGAGACATGAAATGTCTCAATGCCTTGTGTCATCTCCAAAAGGAAAACACAAGAAAAAGACAAAATAAAAGGCAAAGAAAAATAAAAGGGCCTTTTGGGTCAACATGAAAGAGACACGAAATGTCTCAATGCCTTGCATCATCCCCAAAAGGAGAACACAAGCAAAAGACAAAAGAAAAGGGAAAATAAAAAGAAAAGGGCATTTTTGGTCAACATGAAAGAGACACGAAATATCTCAATGCCTTGCGTCATCCCTAAAAGTAAAACACAAGAAAAAGGCGAAAGTGATGTATGACATAGAGAAGAATGAAGGTACAAATAGAGGAATGGCACAAAGAGAAGGAGAACATCAAACAAACTAGCACGGAGGAACATGTTACACACATGCAAATAGTCAAAAGAAAAAGAAAAACATGTAAAAGACTAGTAAGGAAAATGCGAGTTAACCATCAAGCAAGTCATCTACCTCCTAGTCATGTTCATAATATGCCAAGGGCAGGCAACTAGCCAGAGGGACAAGATCAAGTGTCGAACTAGGGGAAGCACCAGGTTCTACACTCTTTATAGGAGATTTATTGTTTAAGCTCATGTAAGAGGAAAATAATGTGTTCAGATCATTATGCACCTCTTCATCTATTTTACGATCTCATCATCATCATCCAGATTAATCACAATAGGAGGATGAATAATAATTTCCAATGAAGGGTGTACCTTTTGTTGTGATTGTTGTATTGGATCATTTTGTTGTGGTTGGGGAGAAGGGTCGTCATGCATTGTTTCTGTCAAGTGTGGATTTTGATTAAATCCTTTGTTTTCTTCTACTTGTATCAAGGGCACGACATCTACACCTATGCTCCCTATCTCCTCTATTTCTTTTGGTTTTGTTGTTGAGTTGTGTTTGTGAAGGAGTAAGTTGATCAACCATAGGTTTTTTTTCTTCCCCGGGGGGAGAAACAAAAGCAACCATGGAAAGTTGGTCCTCCACTTTCTCTTTTGCTTTGTAAACTTTTTTTATGCGAGGAGGCATGATGGAGCTATCATTATCTCATGGTATTTTGGACGATGTCAAGGAGGTTTCGGGTGTTGGTTGAGCTTGGTCGGTTGGTTCTTGTTCAGGTTGAAAAATTGTTTCATCTAGGATAGGAGTGTTGGAAGTGGATGGGGAAATGTTGCGGAGAGACAATTTTTCTATTTTCTTTGCTTTAAATTTTTGATAAGCTATGAAAAAGAAAAAATTCAAGGTGTTATAGGTTCCATGGGATCAGGCCAAAAGGCTTCTAAGGAAAAATTTCCTTTGGAAGACAAAGGGTTAAAGCCACTATGGTGAATAGTGAATATTTCATTGTCAAAGGAAAACTTTAAGCATTTGTGTACAACCGAAGGGACAACTTTCATTGAGCAAAGTCATGGATGGCCTAGCCTTAAACGAAATTGGTCCGACTGCGAGATGATGGAGAATGTGGCATCCAATGTTTTTGGTCCTATTTGTAGTGTAAGGAAGATCAATCCTATCGTAGGGCAAGAAAAACTAGATTGTGTGCTTTTATCCATGCTTTTGGTTTATCATAATCATCTTGATAAAGATCATGTAATACCAAAAATTCCTTAGTGACCACATTCTCTCCACGGGCAGGATCTATTAGTATCTCATTAGTGGGCTTGTCATAGATACGGTCGGCTATGTAAAGAGGACTATTGAGGATATTTTTAAGTATGTCATTAGAGGAGAAAGTAATATCAAGAGATTTCTTAGGTTGGCCCTTACGAGGGATAACGTCTATCGCACCTACCATTTCATCCATAGGATTAATAGTGGTAATATGTGGAATGGGATGAGGATGTTCATCATCTATATCAACATTCATCACATCATTCTTTGTAGTTTTACTAGATTTGACAAATGAAATATTATGTTTGGGCATTAGATTAGTGAAAATTTGTAAGTTTTGATTTGGAGGGGCAATAGACTTATTGCCTTGATCATTAACACCTACAATGGATAGACGGCCAAAATTAATGAGGTATTGCACAAGTTGTTTAAGACGCTTACAATGCTTTGTGGCATGTCCATTTTGTCTATGATAATGGCAATAAGCATTGGATTTAAAGTTTGGAGGTAAAGGCTTAGTAGGATCGGGTGCTTCAATGGCAGGCAGGGTAATCATTTGTTGTTGTAAAAGTTGAGACATTGTGTTATGAAGGGTGTCTGGTAAAGGTGTGAATTGTCTTTTCGGATCTCCATAACTATAGTCACGCTTTTAACAACTACTACTTGGTTGTTGACAGGTTGAGTTGGTTGTTGAGGGGGCTTGAACTGTAAGAACCCTTTGTTTTTCTTTCTAAAGGGTTGGGAATTGTTTTGGTTGACATTTTCAAATTTCTCAGCTTGGTTAGAAGTGGACTTTGCATCTCGACTACTAACTGAATTGTGATAATCACAAAGGGAAATACACAAGTGCATAAAGGAGGGGAATTTCATCATAGTGAATTTGTCCTGAAGTTTGGTTTGTAAGTTTTCTATAAACATCTTTTGAAGGTGTGGATCAAGAATCTTGACATCGATTTGAGAATAAAGTGATTGATAGCATGAGATAAAATCAGTTATCTTTTCTTCTTTGTGTTGCTTGCATCTCATCAAATCGGCCAAGGTCTTCTTTGGAGTCATATGCACTTGGAAATGATTTATAAATGAATCAACTAGTTCATTGAATGAGCGAATTGAATTTTTCGGTAAGGATGAAAACCATTCCAAGGCAGTGTCTTTTAGAGTCCTAGGAAATAGTTTTGCTAACAGTTTATCATCAAGGACAAAGTCACTACATAAGGCGGTGTAGGCATTAACATGGTTAGAAGGATCGCCCTTCCCTCCATATTTCTCAAATCTAGGCATCTCTACTCCTTGTGGCACCGGTGTTCACAATATTTCCAAAGACAATGGGCTGCTTTGAACATAATATGTGGGTGGTCCATTTTGATTTTGGTTTATGGTGGATATTTGTTTTTTCATAGATGAAACAGTTTGGAAAAGTTGGGTTATGAGAGGGTCATTGTAAGTGGTATGAGGTGGAAGTGAAAGTGGTGATGGAGTTTATGTAATGGTAGGGAAAGTGAATGGAATGCTTATAGATGGTATTTTAGAAGAGGATAGAACATGTGATTCCACATAGGAATTAGGAATGCTAATAGGAATAGTCGAGGAAGGAATCACATTACTAACTTGTTGCAATGGTGTTGTGACATGAAGAGTGGTATAGGTAGGTATAGAGGATACTGTGGAAGGAGGAGTTTGAGGTACCCCTTGGCTAACCATAGTGTTTGTTAGTTGAGAGACACTAGAGGGGGAAGGAACATGTTTTTTATATATCTCAACTATTTGTTTCACAATGTCCAAGCCTGCTTCACTTTCCAGCATGCAATTGGTGTTTTCTATGGTAGGAATTGCAATGGCTGAAATGTTTTCAAGGCTCACTTGATGTTGAAGATGTGTTAAGTCCTCATGAATGTTAATGATTTTGACTTGTGGGATGTGATCATTTTGTGTGTCAACTTGCATATTATTGGAATGCAAATAGTTGCTAAAGGTAGTATCCATGCCTAGTGTACTCGTTGCAATACTAGGAGTAGATAACCCAAGATCCACAATGAGTGTATTATCGTGAGATAACATGAGTCTCGAACTTCTTCTCACTTTAAGGTATTAGCAATAGGACACAAAACACTCATGCAAAGGTTTCTAAATGTGGGTGAATGTAAATGCAAGGTAAACTAATAAGAATGAAATGTTGAATACTGAAATTCTAGGTATGTGCAGGATCATGATGGGCCAAAAAGTGGCAATATGATGGGTATGTGGCTAATGACATTTTTTTTACCCAAAATTGATGAAACGAAAAGGGTTTTTTAAGGAGATTATTAGCTTTCCACCAATATAAATTATGCTTTACTTTGAATTTAATAAGTAATTATTATTCATTTTCTATTCAAATTACGACTAAAGTCCTGATTGATAAACTGATTGAAAAACATCTATAGCTTTCAAATGGTATCACATTTTTTGAATCCAAAATATGTGTCACATTCTATGTTTTACATACTATAGGATTAAAAAAAGAAAAAATTGAATTTCATCAAATTTTGACCAAGTTAAGGTGGTCAAACATATGAGTTTTTATATTTTTTAAAAGTTGTAATAAAAAATTCATAACTAATTATTTACTTAGAAACAAATTACAAAAAAATATGTATCACATCGGGACATGAGTCTTCTACTTATATCTAAAATCTTATAAAAAAAATTTATCATTTTATTGTAGTTAGGGTGGTCAGACAGACACCTACTTCTTATTTTTTCCCTGAAATTTAAATACTACTACATTGAAATTTCAAATTTTCACCAAATAGATTTCTTTTTTTTTTAAACAAACTTAGTAGTTTAGAAACTACATTCAATTTTATATAGATTTTATTCTAAAATATTTTTGAAATAATATAGATAACTTATTCAATTTTTTACGTCAAGTTGACTAACTCTAATTTTTCTGATTTTTTTGCCACTTAAGGGCCTATTTTTTCCATGATGATCCTACACATACCCTTCTAGAAAATGAAACTGAAATGCAAAAACAACAAATAAAAACTCAGAAATTGCAGATTAAATCCCAAAAAATCCAATGATAAATATGCAACTAGACTAAGTTGCCCAGGGTGGCAAATTAGTCCAAGTAGTAATTTTTTTGAGAATTTTCAAAACAATTAAATAAAATGTTATGATTTTTAGGTTTCCAGATGCAGATATGATATGAATATGCAGAGTTTTGTAAATTTTTAATGAAATGCAATGCAAAAATGCAAGCTAGATGAGTTTTTCACTAATGCATATTTTAAAACCCTAGGATACAATTTAAACAATGCAAAATGTGATGCAATGTCAATGCAAGTTATTCCTAGGATGTCAATGCACTCTAAATCAGAAATAGGATGTTCTAAGTTCAGGTTCACCAAAATGAACCACAATTTTTTGTACAGGGTTCTCTCTTGCACTTCTAGGGTTTTTCATCTAAAAGGAGAAAGGTATCCCACAAAAACTTGGGGGTTCACTCAAGACTAATGCTAATACATGATTAAAATATGCCTAAATGGAATGCCCTAAATGCAAATAATTGAAAAAAGAAATAAATTATTAATGCAAAACTTAAGAAATGAAAGATATTTGAAAACACATTGTGATATGCAAAATGACCTAAGAATGAAAAAAAACTATAATAGAAATGAATAAAATTGGAGAGGTGTACCTAGAACTAGAATGTGATGTAGAGAGGCTCTGGAATCCTGCAAAATTTGTTGTTAAAGCCAATTGCGACACTTACGCCAAGTTGGGCGACTTAGTCTTATTTCAAGGAAATTTTGTCGAAATAGGTTGCAGCCAAAAGAGTACCCAAAAATACATAAAACACTTTTCAGGCCTGGTAGTGGGACCAATTCACTAATGATGGCGACTTAGTCCACCTTCAGCTTTCGGGAGTTTCGAAGTTACAATTTATAGCTCTTGGTTTGCACTTCATTTTCTGACAAGTGTCCAATTTTGGATTTGCAGAATTTAGTCTGTAAGTGATCTCCAAGCTTCTTTTAGGGTTTTGTTGACTTTGAAAGAATTTAATGAAATGATGACACCTTTTGACACCTTTTTCTTTGACAAATCTGCATACAAGACTTGCAAAACACACATGCAAAGAGGGAGAAAAGGGTTAAGGGTTAGTGAATAGGGGTTTGCTTTGGTCAAACCCCAATTTGGTAATCAAACCCTTGAAAATGAAATAAAATGGAAAGAGAATGATGAATGAACAACATGCAATGTTACAATTCACCAAACCCTTGATGTCGAAATCTAAAGATATGCAAGTAGAAGCTCCAATGAATGTAGACTTGATAGTTCCTAGAATGCTTGAGAATGATCAATGAGTGAATGAATGTATAGATGTAAATGTATGAATAAATGGGGGGAATTGAGAAGAAAACCCTTTTATTTATACATGATTATACAGAATTTCCCAAAAATACCACATCACGGGCCAACCTCAAGGTCTAGAAAATAATATACCGCTCGAATTTTGAAATAATTTTGATTTTTGTGTCAAATGGGACTAAGTCGCCCCTAGTGGCGACTTGGTCCCACCAGGGCAATTTTAATGAGTGTCGAGAATTAAAGTGTATTTAATGATGTTTAATGGGATTATTCTCCGAAACACACTTAAGTAGGGCCTGTAAGTGTATTAAGGGGTCATTTAAACATAAGAAATGGTCAAATTATTGATGACAAGCCTAGAAAACTATGAAAGTTTGTTACAACACTTTACAACACTTTAAAATAAGGTTTGGTAAGTGATAAAAAGAGGCTATTTAGGTGAATTATAATAAGAGGGTCCTAGAAAAGTGTGAAAGTGGGTTACAACACTTCACAACACTTTTACAAGACATCATAGAATTCTTATTGATTCTCAAGGGTCCAAGACCTAATGTGAATGTGTTGACCACATTACAACATTAAATCTAGGAAAAACTAGGCCAACATCCATAAGAAAGACCCAAATGAGTGTAAAATGTCTAAAGATACATTTTTTTTGACACAAATTGCAATTTAGGGAATGCAACACATAGCATCACCACTAAGAGGAAAGTTGTATGCTAAGAAATATCATGCTCTCAGAGGACATCAAACCCAATGACACCACCAAGAAAAGGATGTGCATCACAAGAAGAAAGAAAATTGCACAATGAAGCATCAGGATGTCAAAAATAATGTCAATGTATGCCCCCACTTTAAAGAAATTGCTACACCATTGTTGTGATCAATTTTCTTTAGAGTAGTTGATGAAGAAGACATTAGAGCTTATTTAGAAAGCCCTATGCCAAGTCATATCTTCCCAAATGAAGCTACATCATGAAAAAGAGAGGAAGGGGGTTTCCCCCAAAATGCAATGATAATCATAGAAAGAAAGTATGTCACATGCGAGCCAACTTAAGACATGTCATCCACATTCCAAGTTTTCTCTTATATATACATGGAAGGTGGTCAACTAGCCAAAAGAGACAACAAGTGTCATACGAGGACAAGGCTACCTTACCCCTTGCCCCCACTAAGCGTAGGACAAGCATGACCTGAGATGATTGATGAGAAACATGATAGAATGAAAATCAATATCAATTAGAGGAACTAGGTGCTTCAACACAAGGAAGAGCACCACAATCCTTAAGATGTTGAATAATTTTATTACTCAAATCCTTACATTCATTAGTAGAATTACCATGAACTCTATGATATGCACAAGATGAAGTCTTTTTGTAAAATTGCTTTCTTGTTCTTAGAGGGAGAGATATCAAACAATCTTGGAGGAGTCTCGACAAGATACTCTCTTAATCAATAGTAGAATATGTTCCTTTATTTTGTGACAAAGACATCTCTTGCTTAGTACAAGGTGTCATACTTACATAAGACTCTTTAGATTGTGAGATTTCATACTCTCCTTTAAAGGAGGGCGTAAAATCTAATGAACTCTAATAATTACTAAGACATGTCCTAGGAGTGTTTTGTGTGATGACATTGATGTTAAGAGAAGATTTCTTTGTTTCTTTCATTTCTTTTGAAGGACAATAACTAAGACCACTAGCTATTTCTATCGATTCAAGATGCACCAAGGTTAAAGTTGGCTTAGGAGAATATTTTGTAATACTATTGGTATGGAGTGAAGCCTTTTTTGATGTTGTTGTTTCTTTCAAGGGACAATAACCAAGACCATTGGTTATTTCTTGCATATTAGGCTCTATAGGGACACGAATACTTTGTTCTTGAACACCACATGATCCTTTTCCACTATAACCAAGTTGTTTCAAAAGATCATAACCTCTTCCATAAAGCTTTTCCATTTCTTTTGGATTTGGTGGCTATTCATAATCAATTTCATCAAAGTTTGTTGTGTAATTTGTTTCTTCTTCTAAAGTGGTTGAAATGGATGCTTTCAAATTTTGTGTTGACATTACCACTTTTTCTTTTCCCTTTTCAAACTCTTTTTCTATGATCTTGTATTCTCCCGTGAATGTAGGTGTAAAATCTAAGGAACCCCAATCATCCTCCAATAACTTTGTGACTTCTTCAATACGCTTTTCTTTTTCTTTCTCTTGCATGGGTTCCGCTTGTGTAGTTGGTGTCAATGTTTTCAAAGAATTTTCCTTGTATTTCTCAATGAGAAAACTATTTGGTTCAAGGTCGGCCTCGATTGTATACACTTTGTTGTTGTAGACATACTTCATGCCTCGATTGTATACACTTTGTTGTTGTAGACATACTTCATTTTATGTTGGAGAGTGGAAGGCACCCCATTGATTTCATGAATCCATGGCCTACCTAAAAGAAAATTATATAAAAGATCATGAGGCATAACATGGGTAGTAGTTTGCAATGTGGCCTTTTCAACTATAATAGGTAATGTGATCATGCCAAGTAGTTGTTTTCCTATGTTATCAAACCCACAAATAGATAAAGAGTCATGTTGAATTTTAGTCTTATCCACTCCAATATTATCCAAAAGGCTTACACTAAACACATTAAGGGTTGATCCATTGTCAACAAGGGTTCTCTTTATCCCCTTACTATTAATAATAGCTAGTATCATGACAGCTTCATTTTGTTTTTGCACTTCCAAAGAAGGTAGCTCACTAGGTCTCTTTGAACCCTCCTTGTGCTCTAAAGGAGATTTTTTTTTTTCTTTTGGTAATAACTTGGGCATATGATATCATTTTTTCAGCAAACGAGATAATGTTGAAAAGCTAGTTCGACCAAATTTTAAGTGGTGTGGGTTGCATCACTTGATTTTGTCGTTGATGCATTCTATAGCCTATTAAAGTCATAGGTACTGTTTTCAGTCTCAAACTCATAACTTTTGACCAGTTTCTCCATTTTTTGTGATTCCAGTGGCATTGGGACCATCTTTCAAAGCTCTTCACAACCATCCATACACTTTTTCCATATTTCTCTCTAGGTACATTTTATTCAATTTTTTTGTGTTTTCACATTCTGGTGAATTATTTGGACATCTTAGCTTCTAGAAACTTTTTGTTTGGATGGAATAACTCATTTTTTGTTGTTCTACATGTATTTCCAGTATTTTTTCCTATTGGGGCATTGTAGACATCTTTTTCATGCACATTCTCTTTTTTAGATGTGTTGAGATAAAGTGTTATTCTAATGTATACTTTTTTGGGGATTTTGCACATCCTGTTGTGCCTTTTGTATGCTCACTATGATATAAAGTGTCATAGAGAGTTGATGTTTTCCTTTGGTTTGCCATCACACCTTTGTCAAGTGAGTGTCCCTTCCACGACAACAATGAATCCCAATGATTTTTTCCTCATGCATGTGTGTCTTAGTTTACACACCCTTTTATTTGTAAGTTTCTTCTCCTACATGCACTTCTTGGTTTTACATAGTTTCAGTGTTCTTGTCATGGCTCTCCCATTTTTAGCATTATGGGGGGGTTTCTACTGTTGGTGCTAATGGTTCCTTGGTTTCACGTTTGAGTTATCTACATATCTAGTTTGTGTTCCTATGTACTAGTCAAATGCAGCATGTACATTAGCGGTTGGTTACCCATGCATTTCAGTGAGATGGATCATTTACCATATGGACACTCTTGCATTCCTATTTTTGGAGGCTCTTCATTTTAGCACCATATCAATCATCTTTTGACATAAGTTTACATCTTCTTTGTGCTTCAGTGATGTTCTACATGTTCCTTTTTTTGGAACATTGTTTTGGTTGGAGGCTTCTTAGTCCACCCTAATTTGGAGGATTTTTTCATTCCTTCATTCACCTTTCTCTCTTTTGGAAAAGAGTTTTTTCCATGAGGTTTTCTCCTTTTCTCTAGTTTTGAGAGATCTTTTGTTTGTACATGGGTACCTCACTAGGCCTTGTCTTTTAGGACCCATCATGCATTTTCTTTTTATGATTTTTAGCTACTCCCTAAGTTTATCTTAAGGGGGGTGCTAGAATAATCATGCATTAGCTAATAATTAATTGATCTTTAATTGATTATTAGTCTAATGTATTATCATGCACTTAAGCTAAACTTAGGAGTTATTTATTTAGTTAACTAAGTGTTTTTCTATGTTAACTGGAGTGAGCTATTAAATTAGATCATTTTGTCTCATTACATGTGATGTTGACACTTATCCTTATCTAATCCCTTTATCATTTAGGGTTGCTCCTATATAGCGCTCAACCCTCATTGTATTATCTCTTTGAGATTCACACTTTTGATCTCTCAAACTCTCAACCTTTGAGGACTTTTGTTTTCCTTGAGGAATTTTGTTTTCCTTTGAGGTTCATTATGTAGCTTTTTCTTGTTGAAGAATATTGCACATATTGTTCTTGCGTGAAAGGTGTCTTTGTTCGTTGTTTGATCCTATGGGTCGTGTTTTTCACAATTCTAACATCCATTTGGCTATTTCCCACACGCTTGTCTTCAATTGTGATTCTTGGTTCCCACAAGTAATCTACAAATTGTGGACATTGTTCCTTCACAATGAGGTCAAAATGCACAACAAACCCTCATAACTCTCCTTTCATTCCAAATGTAAGGAATGGAGAACTCCAAATTAGCACCAATGTGTCTATCCTATTTGACCCTCAAGGGATCACCTAGATAAGGACAACTTGGAACTTGATACAAAGAGCCCACATACCCTATACCGCAAGTTGTATCTCTTATCCTATCACTTTATTTTGTGTGCTTTCCATGATGACAAGAATTTTGCAATGACATAGGAAGCAACAAATATGAAGATGAACAAATCTAAAACATCTTCATACCTTTGGCTGCAAACAAAATGATCATCCTTATTTGTTGAAAAGAATTTGTTGAGATATCCTCAACACCTTTATTTCTATGACTCAAAACCTTTGAATTAGGGTTAGGTAAGTTCCTCTTAAATGCATATCCACCTACAATGTTAATTGGAAATTTGATTAATAGCTTATCCTTTGAAAGCTTGCAAGATCTCGCATGATTCAACATATGTTCCTTCAACTTGGACTCTCCTCGCTCAACAATTGGAACCTTTTCTGTGCTCACTTCATTGATTTTTAACTAACACATACGATCATTAGAAATTAATAAAACATTTTCTTCTAACAAAGGATCTTGCATGTTGGGTCCTTGTTCTTGCTCAATTATCGGCTTTGTAGTAATGTATTGTGGCTATTCTTGATACCTTCTCCTCCTATTCCCATTTCTTGTTTTCATCTTATAATACTCAATGAAAGGCATCCCACATCGAATGGTAGGGTTTAAGGCATTATATTCAACATGATACCTTGGCATTTTGTCTTGTCATGGTGGTATGAGTTGTTCTCCTTCAAATGGGTCTACAGCTTCTCTTCGTAAAAAAATAGCTTTAAATGTCTTCTTGGGTGGGTTAATTGAAACCATTCCATTAACTGAGTTACTTCCTTTTGCAAATGGATGATTGGATCTACCAATATTTCGTTGTTGATTCATCTCCCTTAAGATGTGAGCTATCTCTGCCATAGAATCTCTCATAAAGGATTGAAATTCTTTGTTTCCCTAATAAGTTCCCACAAATTTTCTTCAATCCTATCCATGAATCTATGTTAAAGTAGTTATCATAGACTAGCAAGAACAATGGCTTTGATACCAATGAGATATTCACATGGAATTTACTTTCTTGTTGGTTATAACCCTAACCCCTATCCTCATTTATTAATTAGACTTACAAGTTTTGCACATTAAATGAACTGCAAATTGAAAACAATAATGCTCTAGAGAGCACCATTACTTTATTTTTTTTATTTTTTTTCTTGTTTTTTTTTTTTTAAATATGGGCCTAGTGTTAAAAAACATTTTTTCTTGTTGGGTGAAAGGATTGAAGTCGGCCTCAAGGTAGAGGGGACATAACATGCAAAGTAACGGGTTCGATTTGCACATATTTGGAAAGATCGTGGAAGCAATATGCTCACATGGTATTCATGCATTATTATTTGGATGGTAGCATTGATCTTTCCTACTGGTCCATTTGGTCAGGAGGCTCTACCATAAAAACCAAATATTAGGGAGAATATATCAACAATGGGCCAAGTTCAAGAACTGCAAAACGAGTGCAATAGTCTAGATATCATATAATTTCAACTTCAGCGAAGGCCAACAAATTCACCATAGAAAAGCTTTGAGAATGCAAATGTACAAAAGAAGCAGACTTATCCCATTGTGGCACCCTTCGCCTTCATCCCAATCCACACCAACCCAAATGCCCTCATAGCCTTGCACAGGACCAATATATTTTAAATTCCCCATTCTAGCACCCTTTTGCACGATGTGTATCCTTTGTCCTAAAAAAATTCTGCCATAAAGGTTTAAGTTAGTGAGGCTCTGAATTTTAGAGAAATCATCAAATAGATATATGTAAAAAGATTTCTCTGTTGGAATATACACTCCAACATAACTGCAGATGTGTCATTTGCATGTTAGTGAGTCATTCAGTTATGTGTCAATACTATTTAGTTAATTGTAGATCATTTGTAGTTGGTTGGCAACAATTGCTATGTGTTGTAAGGCTCTTTCCCGGTTTGATAGGGAAACTAGTGAGTTTACAAGATCTATGAATTGTAATAGCAGTTTATGAATAAATGAATTAGCATGGTTGTTCTGCTCTGCTCTATTTCTAATTTGGTATCATAGCCACATAACATGTTTCATCCTTGAGTTGGTACGTAGAAATCTGCCTTCCCAAATTTTTAGTATTAAAAGTCAACTCCATAGTGCTCTACTACTATATAGAAAATAGTGCCAGATACGTGTAGCCAAATGGAAGGAGTGTTGGTTGAGCTAGCCTCCAACCATTTTCAAAGCAGGATCAAAGTCCAACAATAGAGCACATAGCCAGCAATGCATTCTGTACAGAGGGTTGCAAGAAGAACAACATAGAATTGGAGAAGAAGCTGCTACCAATGTTAGGGTGTAAATCTATTGTTGTTCAGAATCCTTCTGCTGTGAAACATTCACAAAGGTATTTTATTTTGTTTTCTTCACAGAAGTATCTAAAAATGGAAACACCTTTAGAAAAATTTTATGGTCATAATTTTCACACATGGAAGGTGAAAATACAAATGCAATTGATGAACAAAAATCTATGGAGTATAGTGAATGGTACAGAAGTAGTACCTACAAATGCTAAAAAGAAGATTGATTGGGAAAGTAGAGATGAAAAATCCAAATCCATTAGTGGTCTTGCTCTTTCAGATTCAGAATTACATCATGTTGATTTGGAAAAATCATCAAAAGAAATGTGGGAGGAATTAAATAAGTTTGGAGCAAAAGCAACAAATGCAAAATTCTCTCTGAAGTTGCAATTATTTAGATTCAAGATGTCTGATGATATTACTGTCTAACCACATAAACAATCTTAGATCTCTCATTAAACAACTAGCAGAAATTGGTGTTGTGATAGATAAAGAGGATTCTAAAGCTATTTTGTTAAATAGTTTGTCTTCAAAATGTAGCAATGTTGTCTTTACTCTTAGTCGGATACCTGCGTGCAAACTTTAGATGATATGATCTCAGCACTCTTAGTTGAAGAAAAGAGAGGAAAAACAGGAGATTCTGGAGGAGTCAATCAACTAGAGCTTGCATTATTCTCAAAGAAAAGAATGGGAAAGAGAATGCCAGGTAAAAGTGAAATTGAATGTTACTATTGTATGAAAATTGGTCATACAGCAATTAATTGTAAAATTCATGCTAATGATCTTCTCAAAGGGAAAATTAAAGAATCAGTAAATATAGTTGTTCATAAAGAACCACCAGATGTTGGTAGTGATGAGGAATTTGAAAATGATGCAAACTAAAGTCTCATCACATTTTGTCTGTAGATTCTAAAAATATTTTTTTCAAAATTTTTGGAATCAGATTGCATTTTTTTTTCCATCTCCCACGAAAACTGATTTTTTTTCAGAAAACAACATTTTTAAAAAGTGACGCACATCGTATAATGCATAACTTTTTTTCCATGAAGGATTAAATTCTAATTCTTTCAAATTTAGATTTGTAACTCTGATATCTAGTGTTTCCACTTGGTTAGATAGTTTTTAGTGAATATTTTTTCTTTAATCAAGTTTCAAAGTCAAACCAATTACAATTCACATAGCGCGATCGATAATTCATACTTTTTTGTATATATTTCTTTTTCTTTTTTGTTGGATCAAGGACTTCAATATCTAGTGCAGTCATATTTTTCAAAAAAAAATGATAATCTGCTATTTTTCAACATGTGTAGAACAAAGACCTTTATTTCAATGAAAAACCTATGTTTAATAAAACTAAAAAAACAAATACATAATAAAACCAAAACATATTAAAATTATATTTGTTGGATAGCTTGTTTCGAGGACTACCTAATTCCAATTGGGTTTGTGAAGACTCCTCCATTTTCATCCTCAACCCGAGCTTCGAAGCGTAAAAATTTAGGTATTCAAAGTGCCTGAGGGGGAGAATGAGGACAAAGGGGGGTTCGGCCGAACTCATAGGGGTTCGATCGAACTTGGGTTCGGTCAAACCCAAGTTCAACTGTACCCCCCTTCCCAAAAGGGGTTTTCAAAATTTTTTTACCCGTGCATGCATTAATTTGGTTCGCTCAAACCCTGGTTCGATCAAACGCTTTTTTGGTTCGTTCAAACCCCCAAAATAAAAAAAATTGCCATGGGCTCGTTTTTTGTGAGTTTTCCTTCCTCCATCAAATTGCAAACCACTATTGTGGCTTCACCCTAGGAACTTGGATGATAAATTGGTGACTATACTCAAAGCAGCTTGAAGAATTCTTATTGGTCTGAGAACTGTTTTCAAATAACACTTCTACATAATCTATTTCCTATTGTTTTGTAGTCAATCAGTTTAATGTTGTAGCTTGTTAAGAGGGGATGTTGGAATATATGCTCCAACATAACTACAAATGTGTTATTTGCATGTTAGTGAGTCATTTAGTTAACTGTAGATCAGTTATAGTTGGCTGGCAACAATTGTTATGTGTTGTAAGGCTCTTTCCCGGTTTGATAGGGAAACTGGTGAGTTTACAAGATCTATAAATTGTAACAACAGTTTATGAATAAATGAATTAGCGTGGTTGTTCTGCTTTGCTCTGTTTCTAATTTTCTCTTCATCATCAGTTGATGGTGTGAAAATGAAGCTAAACAAATAAGACAAAAAAATGTATAGCTAAGCATTTTTTGGATAATCCTTTTGCAATTATGGAATCCATAGACAAAAGCACATCATTGTCCATGGCAACTCTGGCACCGTGTACAGGATTGAGCTCAGCAACAGATTATGTTGTTATAAAAATGCTTTGGAGTTACAAGACAATTTAATCAATGCTTTTACGACCTCTAAGAGCATCCCCAAGACTAAGTAGGAGACGTATGTAATGATTTGCCACTAGAACATTGCCAAGTTGTATTGTTGCTTCACTAACGGCAACTCAAATATATTTTTTTACGACAATATTTACTTTTGTTGCATGGGTGAACAATCTCCTATCAATATATGAATCTTAATGGCATTGATGCATTCCTCAACAAAATCTTTGCAGAATCTAATCTTAGCAATATTTGCATTGAAGGCCTTGATGTGTTTCTAAAAAATATCTTTACAAATATTGAACATGATCACTAGATTTTTGGCGATGAATAAAGGCTAAAAACTACAAATATTGTCGACGGATTTTAGTATTTGATTTTGAGTAACATGAAAATGGATTAACAATGAATAAAAGGTTGTTTGAAGACGTGAGACTTCTTTCAGGCGGAAAGTTCACACTCTATGTAGCCTATTAACTAATTATCATTCATATGAATCCAATTACTATTTAATTACTGTGACTTTCACTTGATTAAATAAATTTCTTTAAATTGATTAAATTCATAAAGACCAAATTGATAGAAGAGAACGAGCTTGCAAACTAGATGCCCTTGGGACTTTGGCCTACTAACTCTATACTTCTAGATTTATAGCTAATAATGGCCTAAATTTACATTTAAGTTTTATTTAAATGATGATAAAGCTTACAAACTTTTGAGAGGAAGACTAAAAGAAGACATACCAAACTCCATATTAATATTTGATATATAAAATAATTGAGAATGGACGAATATAAGCGTTACAAATTGCTAAATCTAAAGGACTGACTTTTAGTGTGATGTAAGCAGATGGTGCAGATGGAATTAGTCTTGAACTGTACCTTGCCTAAAACCCAGGAGTTCATAGATTAATCTAAATATTTCCTCCGACTCATCAATCTAAATGTCTTATTAAATCATCGTGCCGTGTCAAGTACTCCGCAAGTACTGCATGTGAGAGCTTCCCTTAGGAAGAAGAGGAGATTTTCGCTAGCTTTACCTCACTGGAGTGTTCAAATTTTGTACTCCCATGGGTTTCAATCACATGAAAAAACTCATGAATAAACCTAGATTTGTCAATCCTCCGATATCAAGAGTACAATGATGCACCCTATCCACTCATATGCATCAGCTCAACTACACTCTGGATCCATTACATGATATGTGTAACGATAACATCTCTAACTGGAACAGCTTCTCAGGGCAACTTATATGCATAAGTTTTCAGCCAAGAAATACTATGCTGTCTGTTCATATTTTGCATCACCAGTAAGCCCACAAGAACACATCCCATCTTTGAAATGGTAGGAATCGGTTGAATGCCCTGTAAATTTTCCCCTCTCAATGATTTTAGAGATGAACTCAGTGACACTATGGCAATCAACATATGCACAAAGGTTTTTGGTGATACGGATGGTAGTTCCAGGTCTTGCGTTGAGAAACCCAAAAGCAATTTCAAGCTTCTCACTGTGACTACAGAGTAAGTTTTGGTTTAACTTCTACAATACATTATGCAGCACAAAGTTGCTGTTAGGGACACACCCCGCTGACTCCATTACCAACATCTTTAACATTTTATTAATTTCTTCATTTTGAGGATGCAAACTGTCTGCTGCAAGGAATGCATGAACATTATTGTCTACCTCAATTAAACTGCAGCCTGGTCTCTTTTTCAACCCCCTGCCTTGCATTGTCATTCTCAACTTATCTACATCATCCCACCTTCCAGCTGCTGCATAAATGTTTGATAATAGAATATAAGAACTATCATTTTTAGGCTCTAAGACGAAAAGACGTTCTGCTGCAAGTTCTCCTAGCTCAATATTGCCATGGATCCTGCAGGCATTAAGCAAGGCCCCCCACACACTTGGACCTGGTTCAAAAGGCATATTTTTGATAAAGCATTCTGCCTCGACAAAATTTCCACAGCGCCCAAGAAGATCAACCATGCACGAATAGTGTTCCATGCTAGGTGTGATACAGTATTCTTGAACCATGCAATCGAAGTACTTCCATCCCTCCTCCAACAATCCTGCATGACTACATGCAGACAAAACACCAACAAAAGTGATGTGATTTGGCTTTGTGCCTATCTGTTCCATTTGATGAAATAGTTCAAGGGCATCATTGACATGCCCATGCATACCATACCCACAAATCATCGCACTCCAGGAGACAACATCTCTCTGCAACATTTTGTTAAACAATTTTCGTGCAACAACTATGCTCCCACATTTGGCATACATGTCAATTAAGGAATTCCAAATACAAAGATTCATCTCAAATCCGTTTTGAACTATGTAATCATGGAGCCACTTTCCTTGATTCAGGAACCCTAAGTGAGCACATGCTGGGAGCACACTCACAATTGTCACCGAATCAGGTTTAATGTTTCCTTGTCTCATTTGACCAAAAAGCATCAAAGCCTCTTTGGCATATCCATTCTGAACATATCCAGCAATCATTGCATTCCATGTTACTAAATTTTCTTTTGACATTTTGTCAAAAACCTGACGTGCAGTCTCTACAACCCCACACTTTGCATACATGTCTATCAATGAATTTAGTACAAAAATCTCAGAGTCAAACCTATTTTGAATTATATAATAATGAATCCACTTGCCCTGTTGCAAATTGCCTTCACGGGCACATGCCTGGAGCAGACTCACCACAGTGATGGAATCAGGTGCTACACCCGCCCGTTGCATTTGATTAAACAATGCTAAAGCCTCATTAGCACGTCCAGTCTCAGCATACCCAGCAATCATAGCATTCCATGAAACCAGATCTCTTTTAGACATGTACCCAAACAACTCACTTGCAAGCTCCAAATTCCCACATTTAGCATACATAGCAATAAGGGAATTCTCTACAAATATGTCCAACTTCAATCCGCTTTGGATGATATAATCATGGATTTGCTTCCCTTGCTCCAAATCTCCTAAATGGGCACATGCATGGAGCACACTGACCATAGTCACAGAGTTGGGAGTGACATTAGCCAGTTGCATTTGAGCAAAGAGTTCCAAAGCTTCCCTGTATTGCCCATTTTGCGCATATGCAGCAATAATTGCACTCCATGAAACCACTGTTCTTGTGGGCATCTTGTCAAACACTTGCCGTGCAATCTCAACCTTCTTGCATTTGGCATACATATCTATCAAGGAATTCCCTACAAAATCATTGAACTCAAGCCCACCTTGAGTTACAAATTCATGGATCTGCTGGCCCTTCTCAAAATTTCCCATATGGGAACATGCCTGGAGTACACTTACAATAGTAACTGGGCTAGGCTTCATCTCTAACTGTTGCATTTGATCAAAGAGTACCAAGGCTTCACGAGCCTTTCCATTCTGAGCACACCCAGAAATCATTGCATTCCATGTAACAACATCTCTCACAGACATTCTGTCAAACACTCGGCGCGCAAATTCTATCTCCCCACACTTTGCATACATATTCACAAGGGAATTGCCCACAAAAATATTGGCATCATATCCTATTTTGACTGCATGATCATGAATCTCCTTTCCCTCTTGCAGAGCCCATAAACCCGCACACGCCTTTAGCGCTGAGCAAAATGTGAAATTGTCTGGCTGTATGCCTCCCTCATACATTTTGCAATATAGTTTAAGCGCCTCTTTGTAAAGTCCACTCCTAGCATACTCTCTAATCATCACATTCCATAAAAACGCATTCGGTTTGCAAATTTTGTGAAACGCTTGCGATGCATTTGGTTTACACATTTTGTCAAACAGTTTGCGGGCAGCTTCCAAACTGCCAAACGTGGCATATGTAATCATAAGCTTGGATTGTATGAATAATTCAAGGACAAGTCCAGTGATGACGATGTGGGCATGAAGAATTTTTACAGAATTGATATGTTTGCATAACTGAAACAGAGAATTCCAATTATTGGCATTTGCATTGAGGTTTTCGATTAATTTTTCTGGGTTGCCATCGTGATTGAAATGTAAAATGCGGTTTTGGCTATCATTGGCAAGGGAAACTGCGGCATGAAGACGATTTTGAAATAAATTAAAGAATTTGTGGATTTCCAATTTGGAGGGTTCAGGAGAGCTTACCAGTTTTGCTATTGTCATTATCATGGCAGTAGTCGCCCACCATGTTCGACCGCCGCCTCAGAATTTTAAAAAAAATTGTCAGTGCCGGTAACAACAATTAAGACTGAAAAATTGGCTTATTCAAAGTTTTAAAACAATAAGAGCGCTTATATTTTCTAATCGGAATAATGGTTAGGTGTGATTTAGAAGGAAAAAAAGATGTTGCATTATTACTTCTCTATAAATGGTTCAATTTTTTATAGAAATTTTTTTTTTGGGTTAACGACAGGGGTACGACCCAGCCTAGCAGTCCAGCAGTCTGTATCTTTTTTTTTTCAGGTTAATGACAGGGGTCTCCGCAACCCAGCCCAGCAGCCTAGCGGTGTATCTTGGGTACTTGGGGCAAGGGGGCGAGACTAGTCCCCTACGAGGGGATCTAACAGCCGGCAAGCCAATCCCAACCAGTTAACCCGAGAGCAGAGTGTAACCCGAAACCAATGGGGAGCAAAACCACGACCCAAGCCAACTTCGATACCCGTGTCGGCTAATTTTTTATCGAACTAATCATGTTTAATAGTTTTTGTCTATGTTATTATTATTTATAAGTTTTAAATTAATATTGATAGCAAGTAATATGAGCATATTTTATTAAGGATTTGGTCATCAAATTTTTGTGTGCTTGATCAATGTGTGTGTGTTTTATCTTCTATTTTCATGTTGTATGTTAAAGTTTTACAAATATTAATGGTTAAAATCAATTGCATAGAGAGATCGCTGACTTTGGGTGCATAGGGTAGTTGTAATTATAGGCTATCCTCTTTAATCATTTCAACCTTTAGTCAATATGTGTTCTTAAATATTAAGTATTGTTTATAATTATTAGTTGTGATGATCTTGGATGAGAACTACAACTCAAGATTAAATCGGATCATGGTAGGATATATGTGGGTTCATTCACCCTTTCAACCTAGTGATTATATGTGACCTTAACATGGGACATTCATTAGATAACCCCAAGCTCTTCACAAACAAAAACATACCTTGATCAACTTTTCATTGTGCACATGGTAAAGTTCGATTCATAATTAGACCTATATGTTCACCTATTTGCTTCCTTTTAACTAAATATTCATATTTATTATTTCGAACTTGCACTTAGCCTTGTTAAAGATCAAAGATGCTTTATATTGCTAGACATAAGATCTATAGCTAGGGTTCAATAACATTTTAAGCAAAGGTGTTTGTCATAATCATTTTACCATTTAATTATATCCTAACATTTTTAAAAAAATTACATTTAGCCATTAATGAAATGGGTTGCATACTTTAAATTCATTCATTCCATTTGTTGAGGCATGGTAAAGAAGGAATATAAACACTCTTTCTTGTAATTTTTCACTTTAATTATTAATTTTTTAACCTTACATTTTAATGAGTTTGACATGTGTACATAGTGTTGTGATAACTAGGATAAATATGTTATTCGCAAGTAATTCTTAAATATACATTATGCTACAAGTAATTCTTAAATACATTATGATACAATGATTACATAAAACTTAGCTAATAATTAATTTGTTTGTGGAGAACAAAAAAATTAAGGAGATATAATATGGTGGAGTAAACACAAGTTTCTTCCATTTATATATATAATCTAAAAAAAGTTTACCAATTTATCTACAAAATCAATTTATTTACAAAATCTTGGATCATAATTGCTCAATATCCTAATAGCTTATGGTAATACATGGAAAAATAAATAAACATTTCTTTTTAGTTCTTTTTGTCATTCTTCAATGTGATACTAATGAACTCTTTCATCCACTCCATCCCATCTAATTCCATCAAGCTAAGAGATTTTTTTGAGAATTTAACTCCCTTGGTAGTCTTTTGATGCTTGTGGAACACCAAAGTAGGTTGATAGGTAACAAAGAAAGGCAACCAAATCAAAAGATAATGAGGATGTATTTACTCTAATACATATTCTAGTCCTCTTGTTGAAAAACAATATAAACTCATTCAAACATTGTAAATACAATACTGTATTAATATGAATAATATCATACACCCTACTTAGCTTCCCTTGCTATGTTATACTAAAGAGTTGGTGGTTTGGGTTTCATACAACTTCAAAGAGGATTAACCTTCCCATGGGTCTACTTTCTCTCAACTATATTCATAGCTAATGTTTAAAATTGTGTATTGCATCATAGTCTAGTAATGTAATTCAAGATAACTACTTAATATATTCCTTTGATTCACTAATCCTGCTTATCTCTTTGCATTTCTAACTTAGCTTTATGCATAGACAATCTAGTTAAATGCACAAGCAAGTTCATAAACTGTCCAATAGCAATAGTATGCGCATAATGATAACACAAACACTTTCAATCAATATTAAAACTTATTTTCATAATCAAAATGAGAAAGAGTAAGAAATATCTTAAGCATGCCTGGAACAAAATAGCTCAAACAAGTTCCCTGCAACTCCTTGCTCAATGCTTAATGGATTTTCCTATTGCCTTCTCTATTCTCATCTCTCCTTGATGTTATTACTTCAAATGATATCTAAAACTACTCAACATAGTCTTCCCTCACACTAAACAATTGCTTTAAGCTCTCAAACTCACAAATATGTTGCTCTCAAACTCATAAATATGCTCTAAGCTCTCAAACTCACAAATATGTTGCTCTCAAACTCATAAATATGCTCTAAGCTCTCAAACTCACAAATATGTTGCTCTCAAACTCATAAATATGTCGCTCTCATTTAAATAATATGAATACACAAAATTATTTCAGAATGAATAGGTAACCAAATATTGTGTTGTTGCTCTCTATTTATACAAAGATGGATAGAAGTTGCTTGCTAAAAGTAAGATAGATTTGATGCCACTTCTCAATTCCCTACCAGTCATGGTTGTTGCTATGCAAAATCGGTTAAAGAATGAATCTCAAAACAGCTCCACCTCCTCCCAAATCGACTTGGCTTGTTGGGCACAACCTATCCTCTTTGTTGGAAATTTAAACTAATATCAATTGATGAGCTAAAGGGGCTCTATCCTCTTTGTTGGTTTGTTCAGTGCAACCTATCCTCTTTGCCGGCAATTTAAAATAGCAATATCAAAATTTGACACGCTATGGAAAATACCTCCTACTTATCAATTGATGAGCTAAAGGGTCTCTATAATGAATGGTTCATAAGGAACAACACTTGTTGAAGGTTTTGCAAATGGGGTTGCAAGCTAAGTAGGCTTAACCATGGGGAAAACTCTGTGGTTAAGTGCGCTTGAGCTGGAGTAGTACTGGGATGGGTGACCTCTCGAGACGGTCCAGTGTTTCACCTCTGTGAGCATCACCTAGATGCAATGAGTGCTAAGTGGACCATTCATTATCATAAGAGATGGGTTCTTGTGAACCACTACTCATGAAACATGGGTCAATGAGTTTTACTTGTAAAACTACACAATTGAATCTTGATAGCAATATCAAAATTTGACACGCTATGGAAAATACCTCCTACTTATCAATTTAAACTTGACTGAAATAGACTTGCTAATGACATGTTGGATTTCAAAGAAAATGAAAACTATTCTTCTTCCCATCGCCCAAGTGTAGAATTTACACTTGTTATTTTTATTTGGTTGAAGTGCCTCATATATGGGTTGTGTAATAGTGTTTTAGAGCTCTATTAACGGGTAAGTGAACAAGATGGTTCACAAAAAGGGGGCTTAAGTGGCCACTTTTTTTCTGAAATCAGAAAATACTGACTTTCAACGTGAAATTGAGGATACTTACACTACTTACACTCAAAATTTTGAGATGGGACAAAAAGAAGGATTCAAGTGATCCAAGTCTACTTTCTAAACTACTAATTTATTTTGAAACTGGTTGAGATTAAGGGGCTCAAATGAAGGACATACACAAATTGGTGTTGTTTTTGTCAGAAAAACATAACATAACAACTCTTGTACGACCCTTGTATGGTGAACTTTTTTTCAGTATTTTTAAAATCGCTATGGTCAGAAGTTAGCTAATAGTATGTAGTTGATGCATGATTTTTCTAATAATTTTTTAATGAATATTTTATTTTTTACTAATTTTTGAAGTGGACACTTCATAAAAAAATGGAATTTTGGTTGTGCTACCCCTACAAATTTTGGAAACTAATTGAATTTTTTTTTAAAATAAAGAATAGTAGAATGGAATCTAGTTTCTAAAAATGTAAGTTATTTGAAATTTCAATAAACACTTAATTTATAATGAAAAAAACACCAAACACTGTTTTTTTCCAAAAAGGAGAAATACAAACAAAATAAATTATGGATGAATGACGTAACATTGTCAGAAAGTGAAAAAAATTACATCGTTGGATAGCTAAGAGAGAACATAACATTACCCAGATGTTCAATTTGTTTGATATTGAACTACGTGCAATCCTAATGAGCACGAACCCGATTACGTCAAATATTGTAGAAATTGTAAAAACACGTTTCTGGTCATTGGGAATGCCCTCCAAGCCTTTGGGTTGGTATTCCAAGACAAATACCAAATCCAAGGCTTGGGGATTCCCAAAGCAATATATAACACGAGCGCATTATATGTCAATTTTGACATGGTTTTTTTTGTTTGTGGGGAGCATGTCTAGCAAGACATAACAAGAGCACAGTATAATGCGTTCGCATTATGTCTTGCTTTATGTTAAATGCATATTGAATGTATTTTTTATATATTTGTATGTTTGTATGCACATATATGCTTGTATGTCATGTATGTATGTATGTATGTATGTATGTATGTATGCATGTATGCTTGTATGTATCAATTCATGTATATTGTATGTATGCCTACTTGTATGTAAGATTGTATATACGTGCATGTACATGTATGCTTGTATGTGTGTAGGATTGTATGTGTGATTAGGAATAAACGTGGTCCCAAAAATAAGCAGCAACACAAAACATGCAAGAAACCACCTAAACACCTAACACCTCAAGAAAAGGGCTAAAAGTTAAACTCAACAAAATAGATAGAACAATATTACCTTGTTAAGTTGCTCCTTTGGTTGGCCCTTGGATTGTTGACATAATGTATGTTCCTCTTGATAGAAAAAGATGTATAAATGAAATGCAATATAGATAGAAAATGGGTGAGAATGCTATGATGAATGCAAGGAATGCAAGTTTTGGCTAAGTATGGCTCAAATGAAAATTTTGCAAGAGTTTGGTTAGCACAATTATCAACTCCCTAAATGAGATAAAAGAGGGGGTATTTATAGAGGAAGTTGAATTCTCTAGCAAATTCAATGGTTGAAATTCATCCAACAAGGTCAAGATGAAGGGCTATGGTGAGTTGAGAACTCACAAGCCCTCACATCTTAACATGTGAAATGTGAGATGGCTTAGGGATGGTGATGTGTAAATGAGGTGGAAGGATGGTACATGATGTGGACGAAGGACAAGTACTTTGCAAGTGCCTTGGGGAATAAGAAGATTTCCTCAAAAAGAAACTTATTGTCCCCAAGTGGGAATGAAAGTGACTTTCAAAGAATTTTAAAATTCCTCAAAAATCTCCATAGGAAAAGGGAAAGTATTTGGAGAAATAAATGTGAAATTCACATACTTGCAAGAATCTCATGGACAAGACAAGGTTCCAAAAAGGGAAGTTTTTGTCCACATGTGACTTGATGTGACAAGTCAAAAGATTTTAGAAGGTGCATGGAAAGAGGAGATTTTAGGAAGAATAAATGTGAATTTAAAATTCTCATGGGAAAAAGAGTCAATACCAAGAAAGGCAAATGAAAAAGGTTGACTAAAAAGGCATGTTAAATGTGGCTAATGATCTTGGTTAAGGTTGTGCAAACACATGATTAAGATAATTAACTAAGGATTAAAAGCAAGTGGCAAATATTGGGATGTGACACATCCTAACTATAAATTAATTAAATTAATTATGATTAGAAGAGAGTTAGATGGCTAAGAGGAATTAGAGACCAACTTGCAAAAGTTGGAGGATGTGACAATGAGAGAGAAAGTGAGGAATTAAAAATTAATTTAAATTTCAAATGGTTACATGACTAAATTAAATAAAGTGGTATATTTATTTAATTTAGAGAGAAAAGAAGGTAAAAGTATTTAATTATTAAATTAAATACTTTAAGAACCTTATGTAAGACAATGATTTAATTAATACCGACAAAGAGGATGAAATAGATGACTAAAGGGATGAATAAGGAGATGACTTTGACCATATGGGAGTGTTCAAATTTAGATGTCTACATTTTTTCCCTCTTCGAAACACTATCAGGATAATAGGGTTTTGAAGAAAATAAAATGCAGATGACTATATAGTAAGCGACCAGAAAAGAGATGCCCCAGGATAGGAGACCAGATGAGCTGCCCAAACGGAAAGAAATGAAAGGAGATGCCCAAGTCTCGCGTGAGAAGACTCATGATGAAAAAAATGAAGGGGAATGGTAGGGTTTTCCCCCTCAAGGAGGCGGATGGGGAATGAAAAGGGGTCTCAGGCGACTACTCAAAAGTATAAAGTGGTATATGTCATTGGAAAGAGCACGAAAAATGAAGAAGATTGGCTTTTGAATGGAGTCAAACAGAGGCACGGTGTGGAAATGGTGGCCCCAGGAAGATAGAGGATGGGGGAATTAGTTGGAGGAAAAACAATCTGTTAAATAAAGGGAAAAAATTCTCTTTATTTAAAAAAGGTGAAAAAAGGGGGCAAAAGGTTATAAAAGATAATTGTAGGAATTACCTCTCCACATTTGAACAGTAGTTAGTTGAGGAAGAAGGAGGAGAGGAGAGAAGGAGAGCAGCAGAGGATAGGATGTCGGAGTACGACACCGACATTATCCACTGGGCGAACGAGGTGCAGCAGTTCTTTAGTGAGGGTGTCATTCCATGCTAGGTTAGCCCCAAACCCAACTTTGTGATTTTTTCATATTTTGTTTGAGTTATAAAAAATTTGAAAAGATGGGTTTTGTTAGGGGGGAGGCAGGAAAAATGGGTAGGAGGAAAAAATGGAATTTATTATATATTTTCTAGCTGGGGAGGGTAAAAATAGGGAGCTAGGCTAGGGATGGAGATGGGGATGCTTGGGAAGAGGGCAAGGTTGCTCGAGAAGAGATAGGTTGGAGCTCGGTCCCACGGAGCAGCGGATCTGCCTGCCCCGAGTGGGTCTGCACAAGGGGGCGAGTTCGCCTATGTGTGGAGGCTGGTCTTCCCATGGTCGAGTGGGTCTGCCCACGCGTGGGGGAGGGTCCACCCACGCCCTTACCCAAGCGGGCTCGCCCGCATGCGAGGGTGGGTCCGCCTGCGACCTGGGCGAACTCACCCACACACAGGGGCAAGTTTTCCCTCGCCCAAGGGGTCCGCCCACATGGGGGCGCAGGCTCACCCAGGAGCCCGAGCGAGTCTGCCTGCAGGCTCGTCCAAGGGGCTCAGGTGAGTCTGCACGTGCCCTGAGGCGAGTACGCTCGCAACTAGGGTAGGACCAATAAGGGGGGTGGGATAGGTAAAGGTAAGAGAAAGAGAAGATGGGAGAGAAGGATTGACAGAGTTGGCATGCCATGGATGCAGGATTTTGGCTGATTATGGATGCGAGAGAGGTGATCTGAGGTACTAAGGAGATGTATAGCGACTATGATGGGCACAGATCATCAGGCGTTAGCAGACGCAGGACTGTTGCACATGCTATCATATCCGACAATTAAGGCCCGCAGGGCCATGTTGACAACATTGATAGAGTGTTGGGACTCAGGCACATCGACATTTCATATGCCGACAAGGGAGATGACGGTGACTCTAGAGGACGTATGGAGAATTCTGAGATTCCCCATAGTAGGGCTCCTGGTCAGCGAGTACACAATAGGGGACGAGGCACTAGACGAGTCTATGTAGATTGTGTTTAGTGATGACAAGCTACCGATTCAAGGGCAGCAGTTGGACATGGGCAGATGTTTGTCTTGCAGGGTACCGGCATTGTCACTATACCTAACAGGGTTGATCAGCGTGATATTGTTAGCAGATAGGAGTAGTCAGTTCCTACCTCTGAGGTTTGTGGGGGTGATTCAGCACATCATCGAGGGCCGAGATAGTCATTTTGCATGGGTGACTTGTCTGGTAGCACAGCTGTACCGAGATATGCATGTTATATGCTACCGGGAGTCATTGAGTGTGACACACGTCACACTGTTATAGGTGTGGGCCTAGGAGCGTATCAGGGTTACCAGGTCGATCGTATTGAGAGCAGGAAAGCAAGATGACTGCGTAGTGGTGGCCTGGGGATGGACGCAGAGGCGGGAGTGGTATTGTGGTATCAGGAGATTAGAGATGTGGATGTTTGGAGGAGACAATTGGATGAGGTGCAAGTGGAGATGATAGTATGGAGTCAGTATATGCTGCAGCAATTCAGAGACTGGAGGAAGGATGATGAGAGACACATGGACTACTTTTTCACCCGATGTTATATCATAGGGAAGGATATGCATGTAGTTGAGTTGCACATGCCAGATCAGGTGAAGAGACAGTTTGGGGTGAGGAGGGATATTCCCGTTGGGCGAGTGACATTCTGACAATTGACATGAGAGCAGCCATGGGGGGATGATCTGGATCTGGTAGCGGTGAGGGAGGATTTGGAGACATTACGATTGGTGGCATACCCCAATAGGAGGGGGGCTGAGAGATGCAGGGATGACAAACTGATATGGTCAGTGGTTTTGGTGACATCCACCTCCATGAATTACACCAATGGTGCCTATTGAGGAGGCACAAGGTTTCGAGTCAGAGGATGAGAGATGACTGAGGGTAGAGAGGGATAGGTTCCACGAGGACAACAGAGAGGAGGACAACAAAGAGGAGGACAAGAGGCGGTCGAAGCAGTCGAGGAGTCGATGAGGGTAGGTAGGAGGAGGAGACAATGATGGAGAGCCTGAGGGGAGATGGAGCAGAGGAGGGAGAAGAGGAGGCCAAGGATGTTGCGTAGCAAGATAGGGGATAGGAGGCCTAGAGGGAGGAGATAGGAGGCTCGTGTAGCCACAGGAGGTCAGTAGGAGGAGACATAGGAGGCACATGCAGCCATAGGAGGGCAGTAGCGGTAGAGATAGGAGGAGGTCAAGCCCAGTGGGGAGCAGGAGAGGATGACGGGGAGAGGAGGAGGGGAGCCCCCGTGGTGATTGATGTGGATGAGATGGAGGCATCAGCGAAAAGTGAGGGGTATGAGCCACAGAAGATGGACATTGATATGGAGATACATGACATCCCACCACTATCGACGGCACCACCGAGAGGAGAGGATCCAACAGAGGTACTGCTATGGGCCCTAGAGAGGCTGTGACTCAGCGAGTAGCAGTTATGGAAGTTAGAGGCAGAGATGAGTGAGTTACAGGGACGATTTTCCTAGAGCAAGAGGGACTACTTAGATCTAGCCACGATGGTGATAGAGGTGGAGAGGAGGTTGTAGAGAGAGAGGGATGAGGCACGAGATGAGGTGGTTGACCTGCAAGCGGAGGTAGAGAGGTTGCAAGCAGAGGTGGCTAGGGAGCATGAGGAGGGGGATGCAACAAGATGGCAGAGAGACCATTTGGTAGCTAAGGAGGTGATACGACAGGATATTGGAGTAGGGATAGGGCAGGGACCGATAGAGATTAGGGCAAGGACCGCATGAGATATAGAGGGTTTGTAGAGATAGATAGAGTGGTTATGGAGAGAGAGCAGATCTGCATCAGGAATGAGATGAGCTCGAGGACAAAGTGTACTATTTAGAGCAGATAGTTGGAGCTATGGGATTGATGCAGCGGAGAGAGGAGGATACAAGGGTACAGATACGTGTGCTACAGATAAAGAGAGATGTGGCACAAGCGCAGGTACAGGCCACAGAGGTAGAGAGGGATGTGGCTTAGGCATGTGCTCAGGTGTTATAGAGTGAGAGACAGTGGTAGAGGCACAGGTTTAGTCTCTTCAGAGAGAGAGGGATGTGATAGTGTCATAGGTATCAGCTCTTTGGAGAGAGTGAGATGCAGCTGAGTTGACACTTCAAGCACTTTAAAGGGATAGGGATGTAGTAGTGGCTCAGACACAAGTCGCGCATAGGGAGAGGGATGTCGTAAAGGTGCAGATGCAGATGTTGTAGAGTGAGTGGAACACAGCATAGGCTCAGCTGCAGGAAGCGTAGGTTGAGGAGGGGGAGCTAGGGGCAGAGGTACAAGGATTGTAGGCATAGTTATAGGCTACATAGGCTGAGAGGGACAAGGCCACAAAGTAGGTACAATAGCTGATATTGGCATATGAGGCTTTGGGGTAGGAGCAGAGGGCCATTAGTGAGGATCGAGACAGGCACAGGCATGAGCGGAATGTCGCTAGGTATCAGGCTACGCAGAGGGATGACTACATGCAGGAGGCGACCTATTGGAGGTGTGCCTATGAGTAGGCAGCTCCAAATTGGGCACAGTGCACAGCGCGCTATATTAGACAGGTACCTCAGATGTCAGCATTGTCTCAGTCATTAGGGACATGTACTAGGGGGTATATTGACTATTGATGGACTCCATCTCCTTACAGTGGCTACCAGGGGACTCCCACCCTTGAGTACCAGGGGACCCCTATGTATAGATGGCCAATGCCTAACTCTCCTCAGAGATTAGATGTGGGCAGCTCACAGTAGAGTAGTCAAAGAGCAGATGACAGGATACCAGTTTTTTGACAGGTATATGATGGCAGTTTAGTACATGTTAGCAAAGATCAGATGTGATCTACATCTCTAGATTTTGAACCTTATTTGATGATATACATGATGGATATATATTTGATTATGTTTGAGACATTATGATGAGATGGATATTGTATTATTTTGATTATGATATGTGATAGTCCTTATTGACACTATGCATTATGTTTTATGTGATGGATGATTTAGTTTATATATGCACATGTATATGATATTTTATGTTTATATGGATGGATGATTTAGTTTATGTATGCACATGTATATGAAATTTTATGTCTATATGGATGGATGATTTAGTTTATGTATGCACATGTATATGAAATTTTATGTCTATATGGATAGATGATTATGCATGCATTAATGTTTATAATGTGAGATGAGATGAATATTTGGTAGGAAATGTAATTAGGATGGATCTAACAATATGTTTTGTAGGTGTTAATGCATGTATTATGTGAATGTTAATATGGACATGTATGGGTTAAATGAAACTAGGATGCTTAATCTAATCAATCTATGAGAGATAAAATATGTTGTATCTACAATGTAACATGCAATATGAATGAAATATGAATTCCTATAATGCAAACCTAAACATCAATAAGGACTTGCATGGGAATGTTAGTAAACGATAGGTGTAACGTAGATGTGATACTGCACCTATCAAGAACCATTAGTACCGTGAGAGGAAAACCAAGGGGAAAAAGAATCAAAGTTTGCACAACCTAAATTGTCAGTCATAGGTTATGAACAAGGTTGAATGAAGGGTGCATGCAATGAAATGAAATGCAGTTAGGAATGCAATTTTCCATCTTCAGAGCATTGATTTTTTCTATAGCATAAGATACCCAATACCATGGTATATGAGACCAAGGCGAGTTGATGTCAAATGCATGGAACAAACACAACAAACAAGGCTATCCTAATACCCCAAAGTCGTGAGGACCTTGTTCGGGCCAGGTATTAGAATAACAATAGGCACAAAGGGATGTTCCCAATGTAACACAAGATTCTAGAGATCCCAGTGGGTACTACAGGGAAACGACCTAGCAGAAAACAACAATAAATGGTCAAGAGATACCCCTGTGTTAACTCATCAAAACTTGCCATAATATGATGGATCATGGCAGTTTTGATAAGTGAGAGTAGGGAGGTCAAACAATAAACAAAAGCCAAAAGGATGAAAATATCATAATGAAAGCTAAACATCCTTTGCCATAGGATCACGAGGATGGATGGGTGATGATGTGGTATGTTAGGAAGGATGCATCCTATTGAGACCAATGATGGATACTAAACTAAAATGACTCAGGTGATGCAAGATATTTTTCATTAACCAGATCTCCTAACACTAGAGGATTTCATTTGTGAAGAACCAACTAGATAAGGGTACTCTTGACGACATGACACAAGAGACCAGACAAAGGACCGACACACCCTATAGACCTAGGGGCTCGGAGGTTGATCAGATATTAGCCTTGCCTATGTGAAAGCGCAAAGCCCTCATAGTTCCAGAAAATACCATGGATAAAGCAGAAAGAGGACTAATGGAGACCGATGAGACAACAACAAAATAAAGCCTCGGGGGTAGATCAAAAGATCAACCTTTCCTACGTGCAAGCGCAGGGGCAACATAGTTCGAAGGAAAACAAAGAATGACCGATCGTGGATAAAAGTGAAAAAAAGGACAATGGAGACAAATGATGGGGGACCGTCATAGGATGATCTAAAGGCCCCAAGGGTAGATCAAATGATCAGCCTTTCCTATGTGAAAACACAGGGGCAACGTAGTTCGATGAAGACCAAAGAGACCCACATGACAGGATGAGGACTAGGTGGGAACTGACATGATGGATGATTCTATACACGAATGTAAATCGACCAAAGGAAAAATTGGTGACAAAATCTCATACTAGGATAAAAAGCTCAGGATAATGAATAGCATATAATCGTCCAATGCTCAATCAAAAGATACCAAGTGGCCAAGGATGGAATGGGAGAGGATGTCTGGATACGATGGGTGGAGTCACAAAATAATTAGGACACAAGGTAGATAATGATTAAGCCCTCTACGGATGATCCTTGTTATCAGCATTTCACCATCTGTACTTATCCAAGGCGCCACCAAAGGTGGTTTTCACCATAGGATGAATTTATTTCTCTTTACTATTTTTGGAGACATTTTTTTTGGTAATTTTTTTTTTTGGTATTCTTCAGATGCATGATATTGATAGGCTCTTCGAGGGACTCTCCTTCAAGGGTAGCAAGTCTGTATGCCCCATATCCATATTTAGCAGTTATGATATAAGGACCCAACTAGTTTGCTTCAAATTTTCCTTTCTTATCACAGTCCTACTGAGTACGTTGGTTCTCTTTAAGAACAAGATCACCAATATGGAATTGTCGAGGATGAAACTTCTTGTTGTAGTTACGCTTGAGGTGGTTTTGGTAAGCTTGCAGATGATCATAGGCTTTGATTCATCTTTCATCAAGTAACCCCAGTTGTGCAAGCCGTGCAACATGAGTATCCTCCTCGCTGATAAGGTCCTTCATAGAAATCCTCAGTGATGGGAGCTCAAATTCGATTGGCAAGATGGCTTCGGCACCATACACTAAAGAATAGGGGGTGGTGCCTGTAGGATTACAGATGGAGGTGTGATACACCCAGAGAGCGGGATGAATATGGAGGTGCCAGTCTCGACCAATGTTATTGACAACCTTTTTGAGGATGCAGATAAGGATCTTGTTGGTTGCTTCTGCTTGACCATTACCCTGAGGGTAATAAGGCGTTGACCAATGATGTTAGATATGAAAGATGTCACAAAGGTGTTTCATGGATTGTTTTTTAAAATATTTTCTATTATCATAGAGGATGGTGGATGGAATACCATATCTACAAAGAATATGGTAAAGGATGAATTTTGAAATTTGAGTACTGGTGATTTGTGAGAGTGGCATTGCTTCCACCCATTTGGTGAAGTACTCAGTGCTAGTAATTATGAATGTATGGTCGTCGGAAGATGGTGGGTAAATATTTCCAATCAAGTCAAAACCCCATTGAGAGAAGGGCCATAGTGCTAGGAGGGGTTGAAGGTCTTATGTCGGAGCATGAATCAAATATGCATGTTGCTGGCAGGGAAGGCATTTCTTCACGAATTCACAAGCATCATGATCTAATGTAGGCCAATAATATCCAACTCGGAGAATCCTTTTGGCCAAATCCATACCATTTGAATGGGCCCCACAAACACCACTATGTACCTTCGTTAGTGCAGTATGGGCTTTAGTCTCATTCAGACGCCTAAGGAGGGTTCCATCATACCAGCAATGATAAAGTGTATCACCGATGATAACGTATCAGGCTGAACATTGAATAAAGGATTTTTGTTGGCTTCGTGTGAGGTATGGGGGTATAATATTATCATGTAGATAAGTATATATATCTTGATACCATGGGGAAGCGGGACCTACAATGTCACACACCATGTCAGTCTCAGGGATATCATATGCCGGGATTAAAAGTTGTTCCACAAGGAACTCGCATTCTATTCGGTCTTTAGGCATGTCAATCAAGGAGCCAATAGTAGCCATAGCATCAGCTGCTTTGTTCTGTATCCTAGGAATTTGGTCAAATTGTATGAAGGTGAAATAGTTCTTGAAGTCATCCACCATGCATTTGTAGGGAAATAGCTTGTTATCTTTTGTTAATAATTCATCAATAACTTGCTTAATGACCAACAATGAATCACCAAAGACTCTCAAGTGAGTTATGTGCCACTGCTTTGCAATTTGAAGACCCGTGAGGAGGGCTTCGTACTCAACTATGTTGTTGGTACATGGGAATGCTATCCTGAATGATTTTGGGATGTAGTCACCTTGAGGAGTAACAAACAGAATTCTTGCACCTGATCCGTTATGAGTATATGAGCCATCAAAATACAATGTCCAAGCAGGTGCTTCTGTAATTGTGAAAAATTCCTCATCTAGAAATTTAGTGACTAGAAGGTAAGCATCCACTAGGGGTGTTTTGGCCAACTGATCAGCTATGACTTGTACTTTTATGGCTTTGCGATCCACCTACTCTATGTCAAAATTACTTAGGAGCATGACCCACTTAGCCATGCGACCAGTTAAAGTGGTTTTGGATAATAGATACTTTAGTGGATCAATTTTTGCTATTAATTTGATCAGATGACTGAGCATGTAATGTCAAAGTTTTTGTTTACTAAAGACCACTACAAGGCAGGCTTTCTCCATGGGGGAATAATTTAATTCATATCTAACCAGTGTTTGTTTGATGTAGTAGATTGCTCTTTCTTTTGAGGACTCATCATGTTGTGCCAATAATGCCCCCAGTGCAACTGAAGTGGTGGAGATGTAAAGCATGAGGGGTTTCCCTAGAATAGGTGGCATCAAGATCAATGGATGAGCCAAGTATTCTTTGATCTTATCGAAACCTATCTGACACTATTAGTTCCATCTGAAGGTGGAGTCTTTTTTCAGAACATGGGTGAATAACTGACACTTATCTGCAAGTTGGTCTATGAACTGACAAATGGATTACAACTTTCCTTGGAGACTTCTTAATTGTTTTAGATTGTGTGGGGGTGGAATATCCAAAATAGCTTTCACCTTGGCAAGATCAACCTCAATGCCTCTTCGAGAGATTATGAAACCCAACAATTTACTTGATGTAACACCAAAGACACTTTTTTGGGATTTAGTCGTAACTTGTAATGTTCTAACCGCTCGAAGATCTTTTTTAGGATGGCAGGGTGCTCTGCTCTGGTTCTGGATTTTCCTAGCAACTCATCAACATATTATTCCATGATAATGTGGATGAGATCATGGACGATGACAGTCATTGCTCTCTGATATGTTGCCCCCGCATTCTTGAGACCAAAGGGCATAACATTGTAGCAAAAAGTACCCCCAAGGTGTTGTAAAAGTGGTCTTGTGTTGGTCTTCAGGTGTAATTTGGATCTGATTATAACTAGAGAAACCATCCATAAGGGATAACATCTCATGTCCGATAGTAAGTGTTGTCAATCAAATTGCACCTGAACGCTTGAATAGTTAAATCCAACAATCTGTTGAAACATGGAATGATTCTCAGGCCTGTGGGTTGCCTAATTTTGAGAATCAATCTCCAGAGAGGGTTGGTTCCCTAATGAAAACCTCCTAAAAACTAACTGACTTAGCTGGGAAAGAGATAGAAAGTTGTCTTGAATTGAAATTATAAATCTAAGGAGGTGATTGCACCAAAATTTTGTGATTCTAAAGTTCTAAATTTATCTCACAACTCAACTAAAATCATGAAATTCACTAATAATCCATATGAAGGTTTGAAAATTCAATGTTTGTAAGAGGAAAACCAAATTTTCACAAATACAAATGATTGAAATTTTTGTTAAACACAACATGCAGCTTGAATTATAACATGGAATCTTCTTGTTTTTTAAAGCATTGATGAGATAAAACAAAGGATTCGAGATAAATCACATTGTCTAAATCAAAACATTTATGTGACAATAAAACTCAAAAAATATTGAGAAGGAAAAATTATGCTGAAATCTCTATTATGATTCTTGAATAAAAAAAAGTGTTGAGTTACAATGCCTCACTATTGTATGTGTAAGCAGGAAAAAAGAACCAGAACTGAATTGAAAAAGATAAACTTTTTCAATATATACAATATGAATGCACTTCAAAGTGCATGAACAAGCAACTAAAAGTGATCTGAAAGTGAAGAATGACAATCCCAAAGTGAAATCTGAGCACAAGTAAAAATCCCTGAAAATGTGGTTCAAGCTCATGCAAAAATGAGTGAACTCAATCTCGAACTAGCAGTCATAAAACGTGCAATTGATATGTAACTCAAGCTGAATTGGAAACCTCTGAACGTGAGCTAAAACATGCAAAAATGCTTGCTTTAATCAATTCGCCCCTGATAACTCAAAGTCCATTCTCGTACACAATCAATCCTCAGTCTCAGTCAATGATCTTTAATTCTTCAGTCACATCCTCATTATTTGCATGATTTTACTCAAAGAAGATAAATAATTAAATATTAAAAATAATCAAATGTATAATTATTTTAATATTTAATGTGGAAGTGATCTCCTTATTTTCATTTTAAATATTAATACAATGATACATTAATATTTAATTACATCTAATAGTTTGAATAAAAGCATGCAAATATGCATGAGTTGATTGTCATTTCTAAAGAAATAATGACTAAAATTATTCTTTAATTCAGCTATCAGCATACATGGGCTTCCTAAGCATGTTTAAATTTTATTGACTTAATAGTCAATACTACATCAATGATTCAAAAATTAAAAAAATAAATAAACAATGATTAGGGATTTTGCTCAAAACAGTCAAACCCTAAATCTCTTGAATCATTTTGTATTCTATATTAAAGGAAAGCCTGAAAGAGAGGCGCTGCCATGAGTTGGTATTGAAGGTCGAACTACACATTTCCTGCATGTTTTTTGAAAGGATTTTCATAGAAAACACGTCGTAATTTCTTCTTTGTCACAAAACTAAGCATTTCCTTTTGTTTGGAGTGCGACTATTCATACTCTATTGATATCTATTCATACTCTAGCCACCATTAGAGCTTGGTTTGAGCTTGATGTACATATCAGTTGCACAGCTCGGTCTATGAATCTTAAAGCTCACAGAGAGCTCAGCCATGGTAAGTTCTATCTTTTCCTTTATTTCTTTATTGAATGGAAATTTTCTCCTGTATAAAATGAGTTGATAGATTAATTAAAAGAAAACTCCAGGCCAAGAAATATTTGTATGTTGTTCATCATTATTGGTTGCGGCTATGAACTATCTTCATGTGGGTATTCAGGTTTCACTGTATTTGCTATCTTCCTTTTGTAGATCTTGTACATATGATCTCCACTCTTTCATGAATATTGCCTGAGCGCAGCTTCTCCATTGCTATATTTTTATTTTAAATACTATAAATTTTGATATAGTTCAAAATCTTTGTGGCTAAAAGCTATTTTATATCATTTACCTAAAGACTGCTTTATGGCATGAATGTGAATACATGGATGCTACCGTTTTTGATACAAGAAATGCAAGCCGTGAAAATTCTTCACTTTCCTCTTGAAAATCTCAACCACTGTCTGATATTGCTACCTCAATTGTGAATTAAGACACTGTACAGGTTCTGCAACACTTTAATTACCTTTGCACCTTGCTGTCATGCATTATTCGCTGTCATACATTCCCAATCCTTGTATATTGACATGGCTGCAACCTTACATATGCCACTAGTAATTGCTTGAAGCACCCTTTTCCTCCTTTGATTCACATAATGCAATGTTAAAAAAAGGTTCCAATATATAGCACCAATAGCTATCTCTCCATATGAGTGTCACTAAGTTGAGAATATGTAATTGAAATAAGGCATTCAATTATGAAAGTGATGTATTTTACCCAGCTTTGCACATTTTCTTTTTTGTAGCTGATTGAGCTCAATACTCCTACGTGATTTTATTTCAAAACATTGGATCACGTCACAATGTTGAAATAAGGACTACAAATTTTGTGCTTTCATTTAATTTCAATAACGATGATGTGCTTGAAATGATGCACTCCATATATGCATTTTCTGAAAATACAGCTCATGTATAAACATTGACGTTCCTGGAAGTCACTAAATTTAGCTCCTCCACACTGTTGTCTCCTTTTGGATCTGTCATTCATTATCATGGATGTTATAACAATAGTCTTATTTACTTTACTAATTCCATAGCAGCAATAGTATTCATAAATGCTCTTTATAAAATGCTCTTTTTTTATGGAATAAAAATTTGTTTCTTGTCATATCTTTATTTCTTTTGATCAGCTAAATCTTGATGATGATTTGCATTGACTGCACAATATGAGAATGTTGCTTTTCATTATGAGCATGTGCTAGTTACTATCATTTGGCTTTTTGAAACATGTATGCCCATCTACTTTTACCAGTTTTATATCAGCATTCTTACTCTTGCCAGATCTAGCTCCTCCATTCATTTTTCATTAATCTTTTGCTGATGCTTATAATGCACACTTGTAGCACAAAATTTCTTGATTCCATACAGTGTAAGAGCTTGCTTTGAACATACATTTTGAAGCACACAACTTTTCATTCCTTGTTAATATATAAAATGAAGAAACAACACTTCAAAAATAGTGTTCTTTTGGACTATTTCCCTTCATTTCCAATGTGCTTTCTCTTGATTTATCCTTTTAAAAGAGCATCGTTGACTGTCTCTTCTTTGGTTCTAACCACTGTAGATATTGATATATTATTTTAAAACTATCATTTTATTATTCCTCAAGCACCAATATTATTTTCAGCTTAAGATAGAAATGAAAACAGGTGTGGCATTGATAGACATTTATTATTATACCTTGCAAAGCTATCTACTTCAAGCGTATATCGCTACACCTTGAGATTAATGTTGCTGCTCATAAGTGTTGTTCATTCTCCACGGTGTTCATCTATAAGACTGTCCCTTTTGCATTGATTGCATCATGCATTGCTACTGTCAACATGATAATTTAGTAGCATACATTCTGAAACTTCAAGTCATGTTTCTATGACCTTGTTAACTCCTTTTGAAATAAGAACAGATGTGGACTTGCTTTGCATAATGATGTTGTTATGGATTATTTTGTTGTCTCTTGAATGTTTGAATGGAGTGCTCTGACATTGAAAGAAACAATTTAATTGCTTATTGTCTTGTTCTCCCTTCAGCATAAGGGCTCAATGCCTCATCAAAATGTAAACATGACTGAAAGATAGAGCCAAAACAAAGGATATGTAATCAATGCTCTCTTAATATGTTTCTTTAATTGTTCTTTGAATGATGAGCAAAAGATAATTGCTTAAACTGTCTTCACCAACTGAATTAGACTACTTTTATTGTTTGATATTGCTCTACAACAGTCATGTTTGATAAATGTAACACTTGATGACTCTCATGTAATAATGTGAATGAGAGGTTTCATCTTTATGATATGTCAGGCTCTACCCTTGTGGGAGCCCGTTTTACTCCACATATCTAATGAAATAACCACGAACATGATGAATTTGTACCTACACACTGAAACAAACATGTTAGCAAAATAAAAGAAGCTGAAAGCTTCCATTGAATTACGTTTTTCCTCTTGAGTTTTTTGCAATTATCTAATGGATGCCTGGTTTAATGAAAATTACATTCCTTTATGTAGCATAAACGCAAGGCAGAAAGTAATTCACCATTGCTTAGAGTATAACTCTAACGCCACTCTTTTACAATTTTGTAGGTTCATGGAGTGAGGAAGCGAGGCTATAGCTGCTTAGAGGCATGATGGCTGGAAGCACCAACCAAAGTGATTCGTCATTACAGGCAATGATGAATTGCTTCTCTCCTTTACGCTTATGTTATTTTCACCTGTGTAGTTTGTACATTTGAATTTTGTATTCATCTTTTGATTGTCAAAATCAAACTCAGTTACTCTCGCGGCTTGTGCAAGATTCAACATTTTTAAAAAATGAATAAAAGCATCACTATGAAAATTTTCTCAATTTTCTGTTTTAAATGTTTGCACAATAATGTAGGAGTTAATGGTGACTCCTCAACACCCCCAAGATCAGTTGCGACCAAAACCACTTCCATAAGAGAGAGAATGGAAAGAATGCTTGCTTCACAATGCAAGATTGATTAATGGCTGAATTGCTTGATATTAAAATGTACATGATATGCCTTGCTTATATGGGCAAGGTTGAGAGATAGGAATAAACATGATGTTGACAAATGTCATAATCCTATGACATGAGACAACCAACAACCTAATCACCTAGGAAATGATGCATCCTAGCTAGATAAGATAAGTTCTAGAAATGCCAACTAAGACTTCTAGAAATAATCTTTTATCCTAAGTAAACTTAACCATGTGAATGTGTCCCCTAATTACCTAGTGAATGAATTAGCTAGGTACAAGACAACACCAACACCCCCCCTTAAGTGCAACTTAGGGAGAAGATTATTATGCAAACTGTGCAAAGACTATGACTATGGGTCTCGGCTACTAGGCCATGTTTGGTACCCATTTACAATGCAAATGATGCAATCTCTCACAAGCGGAGAAAAGGAGAAAACCTAGTGGGACAAAACTCCTCTCCAAAAGAGAGAAAACAAAACAAACAAACATGATGTATGGAGGACTCAATGATACCCCCCAAGGACAACATGCATCATGTATATACAATCAAATACCCCCCCATAAGAGGGAAGTAGAGAGATAAGATATCCCCCCCATGATGAAGAAGCTCCAATGCTGATAAAGAATGCCTGAAAACAAAAGATGACCCAATGTCTACAAGCAACACATCTTCCCTTAGGAAGAAACAATATCATAAGCTGATGATGAAGCCACTCCATGTCCAACTGAAAGGAGGAAGCATGCATGCTCAACATGTATGCCTCTGAAAATAGATGAAGATCCTCCAAGCTTGAATGAGCCACTACATAATCATGATCAAACTGAACCAAGAAACATGACAAATCAAGTGAAGGAGGAGACTCATGAATGTCAATCTTCAAAGACAAAGTAGATGGGATAAAAGTTGTGCTGAAACTATCATCAAAGAGGAGAGAAATCCCCTCAAGTGTGTCCTTCAAATCTGCAGTATGAGACTCCATGAACAAGTTAGAAATACCTGTCAAATACTCATCCCACAAAGCAAGATCTGAAAAACTATGATCATCCTGCTGAATAGAAGCAACCATGGCTGAAGGAGTAGGAGGTGGAGGAGTAGGAAGCTCGGCACTGGTCTCTAGAATACCAAGGTGTAGATGACCAAACTTCTCCTCACTATCATGGTTCACACTCAATGGAGTGTGTGACGCAGTCAAAGGAACATTATCATCTTCTGAAGAAAAATGTGAAAAGGAATATACATGAGATGAATGATCAACCATCCCAATAGCAACAATATCCCTAGTCTCGAAATCCCTTATGTACACTCTATCTGGAGTGAACTCAACTATTTTACCTTGACCCCCATGAGTAATTTGATAAATAGAAAGGAGATTAGTGGACAAGGAAGGAACACAAAAAACATCATTGAAATTCCCTTCCCCCATATCAATAGAACCCTTCCCACTTACCTTCATATATGTATTGTTACCCATCAATATATGAGGTGAATTACAAGGCTCAAAAGAAGAGAACATGTCCATAGAAGATGCCATATGATGAGATGCCCCTGAATCAAGAAGCCATCTATGAGATGCAAGACTTGTAGAGGCCAAGAGTGCTTGTTCTTTCATCTTGTGTAGCCCAGAAGTAGATCCTGTGTCCTATGACTGAGATGATGATGATGGAGTTGTCGATTGAGATGTTGAAGAAGTACCAGACACTTTCTCATTAGACTTGGGCCTTGTTCTGCTTCTTACCTTTGCCACTTGAATCCTTTGTCTCCTTTGCAATAAGAGCATGAGATCTAGAAGACTTCAATGTGCCCATGTGTACCAACTTTGCTTGTTCCCTTGTAATTTGAGCTGCAAATTCATCAAGAGAAGGAATTTTGTATGCATTGCCAAGAGCATCCATTGTAGCATAGAAAGTAGAAACAAACACTAAATAATCATGACCAAGCTTAGCAAGAATAGAAAGTATCAATTGTTCATCCTCTTTAGTAACCCCACAATTAGATAACTGCAATCTAATAGAATTGAGCTTAGAGAAAAAGTCTTGGACATTGTCAAAATCTGAAGGATTAAGACCCATGAGTTCATTCTCCAACTTAAATTTCCTCATCTTATCTGGCTTACCAAAGAGACTCTCTAAAGTATTCCAAGCTTCATTAGGATGAGTGCAAGATGCAAAATGATATCTAAGATCTGGAGAAATGGACAACTTCAAAGTACCAAGAGCTTCATCCCTTCTATCAAGCCATTTTCTTTTCTCTTTTTCTCTTGCAGGTTCTAGATCTTGACCAAATGTGATTCATTGCAACTTTGATTTTAACAATAACAACTCCATTTGAGATTTCCACTCATGATAGTTATATGGAGTTAGAAGTACAACTTTTGTCAAATCCATGATACAATGAGATATTACAAAAGAGGAACAACAAATTTCCCTCACAATACAAGAAATCAACCCCTTTGTCCCAACAAGATTTACACTTTTTTTTGCAAATTTACAAGGAATCCCAAATTATCACATCAGCTACAAACTGAAAATATGAAAATCTGGAAACAAATTTGCAAAAAGTGCATGAGTAGATCTGAAGTACTCCTGAATACCTTCCAAATGCCGCAAATTTGGAGAAAATCGGAGATCAGAGCACAAAGATATGAGCTCAGAAGCATAAAACAATGATCAGGCTTCAACCTGAAAAAAGAGGCACAAAACTACAAAATCTCTGCAAAATATCTACACCACTAAAAAATTTAGATCTCCACCTTTTCGTTGATATTTCATTTCAAAAATTCGCCTTCGTTAGCCAAAGTTATGAAAAAACGAAAAAAAGCCCTATAAATAGGCACTTGGGGGCCAAAACAGAAACCTTGAAGGCTATCTGGGCGCAAAATTTGCGCACTTGGGGGCTTCAACTGGGTCATCCATATGACCACATCGGTGTACAAATTGTAAAAAAATGCCACTTAGAGCTATCTTTACAAAGTGGTTGGCCTTTATAACCTTTTAAATAAAGTTTGTAATAAAAAACTTTTAAATAAAAAAGAGTCAGCCGATTACAAATAAAGATAATGTACCCTCAATGGCGCATTTGTCAGCGACCAGCACCACAGATTTGACGGGCTGCCAAGGATGTATGTTGAAGTGCCAAAGAACCACAAATGCAAATTAAAGAGCTCATACCCTTGAAGGACACCGACCACGATTTGATAGAGGGTATCGGGCATGAAAATGGCAGACTACATATGATTGAAGGTAAGGTACGCCGATGAAGCCGATAACTACAATTTATTAAATACTCTGTCAAAAGATTACAGACTGCCCCATTTGACTGATTTGGAGTCAGATCGTACCACCAATGGAGGAATATACTTGGGTACTGATGTCTATGCCAAAGCAATCACAAAGCCGTTCGAATGATGCAAGTGGAGATCGGCCGATAAAATAACCGATGACTGGGACAGGATTTTACACACCCATGTACGCCAAGAGGACACAATGATAGCCGATGGCAGTGGATTGACCTACGGATCTGATGATGGAAAGATTGGGAAATATTCCAATCCACAAATTTTGACCATAAGTATTTATGAATGCCCCGAACAATATAATAAAGCCCGATTTACAAAATATTTGAGCCAAATTTTTAATACAACTATAGCCCGAAATTAAAATATTTTGCCCCAAGATATTTTGCACGAAACTATATGTAAATCATAGTCCGATATATAAATAAAATTTTCCCCAAATTTTACAAAATACCGCAGAAATATTTTTCAAAAAAATATTTTTTTGCGAAAATAAGAAAAATCGTACCGCTTTGGAATTTGTCCCAGCAAAAAAAAAATTGCCTCAAAAACAACTTTACCCAAAATAGGTGAATTTACAGTCAAAATTCATCTGCGGAGCCTTCTGAACTCAACCATGAGGTTATTGAAACCCCAATCTGCACCCAACAAAAATCTTCAAGCCAACATATCACCCTCGGATCTGGGAAGGAATCTGCAACACCTGGAGTGCTTTGATACCATGTAGGAGTTAATGGTGACTCCTCAACACCCCCAAGATCAGTTGCGACCAAAACCACTTCCACAAGAGAGAGAATGGCAAGAATGCTTGCTTCACAATGCAAGATTGATTAATGGCTGAATTGCTTGATATTAAAATGTACATGATATGCCTTGCTTACATGGGAAAGGTTGAGAGATAGGAATGAATATGATGTTGACAAATGTCATAATCCTATGACATGAGACAACCAACAACCTAATCACCTAGGAAATGATGCATCCTAGCTAGATAAGATAATTTCTAGAAATGCCAACTAAGACTTCTAGAAAGAATCTTTTATCCTAAGTAAACTTAACCATGTGAATGTGTCCCCTAATTACCTAGTGAATGAATTAGCTAGGTACAAGACAATACCAACATCAAACTATGTTATTTTCACCTGTGTAGTTTGTACATTTGAATTTTCTATTCATCTTTTGATTGTCAAAATCAAACTCAGTTACTCTCGCGGCTTGTGTGAGATTCAACATTTTTACAAAATGAATAAAAGCATCACTATGAAAATTTTCTCAATTTTCTGTTTTAAATGTTTGCACAATAAAACTATGATTCATATGTAAGATGATCTCAATAATGATCAATGAACACTTAATCGGCAAAACATGAAAAAATTTCATACCTATAAGTGATGAACTTCATTCAGCTCTACCTATTTGAGCTTGAAGTGAAAAATAGGTAACAGTAAGGTTGACCAACATGTCAATATTGGGCAACGGGAAGTCATCTTTTGGACAGGCTTTGTTAAGATCCTGGAAGTCTGTGCAAATCTGAATGTCTGTGTTTGGTTTGGAAATAGGCACTATGTTGGAGATCCAATCAAAGTAGTCAATGGTTCTGATAAAACTAGTGTCCAGTAATTTCTCCAATTCCTTCTTGACTAATAATGCTACTTGTGGATGCATTTTTCAGAGCTTTTGTTTGACAGGCTTGGCATCTGGGCGAACATCCAGATGATGAACTACTAAAGCAGGGTCTAAGCCTAGCATATCTGAGTACGACAAAGCAAAGTTAATGATGCCATCTTGGAGTAGCTGAAGAATGACTGAATATTCTTGCTTTGATAGAGATTTGGCTACATAGGTGATCTTAGGGTTTTCTGCAGTACTCAAATTAACTTATTTAGTTTCTTCAATTAGGATGGTTGACCATGTGGATAATTGAGTTCCCACAAGGAGAAGATGAACATCTCCATCCGCCAGCACCTCTTCGAGGTTTTCACTATTGGATGTGTCATTTATTTTTACTTTTTCCAGGTTAGGAAGTGCCTCGGGGAGGTTTTCACTAGATGACCATTTTTTATTTTTCTTGTTTTTATTTTTGCGACTAGAGCATTCATTCTCCCTCAATCCCATGAGGTTGACATATGTATCTAGGGCGACATTAGCAGGTGTGCTATCACATAGTTCCTATGAATCCCTAATCCAAATAACTACAAAAACACAACAAATGAATACATTAGGAGATCAAATGCAAGTAAGAACAAGGATTCCCCATGAAATCCATTAACAAAACTCAAAATAGGAATGAAGAGAAGAAAATAATGAAAGAAGAAAGTAGATTAAATCCTATTGAAAGCAATGCAAACTCTTGATCCCATGGGGGAATTGGTGCCAATTTGATGTGAAAATTGTCCCTTTCCCAACTCCAATGCTAGCTTTGATGATTTGGTGAAGATTGTGATCCACTTTGATGAAGATTGATGAATGCTCCAAGCTAAAATCTGCAAAAACCTAGCTATGATTCAATGAGATGGATGAAAATTGCTATGAATTTGAGTATAGTAAGTTTACTCAATTTGTGGATGGATAAAATGAAGGATGAGCTCTTCATTTATAGAATTCTAAGATGGATGAATGCCAAAAATGAAGCAATGTGGGACTAACATTCAACCAATGGCAAGGTGCCACTTGTCAACATTTGATAGGATGAAGGTTGAGCACATTTTGATCCATGGGCAAGTTTGAAATTTGAATTTGGTGAGATGACATGTTTAGGGGGGATGAAATATGAGTTAAATGCCAAGTGGGAGACATGTAAGAGACATTGTAAGAGCCTTAAATGCTTTGTTGGATGGACAAGTCCTTTTTGGGGGGAGATTTCAAATTTGAAGAATATTCCATCTTTGATGCCTTTTTGAATGAAAATAGATGATTTATAAATCACTTAAATTGATTTTCATGTACAAGTTGCAAAATCTAGAGGATTTGAGTGATTAGGATTAGCATTGATCATGAATTGATTAATTTAAATGATGTTAGTTGATTTGACCATTTTGACTTAGATTTTAGGATTTAAATAACTCAAAATGAGAAGAGAATGATTTAGACTTAGTTAAATAAATATTTTTGATTTATTTAACCAAAGGGGGTGATGTTAGATTAAATTAGATAAATGTTTGATTTATTTAATTTAATTAGATGAACTTTAGAAATTTAATCAAATAATATGGATTATTTAATTAAATAAAGATAGGAAGATGAAATGACCCAGCTAATTACACAGAGATAATGATTTAATTAAATTGAGGGATTTATTTAATTAAAAGGGGAATTATGACGAATTTAATCAAATAAGGCTATTCGATTAAATGGTTAGATAGAGGGATAATTAAGGATGAAGCGATGTTAGTAGATCAGGATCTAGTGTATGATATCAATTTGTATATTTTCGATGTCTACATTTTTCCCCTCTTTGAAGTGATGCACTTGTTGCGTTGGTTCAAAGAATAACCTTGCCCTGATCAAAAGTCAAAATTTCTCTGATTTTTTGGATGCCTCACTATTGCCTCAGTGAAAGAATTATGCTAGTATACTGCCCCCCTTGAGAGATCGGGCGAAGAGGTTTGATTTGAGGGTCGATCTCTCAAAAAAGAGGTTCAAGATTAGTTCAACTTGAATATTTGATGATGATAGATTTGATGATGTAGATAGTCATCAGCCATGGGTAGCCTCATGCCTATTTTGATATATTACACCCACTTGATCCTGATTTATACCATGACAGTTACATTATTGATGATGAGATGATTATGATGTTTATATGTAATGGATGATATGATGATGTATGGATGGTATGGATGCACATGATTTGATATGATGATGCTTTTATGATTATGCAAATAGATGATAAATGCATGGTTTATGAGATGTTTAGAATAACCAATCTATATTATGCAATGATGGGGATAAATGCATGTGGTATGATTAATGCTTTCTATATGATATGATATGATATTCATTATGCAGTATGGTTTTTGGATGCAGGATGGATGCATTAATGATGATTTTTTATTAACTATCATGGTACCATGTTAGCGCGAAAAGCAAGAGATAGAAGAAAATAAGAGATTCCAACAAGACATGAGATGATGATGATGATTTCTTGCCAAGGAGTTGGGATTTTCAAAGGGTCAATTACCTTATTGTTTGATAACACACCTAGATACGATGCATCAAGGTATAAAGAACCAGGATGGTGTTGCACCTAGTGCAATGGACTTTGACTCAACAAACAGATAGGAGTATTCTTGTTCACACCTAACATACGGAAACCTTGCTAGGATGTGCCTAACAAAGCAAGTATTCACCAAGTTATTTTACAAGAACGTCCAACAAGCACAACAGAAAAAAGATAATGATCATTTCCCCCATTCCTATCTCTCTAAATCCTTCGTTCGGATATCATTGAGAGGTCCTTGGAATGAGCGCAATAAGATAAATAAAAAAAAAGATCAAGTACGCAAACAAGCCAATGTTCTTCATACCTTCAGCCAAAGGGATGTGTTTTGATAGGATAAGAATCCAAAGTGATATCCAAAATGATGCCCATTGTCGGAATGATATATCCTAGGACATGCATTGTATAGGATGATGATGGTTTGATAAGTTGATTGATAGGTTGTTGATATAAAGTTGACTGACATGTTTGAAAATGATCAAGAGTTTGATTTTGTTTTAAAGATTTGTTGTTTCGATTTTGATTTTACGATTGAAGATTGATTTTGTTGATTGTTGTGGTTATTTCTGTTTGTTTTGCCAAAGGATGACAGTGACGATCAGTTTATTATGGATGATTTGATTATTGCAGGTGAAAGCGAGATGAGATGGATGGATTTTTTAAAATATTTGGATGTTTTTTGACGTTGTGAAATGTTTTTAGGTTCTTTCGATGTTTTGGATGTTTTTGGATTTTGATGTTTTTGAATGTTTTTGGATTTTCACATGATTTTGACGATTTTGATATGGATGTGTATGATGATATCAGTGCTCTATTTAGGATTTTGTTGAAAACCAAGCTAAGGTTGATTGATCAGATCGATGGATTGATGATGATGATAACATTGTTGAGGATACACAACAATGCAAGGATTTGAATGATCAGGATTGATGATGATAACATTTTTTAGGATGCACAAAAATGCAAGGATAGTGTTAAGCAACACAAGGATTGAGAAAGATATCCCTAAGATGATGATGGATTGATGATGATTTGATCAAGACTGATGATGATAACATTGTTGAGGATGCACAACAATGCAAGGATAGTGTTTAATCAACACAAGGATATCCTGATGATTTCTTGATTGGATTTGATTGATCATGAGTTTGAAGCTTGATTTGGAACAAAATCTGTTTGAATGATTTGACATAACATTAACGTGCAAAATAGATGTGACTGATAGTGATTATTTGGATTGATGTTCGATGAAAGATGAAGCTTGATGAGGGATGTCTTCTCGCCAAAATATGCCATGGGCTAGTGCTTTGGATTTTTTGCTCACAAGTGGTTTGACCAATTTGATTTCACGCTTTCCAATGTTCGGATCACCACATAAGTTGGAGGATATAGATCAAAATTTATTCCTGAAGCAAGATGTTCATATCTGCCCCCAGTGTCTAGCAATGTATGGAATGCCATGGATGGATACTCGGATAAGTGTACGGATGGATGGATATGGTAAGTACGCCAAGGATTCCAAGGATTATCTTGCGATAAGATAAGGTGTTCAGATAAGGTAGAATCGAGCACCTACATGCACCATTTCATGTGAAAGCATCTCATCCCATCCGTAATAAATCGAGCATTCCATCCATCTCATCCATAATAAATCCATTCATCCGTGAACCATTATCCAATCCATTTTTATCCATCTACGTCCATCATCCAAGTCATCTTGATCTTGATGAAGTTTGGGGCACACTTTATAGTTGCTTATGGTAAACATCTTGGCATGGGTCATCTTCATTGATCCTATCCTATGCAGCGTTATCTGAGCCATGAAGCATTATCCAAATGAGCATTCTTTATCTTATCACAAGATAATCCCTATCCATCCATCCATAAACCTATCCAAGCATCCACTCATGACATTCCATACATTGCTAGACATTGGGGGCAAATATATTGCATCTTGCTTCAAGACCCTAAATCTGCATTGGCTCAAAAACAAAAACCCTTAGTATTGTTAGTAAACCAAAGCAAATAAAAGATCCCCTATAAGATTCATCTAATCACAAGAATAAAGCCAAAGAAACAAGTAAAACATAGAAAGGCATCATTCTAATAATCAAACTAGCATCTTATAGTGGATTGGTGCTTCTATGGAAAGAAGCCCTTTCCAAATCCTTGATTAAGCTCCATGATATGATATTTTGATGATCAAAATGATGGATAGGAAAAATTAGTTCTTCAATGAAGAGTGACTTTGCATAAGCTTTTTGGATGAAATTGTGGAGATGATCCAGGATTTGCTTGAGGATGAAACCTCTATTTGTAGATTTTCAAATGTTGAGTGTTGAAGAGGGACCAATGTGGGACTAAGAAACAGGCCAATGAAAAGAGGCCACTTGTCATCATGTGAGTGGTTGATGCATGTGCAAGATTTGGGAAATGTGCCCAAGAGGGGGGAAATTTGAATTCAAATTTTGCAATAAATTTAGAGAGGGGGACAAGAAAAAGAACAATAAATGCAATGTTGGAGGGACAAATCAACTTGTCATGATTTTCAAACTTGAGGGCCATGTTGAGTGAAAATATTGGTTTTAATAAATCAATAAATTGATTTATTTGTGCAAGTGGCATAATCTAGAGAATGCAAGTGGGTGAGATTAGCATTTAATCATGGTTAGATTAAATTAATGATTATTAGGATGTTTGACCAATTTGACTCAAATATTTGATTTATTTAAATCAAAAGGGATGATGCAAGATAAAGGTGGATTAATGAAATGTTAGGATTTGATGTATTTAAATGAGATAAAGGTAGGCTTAAATCAAATAAAGTTAATTTATTTAATTTAAATGGATGATGAACCTGATTTTCCTACTGAATGGATCAATGTGAATTTGATTTATTTAGTGAGCAGATGAATGTGAATTTGATTTATGAATAAGCGAATGCATATGCATAATGCTAATTTTGTGTGTCTACATTTTGCCCCTCTTTGAAGCAATGTACTTGTTGTGTTGGTTCAAAAATAATCTTACCGTGATCAAAATTCAAAAAAAATCTAACTCTTCAGATGCCTCAGTGGAAAGTACACTGGTACATTGCCCCCTCGAGAGATCAAGCGAAAAAAGATTCAATTTGAGGGTCGATCTCACGATAAAGAGGTCCAAAATGGATGGTTATGGATGATGATACAAATGAGATGGTTTTAAGATGCTTAGAATGACAAATCTATACTAGCCTAAACAACTTAAATGATGATAGGATGTGAGATATGATGATATGGATGATGTGATATGCTATGATTATGCAACGAATGATTTATGTAGATGCTTAGACTAATAGATCTATATTATGATGATGATATGCATGTGAGATGATTTGCAGAATGCTGATGATTTGTGGATGCAGGATGGATGTTTCATGGGTGCAGGATGGATGCATGATGGATGCATTGGTGACAATGATGTTAGTGTAGAAATGAGATGATGACAAGAGGATCCAACAAGTCCATGATCTGATGAGACTTTATTAGAGATGATGATAAATGATGATGATTTGCTTATCAAGGATTGGGATTTTAAAAGGGCTACTTACCTTATGTTTGATAACACACATAGATACGATGCATCAAGGTATAAAGAACCAGGATGGAGTTGTACCTAGTGCGATGGACTTTGACTCTGCAAACAAATAGGAGTATTCTTGCTCACACTTGACATACAGAAACCTTGCTAGGACGTACCTAACAAAGCAAGTATTCACCAAGTTATTTTACAAGAACATCCAACAAGCACAATAGATAAAAGATAATGATCGTTGCTCCATTCCTATATCTCTAAATCCTTCATTTGGATATCATCGAGAGGTCATTGGAAAGAGCACAATAAGATAAATCAAAAGAAAAGATCAAGTACACAAACAAGCCAATGTTCTTCATATCTCTAGCCAAAGGGATTTTTTTTTATAGGATAAGAATCCAAGGTGATATCCAAAATGATGCCCATTGTCAGAACGATATATCCTAGGACATGCATTGTATAGGATGATGATGGTTTAATAAGTTGATTGATAGGCTAATGATATAAGGTTGATTGAAATGTTTGTGACTGCTCAAGATTTTGATTTTGTGTTTAAAGGTTTGTTGATTGCTTTTGATTTTACGATTGAAGCTTTCTTTTGCTGACTGCTATGATTGTTTATGTTTGTGTTGCCAAAGGATGAAGGTGACGATCAATTTATCATGGATGATTGATTATTGTGGGTGCAAGCGAGATGAGATAGATGGATTTTTTCAAATATTTGGATGTTTTTGATGTTTTGAAATGTTTTGAGGCTATTTTTGGGTTTTTGGATTTTACAAATGTTTTGATTTTTGATTTTTTTGATTTTTTTTGGATTTTGATATCTTGGGGGTTGATCAAAGATTAGCCTTGCCTATGTTTAAGCTCAAAGACGACGCAGTTTGAATTCCAATGTTTTTGATGTTTTTCTGACTTTTTGAGTGTTTTTGGATTTTTTAATGTTTTGGATGTTTTTTAGATTTTTCGCATGATTTTGATGATTTGGATATGGATGTGTGTAATGATATCAGTGCTCTATTTAGGATTTTTGTTGAAAACCAAGCTAAGGTTGATTGATCAAATTGATGGATTGATGATGATGATAACATTATTGAGGATACAGAACAATGCAAGGAGTTGATTGATTGGGATTGATGATGATAACATTGTTGAGGATGCACAACAATGCAAGGATTGATTGATTGGGATTGATGATGATAACATTGTTGAGGATGCACAACAATGCAAGTATTTGATTGATCAGGATTGATGAAGCTTGATTTTGGAACAAAAGTTGTTCGAATGATTTGATGTGATGTTTTAAGGGTGCATTAGATGTGACTGATATTGATCGTTTGGATTGATGTTCGATGAATGATGAAGACTGATGAGGATTATCTTCTCATCAAAATATGCCATGGGCTAGTGATTTGGATTCTAGATAACAAATGCTTTGACCAATTTGGTTTCATGTTTGCCAATGTTTGGATCACCACATAAGTTAGAGGATATAGACAAAGATTTATTCTTGAAGCAAGATCCAATATATCTGCCCCCAATGTCTAGTAATGTATGGAATGTCATGAGTGGATGCTTGGATAGGTTTATGGATGGATGGATAGGGATTATCTTGTGATAAGATAAAGAATGCTCATTTGGATAATGCTTCATGGCTCAAATAACGCTGCATAGGATAGGATCAATGAAGATGACCCATGTCAAGATGTTTACCATAAGCAACTATAAAGTGTGCCCCAAACTTCATCAAGATCAAGATGACTTGGATGATGGACGTAGATGGATAAAAATGGATTGGATAATGGTTCATGGATGAATGGATTTATTATGGATGAGATGGGTGGAATGCTCGATTTATTACGGCTGGGATGAGATGCTTTCACGTGAAATGGTGCATGTAGGTGCTTGATTCTACACATGATGCATGTTTGCCAAGTTTTCATCATGGTCTTGCCCAAAGCGCCACCCATATAGTTTTCACTAGAGGACGATTTTTTATCTTTACTATTTTCAATCCTTTTTCTGATTTTTTTGGACTTTTTTGCTTTTTTGCTTTTTTTGATTTTTTTGAAAGATTTTAAGCTCATGTTGAATCACAAGGTGTCGCTGACGTAGATACCCCTATCATAATGTGCCATCGATAGCCTGCTTGAAGAAGTTGCTTTGCTAAGATACATGCACTTGAATGCAACTTTTGGGATTCTTGATCTGCTTTATTGATACCAAGGTTAACTCTGTCTCTGTGCACACGTTGAGATAGAGTGCCTTCAGAATCTTTATGATGAAGGGTCGTTGCCAATACATGGTCGATGTGAGAATTAGATATCATGTGTGGAGGCGTGGATGGAGTGTGTTTAGGGATAAAACATGGATTGGTTGACAGTTTGGAACCTTTGACTCTCCAAACTTGGGACGATGAGCAATAATGGGTGGATACTAAAGTGTGGGTGGAATTAGGACCAACTGCTTGATATACTTTGTACATCGCTTAAAAAGCCTGCTTTTGCTTTTGTGGACATCTTTGATGGATACTTTTCCCTTTTTTATTTTTTCCCATAGTTTCTTTGACTAATGGAGTTCGATAGGGATGATCTTTCTTTGTGTGTTTTGGTATCCATGCATATTTGATTTGTCCATTATGCTTCTCAGCTTCTTTTGCTTTGATAATTTTCTTCATACTTTGATTTAACTCTTTCTTTCAATGTTGGTCCCAATTCATGGATGGGGTGATGGGTGGATGAAGATTCATGATGTGACTGGTTGTAGTATTGACATCGGTTTTACCATAAGGATTCTTCGTGCTCCCTACCTTGACATTTACACTAGATGAAGTTGCAGTACCTTCATGCTTTGATTCTTCCTTTTATGAGATGTCTTGTTTGATAAGCGTTCTTTGATAGATGGCCATTGTAGATGACGTTAGTTCAATTTGTTGCTCTGCTAACTTTGGAATATCTCATTTTATCTGACAGATTTCCTTGAGTGGATAATACTAAATATCTTTATTCATGATGTCCTCAATTTGTATTTGGGATATATTTGATATTGTTGTTGACAACTCTATTTGATTGTAGGAATCAATAACCTGCCCTTTTTGTGTAACAATGTCAGGAATAAAGGGATCATGTTCTAAATAACGATCATCTATGTTTCCATCCAAAGAAAGCATCTCATGGGTAGATGGAGGAGTATGTGCTACATTGATATGATCAATTTGCATAGATAGGAGAGTGTCCATTAGATTATTGTAGTATCTTGAAGATACAAATTCTTGATCTTGAATGATTTTGGAATTGCTTTCGACATGCTTTGGACCAAGTTCTTGACATGGGTTAGTTTCAAAGGATGGATTGCTTACAAAGGGTTCTTGGATGTCACAATTAGACATGGTAAGTGGTTTAATATTCTCAAGTGTCAAGTTCAGAGTTCCTTCAGTATCTATAGCCATGAGGTCAAAGGGGGTCAACATGTCTTGGAAAGGAACATTGCTAGACCTTAGTGGAAGATTTTCATCTTGCTTTGGAATAAATTCTTCAGATATGTCCTCTAACTCATAAGGTGATGTGGAGATATTTTCAATATGATCATAGGTAAATGGATCGTGCATTATGTCAATAGGATCAAATAATCCTAACACTCCTTGAAATAGATCACTAAAAAGTGGATCTTGATGTATGGTGAGTTGATAATCGGATGGGGTGGAAACATCTTCAATGTGTTCCTTAATTGAGAGATTTTGAACATTATTTACAACAATTGTGGTGGAGGGATTTCCAATGGCTTCAACCAAAGGGTCAAATGATGTTGACATTTCTTGAATTGGTTCATGGTTGGTTAGTGGATTTTGATCATGATTGAAAAGTGACTCTTGACATATGTTGATTTGATCATTGGATGAAGTAGACATAGCTTCAAGGTGCTCAGTGATGGATTGATCTTGATCCCTATTCTCAATAGTTGTCATTTTTTGTGCTTGTTCTTGTGTTTGTTGGGTAGCTTGAGTGGCTTGAGGAGCCACTTGATATTGTTGAAAAGATTGTTGGTAGGCTTGTTGTGCTTTTAGTGCGATGTTACAATATTGACTTATTGCACTTAGTTTTGGTGGTAGTGGTGATGTATTTGGAATCGTGTTGGATGTAGTGACAAGTGGTTGAGATACGCTTGGAGCGATCATGGTAGTGAGGGTTTGAGATATGATGGGTGTGAGAGTGGTGGTTGGAGTGATCAAAGTGATAGGGATGGTTGGAATGACCGAAGTGATAGGTCTTTGGGAGACCATGTTTTGATTTGGGATCAACATTGTTGTTTGATTAGATACCATCCATTGGTGTGATGTCGATGGTATATTCAAAGGTTTTGATGTGATGGCTTGATTGGTGTTAGGTGGATTGATTTGGATGGAGTGATTGGTGCTAGGCAAAGGGGGAAGCCCTAAACCAAAGAATGATGTTGATATGGGTAATGATGGTGGAGATTTACCTTGGCGCAATGAATCAACTATTTTGGTAAGTGTAGAAATTTGATCTTGCCAAATTTGATCTTGATTTCGATCTTGACTCCCTTGATATAGTTGATTTGGTTTTTGTTCATGCAAATTTGGAGTGTGTACTTGTGTTTGACTTTGGACAATGTTTTGATTTGGGATGACACTTAGAATTGGCATGATAGGTTGACCATTGTTCATGTTTGGAATATTCATATGATTTGCAAATGTATCCATCCCAAAGTTTTCCAGATTCATGTTTCAAAAACTTGTACTTGGTACATTTTCATTTGGCTTGTAGGGATTTGGTGGGATGATGTTGTTCGTTTGAAGGCCCATGCTTTGATTGTTCGATTGAAAGACTTGTAGGTTTGGATTTAGATCTACCATTGGGAAATGTGTTCCAATCTTTGATTTGGGAATACTCACACTCGTTGTTCCATTGACATTTGTAGAAGGTAATGATCCCATGTATGGATTGTATAAGTGTGAGTTTTGGTAATCAATCGGCATTGTAAGGTTTTGATAGTTAGGTTGGTTTAGACCACTCATGATGTATGGATCAAGTTTATATTCCATTTTTTTCTTTTGTTTTGAACTTGTTGTAAAAGTGACCTCTAAGGTGTTTGTTGTGCCCTTAGCACACACGCCTCGTTCGAAACGGGGACCCTCTTTTCTTTCTCCTTGTCGGGTCATTTTATCACTGCCTCGTTTTGCGTACCTCCCTTTTTAATGTCTCTGATGGTCAATGTTGCTTCAAAGTCCCACCATAAATTGACCATGCCTTCCCCTTTTAATTTTGTTGCATTCTGGCACCTCGCAGAATCCCTCTGGCAGTTTGTCCCTGCCAACGGCTCCGGGCCCTTCTGGGCCCGACCATTCGGGATTTTCTCTCCAGGTTTCCCCGCTGGAACTGCCATTCCCGGCGGCGTCTGCTCCGCGTCCTTCTGGACCTCGGGGACCAAGTCCTTGCCCGCCATCTGCTAAACTTGTTGAAATTTTCTAAGCGGCGCCCTGCCCTCCAGGCCCCGGACCCCGGAGGTCCTCCTCCAGGGTTCTGTCTATGTTTCGTCGTCTGCGACGGCGGACTTCCATTGGCGTCCCGCCCCCAGGTCCCGCCAACCTTTTCGTCGACCGAAATCTTCAAGGGTCCCTGACTGCCGTCAGGTGTTATGGGCCTGACCATCCAGAATTCTGTGATGGTTCCACCATCCCTGACGGCGGATCTTTGGAGGAACTCTGCCCTCTGGACCCCGACCCGCTCCCCGCCGCCGCTATTCGACCGAGTTAAAACTTAAAGTGGCTACCGTCCCACGTCTCCCCGGCCGTCGGGTCCCAGTTCTCCCGCTGCCGTCGCCAACATTTGAATCCACTAACTCTTTCACAGCCATACCTGCATTAAATGCGAACATTAATGGCGGTTAGGGGTATAAAATACCCACTCTGACCCGTCGTCATCTCACAGGATTGCAGAGCGATCGGACAAACTGCTATTTGGAGCCCACCGTCTTTGACATCGTCACACTCGCCATCCTCAGCATCATTTCATCAACCGTAGGTGGATCCCAGATCTCCCCACATTGTGTGTTCAAGGTAGGCCATCTGTTTGCCCACCCGAGCATTATTTTGGTGATTTCTAAACGTTTAAATGAAAAGCAAATGGTAAGAAGGTGCATAAATGATAAAAGATAAGATTGCGCACAAAACCCACATGTTAGAAAATTGAGAAACCTTCTAGAAATCCCTCCTCACCAATCCGGAGTTTGTCCTTGCCGCAGCTATTGTTCGCGCAGGGAAAACCTCCTCTTCGGCCCTAGGGCCTACCTTCGCCATCCGTTAAAACTTTGAACAAACTTGCCGACGGCAACGTCACCCTCCGGGCCCGTCCCGTTGGACTTCTCCATTCGGAGTTCACCTTAGATGTCGCCGTTCCAAATTGCAAACTCTTCCCAACCTCCCGACTGGCGGAGCTCGACCTTCTCCTCACCATGAGAACTTCATACTAAACATGCGTCTTGTGGGTCTCTCAAGCCCGGGACCCCGGGGTTCCGCCTTCGGGGTTCCCCGGGAATTTTGCCATCGTCCACGGTGAATCTCGCCCGACATCCCGCCCTACGGACTCCACCTCCCTGTTCGTTGTTGACCTTACAATTTAACTCATGCCATCCTTTTGGTCTCCGGGTTCCATTCTCCAGGTTTTTGAGCCTCATTATCTGTCGTTCCCACGGTGAACTCTTTCGGTCCCTCCGTGCTCCGGGCCCCGACCTTTCCCCCGCTGTTGGCCTCTCTTTTTTTTGCATCGGCGTCCTTCGGACCTCTCAGGCCCCGGTGTCCGAAAGTCTGTCCCTGGAAATCCGCCTTTCTTCCGCCATCGAAGAGATCTTCGTCGTCCACCGGAACCTCAACAACTCATCTTTTCCCTGGCGATTTCGCCCATCCTTTCGGTTGCCGAGTCTCAGACCACTGTTTGCCGTGGGATGTCGGCTGAACTTTGAACGCCTTTATCCACACCGGGCCTCATAACCTGGGACTCCTGTTCATGGCCGCCGTTGCAAACAAGAAAATGCCACCCGACATCCTGACCTTCGGGCTCCGCCCTACCAATTGCCACCAAATTAAAAGTGGAAACCATGCTGCCGGGCTCTTACTGTCAGACTTCCCCCCAGACTTCTGTCCGATGTTTGCCATCCCAAAAAGCAAAGATTAGACGCCTTCCCAGTGCCGCCGGTCCGAGTGCTCAGAGATAAAATGACATATTTTCGGCCGCCCTTTGGCCCTCCGGGCCCTGTACCCCGGAGTACCGTCTCCAGATTTCCGTTTGTTGTCCGCCGTCCCAAACTACTATCTCCCAACAGCTTTCCAGCTTGAGACTTCCGAACTCTCCTAAATCGATCCAAACGATCCCAAATCTGAGATCTAACTTCGACCCACATCTTGAATTTTGGTCATCTTCATCATGAACCTCTTGAAAAATTAAAATGTGACCAAAGAAAGTCTCTGGGGGCCTTCCACCATGTTTTCCCTTCTAGACAGCATTCCTGTTGGGCAAGTTCAGCCCTCCGGGCCCGGATTGTCCAAATTCCCTTAATCAAAAGATCAATAACATCTAGAGATAAAAGATCATGATATGCTTAGTTGATTGTTCGAAATAAATGTTATTTTCAAGGTGTTGACTAACACGAATGCTTTTGTGATCAATTGTGCCGACTTTTTCCTTGCTTGCAGAATATATGGAATCGGGTGCAGGAACTTCAGGGGCATCCGCCGAAGGGGACAAGGGGAAGAAGTCAGGAAGGACCCCTTGAGGGAAAGAAGATAAGCACCAGATAAAGTACCAATTCCAAGGCGAGCCGCTCCACTCAAAAGTCACCACGGACTGGAAAGAGATCACGGACACCAACATTGGCCAGGTGGATATCGATGAATTCACGTAGAGAGTCAGGGTCAACCCGACAACAAATAATGCCAGACTGATAAGGCAGAGTGCAATAGCTAAGGTTGCCGGTTTCCCTCCATCCCTCGTGGCATCTGAATTGGTCATGGCTTGTCGGGAAGCATACCAAACTGACACAAAGACAATTGTTGATAAGGAGGGCAACATTCTCACTGACATGTCGCCAAAAAGGATCACCAAGACCTTCCACATTCCCACATTCCAACAGATGGAGGTCCCCACCTTAGAAGAATGCTAGGCGGCGTGGGATGATAATCCGACGAGATGTAAGAAATCAATAAATCTACATTGGCTCAAGGAAAGATGGGGCAGCGCTACGAAAGTTCCTCAAGAGCTCTTCCGTAGTGATTTCCATGAGAATTACCATGACCTAGTAACCATGTTGAGCAAGGTTATGGGTCCTCCTACAGCCGCCTACTTTCAGGAGTGGATGGTATATTTCATTGAGCATATCCTACGTGGAAACGAGGACGTCACAACAAAGGTTTCGTTCTATTGGGGAGGAATCATAAGCAACTACTTCCATGAGCAATTTGTCAACGTAAAAAAGAGCTCCAAATTCTATATGACTTCCTACCTTGTCTATTCCTTGGCGGATCAAAGACAGTACAACGGGTTGTTTGTGGCACCCGATCAGGGGCAGAAGTGAGGACTCAAAGCCTTTGATAAATATCTACAGCTCTAGTTCTGCAACTTCAAAAGAGATTACTGTAGAGTAAACGACGCCTTCATTGGCCATGTTATCAGATTGATTGCTGGAGACTTCGAGAGGAGGGTCTCCCACAGTGCCAGAGCACTTTTCAAGCAATACGCCTTTCTCTATATCCAATACCCAAAATTCATGTATATCCGTGCTCAGGGCTTCACTGAAAGGCCGAATAGGCTGCCACGATACCCCAACAACATAATCATCCTCCTAGAGCTTTCTCGACAGCTACAACACCTACAGGCAATCTTCAGCAACAAGCATATAGCGGGGATCTCCTATCCCATGACCCTTGGCCAAGGCATGTACCAACTACAAACCTCCCAGTGTGCTGGTAATTTCAAGAAAGAACTGAAGGATTACCATTTCTACCTACACATTGCTCGCCCACGGATGGACCCACATGGCCACGTCAGGAAAGTGTTAGGGCTGGCATATGCCCATCTTCACCACATTGAGAATTTTTGGGCCGACTGTCAAAATGACAAGGAAGTGTGTGCAAGGCACTACATGCGAATGACTGTACAGTTCCTAAGGAGGGTGCAGCCATTCCCCGTACCAGACCAAGTTGAGGAGGACGAGTCCACGATCATGCATCTGAGGTACCCTGCAGTCACCAACCTGCCAATACCATCAATTGACTGGGATGAACAGGAGGCCGAGGACCTAGACACCATAACCCAGCCAATCTTAACTCGTACCAGGGAGTGGATCAATGGGCAAGTGGCTCATTTAAAGTGACAGGGAGTGATCTTTACATATGAAGAGCTCAAAAGTGAGCCGAGTGCCATAGAGGATGTTGCTGCCACCACGTCAACTAGCGGGACCTCCAAGTCTCCTCCCGTAACTAGGTCCAGGAAAAGAAAAGGAATAGAAACTGAGTAGTCTCCTAACCCCGAGGCCCATGCAAAGAAAGAAATGAGAGGTTCACCTCCCAAAAGACTTAAGCAGGCAAGGAGTGCTGCGGAACAACCTTCAACCCAAGAGGAAGAAACGGAGGGTGCGGGTCAATTGCAGCCTCCCTTGGCTCTCTCGGCCCCTCCTGTTGCACCACACACCTCCCTAGCTATGGTCGTTGCATCCCTGCCGGCAGTGGACATTTCTGTCCATCTTGCCCCTTCACCTCCGGCCGAGTCTGTAATAGTTATTAACTCATCTTCCGCCATGACTTCTCCCCCTTCCTCTGCTGCTATGTTGCCAATCACATCACTCCCTCTAGTAATAATAACATCACCTGTTCCCCTTCCCACTATGCTCGAGGCTCTTTCAAGACATGCAAAACCTTCCCCCTGAGCTCTCCCAGATTTTGATGGACCCAACTCTCCAAGCAGCCCTCGCCCAAGTCCTTGCAACTAATCAACCTTCACAACCACCGATAGGGCCACCAACTATGGAGGCCACAATGCTAATCTCAAAGGAGTTGGAGGAACGAGAACAAGAAGCCTCAAAGTCTGTCGAGGAGGAGGCTTATGAGTACCATCAGCACCCAGAGTACGAACACCGAACCATCGACAGAGTGGTTTATGAGGAAGAAACGGGCTCTTCCGAGAGTGGGGACGAGGAAGATGGTTCGGCTGCTAAGGAAATCATTCAAACCTTTGATGATGACCTTGAAGAAGAAATGGCACAATAGCTGAAGGACATTGGGACAGAAATGGAAGGGTCACCACATGATGAAGAAGGGCAGCCATCAGAAGAATAGCAGCTAAAGGATTTGACTGAGGCTGAAACCCATATTGTCAAAAGCCCCGAGGCTAAGGGTACTGAGGAAAAAAAGGAAGAAGAAATAGTAAGAAAAGAAAGCCCCATTCGGCAACCATCCACCGGGCTACTTGGCAATCGTCTCGTGTTCGTTCATGACTCCGATGAGGAGGAGGAGGATGCTACCAAAGAAAAAGGAGAATCCCCAAAAGAAAAGGAAGTGGAAATCTTGGCGTTGACTGAGAAGGGCGAGGGTGACCATGATTCACCCAAGGGGAAACTTGCTATGCCCGAGTGGTTGGAGAAGCAACTTGAAAGAAAAACCCTTGTGCTGAAGCACCTAAGGGTGAGGTCAGAGGCCATCTTGGCTTGAGCCCAAATCACGACGAAGAAGGAGAAGAATCCCAAGGTCCGATCTAAAGTAACGATGGATGCTTCCGGCTCTCAAGCAGCACAAATTGCAACGCCCATGATTGGCCAAGCTGGGGTAAGCTATAACATCTCCACCATTGACTTGGGAACCACAACCAGAGAGCAGAAGGTCGAGCACCTTGAGGAGTCAGTGGCTATAGTGGTGCACCTGATAAAACAAGATAAAATCTTGAAGGATGAGCTCAAGGCACATGTTGTCGCCTTAACAAATTACATACAACAATGGTCTTCGGTAGACGACCTGCCTACTACATCCATGGCCGCACCTCAGCTGCTTTCCAAGGAGCAGATCGATAAAATGGAAAGAAGAAGGAACTTGGAGAAGACCACAGAGGACTGGTTCCGACGAGTCTCATACGTCAGAAACATGGGAATTAGCCGAGCTGTGAAAACAGCCAACAAGTTCTTAGACCTAATGCAATCTTAGAGAGCATAAAGAAACTCTGCACCGACTTCCCTGCGACCTACGACTCCACCTTCCCAAGGATTGAGGCTATCCTTTAGCTGCCTGAAGCCATGTGGGAGAAGAAGCTTGCATTTAAGAAAGAAGATCACTGGTTGATGGATGTGTGGCGCCGAGACTTCGACAACCAGAGGGAGAGGTTGGAGCAAATCATGAATAAGGTGGATCCAGACATTGAGTGGATCAAAGAAATCTGGGCAGAATGTGCTCGATACCTTAAACTGATGATAGACTATGATATGCCCACTGTGCAAATGGATCCGGAAAAGATAAAACCCTACTTCTAGGAGAAGATGGACGGGATGGCTGGAGATATCACAACGGAGTTTCTAAGTTTTGCTACCCACGCCTTCGACCAATCGGAGCTGTTCAGAGACCAAGGCTCAAAGTATGATGAGGATTGGAAAAGGCTGGAAGATAATGCAAAGGAATGGAGCTACCAGGCGCTGCGATGCGAAATCATCGAGATAGACAAACTCCAGGCGGTCGTCCTCAACTTCATCGAAGACAGCTTCCAAGGGACAGGAGGACAGTCCTGTCAAAGATGAAGAACTTCCTAAAGAGTAGCTACAGCAAAACAACAATCCGCTAAATGACAAAAGAGCTACAGTGCCATTAGCAAGAGGACGAAATAGGGTAAAGACAAAATGTAATTTTTAAATTGCTAGATATTGGGGGGTAGGTGAAACCCTATTTTGTAATGAATCTTGGCCACACAATAAGAATTAATCTTGGCCATTCATCAGACTTTTGAAAAACTATAAATAGGGCTCTCCTCTCATTTGCAAAGTGAGAGTTGAGTTTAAAAAATATGTTGCAGAAATTTATAAAGAAAAGGCATTGACTTGGTGTATTTTCTTAGTTTCTCTCATATTGCTTGATTCAGTCTCCAATGTTAGATGTTTGACTTAGGTTTTACTGCTGTTCTAGTTAGCTGTTTTCTTTATTTGGATAGATTTTAGAAATGTTGTTATGTGATTATGAACATTCATGCCATGTTGATGATCTCTTTGTCCATACTTTTTGCTGTTTGCTGATGGTAGATAGCTGTGCAAAGTTAGCCTGGACTTGATTTCAAAGCTGCTCCAAAACATTTATCTTTGATTCATGCATGTACATGGTGAATGAAGGACAAAGTATCTATAGACCTTAGAAGATAGCACAATTCTCATGATACTGTGAAATTTCTGGTTAAGTGGGATATTGTTTTGAGAAATTGTCCATTGCAGGAACTCCATTGTCACTATTCATAGCTAGTTGCAGACTTAGGAACTTTCCCTCTTCCTTGCCTTCTTTTTCTCTTTTTAATAACCGACCTATGTTAAGGTTCATTGCCCATTGTAAAGCCAAATCCAACAACAAAATGGAGTCCAAGACTGCTGTTTGAACCTACAGCCAATGCATAACAACTTTCATCCTAAGAACTCCATTTCAATATCCAACTTCCATGCTTTGTATCCATATTTTGCTTTTCCTACGTAAGACCGCCTTGTGATTCCAACAAATCACATCAAACAACTAAAATATTTCAAGCATTGTCAAGACCTGACATTAGAGACCTTGGGATAGTGTTCTGTAATTTGATTGTGGAATATTGTCTTTCAAGAGAGGTAATGCTTTTACGCATTGCCTGTGTTGAAAAGTGCATAAAAAAACCATCAATAGAACTGACGCTAGAAGGAGGGCTGACAGTGGAAATATCAAGTTAAGGGATAAAAGTGAAGCTGGATTGAATCGGATCATTCTCCCTAGAAAGATTTCAAAGAGTTCTACTGTCAACACCAAACAAGGGAGAATTTAAAGAATTGCAGCCTCCTACAAGGGCAAAGCGAGCTCAGAAAAGTAGTGTTGCCTCTTCCTCTTCCTCCATTCCATTTACCTCTATTCCACCCTCACCTTCATTTGGCTGGCCTTCATCTCCCACCCAACCATCTCAAACTACATTTGCACCTCCTATCTCCGGCAGCCAGGGGATTGCTCCTCTCCTGGCCCTTCCAGCCCAGGGTATAGTCCAGTTAGTCACAGCTCAAGTGCAGTCCCGGATTGCTATTGTATTGCAAATATAGCCCCAAATTGCCATCTTCCAACAGCAGATACCACCTCCGCCACCCTCCATGGCTTGGTTAGCACATAATCCTTCGCCGATACATTTCGCTGCCTACAATGATATGCCCAAGAATTCAGAGGGCTTTTGTTCGAAGTTTCATCCGAGCGACCTACAAAGAACAGTTGAGGAGCACATCAAAATATTTGAGACAGCGATCACCGAAATGTAAGTGGACCACGAGGACATTGCATACCACCTCTTTCCGCATTCATTGGGGGAAGAGGCCTTCTATTGGTACATCAACCTGCTGAGGGGTTCCATTACATCATGGAATATGATGAAGAATGCCTTCCTGCAGAAATACAAGATCCCCATCAGCCCTTCGGAGCTTTACCAATAGTTCATGTCTGTCAGGAGGGAAGTCAACAAACCTATTGGCTCCTTTAACGACCGCTTCCTTCAGGCCTACACAAGGCTTCAAGACCCGTACCTCCATAATGATGCGGCGGATCTTCCGGTCGATTATGCGGCATTGGACAACCTCACCTCAGCTTTGGTGAAAAGGATGCGCCTACCGCTCACTACCCTAGTGACCACCTATGCGAAAGTCATTGTCGCCAGTGCAGACTTGGAATAGAATATCTCCGGCCCACTGCCTTCTTTGGGGCCGGTAGCCCACCTAATGCAGATTCAAGGGCTTAATCAAGCGTTTTCTCACCAAACCCCTCTTATGAACCAAGTACCTCAATTGCCTATGGTACCACATCTAGGGCAGCCATTGAATTATGCACCTCTCGTGCCTTCCTATTTGCAGCCTCAGCAGCAGTATAACTATTCTCAAGTTGCTCCACAACAACAGGCATATCCCCACCAGCCCCAGGTGCTATTGTACCTATCGGGACTGAAGTTTCCTACAACCTATCAGAATCAACCGGCAGCCCCTCCCGCTTTTCTCCAAAATCTAGCGTCGTTGCCCAAGAATGGGACTGAGAAAGACAAGTTAGAGGAACTAACTGAGATGATAAAGAAAATATCCACAGAAATGACGCACCTAAATAATCAGAATAACCAGTTGCAGGCCTCCCCGCGTAATTTCCAGGCCAACCTTAACCGGGACAACCAGGACAATAGGGATAGCAGGGATAATCGAGAAGTAGGCACTTCCTCTAGACAGAACTATGATAGGGGGCAAAATGCCAACCAAAATGCAGAAATGAGACCTTCTCAAAGGAAGAATCGCACGTGGAACACTAGGCCCAATAATGGTGGTGTCCCTACGCCTTTCGATCAACCGGTAAGCAACGAAAAAATGACCAATGGTGTATACCTTGCTGAAGCAGCCTTGTCCAGATGGTGTTGAATTCATAAAACCAGCAGACATTCTGAGTTGGATTATCTCGAGTTTTAGATAGCTGCTGAAATATTCCAGTTGGAAGTGCAAAACGCAGTTGACAATGCCGGCTGTAGGGACATCGTCCCATCTGAGCCATATGATTCCTCCTGTCTTATGGTTAATCAAGCACCGTTTTCGCAAGGTGACCGCAACGAACCCGAGGTTGAGCCTACTCTGATTGAGGGTGAGGAAGTGCAAGAGGTAAGTAATGAACAAACTTTGGCTCAGCTCTTTGATTTAGTAGATAATGGTCCGGTAAATGAAGAAGAACCATTCGTAGATGAGGTCCACATGTTCCATCAAACATCGACTCCTTACTTCCTTAGGAATAGACAGGCGGGTGGACCCTTTACAACTTCTACCCCACCAAACAATTTTGCCACTCCGCCTGATCCTAACGCTAGCAATAACCTTGGGCTTCCTCACATACCTGCCCAATACCTCAACAAGAATGGATCTCAAAACTAGTCACAAAATCAGCCTTAAGGCCAATCCCAAAATTTGTCTAGTCAAATGAAGGCCCAACCTCCTATTTCTACCATAGGCCAGGCTTTTAGCTCAGAAATTGAGCAAATGGGTGAATATGTAGCAGAAGAGTTTAAGAAGGTAAAAGTTAGTTTGTCAGCCTTCAAATTGCTCAAAGTCCCTATTGTGAGGCATGCCTTCTTTAGGATTCTTAATGGGACCCCATCTTCTAGTACAACACAAGAAACGCCAGCTAAGAGGGTTACCTTTGAAGAACCTAGGAAAGAACCAGAGATACGGGATAATACTAGGAAAAGGAAGGATGTTCCCGTGAATCAATCGGCAAGTAAACAAATTGAAAAGGAGTCGAAAAGGGCTAATAGGCAGCTTTCCAAGGACCAGCTATTTAGGTAGACCAAGGATGTGGGCAGTGATAAGAACAAAGGTTAGATAGCTCACATGGACATGCCTACGGGCATCCTCCAGGGAAGACCAGAAACTCCCCTTTCCTGACCACCATTAGGGTCTTTGGGAAGAACCTGCATAACTGCCTGCTCAATTCAGGAGCATCCACCAATGTCATGCCTTTGGCAGTATGCAAGGCTCTTGGCATCACCCCCACACCTTCAAAGAGGAAGGTGACCTAGCTGGACAAAACAGAGATCAACATTGTGGGTGAAATAAACTGTATCCCAATGCAGATTGCTATAGACCCGCAGATACAACAGGTCATTGATATTCAAGTGGCTGACATTCCCGATGCATATGGAACCATCTTGGGAAGGGAATTTATTAAGGCACTAAATGGATACACCGCCACAGACCTATCTCATATGTGGCTACCATGGAAGGGGTTGCTAAATCAAATCTGTATCGATCGTGAACCCCGTATGAAATATATGATCACGGAGTACAATAATATCAATGAGGTGTTGTTCGCTGAGACCGACCTGGGGAATTACTGCCCTCTCACCTACCAAAATGAGGTCGAGCTTTAGGAAAAAGGTGTGAATGAAGTGTTACTAGTGTTGTGTAGTCCCTCAACCGATTCTACACGAATCCCCCCAGATACAGAAGTATTGATAGATGCCAATGATGAACCTGATAAGGACGACAACTGGGGACTACTCAGTGGCTTCTAGGAATTCATGGAAAAATGTACAAGGGATCAACTTAGCCTAGGGGCCCGAATGAATTTATAGGATCTCTTATTACTGAACTGGTGCAGGGTTCACAATGCTACCCACTCTGAGTTTGATTGTCACTTGTGTCAAGCAGTAGTTGCACATGTTAGAAAAACAGTTGCTCCTGAGATAGAAACGCCAAAGGAGGCACCAGTAGAACCACATGTTGATTAATGCATCAAACTAGAAAATCCCCCTAAGGTCACAGGGCCAGCCATCCAGCTGAAAGGGAATAAAAGCTCAATCAGACCCGAAGATAAGGAACCCTCTGTGTGTTGGATGCTTTGATTTGATGGATCCAAGTCCAAGCAAGGAGTTGGAGCTGGGTTCGAACGTATCAGCCCAATAGGTAAGACATTTCTAGTTGCCCACAAATTGCAGTTTTATTGCACCAATAACGTAGCAGAATATGAGGCCTTATTCCTTGGCCTTCTCATGGCCTTGAAGAAAAATGTAAAAATGTTGCAAGTTTTCAGGGATTCCGAGCTTGTGGTTAAACAGGGTCAGGAAGTTGTATTCCTGTCATGACCGAAGACTTACAAACTATAGGCATAGGGTTTGGGATCTCTTGGAGGGCTTAGATGCATTTAATATATAATTGATCCCTTGTACTCAGAATTGTATAGCTGATGCCTTAGCTCAAGCAGCCAGCACTTTGCAACCCCTCTCTCTATCTTGGCTCAATAAATTCACGGTTGAACTGACATCCACACCATCGGTCCCAGATAATGTTACCCACCTGCAAGTCTTCAATGATGACAAACATATCCTTCAATTTATCACAAGTTTCGATGTCTCTGCAGCTCAAATAATTGATGAAACTAATCCACAGGAAGCCGAACTGGACATAGAGGGGGTTATTAACCTCAAAACTAATATGATCCCTAGGGGTATGGTTCAGTTGGAATGCATATTTGACTTGGACCAGATCATAGATTAGAATTAGCAAATGAAAAAGGAGGCCATAAGCAACCAATGTGATGCTCACAACCTTGGGATAGCCAAGGAGATCAGGAATGTTTTTATCTTCAAGGTGTGCACACCAGGGGAAAGGGAGGGAATCACGGATGCATTGCGAAGGTACCATGATGTGGTGGCATGGAGCTACGAAGATTTAAAAACATATGACACTTTCATCATTACACACACCATTCCTCTTAAGACGGAAGCGAGGCCATTCCGCCAGCGGTAGCGCCCTATCAATGCCTTGCTGGAACCTGTCATTTATAAAGAAGTACAAAAGTTGCTCTCAGCAAGAATCATTTTTCTAATTAGGCATTCCACATGGGTGGTCAACTTGGTCCCGGTCAGAAAAAAGAATGGGGAGATTAGATTGTGTGTAGATTTTTGCAATTTGAACCGTGCCTCGAAAAAAGACAACTATCTAGTACCTTCATTAGATGAGGTGCTGCAGATCGTCAACGGATCCTAGATGATGTCTTTTCTTGATGGATACTCTGGGTACAACCAGGTAATGGTACAATATGAGGATCGTCACAAAACGGCATTCACTACTAAGTGGGGGACATTCGCATACAGAAGAATGCCTTTTGGGCTCATCAACGCTGGCGCCACTTTCTAGCATGCCATGGATGTTTCCTTTAAGGACCTGATCGGCAAATGCATAATCATCTACATGGATGATTTGACTATATATTACAAAAGGCGGGGCGATCACGTCTCTGACTTATGCAAGGTATTTCAGAGGTGCAGGGAGTTCGGGGTTTCTCTCAACCCCAAGAAGTGCATTTTCAAAGTGACTGAAGGCAGATTGCTTGGGCATATCATCTCAAAATAGGGAATCTCCATAGACCCCGAACGTATCGAGTCCTTACTCAAAATTCTGCCCCCAGGAAGCAAGAAAGAATTAAAATCTTTCTTTGGAAAGATCAACTTCGTCCGAAAATTCATCACAGATTTCGCGGAGATTGTTAAGCCTCTAAATGTTATGCTGAAGCAAGACACCAAAGTTGAATGGACAGTCGATGCCAAACAATCCTTCGAAGAAATCAAACGGGCCATCGCTGAGGCACCTGTATTAGTTAGCCTGGATTATCTAAAGTCTTTCTACATCTACTCATTTGCTTTAGAGCATTCATGTGCTAGCATGTTGACCCAGAAGGACGATGAAGGAAATGAGCATCCAATCACCTTTATGAGTGCTCCCCTCAAGGATGCTGAATTGCGATATCACAACATTAAAAAGCAGGCATATGCTCTCGTCAAAGGGGTGAAGAAATTTAGACACTATATCCTACGCAATAAGGTGTTTTCCATTGTCCCCGACCCAGCAGTAAAAATGCTGCTCATGCAAAATAAATTGGGTGAACGAAGAGCTAAATGGGTTACCCTGCTCCAAGAATATGACATGAAAATCCAACCGATGAAACTGGTGAGAGGACAGGCACTCACCCGCACAATTACTGAAATAGTAGCAGAAGCTGGACCCGAACTCACTGTGCAGCAGTACCAGCTTGAGGATGTCTCCCCCAGAGAGTGGTACCAAAATGTCATCTACTATTTGCTGAACCATAAATGTCCACCACACCTGCAAGGAGTCCAAAAGCAGGCCCTTAGATTGAAAAGCAATGGCTATATGATGCAGGGTTCCATTCTCTACAAGAAGAATCATGAAGGCATTTATTTGAGATTCCTTGGCAAGGAAGAAGCAGATCGAGTCTTGAAAGAGTTTCACAACAGATTTGGCATGGACCATGGCTCTCGTTCTTCCATAGCACATCAGATATTAAGGGCAGGGTATTATTGGCCAACCGTCTTCAAGGATTCCCACTGCCATGTTCATTCATGTCACACATGCCAGACCGCTACCACCAGGGAGAAGAATGTTGTTGTCCCACTGTAGCCTGTGCTGGAGGTAAGGCCGTTTGCATAATGGGGTCTCGACTTCATCAGTCTGGTAAGCCCTCCATCGTCTGCGGGACACAGGTACATTCTTACCGCTACTGATTATTGTACTAGGTGGACAGAAGCAATAGTATGTAAGCAATGCACAACTGAAATAGTTACTAATTTTCTGGAAAGTTTTATTTTAAATCGCTTTAGTTGTCCTTATGCTTTGGTATGTGATAATGGACCTGCGTTTGCTTCATTGAAATTTGCTAGTTGGGCATTTGACTATGGAATTGCCCTTAAATTTTCATCTAATTACTACCCCTAGGGCAATGGCCTTGCCGAGTCCACAAATAAAAACCTAATTACTGTGATCAAGAAGCTGCTAGATAGGAATTCCAAGGACTGGCATACCCAGCTCTGTTTCACCCTTTGGGCTAATCGTACTCGCCACAAGGCGGCCCTCGGCGATTCCCCATTCCACCTTGTTTATGGCCTAGAACCTATATTCCCCATCCATCTGAAAATTCCTACTCTTCAGTTCATCAATAATTTTTATGAGGGAGGAGATCGTAGGGAAGCTCGGTTAGCTGAGCTCTTGCATTTAGAGGAAGTTTGAGACCATGCAATAGAAAATTTTGCCAAACATCAACGCGTAATTAAAAGATGGTTTGACCGCCGAGCCAAGATCAAGGCCTTTAGAATTACAGATTTGGTCCTTTATTGGGACAAGGCCCATGAAAAGAAAGGGGGACACAACAAATTCGACAAGCTCTGGCTTGACCCCTTTCAAATAGCTGAGATTTTGGGAGATAATGCCTTTTGCTTAAAGACCTTAACTGGTGAGAATGTCCCATTGCCGGTTAATGGGTAGCACCTGAAGCATTACTTCCAGGCTTGAGCTCATTCGAGTTCATCATTGTAAATACCTGTACATAGGTTAAGATAGTTTTCTTTCTGGCTTGCTTGTATTTTGTTTGCGTCACTCTTTTATTTTCTCCCTCCCGGCAGTTTTGTTTTGAAAGTTATTTCCCGCCCCTTTGCAGTGGCCATGCTTGCTCGACAAGCGGTTTACTTTGTTGTTCGCTCTTTGTGTTCTTCGGCTAAACATTCACTCTCGATTATTGGTCTTTGAAAGCTGCCCGTGAATGATTTCCTTGCTTCAACTCTGCTCAGAACTTGACCCTTAACTGGATCTTCTTACACACATCTCGGATCTCGCACAAAACACATAATAATCATTTCTAAATGACTGTGCCACGGTTGTTATGACACCCTAGTGAGTGAAAAATCTCAAGTCTGCTCCAGTGACCACTGGTGTTTCAAACCCATTATAGGCTTCAATGCTTACCCGGTTGAACTAAATGATAAAAGAGAAGTGAAATATCAAAGCAAAGAGCAAAGAAATTCTAAAAAAAAAGAAATAAATGACCATATGGGTGTTCGAATAACTCTACCGGAACTATGGACGCCCGGTCGGCAGTAGAGCAATATCCGTGAGATTGTAGCGACAACTCCGTCGGGGCTATGGATGCCTGACTGGCAGTGGAGCAATGTCCAAGTTACTTTTGGTGTTAGATGATTTATGTAGCTCGCTCGGTTGAATTGGTAACCCTAGTCACTATCCAAAGGAAATGAATGAACTCACTACACACACACTTCTAAGATGTCATGTAAGCTGACCCAATTAAGAATCTCGTTCTCCCGGATTCATATTTGGAAGCCACTCTTGGTCTGCGAAACTAGAGATTCTAGGTCCTGAATGAATATTTATTTCTAGAACGCTCGGGAATGTTCTCTAGCAGAGTCGCCATTTGTTGTGCCCTTAGCACACACGCCCCATTCAAAACAGGGACCCTCTTTTCTTTTGCCTTCTCAGGTCATTTTGTCGCTACCTCATTTTGCGTGCCTCCCTTTTTGATGTCTCTGATGGTCAATGTTGCTTCAAAGTCCCACCATAAATCGACCATGCCTTCCCCTTTTAATTTTGTTGCATTCTGGCACCTCGCGGAATCCCTCTGGCAGTTTGTCCCTACCAACGGCTCTGGGCCCTTCCGGGCCCGACCGTTCGGGATTCTCTCTCCAAGTTTCCCCGATGGAACTGCCATTCCCAGCGACGTCCGCTCCGCATCCTTTCGGACCTCGGGGTCCGAGTCCCTACCCGCCGTTTGCTAAACTTGAAATTTTTTGAGCGGCGCCCCGCCCTCTGAGCCCCAGACCCTGGAGGTCCTCTTCCGGGGTTCCATCTGTGTTTCACCATACGCGACGGCGGACTTCCTGCGGCGTCCCGCCCCTAGGTCCTGCCAACCTTTTCACCGACTGAAATCTTTGAGGGTCCCTCACTGCCATCAGGCGTTCCGGGCCTGACCATCCAGAATTTCGTGATGGTTCCGCCGTCCCTGACGGCGGATCTTTGGCGGAACTCCACCCTTCGGACCCCAACCCGCTCCCCGCCGCCGCTGTTTAATCAAGTTAAAATTTAAAGTGGACGTCGTCTTGCGTCTCCCCAACCGTCAGGTCCCGGTTCTCCCACCGCCGTCGCCGACATTTGAATCCACCAACTCTTTCGTTGTCGTACCTGCATTAAATGCAAACATTAATGGAAGTTAGGGGTATAAAATACCCACTCTGACCCATCATTGTCATCTCACAGGATTATAGAGCGATCGGACAAACTGCTATTTGGAGCCCACCGTCTTCGACATCGTCATGCTCGCCACCGTCAGCATCATTTCGTCAACTGTAGGTGGATCCCACATCTCCCCGCATCGTGTGTTCGAGGTAGGCCATCCGTTCGCCCTCCCGAGCATTATTTTGGTGATTTCTAAATGTTTAAATGAAAAGAAAATGGTAAGAAGTTGCATAAATGATAAAAGATAAAATTGCGCACAAAACCCATGTGTTAGAAAATTGAGAAACCTTCTAGAAAGCCCTCCTCGCCAATCAAGAGTTTTTCCTTGCCGCGGCTGCTGTTCACGCAGGGAAAACCTCCTCTTCGGCCCCGGGGCCTGCCTTCGCCGTCCGTTAAAACTTTGAACAAACTTGCCGATGGCAACGTCACCCTCCGGGCCCGTCCCATCGGACTTCTCCATTCGGAGTTCACCTTAGATGCCACCATTCCAAATTGCAAACTCTTCCCGACCTCCCGACTGGCGAAGCCCGACCTTCTCCTCGCCATGAGAACTTCATACTAAACATGCATCCTATGGGTCTCTCGGGCCCGGGACCCTGGGGTTCCGCCTCTGGGGTTCCCCGGGAATTTTTCCATCGTCCACGGCAAATCTCGCCCGGCGTCCTACCCTGCGGACTCCGCCTCCCTGTTCGTTGTTGGCCTCGTGATTTAACTCATGCCATCCTTTTGGTCTCCGGGTTCTAGTCTCTAGGTTTTTGAGCCTCATTATCCGCCGTTCCCACGGTGAACTCTTTCGGTCCCTCCGTGCTTCGGGCCCCGACCTTTGCCCCGCTGTTGGCCTCTCTTTTTTTTGCATCAACGTCCTCTGGACCTCTCGGGCCCCAATGTCCGAAAGTCCGTCCCCGGGAATCCACCTTTCTTCAGTCGTCGGCGAGATCTTCGTCGTCCACCGGAACCTCAACAACTCATCTTTTCCCTGGCGATTTCGCCCGTCCTTTCGGTCGCCGGGTCCCGAACCGCCGTTCACCATCGGATGTCAGCTGAACTCTAAACGCCTTTATCTGCACCGGGCCGCGTAACCCAGGACTCCTGTCGACGGCCACCGTTGCAAACAAGAAAATATCGCCTAGCATCCCGAACTTCGGGCTCCGCCCTGCCGATTGTCGCCAAATTAAAAGCGGAAACCATGCTGCTGAGCTCTTATTGCCGAACTTCCGTCCGATGTTTGCCGTCCCAAAAAGCGAAGATTGGATGCCTTCCCGTTGCTGCCGGCCTGAGTGCTCAGAGATGAAATGACATATTGTTGGCCGCCCTTTGGCCCTCCGGGCCCTGGACCCCGAGTTTCGTCTCCGGATTTCCGTTTGTTGTCTGCCCTCCCAAACTGCTATCTCCCGACAGCTTTCCGGCTTGAGACTTCCAAACTCTCCTAAATCGATCCAAACGATCCCAAATATGAGATCTAACTTCGACCCACATCCTGAATTTTGGTCCTCTTCATCATGAACCTCTTGAAAAATTAAAATGTGACCAAAGAAAGTCTCTGAGGGCCTTCCGCTGTGTTTTCCCTTCCAGACAACATTCCTACTGGGGAAGTCTGGCCCTCTGGGCCCGGATTGTCCAAATGCCCTTATTCAAAAGATCAATAACATCTAGAGATAAAAGATCATGATATGCTTAGTTGATTGTTTGAAATAAATGTTATTTTCAAGGTGTTGACTAACACGAATGCTTTTGTGATCTATTGTGCTGACTTTGTCCTTGCTTGCAGAATATATAGAATCGAGTGCAGGAACTTCAGGGGCATCTGCCAAAGGGGACAAGGGGAAGAAGTCAGGAAGGACCCCTCGAGGGAAAGAAGACAAGCACCAGATGAAGTACCAATTCCAAGGTGAGCCGCTCCACTCAAAAGTCACCACGGACTGGAAGGAGATCACGGACACCAACATTAGCTAGCTGGATATCGATGAATTCACACAGAGAGTCAGGGTCAACCTGACAATAAAGAATGCCAAATTGATAAGGCAGAGTGGAATAGCTAAGGCTGTCGGTTTCCCTCCATCCCTAGTGGCACCCGAATTGGTCATGGCTTGTCGAGAAGCATACCAAACTGACACAAGGACAATTGTTGATAAAGAGGGCAACATTCTCGCTGACATATCGCCAGAAAGGATCACCAAGACCTTCCACATTCCCACATTCCAATAGATGGAGGTCCCCAACTTAGAAGAATGCCAGGTGGCGTGGGATGATAATCCGACGGGATGCAAGAAATCAATAAATCTACATTGGCTCAAGGAAAGACAGGGCAGCGCTGTGAAAGTTCCTCAGGAGCTCTTCGGTAGCGATTTCCATGAGGATTACCACGACATGGTAACCATGTTGAGTAGGTTTATGGGTCTTCCTACGGCCGCCTACTTTCAGGAGTGGATGGTATATTTCATTGAGCAGATCCTGCGTGGAAATGAGGACGTCACAACAAAGGTTTCATTCTATTGGGGAGGAATCATAAGCAACTACTTCCATGAGCAGTTTGTCAACGTAAAAAAGAGCTCCAAATTCTATATGACTTCCTACCTTGTCTATTCCTTGGCGGATCAAAGATAGTACAACGGGTTGTTTGTGGCACTCGATCAGGGGCAGAAGCGAGGACTCAAAGCCTTTGGTAAATATCTGCAGCTCTAGTTCCGCAACTTCAAAAGAGATTACTGTAGAGTAAACTATGCCTTAATTGGCCATGTTATCAGATTGATTGTTGAAGACTTTGAGAGGACAGTCTCCCACAATGCCAGAGCGCTTTTCAAGCAATATGCCTTTCTCTATATCCAATACCCAAAATTCATGTATATTCGTGCTCAGGGCTTCACTGAAAGGCCGAATAGGCTGCCACAATACCCCAACGATAGAATCATCCTCCTGGAGCTTTCTCGACAGCTCCAACACCTGCAGGCAATCTTTAGCAACAAGCATATAGTGAGGATCTCCTTTCCCATGACCCTTGGCCAAGGCATGTACCGACTGCAAACCTCCTAGTGTGTTGTTAATTCTGAGAAAGAACTGAAGGATTACAATTTCTACCTACACACTGCTCGCCCACGGATGGACCCACATGGCCACGTTAAGAAAGTTTCGGGGCCAGCATATGCCCATCTTCACCACATTGGGGATTTTTGGGCCGACTGTCAGGATGACAAGGAAGTCCGTGCAAGGCACTACATGCGAATGACTGTACAGTTCCTAAGGATGGTGCAGCCATTCCCCATACCGGAACAAGTTGAGGAGGACGAGTCCAAGCTCATGCATCCGAGGTACCCTGCAGTCGCCAACCTGCCAATACCATTAATTGACTGGGATGAACAGGAGGTCGAGGACCTAGACACTATAACCCAGCCAATCTTAACTCGTACCAGGGAGTGGATCGATAGGCAGGTGGCTCATTTAAAGCGACAGGGAATGATCTTGACGTATGAAGGGCTCAAAAGCGAGCCGAGTGCCACAGAGGATGTTGCTGCCACCATGTCAACTGGCGGGATCTCCAAGTCTCCTCCTGTCACCAGGTCCAGGAAAAAAAAAGGAACAGAAATTGAGCAGTCTCCAGACCCCGAGGCCCATGCAAAGAAAGAAATAGGAGGCTCACTTCCCAAAAAACTTAAGCAGGCAGGGAGTGCTGTGGAACAACCTTCAACCCAAGAGGAAGAAATGGAGGGTGTGGGTCAATTGCAACCTCCCTTGGCTCTCTTCGCCCCTCTTGTTGCACCACCCACCTCCCTGGCTATGGTCGCTGCATCCCCGCCGGTAGTGGACATTTCTGTCCATCTTGCCCCTTGGCCTCCGGCCGAGTCTATAATAGTTATTGACTCATCTTCCGCCATGACTTCTCCCCCTTCCTCTGCTGCTATGTTGCCAATCACATCACTCCCTTTGGCAACAATAACATCACCTATTCCCCTTGCCACTATGCCCGAGGATCTTTCAAGACATATGCAAAACCTTCACCCTGAGCTCTCCTAGATTTTGATGGACCCAACTCTCGAAGCAGCCCTCGCCCAAGTCCTTGCAACTGCTCAACCTTCACAACCACCGACAAAGCCACCAGCTATGGAGGCCACAATGCTAATCTCAAAGGAGTTGGAGGAATGAGAACAAGAAGCCTCAAAGTTTGTCGAGGAGGAGAATGATGAGTACCATGAGCACCCAGAGTACGAACACTGAACCATCGACAGAGTGGTTTATGAGGAGGAAGAAACGGGCTCTTCCGAGAGTGGGGATGAGGAAGATGGTTCGAGTGCTAAGAAAATCATTCAAACCTTTGATGATGACCTTGAAGAAGAAATGGCACAACAGCAGAAGGACATTGGGGCAGAAACGAAAGGGTCGCCACATGATGAAGAAGGGCAGCCATTAGAAGAATAGCAGCTAAAGGATTTGATTGAGGCTGAAACCCATATTGTCAAAAGCCCCGAGGCTGAGGGTACTAAGGAAAAAAAGGAAGAAAAAATAGTAAGAAAAGAAAGCCCCATTCAGCAACCATCCACCGGGCTGCCTGTCAAACACCTCATGTTCGTTCATGACTCCGATGAGGAGGAAGAGGATGCTGCCAAAGAGAAAGGAGAATCCCCAAAAGAAAAGGAAGCAGAAATCTTGGCGTTGACTGAGAAGGGCGAGGGTGACCATCATTCACCCAAGGGGAAATTTGTTGTGCCCGAGTGGTTGGAGAAGCAACTTGAAAGAAAAACCCCTATGCTGAAGGACCCAAGGGCGAGGTTAGAGGCCATCTTGGCTCGAACCCAAATCACGATGAAGAAGGAGAAGAAGCCCAAGGTCTGATCCAAAGTAACGATGGATGCTTCCGGCTCTCGAGCAGCGCAAATTGCAATGCCCACGATTGGGCAAGCTGGGGTAAGCTATAACATCTCCACCATTGACTTGGGAACCGCAACCAGAGAGTAGAAGGTCGAGCACCTTGAGGAGTCAGTGGCTACAGTGGTGCACCTGACAAAACAAGATAAAATCTCGAAGGATGAGCTCAAGGCACAAGTTGTCGCCTTAACAGATTACATACAGCAATGGTCTTCAGTAGACGACCTGCCTACTACATCCATGGCCACACCTCAGCTCCTTTCCAAGGAGCAGATCGATAAAATGGAAAGAAGAAAGAACTTGGAAAAGACCACAGAGGACTGGTTCTGACGAGTCTCATACGTCAGAAACATGGGAATTAGCCAGGCTGTGCGAATAGCCAACAAGTTCTTGGACCTAATGCAGTCTCTGGAGAGCACAAAGAAACTCTGCATCGACTTCCCTACGACCTACGACTCCACCTTCCCAAGGATTGAGGCTATCCTTCAGCTGCCTGAAGCCACGTGGGAGAAGAAGCTTGCATTTAAGAAAGAAGATCACTGGCTGATGGATGTGTGGCACCGAGACTTCGAAAACCAGAGGGAGAGGTTTGAGCAAATCATGAATAAGGTGGATCCGGACATTGAGTGGATCAAAGAAATCCGGGCAGAATGTGCTCGATACCTTAAACTGATGATAGACTATGATATTCCCACTATGCAAATGGATCCGGAAAAGATAAAACCCTACTTCTAGGAGAAGATGAAGGATGGGATGGCCGGAGATATCACAACGGAGTTTCTAAGTTTTGCTACCCATGCCTTCAACCAATCGGAGTTGTTTAGAGACCAAGGCTCAAAGTATGATGAGGATTGGAAAAGGCTGGAAGATAATGCAAAGGAATGGAGCTACCAGGCACTGCGATATGAAATCATCGAGATAGACAAACTCCAGGCGGTCATCCTCAACTTCATCGAATACACAGCTTCCAAGGGACAGGAGGACAGTCCTATCAAAGATGAAGAACTTCCTGAAGAGTAGCTACAAGAAAACAACAATCCGCTAAATGATAAAAGAGCTACAGTGCCATTAGCAAGAGGACGAAATAGGGTAAAGACAAAATATAATTTTTAAATTGCTGGATATTTGTGAGTAGTGGAAACCCTATTTTGTAATGAATCTTGGCCACACAATAAGAATTAATCTTGGTCATTCATCAGACTTTTGAAAAATTATAAATAGGGCTCTCCTCTCATTTGCAAAGTGAGAGTTGAGTTGTTATAAAAACATGCTGCAAAAATTTATAAAGAAAAGGCATTGACTTGGTATATTTCCTTAGTTTCTCTCATGTTGCTTGATTCAGTCTCCAATGTTAGATGTTTGACTTAGGTTTTACTACTGTTCTAGTTATCTATTTTCTTTATTTGGATAGATTTTAGAAATGTTGTTCTGTGATTATGAACATTCCTGCCATGTTGATGATCTCTTTGTCCATACTTTTTGCTATTTGCTAATGGTAGATAGCTGTGCAAAGTTAGCCTGGACTTGATTTCAAAGCTGCTCCAAAATATTTATCTTTGATTCATGCATGTACATGGTGAATGAAGGACAAAGTATCTGCAGACCTTAGAAGATAACACAATTTCCATGATACTGTGAAATTTCTGGTTAAGTGGGATATTGTTTTGAGAAATTTTCCATTGCAGGAACTCTATTGTCACTATTTATAGCTAGTTGTAGACTTAGGAACTTTCCCTCTTCCTTGCCTTCTTTTCCTCTTTTTAATAACCGACCTATGTTAAGGTTCATTGCCCATTGTTAAGCCAAATCCAACAACAAAATGGAGTCCAAGACTGTTGTTTGAACCTACAGCCAATGCATAACAACTTTCATCCTAAGAACTCTATTTCAAGATCCAACTTCCATGCTTTGTATCCATGTTTTGCATTTCCTGTGTAAGACCACCTTGTGATTCCAGCAAATCACATCAAACAACTAAAATATTCTAAGCATTGTCAAGACCTGACGTTAGAGACCTTGGGATAGTGTTCTCCAATTTGATTGTGGAATATTGTCTTTCAAGAGAGATAATGCATTTACGCATTGCCTGTGTTGAAAAGTGTATAAAAACACCATCAACAGTGTTTAGGACCAATGATGAGATGGAGGATGAAAATGGGTGAATGATATGAGTGTTGAATGTTTAGGGACCTAGGATCAATGCTAGACTTAGGGATTGATTTTGATTGTTTGATTTGGATAATGAACTTGTAAACCCTAAGATATTGGATGTGATCTTAGGATGAACTTGTTCAAAGGGGTGCTAATTTAACTAGAGGTATGAGAAATGATGCATTCCCATACTCCTAACTAAATAAGGTGATTTTGATTTTGATGATTTACCCAAGTCTAGAATGATGTTTCCAAAGTTCCAAAGTTGCTTGTGGGATGGGATGATAAATGTTTGAAATGGATGAAGTGTTTTATTTTGATCCTAAATGAACCTAAGAAGGACTTGTTTACAAGGCCAAGGTTTTGAAGAACATGCTTTTCCCTTCAAACCAAAAGATCAATGTTTTCTCAAAAGACCATAAGACAAAAGATACACAAGCACATGTGTTGGGTTCAATTGATTTCATCTTGATTAGTGAATTTCTTTTACCACAAACACTTTCTTGATTATATTTTCAAACTAAATGTCCAATGTCCTAACTTCTTCAAACCCCACAAGATATGTTATGTGGAAATTCAATGAACTTAAGGCAAGGGTTTTCCTATTGTTTACTTAAGGAGACAAATTGAGATATAATCCAATATTTAGAAACCTCTAAGGATGTGAATCCCAAGGGAAAGCAATAACATATGGATCGATTCAATTGTATTTTTCTTCAAAAGGGTTTGAAATTTGGATGAGGTTCAAGTGTTTGTTTTCATGATTTTTTCGATCAAGCAATGCATTTTGTAACCCAAAAATAAGTACAATCCTATGGATGTGTAAGACAATATTTGTTGGATTCCCACTTGGACAAGTCCATCTACGCTTATCTTTAGCGAATGGTTAGATGCTTGACCCCACTGGCTCCCCTCCACGGCTCATTAACGTCAATCGGGGCAGCCAAGCATCAACACCCATGAAAATCCCATGGCATGCTTTCCATCTCTACTAGAAGACCGTAAAAGTGTGGGGTGGCTTCAGAACGGCCATTCTTGCACCAACAAATAGATAAAAGGATTTTGGAAAATTCTAGCACAAGGGTTTTACTAAGGACTTTCTGTTCGTAGGAGTTGACCCAACGTGACAAGAGTCCCCTTTCGGATCAATCTTGTCGGAGTCAATCGCGTGATATTGGCATTTTGTCCAATATCCACATTTATATCCCGACTGGAAATACTTTTGGCTTTAGAGTGTTACCGGTTGAGTCGTTCCCTTGGGTGAGTACTTTTTACCCAAGGCAAACCCTCTAGGATAAACAAAAGCGAATGAAGAAAAAAATTTGTAACTCAATCAATCCTTGTTGGAAACAAGGAGAGAGAATATATGCAACAATTCCCCCACTCACACTCGCACAAGATGTTGTTCAATTTTAAGCCCAAATCAAAGTGTGGAGGTGATTGCTTTATCTTAACCCAAAGTCATGAAAAAGTCCTTTTGATTCTCAAGATTGCTATAAAGCGCGAGAGAAGCGTATACGTCTTTTTTCAATGGCTTTAGTCTAAGTAAGCCCTCACGAAAAACAAAGCTACACTTATTATTTTTAAATCCTCAAAGCAATATGTGAGTTCATTTTAGAGCACCAAATAAAGTGTGATAATTTGCCTTGTTCAATTGTTAATATAATAAACCAAATCTAGTAAGTTGTGATCCTAAATTTCATTTTATCCTTTGCAAGAAATTGAAAAGGTTCTTTTTAAGCCCAAACAAAAACTAGTGTCCTAAGAAGGAGAAGGTAAAAAATTCTTAAAGAAGCACGTTAAACAAACACTAAAGTGTTTAAAAACACTTTGATTGAACGAAATATCCTTCTCATGCTTCTCTTTCTTTTGATTTTGATTCCTAACCTACAAAAGTGATCAAAATGTTAGATGAGATCAAAAAACAAAAGGATATAGGGGTTAGATGAATCATTAACCAAAACACCCTAAAACTTAGCCAAGTTATCATGTGTTTTGACTTTAAATGAAAATTTGAAAATTTTAACTCATTAATAGTTAAAAGACACCTACACCATTGGATAGCTTACGAAATTCTACCCTATTTAAAAAAAAAGCATCAAAAAAGACCTTCATATGACCAAGATATGGTCATTTTAAAACTGACTTTAAAAGCGCTAAAACAGTGATCATGGGCGCTAAAATAGTGATCATGGGCGCTAAAAGAACATTAAAGAGTGCTAAAATAACATTAAAGAGCGCTAAAAGAACATTAAAGAGCGCTAAAACAGTTAAAATAAGTGCTAAAACAACAAAAAATTTAAAAAAACGTGTTAGATTTGTAATTCAAGCCCTCCCACTAGCGCCAAAATGTGAACCCTAATCCAAATACTTGCAAAAACACAACAAATGAATACATTAGGAGATCAAATGCAAGTAAGAACAAGGATTCCCCATGAAATCCATTAACAAAACTCAAAATAGGAATGAAGAGAAGAAAATAATGAAAGAAGAAAGTAGATTAAATCCTATTGAAAGCAATGCAAACTCTTGATCCCATGGGGGAATTGCTGCCAATTTGATGTGAAAATTGGCCCTTTCCCAACTCCAATGCTAGCTTTGATGATTTGGTGAAGATTGTGATCCACTTTGATGAAGATTGATGAATGCTCCAAGCTAAAATCTGCAAAAACCTATCTATGATTCAATGAGATGGATGAAAATTGCTATGAATTTGAGTATAGTAAGTTTACTCAATTTGTGGATGGATAAAATGAAGGATGAGCTCTTCATTTATAGAATTATAAGATGGATGAATGCCAAAAATGAAGCAATGTGGGACTAACATTCAACCAATGGCAAGGTACCACTTGTCAACATTTGATAGGATGAAGGTTGAGCACATTTTGATCCATGTGCAAGTTTGAAATTTGAATTTGGTGAGATGACATGTTTAGGGGGGATGAAACATGAGTTAAATTCCAAGTGGGAGACATGTAAGAGACAATGTAAGAGCCTTAAATGCTTTGTTGGATGGACAAGTCCTTTTTGGGGGGAGATTTCAAATTTGAAGAATATTCCATCTTTGATGCCTTTTTGAATGAAAATAGATGATTTATAAATCAATTAAATTGATTTTCATGTACAAGTTGCAAAATCTAGAGGATTTGAGTGATTAGAATTAGCATTGATCATGATTTGATTAATTTAAATGATGTTAGTTGATTTGACCATTTTGACTTAGATTTTAGGATTTAAATAACTCAAAATGAGAAGAGAATGATTTAGACTTAGTTAAATAAATATTTTTGATTTATTTAACCAAAGTGATGTTAGATTAAATTAGATAAATGTTTGATTTATTTAATTTAATTAGATGAACTTTAGAAATTTAATCAAATAATATGGATTATTTAATTAAATAAAGATAGGAAGATGAAATGACCTAGCTAATTACACAGAGATAATGATTTAATTAAATTAAGGGATTTATTTAATTAAAAGGGGAATTATGACAAATTTAATCAAATAAGGCTATTCGATTAAATGGTTAGATAGAGGGATAATTCAGGATGAAGCAATGTTAGTAGATCAGGATCTAGTGTATGATATCAATTTGTATATTTTTGATGTCTACAATTCCCAATCAATGAGTTCAGGATGGCGAAGAGAAAGGTTGATGGTAAAGACAGATAAACAGTCAAACATGGATGACAAGTTCGTGTGATCAACATCATCGTACGCATGTATGATGGATTCTTCCTCAGATATGTCTTCCAAGGGACCATCATCCACAGTAACACTATTGGAGGTATTAGATGATGTTGTGGGGCCTTTCTACTTTTTGTCATATTCGAGGCCTATATTTCGTGGAAGCTTTGATACATCAATAGGTTGCAAGCATCCATGTTCTTCCTTACCTAGGTCGTTGCCTTAGTAGTTATGTTTTTCTATGAACTTAGCTAACCAAGGGTATACTTCCTGACAATATTCCTTTAGAGGAGGATCTAGTTGAGGTTCTTCACGGTATACCCACTGACTGATATCCTCTTATGGTGCATTTGTCTTTATACTAGGAGACCGTAAAGTGGTAGTGGGGATATTTTTAGCACTAAAGGTGATAGTCTTTTCTTTTTTGGTGTAGACTGTGAAGGTTGGTCATACATGTGCGGTGACAGTGGCATGGTTGCCACATTTAGAGTTGTATGCATTTCATATTCACCACACCCCTCGTCAATGATCTGGACTTTGGTGATGGTAAGATTGGTGGCAGGAGATGGAGTGGTTGTCATAGTGGAAGATGGATTGGAGGATGATGACTGAGATGCCCCCATTTTGACCCCAGGACAATAATGAAAATGGGGAAATGATGCTTCTAAAGTGGTGATCTCTTGTCCATTAATTGGGAATTTTAGGAATTGATGGTACATGAAGGAGACGGCTTGCATGGTGTGAATACATGGGCAGTCGAGGCAGAGAGATTATATGGTAAGTCTAGATCAAGGACATGATAGGTAGTGTACTAAAATATAGGTCCAACTTGGATAGGAAGATTGATAATCCCTTCAGAATTTCTTTCTGCATTATCATAAGCCTTGATCATGATGATTTGATTACTCAAATATGCTTGAGTATACCCTACCTGTTTTATGAACTTCAGGGTGCACAGATTGAGGGTAGAGCCATTATCTACCAGGACTCTTTTTATTTTATGACGGCAACCAGGACTTCAATGTGTAAGGGATGGTTGTGATTGGCATCAATATTTGGCATGTCATTTTGGCTAAAGTGTAGCTGGTAAGATAAAGCTAAGTGTCCTACTAAAGCTTGGAATCATGTGGGATTGATGTTGTTAGGTACGTGAGTTTCTTGTAAAGCTCTATTGAGTATTTTCTAATGTACGGGAGAAGACTTAAGTAGATCCAAGATTGAGATCTGAGTAGGGGTCTTTCCTAAGTGATCAAGAATGTTGTACTAAGAGTTTACATGATTTGGCTGAGCTGGTGTGGAGGCTGCAGGGATAGTAATGCGGGATCGTCGCGTAGCAACATCACATTGAGGATCTTTAGCTTTAACATGTATCATTTACACACGAGATTCTACCTGCTCAATGTAATGGACAATGCCATCATAATTGAGGGGTACATTCTTACAACTTATGTTATTGGTGTTGTTGTCTTGGGGATTGTTGTTGGAGGTGCTTGCGCCTTGATTATGGTTAGGGAAGGTGTTTTGATAGATCTGCAATTGAGCATTGGATGATGAAGCTTGATTGGTGTCGACTTTGATATCTCCTCGATTGATAAGATCTTAGACATAGTTTTTGAGGCCTTGACACTTATTCAGAGTGTGCCCTTTAATCTTATGGAATTCATAATATTCATTCCCCCTAAACCAGGCTAGTTTGGGCTTGGATTCATCAAGTGGTTTGGTAACAGGATATGTGATTAGATAATAAGACCTGTAACAACTTATTGAAGATGACACTCAAGGGTTCTCCTAATTGAGCATACTAGCATTTTCCATTCCCTTGACTATTCTAGTTCGACTGTTGAGGAGAATGAGATGCCCCCTGTGGCATGGATATGATAGATGGTTGTTACCTCTGGGATGTATTGGCCACCTAAACATGTTTAGTGTCAATGACACCATCATTCACTATGTTTTTATTTTTGTTCCAAAATCATGACTTATCGACGAATGGCCTTTCTTTGTCATGGGTGTGTATCCTGATGTGCCCTTTGGCAATAAGGGCACGTTCAGGGATGGGTTCATTTTAGAGCACCAAATCACAAGTGAAAGACATTTGTTCAATTTTTTAACCCAAGAAACAAAATCTAGTAAGTTGTTGATCCTATTGTTCGTTTTAACCTTAGCAAAAAGAAATTGAAAGGTTCTTTTTAAGCCCAAATGAAAACTAGTGTTCTAAGAATGAAAAGGTAACAAGTTCTTAGAAAAGTGTTAAACAAACACTTAAGTGTTTAAAAACATTTTGATTTGACAAATATCCTTCTCATGCTTCTCCTTCCTTTGTTTTTGATTTCCACCCTACAAAGGAGAAAAACAGTCAGATTCTGGAAAAACACAGAAGTTAAAAACTAGAAAACAGAAGGTAAACAAATCATAAATCAAAAGCATGTGCTAAGAAAATAAGTTCTCCCTTTTACTGTCTCCCAATGTCGCAACTCGTGAAGACGTCGTTGTTTGTTCTCCTAGCGTCGCTCTTACAGTGCCACTTACTAGTCAGCGACGCTCTGTGTCGGGATAGAGAGCTCGATTGCATCACAATTTCACCCAGCATCGTAGTTTATGTCAACGTCGGAGTTTAAGATTTTTTTGAAAACTTTTACAGATCGGCGAGTCCAGCAGTGGAGTTTAAAATTTAAAAAATATTGGCAGGACGAGCCCAGCGGCGCAGTTTATGTTTCACACGGTGCCATATAGCGACACTGACGAGCCCGCGGTGCTAAAACAGCAACGCTAACGAGCCTGCGGTGCCAAAACAGCGACGTTGACGAGCCCGCGTTGGAATTTCCTATGTGTGAAGAAAAACTCAAAAATTTTAAGAAAAAGTTAGAATTAATAATATCCAGCCCTCCTTCTAGCACCAAATGTGTGAACCCTTTTCCTAGTACCTGCAAAATAACATGAATAAACGAGTTAGACAAGGAATTGCAAGCTAAAACAAGGATTCCACATGAAATCCATTTACAAATTCAAACTAGGAATGAAAATAGTGAAGAACACAATGCAAATGATAAAAACAAGATAAAATCTTAATTAGATGTGCAAACTCATGATCCCATGGGGGAATTGGTGCCAATTTGATGTGAAAATTGGCCCTTTCCCAATCCCTAAGATGAAAGATTTGTTGATTGATGATGAAGAGTGATCCACTTTGATGAAAATATGAGAACTCCAAGCCAAATCTGCAAAAAGCCTAGCTAAGAATTCAATGATGATGGAAATGGCTAAGTATTTTAGCATGGTAACTTTGCAATGCTTGTGGATGATGAAATAAGGAGATGATCTCTTCATTTATAGAATTCTCAGATGGATGATAGTCCAAATTTGAGCAATGTGGGACTAACATTCATCCAATGATATGATGCCACCTGTCAAGCTATGAATGGATGATGGATGTGCAAGATTTGGGGTTTGTGCCAATAAATGCCAATATTTGAAATTCAAATTTGTTGAAATGACATGCAAGAGGGAGGGAAAATGCAATAAATTCCACTTGGCTCAAGGCAAAGGACATGTAAGATGAATTATTGCCTTGTTGGATGTACATGTTGACTTTGAAATTTTAATTCAAATTGAGAGAATATTCCAAAAGATGCCTTGTGAGGAAAATAGGATTTAATAAATGAATTAAATCTATTTTCATGTGCAACTTGCATTATCTAGAGGATGTGACATGAGATGAGGTTAAATTAATCAAGGGTTAATTAATTTAACAAGAGATTAGATGATGTGACTTATTTGACTTAAATTTATGGATTTATTTAAATCAAATAAGAGAGGAATATGACATGAGGCTAATTAAATAATGATTTTGATTTATTTAATTAAAAGGGATGGTGTTAGATTAAATCAAATAAGGTTTTAATTTATTTAATTTAATGGATAGACTTTAGAGATTTAATTAAATAAATTGATTATTTAATTAAATAGGGATAATTAGATCAAATGGATTGTTTTAATTAAAAGAAGGAAATGACTTAATCAGATAAAATGATTTATTCGATTAAGGGATGAAAATTGATGAATTTAATCAGATAGGGGAATTTGATTAAATGGTTAGACCGAGGGATGATTCCAGAAGAAATGATGTTAGCAAGTTAGGATCGAATGCATGATGTCAATCAGTATATTTTACGTGTCTACATTTTTCCCCCCTTTGAAGCAATGCACTCGTTGCGTTGGTTCAAAGAATAAACGATTTTGATCAAAGCCAAAAAAATTCTAATATTTAAAAACTTTCCCCACTGCTGCATAGCGAAAGAAAACATGCCATTGTAATGCCCCCTCGAGAGATCGAACAAAATTTTTTAATTTTGTGGGTGATCTCGGGAAAAAGGTGATAAAGTACCCGACAGGTCCGAAAGGGCCCCGGGAGGCTAAAAACATGTCTAAATGCAATAAAACGATGAAAAACAAGCCTCAAGCAGACAAAAATAGGTTCGGGGGTTCAAGACCCTAGCAGGATAGCTATTTAGGGTCAAAAAACCCTAATTTTTAGGCTTAAAAGGGGCCGGTGGGGTCACTTTCAAGTCATTTTCACACACCTCCGCTAGCAAACCTTGAGATTCAAGCTCTAACCCTCTGGCGATATGGCACAACGATAGCTTCCCCTGCACATTTCAGATTGAGTTCGGACCTACCAGCGGCCAACTGGCATCGATGCACCGATATGTAACCCTAATTGAAGTTTCATTTTTTCATTTAATGCTTGTAATTAATGCTTTAAAAGGGAGCTCGCCTCTAGCAGCGCTATTATAGCACCACTCGGCATTGGAACTGCACTGCCAATTGCCTTCTTGCATCGCAGTGGTGCCATTTAGCGCCACAGCAGTGCAGTTTGGAGTTTAAAAACTCTATCGCTGGGCTCAGGCTCAGGGGGCCGACTTGGTTAAAGTGCGCCGCAACGGCACCCTTTTCATGAAAATTGTGACGCTGGGGATAAAGTGTGTTGTGGTGGCTTTATTTAGCTTAATTTAGGGTCCAACGTTGGAGTTTGAGGAAAATCAAACTACTACGCCTTCACAAATTGTGTTGTTGGAAGCTAGCTTGGAGCGCTAGTCCAGGATTTTTCCAAATTTTTTAACATGTTGACCTTTCCTGATGCAGGATGGGCCTAGGGAGCTTTAAATTCTCAGGAGCACCAGTTGCGGGACATGGCGAGCATTCTACGGGACTTGAGCGATAGAGACCAGGAACGACTGGGAGTTGTTGGCTTATGGCACATTGCATATGCTATGCCCGTGCGCACCCACTTAGGGATGTTGTCAGCGCTGGACGAGAAGTGGCATAGTGAGACATCGTCATTTCATCTCCCTACTAGTGAGGCAACCATCACTTTGGAGAACATTTGGCACATTCTTCGATTGCCCATTCATAGCCGACGAGTGATCTACGATATGGAGGAGGGACGCGAGTGTTGCATCCAGGTCCTCGCCACTCAAGACATTATTTACTGTAAGGGACAGATCAAGCTGGAGCGGTACAGAGTCATAGCACCTCCCTTCTGTTGGGTGATTGCGGCAATCATTTCAAGTTTGGTTGCCCCAAATAGATGATGGCGACATTTCAGTCTGGGCTGGGGATACTGCTAGGAGAGGATGGTCTGGGACATGCCAATTCATTTTGCATGGGGACCTGTCCTTCTGGTTTCACTTTACAGGGATCTCCACGAGTATGTATACATGGATGGCAGAGCGCTAGGGGCTAGAGTGACACTTCTTCACGTCTGGGTGTGGGAGCACATTTTTGTGCTATGTCCATAGGTCGTTCCAGTTTTGATGGGGGCAGAGGATGCCCTCATGGAACTAAATAGAGGCGGTGTGTCTTTCACACATACTGGCGAGCATGGGATCCCCTACTAGAGGTGGGTCCTTGATGAGATGCTTGTCTTTACTTGGCGTCCATACCTTGGTCGGCCTGAATGGGCCGATGATGTTGCTCAGCTCTTCTACTGCCACCAAGATCAATACATGCAGGGGTGGGAGCACACGATGATTGAGAGATATATGCTCGGGCGCATACATCATCAGTTCAGAGAGCCGCAAGATCGGCTTGATGACGGCTACATGGCCGTCTTTGCACGCAACATGACACAAGTGTCATGGGGACCTGGTATTCCTACCGTGGAGGTAGTTGACAACTTTCGGTAGTTGGTGGCCTGACCATGGGCCTATGATCAAGGCTTGGCAGATCCGGGCACTACACAGGCCTACAGAGACTGGTTCAGACCTCCTCTTCGATTGATAGTTCTAGGCGAGGATCCAGAGGTACATAGGGTCAGAAGCAGGGGGAGAGGATGAGGATGAGGGCAAGGACTGAGGGTCAAGATTCGACCGGATCCACCATTGGTGCCCCCAGTCCCACCAGGTCATGGGGATGTACAGATGCAGGACCAGCAACAGGATCCACCAGTCCCACCACCATGAGTCGAGGGTGACGATCAGCCTCACGTGTAGCCACGAGCACAACCAGTAGGGTAGGCAGACACGCGGGATGCCTTGATTTTACAGTTGCAGGCCCAGGTACAAGCAGTGACAGCAGAGAGGGACCAGGCGAGGACTGAGAGAGAGTAGCTCAGAGCAAAGAGGGACCAGGTTGTGTAGTAGAGACAGGCTACAAAGCTACAGGCAGCCACAGAGCTAGGCCGTAGGCAGTAGATTGAGAGCATGACAGTCTCCTCGTCCCAGAGTACACTACCGATGCGATCTTACATGGATGTTATCTGAGAGATAGAGTACTACCACCAGGCTTACCATGACACTGTACCTAGAGCAGATTGGGTCCCAAAGTACTTAGAGCGGGCCAACCAGATACCACCGGAGGGTCATGGTGACAGGGGTGAGAGCAGCATTCACGGAGATCGGGCCTAATCCAGATGATAGATTTTTTGTGCCCTATGGGCTCGTTTTTGATAGCCCGATGGGCATTTTGTACTGATTGACACATATGTACAGATGATCCAATTTATTCTTTGTACTATGATAGTGATATGGATGATGTGATATATATGAGCCAATTTTTTGATGTGATACACTGTGTACTTCTATTTATGCATGTATAATCTATTTCTATATGCTTTGCAATGATGTTTTATGGATGCATTTATTCTTAATAATGTGATGTGAAATGATGTTATCTATATGATGATTTATTTTATGCCAATGCAATATGTGAAATGATTTGATTTATGGTATATGCAATGATGGGTGAAATATGCTTATTTATGAGATGATTTATGAATGGATGTACTATGATGCGATGATCGTGATATGATGCAAATGAAATGGTTTTATGAGATGCTTAGAATAACAAATGTTATTATCCTAAATGGTGTATTTGATGTAATGATATGTTAGTCCCAAGTGATATGCTAATGCATAATGTGAATGTAATGTGATGAGATGATACCATTTATGTTATGCAAGTATGTATGCGTAATGAATTAAATGCTTATATACCTATTGCTTATGATTATGCAAAAAATAATTATGGAATGCTTTTGTAGATGCTATGTGATGATTTATATGGTAATGCAAAATGAATGGTATGTGATGCAATGCAATGGGTGAAATGCAATGTCATGGATGCACCTATTTATGAAGAATGTTTATGATAACATGTTTATATGATGATAAGAATGTGATGTTTCCTATATGATATGCTTATGCAATGCGTATGATTTCTATATGATATGCTTATGCAATATGCTAATGATTTGTGGATGCAGGATCGATGATGGTGATGGTGATGATGATCAACTGTCATAGTACTTTGTTAGCATGGTTAGTAAGAAAAGAAGAAGTCATTTCAACAAGACGCAAGATGACACGAATGCAGATGATGATGATGATGATGATGATGATGATGATGCAATTATTTTCCAAGGAATTGGGATTTTCAAAGGGCCAAATTTTCTTATGTTTGATAATACACGTGGTGTGATGCATCAAGGTATAGAAAACCAGGATGGCGTCATACCTAGTGTGGTGGACTTTGACTCAACAATCAGATAGGAGTATTCTTGTTCATACCTGACATACGAAAACCTTGCTAGGATGTATTTTGGAAGTTTCAGACACCTCAGACCAAAACACGGAAAGGTAAACCTATCCCTGTAATAGTCAACAAGTTGCCCTAGACCTCTTCCATACATACCTAACAAAGCAAGTATTCGCTGAGGTTATATTGCAAGAATGTCCAACAAGCACAACAGACAAAAGATAACAATCATTGCCCCATTCCTATTTCTCTAAATCCTCTGTTTTGGGATATCATCGAGAAATCCTTGGAATGAGTGCAAATAAGATAAGTCAAAAGATAAAGACCAAGTAAACAAACAAACTGATGCTCTTCAATACCGCTAACGGAAAGAGAATGTGTTTTCTAAGATGATAGTTCTGAAACTTATTGCCAAAAGATAATGCCCATTGTAGGAAGGATTCATCCTTGGACATGTTAGTGGATGGCGGCACGTCATTTCGTTTATAAGGGATGATTGATATGGGACCAATTCAGATGATGTTTTATCAATACGAAGAGATGACCAATTCATTTACGCACTGACTTAGACTTTAGACTTGATATTTTTGAGTTTTCACTTTTAAACCTGCTAGACTTGTTTCCGACTATTTCACCAAAGGTTGATGATGACGATCAATTTATTATGAGTGGTGTTATTTCGGGTGCAAGCGAGATGAAGTGGATGGAATTTTTCAAATATTTGGATTTTTTGATGTTTTGCAATGTTTTGAGGCTATTTTTTTGTATTTTTTGAGATTTTGCAAATGTTTTGATTTTTGATTTTTTGATGTTTTTATAATTTTCTAAGATTTTGACCAAGAGACTAACCTAAAGACCTATCCTAGGGGTCTTGAGGGTTGATCAACAGATGAGCCTTGCCTACGTTATACACGCAGAGACCACGTAGTTCGACTGACGACTTGACCAATTTACAGATGCAGATATACATGATGAGATGTCAGCTTATTATGACGGACTCCTAAAGGACTGACCTAAATGTCTCGGGGGATGATCAAAGATCAATCTTGCCTACATTAGAGCTCAGAGACGGCGTAGTTCGACAAGACGACCTTGTTTTTGGCTTTTTGACAGGTTTTGATGTTTTTGGATTTTCTGATTTTATGATGTTTTTGGATTTTTTGAGATTTTGAGGACTTTAAGATCATACACAAATCTGATCTGATAAGAACATGACCCTAGCGTGATGCCATAGACTACCCTGATAAAGGTAGGACAAATTGATCTTGAGGATGGGCCGAGTAGTACTAGGAGGGATCATGATACGAAAACAGGACCAAGCTATGGTGCGGATGCGAGTGGATGAGTGATGGATGGTGACCTGAATGTGATGGATGATGGAAGCGAAATGGATGGATGATGCAGAATAAACCATAAAGATCCTGGTGGATGGAATGTGCTTATTTACCCAAGGTGCCTGTTTGCCAGGTTTTCACCAAGGTACTTTCCCAAAGTGCCACCGGAGTGGTTTTCACTAGAGGACGATTTTTTTGATCTTTTTTCTTACATTTTTTGGATTTTCTTGCTTTTTTGCTTGTTACCAAGACGCCTGTTTGCCAGGTTTTTGCCTAAGTAACCATTTTTTCAAAACTTTTTCTGATTTTTTGGATTTTTGGTTTTATACCCCGAAATAATTAGGCATAAAACTTTTTGAGATGAGAGCTATTCATGGGCTCCTGTAGAGGTTCCCCTTAGGTGTTGATAACTGATATGCCCCTGATTTATAACTTGCTGTTATGACCAATGGTCTTAACCAATTAGGTTTGAACTTGCCTTTGCTGCTGGGATTTGGGACATTCTTCTAATTTTCTTTTAAGACCAATTCTCTGACTTGGAAAGTTTTGTTTTTGATTTTCTTGTTATAGCTTTGTTTGAGTCTATTTTGATAGACTTGCAGATGATTCAAAGCATCGATGCATCTCTCATCCAATAACTCCAGCTCATTTAGTCTTGATACCCAGTAGTCCTCATCAGTGATGAGGTTTTGAAATTATATTCTGAGGGATGGGAGCTCGATCTCAATGGGAAGTACGGCTTCTGATCCGTAGACCAAGGAGAATGGGGTGGCGTCGGTGGGTGTGCGGATGCTAGTTCGGTAAGCCCAGAGGGTGGGATTAAGCTGCAAATGCCAGTCACGACCTACGTCATTGACTTTTTTCTTAAGGATTTTTAGGATGGTTTTGTTTGTGGCTTCTGCTTGGCCATTGCCTTGGGGATAGTACGGGGTGGAGAAGCGATGCTAGATTTTGAATTTCTCACACAAGTCGTGAACTTCCTGGTTTTTGAAGGATGTCCCATTATTTGAGATAATGGCTTATGGGACACCGTAACGACAGATGAGATAGTTCATGATGAATTTTGAGATCTGCTTCCCAGTGATATACATCATGGGTATGGCTTCCACCCACTTTGTGAAGTACTCAGTTGCAGTTATGATAAATTTATGGACATTGGATGAGGTAGGTGTAATTTTCCCAATGAGATCGAGTCCCCACTATGAAAAGGGCCATTGTGTGATAATTCGGTGCAGCTCTTGAGCTGGAGCATGAATGAGGTCCCCATGCTACTGACATTGTAAACACCTTTTAGCATGATCATGTGCTTCTCGCTCCATTGTGGGCCAGTAATACCCCAGCCTCAGCAGTTTCTTGGCAATGGTCATTCCACTCGAGTGTGAGCCACAGATACCATTGTGTACTTTGATTAGAGCGGTTAATGCCTCCTCAGCGTTTAAACAGTGTAGCAAGGTACCTTCTATGCTTCTACGGTATAAGGTATCACCTAGGATGACAAATCTGGATTCCTTTTTGATAAAGGTTCATTTTAGGTTTGATGGGAGGTCAGCGGGTATGACTCCTATGTGAAGATATGTGTAGATGTCATGGTACCAAGGATCACCTGGACCAATGATTTCACACACGAATTCTAATTCTAGTACCTCAAATGTGGGGATGAGAAGTTGTTCAATCATAAATTTATATTTTGGCACGTTATGAGGGATGTCTAATAGGGACCCAATTGTGGCCATGGTGTCTGTTGCTCTATTGTTGGTTCTTGGAATCTGCTCAAATGTTATGTCAATGAAGGATTCCTTTAGAGTCTCCACCAATTTCTTATATGGAGTGAGCTTATCATCCTTAGTCTGATATTCATTATTGACCTGATTTATGATCAACTGAGAGTCTCCATACACCTTGAGAGCTATGATGTTCCATTGCACTATTATCTTGAGGCCTATAGTCAAAGCCTCATATTCTGCTATGTTGTTAGTGCAAGGAAATGCCAATTTGTATGACTTCGATATGCAATCTCCTTGTGAGGTGATGAAGAAGACACCAGCCCCTGATCCATGTTGTGTGTATGAACCATCGAAGTATAGTTTCCAGTGATCGGCTACATTAATGTTAAAAATAGATTCATCTGGAAATTATGAGACAAGGGGATTCTCAGAATACATAGGCACTTCTACTAGTTGATCTGCAATAACCTATCCCTTAATGGCTTTTCACTCTACATACTCGATGTCGTATTATGATAATATCATTACCCATTTTTCCATTCTTCCTGTGAGCATTGCCTTTGATAGGAGATACTTGAGGGGATCAATTTTGGCAATAAGTTTTATCTTGTGTGCCAACATGTAATGTCTAAATTTTTGGGATGCAAACACTACTGCAAGGCATGCTTTCTCGATGAATGAGTAATTTAGCTCGTGACCGACCATTGTTCTGCTGATATAGTAGATGGCCCTCTTCGTTCCATTTTCATCATGCTGAGCTAGGAGAGCTCCAAGGGCTGCTGTTGTTGCTGACACATATAAGATCAATGTCTTTCTTGGGATAGGTGGCATGAAAGCTGGTGGTGTTAGTAGATATTCCTTGATTTTGTTGAATGCCTCTTCGCATTTTGTATCCCATTTATATGCTACCCCCTTGTGGAGTAGGTGAGAATATGGGTTCTGATTGTCTGCCAGTTGTGATATGAATCGTCAGATGGATTGAAGTCTGCCTTGGAGACCTCTTAGTTATTTTAATATCTTTGGTGCTTCCATCTCGAAGATTGCTTTTACTTTTGTTGGATTCACCTCGATACCCCTCATAGACACTATGTATCCTAACAATTTACCTAATTGTACACTGAAGATGCACTTCTTGGGATTTAGTCTGACTTTGTATTCCTCCAGTCTATTAAAGATAGCGCTTGGGGTTGCTATGTGGTCTTGTCTTTTTCTTTACTTAGCTAGAATGTAGTCGTCATAGTCTTCAACTGTTTTATGAATCATGTCATGGAAGATCAATGTCATGGCCATTTGATATGTTGCTCCTATGTTCTTTAGGCTGAATGGAATCATGTTCCAATAGTATGTCCCCCACGAACAAGTGAAATTCATCTTATGTTGATCTTCTTTTGCTATCATGATTTGGTTGTATCCTGAAAATCCGTCCATTAGTGATAGCATCTCATGCCCTACTGTCATGTCTACTATCATGTCAATGTTGGGAAGCAGGAAATCATCCTTAGGACATGCTTTGTTCAAATCTCTAAAGTTCATACAGATTCTGATGGCTCCGTCAGGTTTTGAAACAGGTACCAAATTTGATACCCATTCTGGATAATCAATTGGCTGGATAAATCCTGCATCTAACAACTTTTTGAGCTCCATTTTGACTAATAAGCCTATTTGAGGATGCATTTTCTGAAGCTTTTATTTGACCAACTTTGCTTCTGGATACACTGCTAAATGATGAACCACAGTCTCTAGGTCTAGCCCTGGCATGTCAGCATAACTCCATGCGAAGTTTATTTGTCTATCCCTTAGGAATGCTGCTAGGAGTTCTTACTCTTCTGATAATAGTGATTCCACATAAAATGTGATATGTAGGGTCTCCTCTATTCCTAGGTTGACAAGATTGCATTTTTCGGCCAAGACTCCTGACTTCTCTTGATGAATAGCTCTTAGAGGAATATTGAATCCTTCATCCTCGGGCGCCTCAGAGAGGTTTTCACCATTGGATACTTCCTTTCTTTTTACTATTTTATTGTTAGAGAGTGCCACAGTGTGGTTTTCACTCAAGGACTTGGATATGATTCTTAGTTTCTCACTTTTGCGATTGAAGGATTCAATTGTTTCCCCGTAATAGGCATGTGTGTCCAACTCCATTATAAACACTGCCTTGTGATCTCCATCTGGAATGTTATCCCTCAATCCCATGAATTCTGAGAGTGCCTCATCATTTTCGAATGTATCAAGAACCGGTGGTCCTCGTTGGTCATAGTCGATCAGTTGGGGGTAGACTAGGTGAATCTCATGATTTTGTTGGTCTGGTTCAAAGGAGATGGTGCTAATCATACACAGGGTGGTGTCCTCAAATAACCTAGGTAGATTGGTCAAGGCATCTTCGTCATCACTACTAATATAGGGCTCAGTTATAAAGTTATGTGTTTCTCTACTTGTGACTATTGGTGAATGTACTTGTACTAGTACTGGCTGAGGAGAAATATTAACCATTCCAACCGGAGGACCTCAGCCATGTATGGTTATTCTTAGAGTGGTACATCCAAGACCAAGATTTGTTATGGGTTGCATCTCTAGCATGATAGATATTATGAGCCCATTGTTATTTGTCCCAGTCTTTGATTTATGTCGTAGCCCATTGCAAGCATCATTTGTAGGCCCTTGCTTCTTTCGTCCATTGGTAAATTAGCTATCGGTCTTTCATCTTGATACAACTATAGACATCTAAATTTGGACACTTAATTTATCCAAATTTATCAATTTTCATCTAAACATCCTCTTATCTGAGTTAATTAAGTAATATTACTATTATTTAATTAATATCTTTAATTCTGCCAAATCCCTAAGGTATTTAATTAATAATTAAATACCTTACCCTCCTTAATCTTTTTTTCATCCTCATATGTCATTTTCATCTAATCCTAATCTATTTCCTAATCTCTTCATTAAGGATGTGCACATGCCTAATCTTTGATTAGGATGTGTCACATCCTCCAACTTTTGTAAGTTGTCTTTTAATCCTAATTAACCCCTAATTTTCCTCTAATTACTGATTATTCAAACCTAATTAGTACCTTGGTCAACTCTTCCCCCCCAAAGAATTTTTAATTCCTTTTTATTTATTCTAGATTCCCTTCCTTTATATGTGAATTTTTAATTCACATTTCATCCTTCCAAGGCTTTTAGAACCTTGGACTTGTCACAATCTTCACATGTGACTAAGTCCCACCTTTTTGGAGCCCACCTTTTATCCTCTAGATCCTCCTAGGAATGTGAATTTTTAATTCACACTTATTTCCCCAACCACCTTTCTTTTTCTCATGTAGATTTTTGAGGAATTTCAAAATTCCTCAAATGTCCCTTTCACTCCCACTTGGGGACAAGAAATTCTTTTTTGTGGAAATCTTCTCACTCCCCAAGGTGCTTGTCCTTCCTCCACCTCATGTACCTCTCTTCCACATCACCTACACATCATCCTACCTTTATCCACTTTACAATCCACATGTCAAGATGTGAGGGCTTGTGAGTCCTCAACTCACCTTAGCCCTTCATCTTGGCCTTGTTGAAAAAATCTCAACTATTGAATTCTCTAGAGAATTCAAGTTCTCCTATAAATACCCCCTCCTCAAGGGCATTTTCAATACTTTTGGATTTGAGCAACCTTATGCTGCCAATTTTCTTTCTCAATCATTTTACCATCATCTAGCTATCCATTCTAATCATCTTGCACATCCAATCTTGCATTTAGTCGCTCAAGGAGCCATCTGAGGAGCACACAAAATCATCCTAAGCAAGGGCCAATCAAGGAGACATCAACAGCAAGGAAGGTGAAATCTTTTGCATCTTATTTTGTCCATTTTCTTTATTGTTTTATCACTCTTTTGGCTAATCTTGAGGTGTCCTTAGTCTTTTATCATTTGTATTTTGAAGTTATTTTGCACGTTAGAGTAGGATAAAATTCTTAGGTTCACATTTATGGCACGCCCTGTGGGACCCACAAATGGGTTCTTGTATTTAACCTCCCTTTTGGTTAAGAATTTTGTAGGAAAAGTTCACAGAAAGGCAGCAGCACCCTCTGTTTTACCGCAGAAAGGCGGCAACGCCTCCATTTTACCACAGAAAGGCGGCAGTGCCCTCTTGGCCACTGCAGAAAGGCGGTAATGCCCCGCATCTGAAAGTTTTATTCCTTCTAACACATTTGTTACGATTAGGGATATATTTAGAAGGTTTTTCTAACACTTTTCTTGCAGTGGGAGGGGCACAACTTTCCTTTTTTTCTTAAAAATCTGACAAGGTTTGCCGCAGAAAGGCAGCAGTGCCTTCTTGGCCACTGCAGAAAGGCGGCAGCACTCCGCATCTGAAAGTTTTATTTCCTTCTAACACGTTTGCTGCAATTAGGGATATATTTAGAAGGTTTTTCTAACATTTTTCTTGCAAAGGGAGAGGCACAACTTTTTTTTTTTCTTAAAAATCTGATAAAGTTTGTTGCAGAAAGGCGGCAGCGCCCTCTGTCATACCGCAGAAAGGTGGCAGTGCCCTTTTGTTCACTGTAGAAATGCGGCAGCGCCCTTTTGTTCACTGCAGAAAGATGGCAGCGCCCTTTTGTTCATTGCAGAAAGGCGGCAACGCCCTCTGCTTTACTGCAGAAAGGCGGTAGAGCCCCCATTTTGCTGTAGAAAGGCGGCAAAGCCCCCATTTTGTTGCAGAAAGGTGGCAGCACTCTCTGCCTTACCGCAGAAAGGCGGCAGCGCCCTCTTGGCCACTGCAGAAAGGTGGCAGTGCCCCAAAACAACACAGTTTGGAAGGCAAAATAGTCATTTTGGCTTTGTTTTTGCTCTCATTTTTTTTGTTGTTGTTAAGTAATAACCTTCTAACATTGCTTTGGCAAGGATATTGGTGTTTTTTGCTAATGTTTTGCAACGTATTAGGGTGTAATTGATCAAGAATGAAGAAAAAGATAGCTAACATTTGTTTGCAGGGCCAGCTATTTGATTAGATCTGCAAAAAAAAAATTATCCTTGCTGTTTTGGAACATAGTCTAATTAGGGGGAATAAACTTCATTGTTTGCTGTGATTATTTGTTCTTATGTTACCCAAGGGGGTACTGATTTGTTTTCGCTTTCCCCTTGCACTTCATGTGAGCCTAGGGAGTAGTTGGAAACGATTAGTGTCTTATTTTTAGTGGGACTTGCTTGGGAATTTCATCACCCCAAGGGACAATTCCAACCATGCATACCAGCGGGGTATATAAAGGGGGGAAAACGAAAGTTGTACCCCAATCCAGTCGCGTCGTAATTGGCGGAGCATCGAAGCTAGGGTGATACCTAGATAGACGTGAAGAGTTGGTATGAGCCTTTTAGTATCTCGCTGGGGTTCCCGACTCACGCTTGTGACGGACTGGTGTTCACCGTTGTGCCTCACCTACCGAGAGTATATCGAGGACTCCCTAGAAGCCTTGTGCATCTTATATTAAGACTTTGCCTTGCCATACCCTTAATATTAATCATAGGATTATACTTGCTTGAAGTGTTTTTTTGTGAAAAATTTGTCAAATTTTTGATACTTTGGCCTTATTTTATCATTTTGTGTCCTTGCCATAGCCATTGCCATCAAAACCAAACTCTGCCTTACTGCAGAAAGGCGGCAGTGCCCCTGATTTACTACAGAAAGGCAGCAGCACCCCTGATTTTACTGCAGAAAGGTGGCAGCGCCCCTAATTTACTGCAGAAAGCTGTCAACGCCCCTGATTTTGCTGTCAACGCCCTGATCTTTGCTGCAGAGGGGCAGATTTGCCCTCCTGAACACCCAAAATTGTCCCATTTGGATCCGTTTAGCCTCTAAACCATCATCTAAACATTCCCAATCATTATCTCATCACCTTAAGTCTCTATTTTGTCACTCTAAGCCTCCCAAAACCTTCATTTGGTCTGTTTAAACCTCCATCTCATCATTCCAAACCTTTGTTTAACCATTATAAATCCCCACTCATTCTTCGTAATCATCTTCAATCCACCCATTCATTCTAATTTCCTCATATTCCATTCAAAAGTCCATACCCTCACCTAACAAACATCATAATTTTATCGTTTACATCACCAAACACCACTCATAACCAAACCGCCTTAAACTTGTATTACAAAGTGGTTACCCGAGTTGACCATAGCACTTGAATTTGATTACTAGTCTTTAACTTCGACCCCAATCAATTTGCTTCCATCTTGAGGTGAATTCGGTGTCGTAATTTATCATCCTCGGCCCAATCAATCCATTCTTACCTTAAGGTGGATTCAGTGTCGTAATCATCCTCTTAATCAATCAAAGCTCTAGGCCACTAAGGGTAACTTCCTTTGATCAAACTTAAGGTCCCTCTCACATCTTGCATCATCCAATCATATCTATCCAATAATCCAAATCTATCAAAATCAATAATTCGATCAAATTGTCCAATCAATCAAATCACATCCATTCAACCAATGCTATCCTACTGATCTTAATAATCCAATTCAATCAAAATCCAATCTTTCCAAATCCAAATCCGATCCCATCAAAATCAAAATCAATCCCATCGCATCATCCAATCATCATAATCTGAGCTTTTGTCCAATCCTGATCTGAGCTTGACCAAAATCCCAATTTGAGCTTTAATTTGTTCCCATCCAAAATCTTTTATCCATCCTCTTTATCCTGTCATCATCATGAATCCTCATCCTCCATCAATAGTAGTCAAGGGAAACCCTAATTACGTTGATAATGATAACAAAAGTCTTGTCGATCAAGAGGTATACGACATAGATCCCCTTGACACTATCATATCTAGTAAGCTTTCTCCACCCACTTTCCAAAATCCAATTACTCCTATGAGTTATCCTGTTATGTCTTCATCCATGCCTAATCATGCTCCTTATGCCACCTTTGACAATGGATATCCAGTATCTTCTTCATCCCCATATTTTTCATGTCCTTCATCTACATCATCCTCTTATACAACATCTACATCCTCTTATCCTAATTTTCCATCACAATATTCCTATTACAATTCCCCATACATGTCCCCCTATCGTAATCCTCTTTCCCAATCTTCCCATACTAATCCTACATCCACACCCTTTTAGCATTAATCCTAATCCACCATCCCAATACCCTTATTATAATCCATCCCCCACATCCTCTTGTCCACTACACCACCTATATCCTCTTGTCCTAATCCACAATCCATGTCCCCCTATCTTAATTCACCACTCCAATATCCTTACCTTAACCCTCCATCCAATCCTAGTCCTCCATCTCTTAGTCCTCCATCAATCCTAGTCCTCCATCTACTCTTAGTCCTCCATCTACTCCCATTCATCCATCTATTCCTAGTCCTCCATCCAATCCTAATCCCCCATCTACTCATAGTCCTACATTCAATCCCATTCCTCCATCTGACCCTAGTCCACCAATCCATAATCCCTCATCCATTTCTACCACCCTAGCCAAGCCAACCATATGCAAGTCTCTCATTTCAAAAGTTCTCCAAGGACTCATTACAAAGAAGCCATCCCCAACTCCACATCTTGAAGTCATGGAACCATGCCATCTAGATCCATCATCCACGGTCACTAGTGATGAGGCCCTTCTCCATACCACACCTATTATTGATGTTACCACCCCTAGTACTACTCAAACCATTGAAACCATTGAACCCACTAAATCTATTGAACCCCCATCTCCTACTCCAAGATCTACCCAATCCATGAAGATACCCAAATCCAATCCACTCCTCCCACTCCTAGTAGCACCAAAATCCATTCCAATGAATGTTTTGAATTTTCCATCCCTCCATCTTCCCCACTTGAAGAGTCCCAACAAGACTCCATTATCATGCCTCCCACACACGAGTCACGCCAAGAGTCTAATCCAAAGCATGCCAGCATGTCCCCTTCTCTAGATCAAGATCCTACCATCCCATCTAGTCCACCTCAAGATCAAAGTCCCCCATCCATTCCATCCCATGACCCCCTTGTCATTCAGGCTTCCATTGCTCCATCTCCCTCTCCATTGCATGAGCCTACTACCACAAATCTAGATCCTATCATGGCCCCTACTCCCTCTCCTGATGTTGCTATCCCATCATCTCCTTCTCATGATCCCCCATCATCACCTAAAAATGCTATCCCCACACCGCTTGCATATCCCCTTGGTCCTCTCACATTCCTCCATGGTGGTCTCCTTGCAGAAGAAAAACAAAGCATATACACCAACCCCCCTCTTCTACCTAATAATGAACTCGCATCATTCTTCCAGAATAACAAAAATCCTATCCTAGATCGAATGATCAAGAGAATGAACTATCAAGGAAAAGGTTTAGGCCTTCATGAGCAAGGTATTATAGAGCCCATCCAAGCTAAAGAACATTTGTATCTGCAAGGTCTTGGATGTACTACTCCTGACTCGCAATCTAAAGATGTTGGTACAACCTCTGGACATCCTCAACGAGCCTTTTCCAAAATAAATATAGGCTCTTTCCATTGCTCCACCAAATCATATGTTGCCATCCTTCCTCCTCTATCATATCACCTCAAAACCACCGTCTATATTCCTCCTTCATCTACTCCATCCATTTTGGGTCCTTACATCCTTCCATCTACCATCTCCAATCCTCCATCTACCGTGTCCATGTTTCCTCCAGGTCCTATGTCTATTTTGGGCCCCTATATCCCAAAATCACCTCCTCCATCTCGTCCTATCCATCCTTTCATCCATTCATCACCTATCCATCTCATCTATCATAAACATCCCTCTCACATATCCCATAGTCAGGATCAACAAAGGCACTTACCTAAACATCCTCCACCTACACATAATCCCCATACTCCTACACCCATCACTCCACATCATCCATCTCCTCACACCCATCCCATTGCTACTAAAAGCACTTTGGTTGTTAAAGAAAAAATGCATCAATCTAAACATCCACATGAATCAAAAGCTTCCCATGTCCCCTCTAAAAGACATGTTAAAGCAAAGCAAAATCAAATCCAAAATCCAAATCAAACCCGTAGGCCACAAAGACCCACCAAAGAAAAGATCAAAACCATGTGGATCCCAAAGAAAAAAGATGCAATGCCATCACATGAAAAATCAGTAAGAACATCTAAAGTCGCTAATCCAAAAGCTAATCATACACCCCTTTCATCTCCTAAGTCTGTTTTGGGTCCTTATGTCCCAAAATTCACCATTCCATCTTTTCCATTATCCCCACATTCTCCATCCATCAATCCTATTATCTTTCCACAACCACCACCACATGTGCCAATGTTGGTCCTGAACACATCTCCCCATCACATATCCACCCCTTCATTCTATCCATACCCTTTCCAGCATCCCATCCATTATCCCATGTATCAACCCCATCAAATCCCTCTAATTCACCCTCATGCGTAATCCATTTAGCCTAATAAGGTTGTACCAACATCCAACAGTCACTTCAAACATGGGCTCTTAACACCTTGATCCTTATTACATGTCTTCTAAATTTGCTTATCCACTTCCTTATCCTTACCCATCTCCTTCTGCATGACATCCAAAAAGTCAAAAAAAAATAAAAATAAAAATAAAAATAAAATAAAACAAAATAGTAAAGAGAAATAATCCATCCAATGGTGAAAACTTGGCAAACAAGCGCCTTGGATAAGTACCATGATGAAAACTTGGCAAATAGGCATCATGCGTAAATCCTCATCTGCACTTGGGGGCAACTTCCTGATATGCATTCCCTCCATCCGCTATGCTTCCAGCTATGCACCCGTCTTCCTATTATCCATCCTCTTCATGAATCCCTCCATCCCACCTCTCTTCCACATCACCTACACATCATCCTACCTTTATCCACTTCACAATCCACATGTCAAGATGTGAGGGCTTGTGAGTCCTCAACTCACCTTAGCCCTTCATCTTGGCCTTGTTCGATAAATCTCAACCATTGAATTCTCTAGAGAATTCAAGTTCTCCTATAAATACCCCCTCCTCAAGGGCATTTTCAACACTTTTGGATTTGAGCAACCTTATGCTGCCAATTTTCTTTCTCAATCATTTTACCATCATCTAGCTATCCATTCTAATCATCTTGCACATCCAATCTTGCATTTAGTCGCTCAAGGAGCCATCTAAGGAGCACACAAAATCATCCCAAGCAAGGGCCAATCAAAGAGACATCAACAGCAAGGAAGGTGAAATCGTTTGCATCTTATTTTGTCCATTTTCCTTATTGTTTTATCACTCTTTTGGCTAATCTTGAGGTGTCCTTAGTCTTTTATCATTTGCATTTTTAAGTTATTTTGCACGTTAGAGTAGGATAAAATTCTTAGGTTCACAACAACATGTGAGATGGATCTACTTCAATAACCTCATGGCCAAGATCTCCCCATCTTGTGAATGCGGGATAGTTTTCAGGATAGGTTTGTGATGTAGAAGCTTGATTTTCTTGTGGACGTCCCCATGATCTAGGAGATTGTGGTAACTCTCCTACTACAAAAGCATTGTTAGGAAGCTTGTAGCTTCCACAACCATCCTCCTAGATGATGAGCTTGATATCGGAGATGGTGGGGATGGTGGGGATGACGGGTGTCTCTGTCGCAGAAGTGGATGCGAGAGTGGCAGGGTCGATATATGGTGTGGATGGGCCCTCATCATTCTTTGGCACCTAGGGGATTTTGTAATACTTGGCTTCAAGATTTTTACAATATGAGAATGGTTCGGGATCTACGTGGATGGTAACCTCTTGTCCATTATGTGTAAATTTTACGCATTGGTGGAAGGTTGATGCTACGGCTTTCATCACATGGATCCATGGGCATCCCAGGAGGATATTGTATGGTAAGTCAAGGTCTAAGACTTGGCAAGTAGTTTCCATGATGGTGGGCCCTACTTGAATAGGGAGTTTAATTGTGCCTTAAGACACTCTTTCTTGGTCATCATATGCTCTTATCGTGATGCCCTTCCCTTTGTCGATGGAACCTTCTGATATTTTCAACTGCTTGATGAGGCTTAGGGAACATATGTTTAAGCCTGCACCTCCATCCACCAGGACCCTTTTGATTTTTCTCTTGTTGACAATGGCTTCCAAGTGAAGTGCACGGTTGTGAGATGGTTGGGCGGGAAAATCTTGGTTAGAGAATGTAAGGAGATTAGGCATTATGATATTTCTGACCATAGCTTGGAAATGCTTCGCATCGAGGTCTGCGGGGACAGTGGATGAGGCTAATGCTTCCTCGAGAATCTTTTTATGCGCTGATGAGATTTTTAACAACTCCATGATGGAGATGTGTGCCGGGGTTCTCTTGAGTTGTTCTACAACATTTTAGGTATGCGAAACGACTCTAGATGAAGGGATTCTATTAGGTTGGGATGATCCTGCAATGGTGACTTTGCCGCCTCTTGTGGTGACTCCACAATCTTCAGCATGGGCGCCCTTGATGGTGATGACCATGCAATCTTTATTTAGGGAGGCAACGACCGTTTCATACACATGATTTACACTACCCTTCCCTTTATCATTTTTATTCCCTTTGTTGCCATGACTCGGCATCAGATTCATGTAGATTTTAAGATCCCAATTTCCGGTAGGTGGTTCCACATTTATGATTTTCTTGTCAATGAGATCTTGGATGATATTTTGGAGTCTCATGCAATTTTTTTTGGTGTGGCCTTTGATTTTATGAAATTCGCAAAGTTGATTTTCGTTATACCAAGGAGGTTTGACGTCGAGTTCTTGGTAATTCTCTAATGTATGAGGCTTGATGAGTTTTTCATCAATCAACTTTTTCATTATGTCCTCCAGTGGTTCCCCCAAAATAGTGTATTTTCGTTTGGGGGTAGCTTTTGTGTTGGGGTGGTCCTCTTTGGTCATTGAGATTATTGATGCTTGGATTGTTGTTTGGATGGTATGTCATGTGATGAGTATTTTGGTGTTGTGTTTGGATTTGCGGTGTGGGTGTATTTTGGCGTGGACCACTAATGACCACTTTGGCATCTATGACACCATCATTAGTAACGTTCTTGTTCCTTGCCCATGTGCGAGGTTTATCGTTGTAATTGGATGATGGGTGGTTATTTTGTTGTTCGTGATATGAATTTGATTCCACAGGTTGGGTTACAAGAGCTCTTTCGATGCTGAGTGCTTTGGAGATCAATTGCTCATATGTGGTGATGCCCTGAACCTTGAGATGAAATGACTAGCGGCCTTCAAGGTTGGATATGATAGTGAAAACTTGTTGTTCTTCTAGCATGGTCCACTTGCTCCTATTGGATTTGGATCGCCATCATTGAAGGAATGAAGCAAAAGATTCATTCTTTCCTTTTTTTAGAGCGTATAGATCTTCGAGACTGACATCCATTGCAATGTTACATGCGTAGTTCCTAATGAATGCATCCCTGATTTCTTGGAACATTCTAATGCCTAAAGGTAAGCGAGAGAACCATTCTATAGCGAGGCTTGCCAAGCTCCTAGGGAATAGCCGCATTAGATAAGTATCATCATATGTGACCTCCATGCAATGAACCTGGAATTCCCTGATGTGATCTTCAAGGTTTCCCATCCCTCGATATTTTTCAAATTTGAGGATTTCAAATCCCTTGGGGAATGGATTCATTTCTAAGCTCCTATCAAATGGATAGGGACACAATTTGTTTGGTGTTTGGTTGTTCGCCCTAATTGAAGGTCGAGCACTTGTTGCGAAAGCAACCTGATTTGTGTCGTCACATCATTTTGCGGATCAGGGGGTGGGATGAAAATATTTTGGGGTGTTTCGATTGTGGTTCAGATGGATGGGTTGGTCGGTGCATTGTTTGATGGTATATGTATGTTCTGGCGAGCGAGGTAGGCTTCTACCTGCTTTTGTATGAATAATGCTTGTTGTTTATCTTATTGTTGTTACGCTAAGATTTGTGCTTGTTGTTGCGCTTGTTGTTGTTCCAACAATGCTTGTTGTTGTGCTTGTTGTTGTTCCCACAATGCTTGTTGTTGGGCTACCAATTTTGTCGCTTCTTGCTGCTCTTGGTATTGCTTTAGTGCTTGTTGATATGCTTGCACTTGCGTTGCTTGTGCAAGAAGTTGTTCCTATGCTTGTGCTTGTTGTGCATGATATTGAGCTTGCGCTTGTGCTACTTGTGTTTGTGCGACTTGTTGTTGCAATAAAAAATTTTGTGCTTGAGTGGCCCTTTGTGTTTGCAATGCTTGGGCAGCTTGAGCGACTTGTTGTTGTTGTTGTTTCAGTAAAACTTGGGCTTGTTGTGCTTTTTGCGCTTGTAATGTGGCTTGTGCAGCTTGGGCAGCTTGTGCGGCTTGAGTGGCTTGTTGTATGACTTTTTTTTTTAACTTGTTGGTATCCTCTTTGAAAAGCAGCTTGCAATGCTGCATCATATTGGCTTGATGTGGTGAAAGTTGGTGGTGGTGGGGGTGGTGGTGGATTTGGAATGGTGTTCGTAGTGGTGGTAAGTGGTGATGTCGTGTTGATTATTTGATTGGTGGATGGTGTTTTTGGTGTGATGGTTGGTCCTTGAGAGACCATGCTTTGTGATGTTAGGGGTATGTTTGATGATGCTGCCATTGCTTGTGTGTTTGTCATTTGTTGTTGCGATATCAACAACAAATTTTGAGTGTTTGGTGCAATGCTTTGATTGATACTTGGTAGGGGAGGGAGCCCTAAACCAAGGAATCATGCAGATGATAATGGCAATGGAGGAAGAGGTGGAAAGGTGAGGGGTGTGAGTTGCTGTGAAGATATCGTGGTGTCGAACATATCTCCCTCTTCTTGTGAATTTGTGAGAAGAGGTGTTTGGGGAGTTGCGTGAAAAAATGATGATGATGGATCGTGATGGAATGTGAGAGGAACATTCTTGTGTAATGGGTTTTGGGGTATATTTTGTTCCAATGTGGTGTTTGTGTCCAAGTTTTGATTATTAACAAGGGGGTGTGATTGAAGAGCATTGAGAAATGTATTTCCCTTGTTGACATTGGGTTGGGTTGGAGCAAATGATGTTGTGTTTTGCGGAATGTTTTGCATGATGTTTTGGGATGGAGGTGTAGATGAAATGGGGATGGTGGATGAGATAGGTGGAAAAGATGTCTCCACTATAGTACTTACATCAAAATCCGAATGCAACTTGGCCCCTTGTTTTGCTAGTTCAAGCATGTATAATGAAGGGTTGAGTCTCATCATGATGTTGATGATTTTATGATTCTCCATATTTTGAAGCATTTCAGTAATTTCTTCATGAGACATTCCAAAGGTAAGGTCCTCTCCTTGATTTTCTTCTTGCAAATTTTGTGATGATGAGAGGGTCAACAAATTACTTGATTCAGCTAGATTCATTTCTGTGTTTGTTTGGCTAAGATCGCTTGAAGCGGGTGTTTCTTTGTTGGCTTCCATACTCTTCTTGTATTGAGATCTCATTTGAACCATAAAACAAGGATCAATCTTCGAGAATATGGGAGATGAATCTCTTGATTCTTTAGATTGATCGTTATTTTATGTCCCAAAGTATAAAGTTTTAGGATGCCTTGAGGATCAAAGGTGATGATATGATGATGATGTTTAGGGATGGATGATATGAATGCTTTGGATTTTGATAAATCTTTGAATGAGATACTAGGCTTTTAGGACTTGCTGATTTTGGTCTTTGATTTTGGATTTTGAGATTTGAGATTTTGTCCTTGATTTTGATTTTTGATTTTGCTTTGATTTTGAATAAAAGGACCCTAAGATGTTTGATAATGATCTAAGGGATGAATTTGTTCAAAGCATAATGATTTGAATATGTGTGAGGAGAAGGATGCATCTACCCACACCTATTCAATCAAGATAATAGCTTTTGCTAAGCATATGAGGAAGGATTCATCTTCATATACTAAGCTAGGCAAGATGATTTTGATAGCTTTGAATAAATACATGCAAAAGGATGCATCTACACATATATAGTCAAAGGTGATTTTGATGATGTTCTCAAGGATATAATCTTAATGTTTTGGATGATTTTTTGATTTTTCCACAAAGCCTAGTATCAAGGATTATTTCAAGATTCTCCAAAAGATGATTTGTGAGATGGATTTGTGTTGATGTTTTGAAAGATGGATGAAAGACGTTTTGATGTGTTTTGATCCTTAGATGAACCTAAAAAGGACACTTTGTTTTTCTAGACCTAGGTATTGAAGAGCATGCAAATGCTTCCTAAAGACCTTTGTAACCAAGAAATGATTTCATTTGAACCTTCATTTTCGGATTTCCAATGATTTTTTGCTTTTGGGGATTTGTGAGTCTCCAATCACACATGAAAATTCATTTTGTTTAGCTTTGCTTAATGGCTTTATTTTAACAAAAAAACTTTCTTTGATTAATTTTTCAAACTAAGATGTCTAATGTCTTAATTTCTTCAAACTCCACAAGGTATGCTATGTGGAAATTTAATAAACTTAAGGCAAGGGTTTCCTATTGTTTACTTAAGGAGACAAATTGAGATATAATCCAATGTTCAGAAACCTCTAAGGATGTGAATCCCAAGGGAAAGCAATAACATATGGATTGAGTCAATGGCATTTGTCTCCAAAAGGGTTTGAAATTTGAATGATAGTGTTAAGTGTTTGTTTCCATGATGTTTTCGATCAAGCAATGCATTTTGTAGCCCAAGAACAAGTACAATCCTATGGATGTGTAAGACAATATTTGTTGGATTCCCACTTGGACAAGTCCAGCTACGCTTATCTCTAGCGAATGGTTAGATGCTTGACCCCACTAGCTCCCCTCCATGACACTCACTTATACGAGGCGGCCAAGCATCAACACCCATGAAACTCCCATGGCATGCTTTCCATTTCTACTAGAAGAACGTAAAACTGTGGGGTGGCTTGAGAACGACCGTTCTTGCACCAACAAATAGATAAAAGGATTTTGGAAAATTCTAGCACAAGGGTTTTAGTAAGGAATTTTCGTTCATGGAGATTGACCCATATGGCAAGAGTCCCCTTTCGGATCCATCTTGTCGAAGTCAACCGCGTGATATTGGCGTTTCATCCAATATCCACATTTATATCCCACCTGGAAATACTCTTGGCTTTAGAGTGTTACCAGTTGAGTCGTTCCCTTGGGTGAGTACTTTTCCCCAAAGGCATGCCCTCTAGGATAAACAAAATTGAATGAAGAATAATATTTGTAACTCGATCAATCCTTGTATGCAACAAAGAGAGAATATATGCAACAAAGCCCCCACTCACACTCGCACAAGATTTTGTTCAATTTTAAGCCCAAATCGAAGTGTGGAGGTGATTGTTTTATCTCATCCCAAAGTCATGAAAAAGGCCTTTTGATTCTCAAGATCGCTATAAAGCACAAGAGAAGCGCATATGTCCCTTTTCGATGGCTTTAGTCTAAGTAAGCCCTCACAAAAACAAAGCTACACTTATTACTTTTAAATCCTCAAAGCAATATGTGAGTTCATTTTAGAGCACCAAATCACAAGTGAAAGACATTTGTTCAATTGTTTAACCCAAGAAACAAAATCTAGTAAGTTGTTGATCCTATTGTTCGTTTTAACCTTAGCAAGAAAAAATTGAAAGGTTCTTTTTAAGCCCAAATGAAAACTAGTGTTCTAAGAATGAAAAGGTAACAAGTTCTTAGAAAAGTGTTAAACAAACACTTAAGTGTTTAAAAACACTTTGATTTGACGAATATCCTTCTCACGCTTCTCCTTCCTTTGTTTTCAACTTCCACCCTACAAAGGAGAAAAACAGTCAGATTCTGGAAAAACATAGAAGTTAAAAACCAAAAAATAGAAGGTAAACAAATCATAAATCAAAAGCATGTGCTAAAAAAATAAGTTCTCCCTTTTACTGTCTCCTAGCATCGCAACTCGTGAAGGCGTCATTGTTTGTTCTCCTAGTGTCACTCTTACAACACTGCTTACCAATCAGTGGCACTCTATGTCAGGACAGAGAGCTCGATTGCGTCGCAATTTCACCTAGCGTCGTAGTTTATGTCAGTGTCGGAGTTTAAGATTTTTTTGAAAACTTTTGCAGATCGGCGAGTCCAGCAACAGAGTTTAAAATTCAAAAAATCTTGGCAGGACGAGCCCAGTGGCGTAGTTTATGTTTCACGCAGTGCCATATAGCGACGCTGACAAGCTCGCGGTGCTAAAATAGCGACGCTGACAAGCCCACGGTTGCAAAACAGCGATGCTGACGAGCCTGCATTGGAATTTCCTATGTGAAGAAAAATGCGAAAATTTCAAGAAAAAGTTAGAATTAATGATATCCAGCCCTCCTTCTAGCACCAAATGTGCGAACCCTTTTTCTAGTATCTGCAAAACAACATGAATAAATGAGTTAGACAAGGAATTGCAAGTTAAAACAAGGATTCCACATGAAATCCATTTACAAATTCAAACTAGGAATGAAAATAGTGAAGAACACAATGCAAATGATAAAAACAAGATAAAATCCTAATTAGATGTGCAAACTCATGATCCCATGGGGGAATTGGTGCCAATTTGATGTGAAAATTGGCCCTTTCCCAATCCCTAAGATGCAAGATTTGTTGATTGATGATGAAGAGTGATCCACTTTGATGAAAATATGAGAACTCCAAGCCAAATCTGCAAAAAGGCTAGCTAAGAATTCAATGATGGATGGAAATGGCTAAGTATTTTAGCATGGTAACTTTGCAATGCTTGTGGATGATGAAATAAGGAGATGATCTCTTCATTTATAGAATTCTTAGATGGATGACGGTCCAAATTTGAGAAATGTGGGACTAACATTCATCCAATGATATGATGCCACCTGTCAAGCTATGAATGGATGATGGATGTGCAAGATTTGGGGTTTGTGCCAATAAATGCCAATATTTGAAATTCAAATTTGTTGAAATGACATGCAAGAGGGAAAGGAAAATGCAATAAATTCCACTTGGCTCAAGGCAAAGGACATGTAAGATGAATTTATTGCCTTGTTGGATGTACATGTTGACTTGAAATTTGTTAATTCAAATTGAGAGAATATTCCAAACGATGCCTTGTGAGGAAAATAGGGATTTAATAAATGAATTAAATCTATTTTCATGTGCAACTTGCATTATCTAGAGGATGTGACATGAGATGAGGTTAAATTAATCAAGGGTTAATTAATTTAATAGGAGATTAGATGATGTGACTTATTTGACTTAAATTTATGGATTTATTTAAATCAAATAAGAGAGGAATATGACATGAGGCTAATTAAATAATGATTTTGATTTATTTAATTAAAAGGGATGGTGTTAGATTAAATCAAATAAGGTTTTAATTTATTTAATTTAATGGATAGACTTTAGAGATTTAATCAAATAAATTGATTATTTAATTAAATAAGGATAATTAGATCAAATGGATTGATTTAATTAAAAGAAGGAAATGACTTAATCAGATAAAATAATTTATTTGATTAAGGGATGAAAATTGATGAATTTAATCAGATAGTGGAATTTGATTAAACGGTTAGACTGAGGGATGATTCCAGAAGAAACGATGTTAGCAAGTCAGGATCGAATGCACGATGTCAATCAGTATATTTTATGTGTCTACAATAGATTTGTGGCCACAGGAGGTGGAGGCAATGCGGTAAAAAGGTTTCCCCCAAGTTTGGCTAGAGGTTGATTTGAAAGGGGTGGTGCTGTCAGCATTAATGGTGAAGGTTGTGGAACATTCTACGGCATGTCGTAGGCGAAAGGATTATTGGGATCAATTACCTGAGGAGCCCCCATGACTAAGATTGTGGCATGTGAGGGATTGTTAACATGATAAAGAAGGGTGTTGCCAAATTCAAGTTGATGCCAACCCTCTACTAGAGGAACATTGGGGATGTATGAACTACCTAGTGCGTTTTGTGAACCTTGGGGTACGTTAGATGTGGAATTGCTATATTTGGATAGGTTGACACCTGGTGGAGGTTTGACACCTTTTCCAATTAGGTGCGCCAAGATTTCTTCCCCATGTTTTTCAAATAGTCAATCTGTCATTTGCACATTGGTGGGGTTACTAAAATGTTCCTCAAGTGTGAGTTCGGGCTGATTGACCATGTTCTCATCTTCGGGTGGTGATGTGTTTTGACCGTCAGTGTTGGATTGTGATGATGTACCATTATGGGGATCTCGAGGGATATTTGTACCGTTATTGGGATCTTGTGAGACGTTTGTCTTGTTGTTGGGATCTTGAGAGATATTCAGTTGGGAATTTTGGGCTTGTTATTGGCCATTTTCCTTGTCTATGTCTGGGTTTGAACGGGCATGAAAGATGACAGAACAAACTAGGATACTAGGATGATCTGAATTGATCTTATTAGATGATGGATTAGTCGACAAGGATGTGGCTTGATAGGATTGCATTGGATGATTGATAAAGGATTCGATTCAATAAACGATCGGTGGGATCGAGTTGAATTGATTAATGAAATGGTTGATAAAATCATATTGGAATGAATCAATCGATAAGATGATTTATGGGGTAGGGGTTGGATTGGATTGAATCGACTGATAAGATGATTGATGAGAACCACATTCAAAAATTATCCTTGGTAACATAAGGTGTTGATTGATTGATTAAGAGATGGATGTATGATGTCGGCATCGAATCCAACTTGAGATGGAAGTGGATTGATAGGGCCGATAAGGATGATCGACTTAGGATGGATGAAAATCCTAAGCCAGTTTTGAAGGATGATGATCAAGCTCAAACACCTAGGTCAATTCGGATAACTACTTCAAACGAATTTTAGCAGAATGGGAGAATGATTTCCAAAATGAGGGAAATGGCAATCTGAAACGGATGAACGACCCTTCAGAACAACGAAACGAGAGCATGGCACAAGAGAACGATTATCGAGACAGATGGATGGAGTCTCAAATTGGGTAGATGACAACTTGAGATGGAGAAACAACAACCTAGAACAGAGGAACAGTTATCGGAATGACAAAACAACTATTGGAATGAAAGAACGATTATGGGTGAGCGATAGTCTGAAAGAATGAACAGATACTCAGATTGGATAAACGATGACTCTGAATGGATAAATGGATGTTCGATTGGGAAAAAGGGCCTTTAGAATGGGGAGATGAATGCTCGGAATGGGTGAATAATCACTCAAAATGAAAAAAAAATGGGCGCTCAAAATGATGAAATGGGAGTTCAAAATGATGAAACAGGTGATGCAACTGACTGCTCAAGGGGCAGGTCCACCTCTAGAGGTCAAGTACACCTATGATAGAGGTCAAGTATGCCCCTAAAGTTAAATTTCACCTATGGACTTGGGATTGATCAAAACTGACTGAAACAAGCTTAAAAGAGGTTGGTTCAGAGGTCAGGTATGCCTATGCAAGAGGTCAGGTATGCCTATGAAGGTCAAGTTTTCCTGTGGACTGGGGATTGATCAAAACTGATTGAAACATGCTAAAAAGAGTGTTGGTGTAATTTGATAGATGGAAAGTATGTTCCTTGACAAGGTAGGCACACATAGAACATCATTAAATGCTCCACCTTCAACATCAATAGAACCCTTCCCACAAACTTCCAAAGAAGTGTTGTTTGCCATCAAAATGGGTGGTGAGGAACAAGAATCAAATGAAGAGTACATATCCTTGCACGAAGTCATATGATACGAAGCTCCTGAATCAAGGATCCACTGATCTGTATTGGAATCTGCAAAAGCAAGAAATGCTTGCCCCTTATGTTTATCATATTGAGATGAAGAAGAAGGAGAAGAGCTTGATGTTGTTGCCATGAGAGTTGTTCCTTTTCCCTTAGAAGAAGTGGAAGGAGATGAGTCCTTCTCTTGATATGCAGTTGGCAAGTTGATGTTGTTCTTCTTAAGGATGTGTTTCATCTCATCAATTTGTTTAACATGACAACGATGCTCATCATGACCAATCCTTTTGCAATATGCACATGTTGGTTGCTCCCTCTTGCTTGAATTGTTATACTTCTTTGAAGAAGATGATGTTGATGAACTTTGATGTGGAGGAGTGGATTGTTTATTCTCCCCTTGTGGCTTTGGCGAAGATTGCTTTTGGTCCTTTCCTTTGCCTTGCTTATTGTTTCCATGATTGACCACCAATGCTTTTGAAGTTGAAGACTTAAGAATGCCCATTTTCATCAACTTATTTTGCTCAAGAATCAAAAGATCTGTGAGAGCCTCAAAAGATGGTGTTTTGAAGTTACTTATTGTCAATCTTTGAGTTTGAAAACTTGAAACAAAGGCTGCATACTCAACTGGAAGTTTATCTAACAAGTTGAAAACCAATTGATCATCTTCTTTTTCAATACCACAATCTTTTAGTTGTGCTCTTAGTTCATTTGCCTTAGTGACATAATCCTGAATTGTATCAAAATATTTGGGATCAAGGCTTAATAGATCATGTTCAAGTTTGTATCCCTTAACCTTATCAATCTTACCATACAAAGCAGCAAGTTTATCCCAAGCTTCCTTAGCTGTAGTACATTTATCAACATGGAAAATGAGATCATCTGAAATGAACTTTCTTAATGTACCCAATGCCATAGAAGTTTTAGTGAGCCAATCCATAAATGTTGTTGGATCTGCCTTAGGATCTGAAGGTGCAGTTATGGTTCCATCAATGTAGTATATTAAACCTTTTTCCATTAGTTTACTCCATGCACGTACTTTCCAAGTACCATAATTATGTGCAGTTAAGAGTGGAACTTTAGATGAACCCATGATGGAATGAAAGAGCAAAAGAGATAAAATATGAACAATCAGACAAGATACACCCCCCCAAATACACTCAATCAAAGTACCCCCCCACAAATAGATGATTTTGGCACTTTATAATGTAGTGCGTGTACAATATGCCACTTGCAACTTGGCTAACTGGGCTTATGATTTTTGATTTACAACTTGCCAATAAAGAGGTTGATAATAGACTAGAACAAATAAGCAAAGACCTAAATTCAGATCTATGCAATACAAGTGCCAAATAGGCCAAAAATGACCATATGCTGAAAGTACAAAATCCACTCAAGATCACTTCAAACTGATTGCATATTCAAGAAGTAGATAAAAAATCATGCACTTTCAAAAAAAATGGCACCTAAAAAGGAGTTCGTATGAGCCTGAACGAAGCCTCTGAAGTTGCAGAAATGGTGACAAGACAGGTACAGTCATGAGAAACTGAAAATTATGGAAAATCTGTGCACCAAAATCAGAAACCGAGTACACCACTGTGAAGTACACAAAAAATTAGCTCAAATCAAAAAAAATTGCTCAAAAAAAGGAGCAAAATTGAGTGAGATATGAGCCTCTGAACTTGGACTGCAAATTCAAAAACTCCATTGGAGAGGGGGCAAAAAATTTTAAAAACCCTGCTGACGTCATCATTCCACAGTTTAAATTTGACGGTCATTTGGCCGTTTCATCTGGCATGAGCTAAAATTTGACGGCTTGATGCCCGTCACACCGCCGCCGGATTTCGCCGGAATATGCTATGAAGTCGAAATATTTTGCCGGTGAATTTGTTTGTTGCCGTTGGTGAGGAGAGCCGCCGCCGAAGATTTGACTTCGCCAGAATATTTTGAGTGCTAGTGAAGACTGTGAAGCCGGCCGTCAGTGGAGAGTGTGGCGGAGCCCGCAGGGGCTGTGAAGCTAGTGGCTATGAGCCACATGGAGGGCGGCGAGTGGTCGCAGTACCTGCAGTCTGCGAACTGCAGGTACAGTCTACGTATGCAGACTTTTTCTTTTTGCCTTTTTTATTTTTGATTTTAAATTTTATTTTTGATTTTAATTTTTGAAAAAAATAATACATAATTTTTGATTTTTGATTTACAAAAAATCAAAATACAATTTTTGATTTTTAAATAAATTATACAATAAAGCTGCTAATATCAAATGAATTTTTAAAAAAATTCGCAGCAGAATATCCCAAATACAATTTTTCAAGAGAGGGGATTTATTTTCTAAAAAAAATTTCAAAAAATTTCTAATGAATTTATTTTCAGAACTATAGAATAAATTCAGAAAATTGAAAAATACCCCAAATTGGCGAATTTTTCAGATTTGGAGCTCCCGATGTCCAATTTGGATGAAACGAAAGGCGATCTCAACTGGAAACAGCCTCCCGAACGCAATGGTGGACTTCAATTTGGTGTAGGATGCTCCAAAATGCTACAGCAACATAGATCTCTCTAAAATGGCGATCCAAAGACGCTCCAATGGCTCTGATACCATGTAAGAATTGGCTATGAAGGTAGCCACCCAAGATCTAGAGGCCTAATAGAAAGCACAAAAGAGAGAGAGAATAATATGACAAGAATAAACTGTATTCAATGTCAATAATATGATATGCAATACAATGCTCAATACTCAATACAATGCATAGGAGACCGCTTGGATATATAGCCAAGGTGAGAACATAGGAGGGCATAAGATTATGACAAGTGTCGTAATCTTATGACATGTGACAACAATGAAGAGTTATCACTCCATCTAAAGTGGAAAAAGATAATGTGATAATCTCCACAAAAGGTGGATCACCCACAAAAGGTGGAAAGATAATCACATGATGTGTCCACAAAAGGTGGAAGTGATGGGGTATGAGATGTCAAGTCCACAAAAGGTG
>VDFB02047230.1:245559816-245571651 GCA_007258455.2 Sequoia sempervirens | reverse complement strand
TCCCCCCTCTCTCTATCTATCCCTCCCACCCTACCTAGATAATTCCATCTCACTCCACCTCCCTCTTTCTATCCCTCTATTAGGTCACTCACTCCCACAACCTCTCCCTCTCTTAGGTCTCTCACTCACACTCTTGCACTCTTGCACTCCCTCTCACTACCTATCTCAAGTCTCTCCCTCTCACCCCCTCACACTCTCAAGTCTCTCCCTTTGGCACCCTACCTACATAACTCTGTCTTTCTCTCTATCTCTCTCTTCCCCCCTCTCTCTCTCTCCCTCTCTCTCAATTCTCTCTCTCCCACCCCCCTCTCTCTCTCACTCCCTTTATCCCTCCCAACCTACCTAGCTAAGTCCCTCTCACTCCAACCCTTCTCTCCCACTCCCTCTCTCTTAAACTCTCACTTTATCCCTTTATCCCTCTCACCTCCCCTCACACTCTCAAGTCTCCCTTTGGCACCCTACCTACATAACTCTATCTTTCTATGTCTCTCTCTCCCCCCTCTCTCTCAATTCTCTCTCTCCCCCCTCCCCTCTCACCCTACCTAGCTAAGTCCCTCTCACTCCAACCCCTTCTCTCCCACTCCACCTCTCTCTTAAACTCTCACTTCCACCCCCTCTCCCTCTCTCTAGAATCACTCTCTCTCTCTTGCTCCACTCCCTATCCCCCCTTCTCCCCCTCCCCCTCTCACTCCCTCTCCCTCTCCCACCCTACCTAGACAACTCTAGATCTCTCTCTCTCTTAAAATTCTCCCTCCCTCTAAAAACATACATAAATACATGCATACAAGCATAATATATATGTACATACTATAGACATCCAAATTTTACCACTCCCATATGGTCAAAATCATCGCCTTATTCATCCCTTTACTCGTCTATTTCATCCTCTTTGTCAATATTAATTAAATCATTCATTTAATTAATATTTCATGTCCTACATAAGATTCCTAAAGTATTTAATTTAATAATTAAATACTTTTACCTTCTTTCTTCTCTAAATTAAATAAATATACCACTTTATTTAATTTAGTCATGTAACCTTTTGGAATTTAAATTAATTTTTAATTCCTCACTTTCTCTCTCATTGTCACATCCTCCAACTTTTGCAAGTTGGTCTCTAATTCCTCTTAGCCATCTAACTCTCTTCTAATCATAATTAATTTATGGTTAGGATGTGTCACATCCCCCAACATTTGCCACTTGCTTCTAATCCTTAGTTAATTATCTTAATCATATGTTTGCACAACCTTAATCAAGATCATTAGCCACATTTAGCATGCCTTTTTAGTCAACTTTTTTATTTTCCTTTCTTTGTATTGACTCTCTTTCCCATGAGAATTTTAAATACACATTTATTCCTCCTAGAATCTCCTCTTTCCATGCATATTCTAGAATCTTTTGACTTGTCACATCAAGTCACATGTGGAAAAAGACTTCCCTTTTTGGAACCTTGTCTTGTCCATGAGAATCTTGAAAGTATGTGAATTTTTAATTCACATTTCTCCAACTACTTTCCCTTTTCCCATGGGGATTTTTCAGGAATTCTAAAATTCTTAAAAAGTCACTTTCATTCTCACTTGGGGACAAGAAGTTCCTTTTTGAGGAAATATTCTCATTCCCCAAAGTACTTGCAAAGTACTTGTCATTTTTCCACATCATGTACCCTCTTTCCACCTCATTTACACATCACCATCCCTAAGCCATCTCACATTCCACATGTCAAGATGTGAGGGCTTGTGAGTTCTCAACTCACCATAGCCCTTCATCTTGACCTTGCTGGATGAATCTCAACTGTTGAATTCGCTAGAGAATTCAACTTCCTCTATAAATACCCCCTCTTTTCTCTCATTTAGGGAGTTGATCATTATGCTAACCAAACTCTTGCAAAATTTTCATTTGAGCCATACTTAGCCAAAACTTGCATTCCTTGCATTCATCATAACATTCTCACCCATTTCTATCTAGATTGCATCTCATTCATACATCTTTTGCCATCAAGAGGAACATACATCATGTCAACAATCCAAGGGCCAACCAAAAGAGTAGCTTGACAAGGCAATATCATTCTATCTATTTTGTTGAGTTTAAATTTTAGCCCTATTTTGAGGTGTTAGGTGTTTAGGTGGTTTCTTGCATGTTTTGTGTTGCTTCTCATTTCTGGGATCACGTTTATTCCTAATCACATTTGTAGCACGCTCGGTAGGACCCACACATGGGTCCTGTGCTTTCTCATTTTTTGTTTTTTCACTGTTTACAAGTGCAGGTTGCAGAGGGGAAACCCGACCTATTAGACAGGTGTACCTAACCTCCAAGGGCGAACATGACCCAACAGACAAGCAAACCTGACTTTCACAGGCGAACCTAACCCAGCCAGGCGAATTTGACCTCTAGGGGTGAACTTGACCCAATAGACAGGAAAATCTGACCCAACAGATAGGTGAACCTAACCTTCATAGGTGAACTTGACCCAGTAGACAAGCAGACCTGACCTTCACAGGAAAACTTGACCAAAAACAACTTTTTCCAAAAAGGTAAAAAGTGAAATTTAAGCATTGTTTTTTACTGTTTTGAGTGTTTCTAACCCCCTAATGTGTGTTGTTTGTGTCTGTACAAGCATTTGGTCAGCGTTTAGAGGAAAACGAAAAAAGAAATCACTAATAAGCTTCTTGCAAGATTATATATTTTAAAACTTTTATCAATTGTTGTTTATTATTTTTCAGTAATTTAGGAACATAGGTTAATTAGGGGAAGTCAATTTACCTTGTGTGCCATGTTTTTGGTAAGCTATTGATGTATCCAATCCCCTTGCCCCATTTGGTGATCCTGGGTGACGAGAAATTGTGGCTTACCTAGTCCTTTAAGTCACCCTTTTTAATTTTCTTAGTGGGACCTGCTTGGGTATTTCATCACCCCAAGGGATGATCCCAACCATGTGTACCGACATGGTATATAAAGGGGGGAGAGTGAAAGTTGTACCTCAATCCAACTATGTTGTAATGGGCGAAGTGTCAAGATGACATGAAGAGTTGGTCTGAGCCTTTAGTATCTCGCTAGGGTTCCCAACTCACGCTTGTGATGGGTTGGTGTTCACAATTTGGGCCTCATGTACTAGGTGTATATCAAGGACTCCCTAGTAACCATGTTCATCCTATAATAGAAGACTTTGTTGGCCATACCCATTTCTACTAGACTTAGGATTGTGTTGTTTGAACTATCTTCTTCATGCGAAACTAGTAATTTTCTATTCAATCAGGTTGACCTTATCCTTTGAATGTTGTTTGCTATGTTTTGGGTCCTTTGCCTTAGTCTTTTGTCCAAAAAACATGTTCAAATTTGTCCACATGCAAACTTGACCTTCACAGGTGTACCTGACCTCTTGCACAGGCGTACCTGACCTCTGAACCAACCTCTTTTAAGTCTATTTCAGTTAGTTTTGATTAATCCACAGTCCATAGGAGAACTTGACCTTCACAAGCATACCTAACCTTTGAACCAGCCTCTTTGTTGGTGTAATTAAATGTCTTGTACCTTGTCCTAGGTCATAATTACACCTTACTTAAGTTTACTTAGGGACCACATAGGAGGTTGTTGGAGATTTTCCACCTTTTGTGGACTTGACATCTCATACCTCATCACTTCCACCTTTTGTGGACACATCATGTGATTATCTCTCCACCTTTTGTGGGTGATCCACCTTTTGTGGAGATTATCACATTATCTTTTTCCACTTTAGATGGAGTGATAACTCTTCATTGTTGTCACATGTCATAAGATTACGACACTTGTCATAATCTTATGCCCTCCTATGTTCTCACCTTGGCTATATATCCAAGCGGTCTCCTATGCATTGTATTGAGTATTGAGCATTGTATTGCATATCATATTATTGACATTGAATACAGTTTATTCTTGTCATATTATTCTCTCTCTCTTTTGTGCTTTCTATTAGGCCTCTAGATCTTGGGTGGCTACCTTCATAGCCAATTCTTACATGGTATCAGAGCCATTGGAGCGTCTTTGGATCGCCATTTTAGAGAGATCTATGTTGCTGTAGCATTTTGGAGCATCCTACACCAAATTGAAGTCCACCATTGCGTTCGGGAGGCTGTTTCCAGTTGAGATCGCCTTTCGTTTCATCCAAATTGGACATCGGGAGCTCCAAATCTGAAAAATTCGCCAATTTGGGGTATTTTTCAATTTTCTGAATTTATTCTATAGTTCTGAAAATAAATTCATTAGAAATTTTTTGAAATTTTTTTTAGAAAATAAATCCCCTCTCTTGAAAAATTGTATTTGGGATATTCTGCTGCGAATTTTTTTAAAAATTCATTTGATATTAGCAGCTTTATTGTATAATTTATTTAAAAATCAAAAATTGTATTTTGATTTTTTGTAAATCAAAAATCAAAAAATTTTGTGTATTATTTTTTTTCAAAAATTAAAATCAAAAATAAAATTTAAAATCAAAAATAAAAAAGGCAAAAAGAAAAAGTCTGCATACGTAGACTGTACCTGCAGTTCGCAGACTGCAGGTACTGCGACCACTCGCCGCCCTCCATGTGGCTCATAGCCACTAGCTTCACAGCCCCTGCGGGCTCCGCCACACTCTCCACTGACGGCCGGCTTCACAGTCTTCACTAGCACTCAAAATATTCTGGCGAAGTCAAATCTTCGGCGGCGGCTCTCCTCACCAACGGCAACAAACAAATTCACCGGCAAAATATTTCGACTTCATAGCATATTCCGGCGAAATCCGGCGGCGGTGTGACGGGCATCAAGCCGTCAAATTTTAGCTCATGCCAGATGAAACGGCCAAATGACCGTCAAATTTAAACTGTGGAATGATGACGTCAGCAGGGTTTTTAAAATTTTTTGCCCCCTCTCCAATGGAGTTTTTGAATTTGCAGTCCAAGTTCAGAGGCTCATATCTCACTCAATTTTGCTCCTTTTTTTGAGCAATTTTTTTTGATTTGAGCTAATTTTTTGTGTACTTCACAGTGGTGTACTCGGTTTCTGATTTTGGTGCACAGATTTTCCATAATTTTCAGTTTCTCATGACTGTACCTGTCTTGTCACCATTTCTGCAACTTCAGAGGCTTCGTTCAGGCTCATACGAACTCCTTTTTAGGTGCCATTTTTTTTGAAAGTGCATGATTTTTTATCTACTTCTTGAATATGCAATCAGTTTGAAGTGATCTTGAGTGGATTTTGTACTTTCAGCATATGGTCATTTTTGGCCTATTTGGCACTTGTATTGCATAGATCTGAATTTAGGTCTTTGCTTATTTGTTCTAGTCTATTATCAACCTCTTTATTGGCAAGTTGTAAATCAAAAATCATAAGCCCAGTTAGCCAAGTTGCAAGTGGCATATTGTACACGCACTACATTATAAAGTGCCAAAATCATCTATTTGTGGGGGGGTACTTTGATTGAGTGTATTTGGGGGGGTGTATCTTGTCTGATTGTTCATATTTTATCTCTTTTGCTCTTTCATTCCATCATGGGTTCATCTAAAGTTCCACTCTTAACTGCACATAATTATGGTACTTGGAAAGTACGTGCATGGAGTAAACTAATGGAAAAAGGTTTAATATACTACATTGATGGAACCATAACTGCACCTTCAGATCCTAAGGCAGATCCAACAACATTTATGGATTGGCTCACTAAAACTTCTATGGCATTGGGTACATTAAGAAAGTTCATTTCAGATGATCTCATTTTCCATGTTGATAAATGTACTACAGCTAAGGAAGCTTGGGATAAACTTGCTGCTTTGTATGGTAAGATTGATAAGGTTAAGGGATACAAACTTGAACATGATCTATTAAGCCTTGATCCCAAATATTTTGATACAATTCAGGATTATGTCACTAAGGCAAATGAACTAAGAGCACAACTAAAAGATTGTGGTATTGAAAAAGAAGATGATCAATTGGTTTTCAACTTGTTAGATAAACTTCCAGTTGAGTATGCAGCCTTTGTTTCAAGTTTTCAAACTCAAAGATTGACAATAAGTAACTTCAAAACACCATCTTTTGAGGCTCTCACAGATCTTTTGATTCTTGAGCAAAATAAGTTGATGAAAATGGGCATTCTTAAGTCTTCAACTTCAAAAGCATTGGTGGTCAATCATGGAAACAATAAGCAAGGCAAAGGAAAGGACCAAAAGCAATCTTCGCCAAAGCCACAAGGGGAGAATAAACAATCCACTCCTCCACATCAAAGTTCATCAACATCATCTTCTTCAAAGAAGTATAACAATTCAAGCAAGAGGGAGCAACCAACATGTGCATATTGCAAAAGGATTGGTCATGATGAGCATCGTTGTCATGTTAAACAAATTGATGAGATGAAACACATCCTTAAGAAGAACAACATCAACTTGCCAACTGCATATCAAGAGAAGGACTCATCTCCTTCCACTTCTTCTAAGGGAAAAGGAACAACTCTCATGGCAACAACATCAAGCTCTTCTCCTTCTTCTTCATCTCAATATGATAAACATAAGGGGCAAGCATTTCTTGCTTTTGCAGATTCCAATACAGATCAGTGGATCCTTGATTCAGGAGCTTCGTATCATATGACTTCGTGCAAGGATATGTACTCTTCATTTGATTCTTGTTCCTCACCACCCATTTTGATGGCAAACAACACTTCTTTGGAAGTTTGTGGGAAGGGTTCTATTGATGTTGAAGGTGGAGCATTTAATGATGTTCTATGTGTGCCTACCTTGTCAAGGAACATACTTTCCATCTATCAAATTACACCAACACTCTTTTTAGCATGTTTCAATCAGTTTTGATCAATCCCCAGTCCACAGGAAAACTTGACCTTCATAGGCATACCTGACCTCTTGCATAGGCATACCTGACCTCTGAACCAACCTCTTTTAAGCTTGTTTCAGTCAGTTTTGATCAATCCCAAGTCCATAGGTGAAATTTAACTTTAGGGGCATACTTGACCTCTATCATAGGTGTACTTGACCTCTAGAGGTGGACCTGCCCCTTGAGCAGTCAGTTGCATCACCTGTTTCATCATTTTGAACTCCCATTTCATCATTTTGAGCGCCCATTTTTTTTTCATTTTGAGTGATTATTCACCCATTCCGAGCATTCATCTCCCCATTCTAAAGGCCCTTTTTCCCAATCGAACATCCATTTATCCATTCAGAGTCATCGTTTATCCAATCTGAGTATCTGTTCATTCTTTCAGACTATCGCTCACCCATAATCGTTCTTTCATTCCAATAGTTGTTTTGTCATTCCGATAACTGTTCCTCTGTTCTAGGTTGTTGTTTCTCCATCTCAAGTTGTCATCTACCCAATTTGAGACTCCATCCATCTGTCTCGATAATCGTTCTCTTGTGCCATGCTCTCGTTTCGTTGTTCTGAAGGGTCGTTCATCCGTTTCAGATTGCCATTTCCCTCATTTTGGAAATCATTCTCCCATTCTGCTAAAATTCGTTTGAAGTAGTTATCCGAATTGACCTAGGTGTTTGAGCTTGATCATCATCCTTCAAAACTGGCTTAGGATTTTCATCCATCCTAAGTCGATCATCCTTATCGGCCCTATCAATCCACTTCCATCTCAAGTTGGATTCGATGCCGACATCATACATCCATCTCTTAATCAATCAATCAACACCTTATGTTACCAAGGATAATTTTTGAATGTGGTTCTCATCAATCATCTTATCAGTCGATTCAATCCAATCCAACCCCTACCCCATAAATCATCTTATCGATTGATTCATTCCAATATGATTTTATCAACCATTTCATTAATCAATTCAACTCGATCCCACCGATCGTTTATTGAATCGAATCCTTTATCAATCATCCAATGCAATCCTATCAAGCCACATCCTTGTCGACTAATCCATCATCTAATAAGATCAATTCAGATCATCCTAGTATCCTAGTTTGTTCTGTCATCTTTCATGCCCGTTCAAACCCAGACATAGACAAGGAAAATGGCCAATAACAAGCCCAAAATTCCCAACTGAATATCTCTCAAGATCCCAACAACAAGACAAACGTCTCACAAGATCCCAATAACGGTACAAATATCCCTCGAGATCCCCATAATGGTACATCATCACAATCCAACACTGACGGTCAAAACACATCACCACCCGAAGATGAGAACATGGTCAATCAGCCCGAACTCACACTTGAGGAACATTTTAGTAACCCCACCAATGTGCAAATGACAGATTGACTATTTGAAAAACATGGGGAAGAAATCTTGGCGCACCTAATTGGAAAAGGTGTCAAACCTCCACCAGGTGTCAACCTATCCAAATATAGCAATTCCACATCTAACGTACCCCAAGGTTCACAAAACGCACTAGGTAGTTCATACATCCCCAATGTTCCTCTAGTAGAGGGTTGGCATCAACTTGAATTTGGCAACACCCTTCTTTATCATGTTAACAATCCCTCACATGCCACAATCTTAGTCATGGGGGCTCCTCAGGTAATTGATCCCAATAATCCTTTCGCCTACGACATGCCGTAGAATGTTCCACAACCTTCACCATTAATGCTGACAGCACCACCCCTTTCAAATCAACCTCTAGCCAAACTTGGGGGAAACCTTTTTACCGCATTGCCTCCACCTCCTGTGGCCACAAATCTATTGTAGACACATAAAATATACTGATTGACATCGTGCATTCGATCCTGACTTGCTAACATCGTTTCTTCTGGAATCATCCCTCAGTCTAACCGTTTAATCAAATTCCACTATCTGATTAAATTCATCAATTTTCATCCCTTAATCAAATAAATTATTTTATCTGATTAAGTCATTTCCTTCTTTTAATTAAATCAATCCATTTGATCTAATTATCCTTATTTAATTAAATAATCAATTTATTTGATTAAATCTCTAAAGTCTATCCATTAAATTAAATAAATTAAAACCTTATTTGATTTAATCTAACACCATCCCTTTTAATTAAATAAATCAAAATCATTATTTAATTAGCCTCATGTCATATTCCTCTCTTATTTGATTTAAATAAATCCATAAATTTAAGTCAAATAAGTCACATCATCTAATCTCTTGTTAAATTAATTAACCCTTGATTAATTTAACCTCATCTCATGTCACATCCTCTAGATAATGCAAGTTGCACATGAAAATAGATTTAATTCATTTATTAAATCCCTATTTTCCTCACAAGGCATCGTTTGGAATATTCTCTCAATTTGAATTAACAAATTTCAAGTCAACATGTACATCCAACAAGGCAATAAATTCATCTTACATGTCCTTTGCCTTGAGGCAAAATTGGAATTGTGCATTTCCTTTCCCTCTTACATGTCATTTCAACAAATTTGAATTTCAAATATTGGCATTTATTGGCACAAACCCCAAATCTTGCACATCCATCATCCATTCATAGCTTGACAGGTGGCATCATATCATTGGATGAATGTTAGTCCCACATTTCTCAAATTTGGACCGTCATCCATCTAAGAATTCTATAAATGAAGAGATCATCTCCTTATTTCATCATCCACAAGCATTGCAAAGTTACCATGCTAAAATACTTAGCCATTTCCATCCATCATTGAATTCTTAGCTAGCCTTTTTGCAGATTTGGCTTGGAGTTCTCATATTTTCATCAAAGTGGATCACTCTTCATCATCAATCAACAAATCTTGCATCTTAGGGATTGGGAAAGGGCCAATTTTCACATCAAATTGGCACCAATTCCCCCATGGGATCATGAGTTTGCACATCTAATTAGGATTTTATCTTGTTTTTATCATTTGCATTGTGTTCTTCACTATTTTCATTCCTAGTTTGAATTTGTAAATGGATTTCATGTGGAATCCTTGTTTTAACTTGCAATTCCTTGTCTAACTCATTTATTCATGTTGTTTTGCAGATACTAGAAAAAGGGTTCGCACATTTGGTGCTAGAAGGAGGGCTGGATATCATTAATTCTAACTTTTTCTTGAAATTTTCGCATTTTTCTTCACATAGGAAATTCCAATGCAGGCTCGTCAGCATCGCTGTTTTGCAACCGTGGGCTTGTCAGCGTCGCTATTTTAGCACCGCGAGCTTGTCAGCGTCGCTATATGGCACTGCGTGAAACATAAACTACGCCACTGGGCTCGTCCTGCCAAGATTTTTTGAATTTTAAACTCTGTTGCTGGACTCGCCGATCTGCAAAAGTTTTCAAAAAAATCTTAAACTCCGACACTGACATAAACTACGACGCTAGGTGAAATTGCGACGCAATCGAGCTCTCTGTCCTGACATAGAGTGCCACTGATTGGTAAGCAGTGTTGTAAGAGTGACACTAGGAGAACAAACAATGACGCCTTCACGAGTTGCGATGCTAGGAGACAGTAAAAGGGAGAACTTATTTTTTTAGCACATGCTTTTGATTTATGATTTGTTTACCTTCTATTTTTTGGTTTTTAACTTCTATGTTTTTCCAGAATCTGACTGTTTTTCTCCTTTGTAGGGTGGAAGTTGAAAACAAAGGAAGGAGAAGCGTGAGAAGGATATTCGTCAAATCAAAGTGTTTTTAAACACTTAAGTGTTTGTTTAACACTTTTCTAAGAACTTGTTACCTTTTCATTCTTAGAACACTAGTTTTCATTTGGGCTTAAAAAGAACCTTTCAATTTTTTCTTGCTAAGGTTAAAACGAACAATAGGATCAACAACTTACTAGATTTTGTTTCTTGGGTTAAACAATTGAACAAATGTCTTTCACTTGTGATTTGGTGCTCTAAAATGAACTCACATATTGCTTTGAGGATTTAAAAGTAATAAGTGTAGCTTTGTTTTTGTGAGGGCTTACTTAGACTAAAGCCATCGAAAAGGGACATATGCGCTTCTCTTGTGCTTTATAGCGATCTTGAGAATCAAAAGGCCTTTTTCATGACTTTGGGATGAGATAAAACAATCACCTCCACACTTCGATTTGGGCTTAAAATTGAACAAAATCTTGTGCGAGTGTGAGTGGGGGCTTTGTTGCATATATTCTCTCTTTGTTGCATACAAGGATTGATCGAGTTACAAATATTATTCTTCATTCAATTTTGTTTATCCTAGAGGGCATGCCTTTGGGGAAAAGTACTCACCCAAGGGAACGACTCAACTGGTAACACTCTAAAGCCAAGAGTATTTCCAGGTGGGATATAAATGTGGATATTGGATGAAACGCCAATATCACGCGGTTGACTTCGACAAGATGGATCCGAAAGGGGACTCTTGCCATATGGGTCAATCTCCATGAACGAAAATTCCTTACTAAAACCCTTGTGCTAGAATTTTCCAAAATCCTTTTATCTATTTGTTGGTGCAAGAACGGTCGTTCTCAAGCCACCCCACAGTTTTACGTTCTTCTAGTAGAAATGGAAAGCATGCCATGGGAGTTTCATGGGTGTTGATGCTTGGCCGCCTCGTATAAGTGAGTGTCATGGAGGGGAGCTAGTGGGGTCAAGCATCTAACCATTCGCTAGAGATAAGCGTAGCTGGACTTGTCCAAGTGGGAATCCAACAAATATTGTCTTACACATCCATAGGATTGTACTTGTTCTTGGGCTACAAAATGCATTGCTTGATCGAAAACATCATGGAAACAAACACTTAACACTATCATTCAAATTTCAAACCCTTTTGGAGACAAATGCCATTGACTCAATCCATATGTTATTGCTTTCCCTTGGGATTCACATCCTTAGAGGTTTCTGAACATTGGATTATATCTCAATTTGTCTCCTTAAGTAAACAATAGGAAACCCTTGCCTTAAGTTTATTAAATTTCCACATAGCATACCTTGTGGAGTTTGAAGAAATTAAG
>VDFB02047230.1:245518149-245559716 GCA_007258455.2 Sequoia sempervirens | reverse complement strand
TATATATATATATATATATATATATATATATATATATATATATTAGTCATTTAATTAAGTATGTATATATATATTAATATATATTATCATAATTTAAACATAATATATATTGATATGTATATATATGTATCTATGTGAATGCTTGCATATGTATGATGTACCTATGTATGGGTATACGTAGACATTTCTATCTACACATGCTCACATGTACATATGTTCATATATATGCACCACCACATATATATACATATATGCATTCAATATGTGTATCCTTATATATATACACACACACACACACACACAATATATATATACACAATTTGTATCTAATGCTCATCAAAACGATTTAACACTATGACTCAAATTGACTAAACAATCAAATAGAATTAAAGACAACCATCCTAACTTTTCTATCAACCAAAAAGCTATCAATATGGTTTAACACTTACCAACACCAAACTCAGATTGAATAGACAAGCTTCCCCTATCCTATGTTGTGTGTGTGTGTGTGTGTGTCTACTTAGATAGGTTTACTGATGGTTCCCATGTACCAACTTCCTCTACTAGGTGATACTCTCCCTCTCCCCTCTGGAGGGTTTGAACCTTTTCTGCATCCAATTTAGTGCAACATTTATGAAATTAGTTGATAATATGTAAACCATATTCATCTTATATCAAAAGCATCATTAAATAATTTAAGGATAAATTCATCATGATGCATATTCATACATTGAACATCATCAAAACATAATCTTGTATTAAAAACATATTTACTCATAAATTTAAAAGTAATTTGGTAACTTAGAAATAGGGTGTAATATATTTATTATCCTTCTTGAATTTTCTTAATATAATGGGAAGTGTGGTGAGCTTATAGGGATTGAAATAATTCTTTGGAAAAAATATCCCTAATCTTGAGCCAATACAATTGACATTTAATTTGAGCTCCATGAGTTGTATGAGCATCTACAATATTCTTTTGTACTCATATTTGAGCTAGCCAAAGTTGGGTAGTGGAGTCAAACAATTTAGCTTCTAGGGTGATGGTGGTGAGGTAGAGCTCATGGGTGGTGCCTTCATATGAATAGTGATGAAAATGAGCTAGTTGTTGCCCATAAATGTGCAAGAACCATGAAGTATAAAACTTATAACATAATTTCACCAAGAAATCTACCTCATGCCATGCAAAGGACATGGTTATAAATTCTAAACACATTGAATGTGGGTGATTCCACAAAACTGGTTTACAATTCCATTGAGGAAGAAAAATTGCAAAAAATTCCCCCGTGAAGAAAATTTTGGGTTTTGGGGGGTTCAAACAAACTTAGGGTTCGAACAAACCCAATAAGGGTTCGCTTGAACCCCCCTTCGAGAGAACCCTATTAAATGTTGGGTCCCTCATTTTTCACATTTCCTAGAATAAAAATAAAGAGAAATTTTGTAAAAAGTGGGGTTCGTTCAAACCCCCCTTTGAGCGAATTCCCATTCGTTTGAAAGGTCAAGGGGGATTCGCTCGAAGGGGGGTTTGAGTGAACCCCCCTTTTCCCCCTTCTCCCCCTCTTGCACCAAATTTCTACAAAAAATTTCCCTTCGAAGCTCGGGTTGAGGATGAAAATGGAGGAAACTTCACAAACCCAACTAGATGATGGTAGTCCTCAGAACGAGCTATCCATCAAATATAATTTTAATATGTTTTGGTTTTATTATGTATTTTATTTTTTAGTTTGATTAAACATAGGTTTTTCACTAGAAATCAAAATATTTGTTCTATACACATGGAAAAATAGCAGATTATCAAAAAAAACTTTTGAAAAATATTAGTGCACTAGATATTGATGTTCTCTATCCAACAAAAAAAATTGAATTTTGATACATACAAAAAAAGTTATGCTTTAGCCAATGAATCATGTCTGAATTGTAAAAGGTTTGACTTTGAAACTTAGTTAAGAAAAAAATATTCAATGAAATGCTATGAAACCAATTCCATGCACTAGATATCATAGTTATGAATCTAAATTAAAAAAATATAGAATTTTATCCTTCATAGAAAAAGAATTTATGTGTTAGCTAGTGATGTCACTCTTTAAAAATGGTTTTTACTGTTAAAAACTAGTTTTCGAAGGAGATGGAAAAAGAAGTGCAATCTGATTCAAAAAAATTTGAAAAAAATATATTTAGAATCTACAAACAAAATGTCACAAATCACTAGTTTTCATCATCTTCAAATTCCTCATAGTTTAGTAGCTATAGGTGCCCGAAAGTGAAGATTTAGTTTTAAAAAATTAGTTCAATGTCAAGTTTGGCCAAAAATTGTAAACCAGTATTGTGGGATCACCCTGCCCCATCAAGGATTTATGATTGAGAATAGAAATGTTGAGGTGAAATTAACTCTTCAAGACTTTGGGATTGGATATCTACAATCTAATATGGAACCATATCAAAAGTGGCCAAACATGACAATATCCACTAACAATTCAATAGGTAATGAGTAACAGCTAGAAAACATAAAGAAGGATTACACAAAAAATCATAGCCTGATCTAGCCATTTTAAGACCTTATCAAGTTTAGCTCATGCAAATTGTTCCAAGTGTACCAATTAGTATTATCATTGTGACAACCAACATTGAGGTCAAAAAGACGTAATATATTACACATAATAAACCAAGCCTCGCTTTCACCTGTTGTCCACTACATAAGAAAGGCTTCACATTTATCACATGGCATCTCAGTCATATTGAAGTCTCTACATTTAAGACCCAAGTGGTGGTAGGTATTGAATTGGAAATCCAATTCCAAAGAGAAGATACCTCTACAACATCATTGGGAACATAAGCATTAATCACCCCAAATGAATGATTATTGTAGTGTAGAAAAAAGTGCTCCTTGCTTAATTTGGGAATAATTAATGATAAATTAGACTTAACCTTGATCTAGTGTTGTGAGGTGTTTTACACCTCCACATAAGGTCTTGGGCATGTTTTAAGCTAAACGAACTTAACTCTATCCTAATTTAATGTTGTAAAATGTATTTATTTACATCTTCACATTAAATTTGGGAGGCTTGTAAATCAAATGGACCTAATCTAGTCTTGTAATGTGTTTTACACATTCACATGGGATTTAGGGCCCTTCTAAGCTAAATAGACTCAATTTTACCTTAATTTAGTGTTGTAAAGTGTATTTATTTATACTTTTACATTATATTTTGGGCCCCATTGCATTTATGACCTTAATATCATCATTAATAGGTCCCTATGACCCCATATTGTGCATCCCTAGGCATATTTTGATAAAATACCTGAAAAAATTAACATAAAAACTAAAATTCTTCATTCCCCGACATCCCAACTAGCAAAATAGCCCCTGTGGGACCCATTCGCCACTTTGGGTGAATGAGTCCTATTTGGGCTATTTTCAAGGTTTGATCGGTAAAAAATGGGTTTTAAGTTTAAATTTCTTCAATGTTGTCCTTGGGGATCAAATTAACAATCATTTGAGTGGCTTGCCTATATAACAACCTTTCAAATCCTCATTTCATCCAAGCATCATGTATTCAAGTTGTCAAGTCAAGCAAGCAAGAGGTAAGAACTTCAAGTCTTCACAAGGTCATCAAGATAGCTTACAAGATCATTTCTAAGGCATTCAAGAGCAAGATTATTCATCAAAAATTGTAGCAATTCAAGATCCATCATCATGGAAAGGTTATAATTGCATTACTTCATGTTCATGCTTCATTATCTTATTTTCATCATTTGGTTTAATTACCTAAAATCCTATTCCCTAACAATCAACAAGTTTTTCTTTCTTTATTTGTGTGATTGTAGATCTAGGTGCTTTGGAGACTTGAAGATTATTAAAGATTAGGTTTCAAGTTTGTCTCCCTACTTGCAAGGTCAAAATCTTCACAAAAAGTCACTTACAGTCCTGAAAATCAAGGTTTCAGATTTAGACACTTGGAGGTACAAAAAGAGTAGACCGAGAGGTGCAAATCAAAGCATTGAATTTCCAAAAAATCCAAACTAGACTCATTCACCACAAATGGCGAATGAGTCCCTTTTTTGCTCAATTTTGGGATTTTGGCATTTTGGATACCCTTTTTCAAGTAACCTATTCTTTTGCAGAAACCCCGATTTGGGACAGATTTTCCCAGACTGGCGAATGAATCCCAATGAGCTAAAATTTCAAAATCAACAACATTTCTAGTCTCCATCCAAGTCTTTATAAGTTTCTAAGTGCACACATTCATTTTTACAACTTTTTGATTTGTTTCATTTGCATTTTCTAGGTCATTTTGCATATCACACTATGTTTTCCAACTCATTATCTTTTCCAAGATTACACTTGGTGGTGAACCCATCATTAGACATCATTCAATCCCTATCCCTTTGTCATATTTCAATCTCCTTTGCATTGGAATCTCAAGGGTTTTTTCTTGAGTGAAAGGTTGAAAAATTGGTCTTTCTCCTTTTAGGTCCAATACCCTAGAAGCGAAAGAAAGCACCACATTTTTCTACATTTCAATTATTAACATTGAAAAGATCCTACAAAGCATGATTAGTGGAGTCACATCCATGATCAATTGAGAGTTGATGCCACATGGGTGAGAAAAAGGTGAAAAATCTACCTTAACCCACTACATGGTTAGTGTAGAGAAAAAAGATGGACGACCTTGAATAACTTAGCATGTTGTAAAAATACTTTAACCTCCTAAAGGTAAAGAATGTCTAAATATGTAAATTGAGAATGAACATCAAGAACATAGTATTTCCAAGGGAGGTCAGTGAGATCCCTCACATTCTATTAAATAAAATTTATTTAACGATTTTTAAGAGATATTTCCTTGTTATCTAACCTCTCGAGGGAGAAATAATTGTTATGAAACATTATGTTGAGTACCTCAAAGCTCCCAATTTGGACACTAAGTTGCACTAGCTATCTTTGTTGTCTTACAAACTTTCCAACCTCCAAACTCCTAGATGGGCTTGTGATCTCCTCTATCCACAATAGGAGGGGAAACATGTTGGGCATTGCCAATAGATATTTGTGAAGCAACTAACACTAAATGAGTTTTTGAAGTTGTCACCAAGCCCAACATTCTTATGTTGGTGGGTTCTAAAATATTTGAAGTTGAAAATCCCTATCTAGTAGGTTTAGGAGGTGATTTAGAGGAGCCGAGGTTCTTAACTTTTTAATTAATTATTATGGACCAACCTTCCTCTTTTTTTGCAAGAGGTGGTGATCATGAAAATGGTTGAACAAAGGGTTTAGACTATTATGAGGACAAAGTACAATCCCTAATATTGTGGTATGAGACTTGGCATCAATAGCAAGTATTCAGAAGATTTATATATTGGACACACTAAATATAGTGAGTTTGACCAATCTAAATGTTCATTGACTCCTTCAGGTCTTTGGAAAGATTGACCTCAACATAGACTCAATGTCAGGGGTGAGTTGAGAAAAACTTCTTAAGATCTATGCAAATGACAAAGCCTAAAGAAGAAGTTATTTGGTTGAGAAATTTCTACCACGAAAGGGTGACTCGATTAATTTAACCTAGATGGGGACATGAATGGAATTTTTGACTTGGAGAAAAAAAGTCACAAGTCCAAGGTTTAAGCATAAGAAGGGAAGAGTAGATGAGCAATGTTCCCCATCTAAAACCAACCTCAACATGATTAGTCTTGTCAAAGTGAAAAAGGAAAAACCTATTAGTAAGGTTTTCCACACCATCACGGTTTTAGGCCATTTGCATGCATTATCAAACCTAAAAATGAGGAGTACAACATCTAGAGGTGGTTCAAGGGACTTGCCTCATGAAAAAAATTGGAAAAAACTTGTGGGGATACTTGAGCAGGGGTGCCACTGATAGTTTCAATCAATATATTAACTTTGTATAGTCATGTCTTATCTTAGTCAATGTCTTAACTTAGTCAAAACTTTATCATTGTTAACTATAGTCATTTTATCACATTTTGATAAAATATTTATTTTTTTATAAGTGTTGTAACAATCTAGTATCACTAAAACTTTGAAGGGAAAGACTCCCATATTTGAAATATTTTTATTTTGCATTTCTTTTTAGTTACATGATAGCATGTCCTAGTTGATAATAAAAAAATGAGTAGTTGTTGGAATGATGCCATTTTTACAATTTATTTTGATTGTGGTCAATAATTATCATGAATAATTCCATAACTAAATTATCCAACATAAACTTTACAATAAAATAAATTAATTGAGCTGGTTGTTGCTCTTGTGTATTTATTTACCAATAACATTCACAAATCAACTAATCAATTTATAAAGCCACTCTACTAACAAATCTCGTAGCCATCAACATTTAAAAAATATTTATTATTAAAAGTAAACTCAACTTCAACTACACTCTGAGGGTATATCAAATACAAAATCAACCACTCAATCTACTACAAAAGATTTTTACTAACAAATCATTCATTAATCAATATTTAACATATACTTTTTTTATTGGAAGATGAATTTTATTAAAAATAAAATATACATTAGAAAATCAGCAGTAATGCTGGTATAAACAATTCATACGCCCATAAAATCAATAACAATGCTGCTAAAAAATAGCAAGTAACAATAGCCTGCAACAAGTTGTTGCCCAAAGACAACGTGTAGCATAACCAACAATGTTGTTATAAATAGTTGTCCAAGAACCAAGAGCCTGTAGCAACAAATTACTATAGGCTCGAACCAAATTACAAAGTAATCAACCTCTGGTATTACAACCTGGCCTGGCTCTAAGAAAAAAACTGAACTTCAACTATACTAGTCATAATTGTAAATCAAATTTGAAGCCAACATTAGCCCTAACAATTGTAATCTTCATTGACTCAATAAAATTATGATTCATATAACTTACAAGAATCAATTAATTTCAAACTATTATATTACTATGACATGACTCATTTATTCAAAAAATACTATTATTCCAATACTACAAAGATATATACTTTCCACTACTTAGTCACTTGTTTTGAGTTGTTTGAACCATTAAATGATCAGATGTTTATAAAAAAATATTTATAACCTAATATAGAAAGCAAGGATTCTCTTATCTCTTATACGTACTTTTATCAAGAAAAGTACACAATTTTCTTGTTTACATATAAAAGAAGAATGCCCGTAAAAATCTCCATCTTCAATACTTCTGGTATCACCTCGCTCAAATTTAAGTGCACTAAAAGGCCTGAAAAGTAGGGCCTTTAAGATTGGAAATAAGGATCACGTTAAAGAAGAAAAACATTATCTTATTGCCAACGGAGAAAAACAGTATCTAATCAATCTTAAAAATTAGTTATAACTTGAAGCATATTCTAAGTGTCTTTAAGAGTAATAAGTAGCATATCTCATCAAGCAAAGATAACCAAAGTAAAATCCTCCAAGCGAATTCATTCTATACGATGAGGGAATTTATTCCATACAATGAGGGAATGTCGAATAAGATTGACAAACTTTAGAGAAGACAAAATAAAATGCATTCTTACAAATAATTTAGCTCCTAAGTTATATAGTGGACTTTATTGCATCAATTATATTTGTGGCTGTCCACACATAGAAGAACATTTAAATTCTCTTAACAAAAAATGAAAGGACATTGCAAAGATATCTACCATGCTTATATAAAAAGCTTAGCTTTAGAATAACATTCTCTTAATGCATCACACAATATTTATATTGAAAAACTCAAATTGTAGTAAAAGAAAAATGCTTACAAAGATGAACGAAGACATTTGCATAATCATCATACATAGAAACCTACCATCTATCTTCTTTCACTCGTTAGAAGATATTATTAAATGTAAAAAAACATAACTAAGGTGTGTTGCATTAGCATCACTGGTCACGTGAATTTTTTTTATCAGGCGCACTGCAATTTATAGGGGGCGGCTACCCGATTTCGACAGTCTAAAAAAAGTACACTAAAAATAATTAATGTTTATCATTAATATTTAATTACATTACAATTATTTGAATTTTTGACATAATTAAAGATAAAATTATATAGGAGGCTCTCACTTGTAATCTTATTGTTTATTTCAATGGTGAGATGAAAAGTGAGATTTCAAATATTGATTCCAAATTTTGTGTATGTAATAATCTATGAAAATATGTTGTTTATGGCATAATGCGATAGTTAAGTCATGTCATTGTTGGTATAACCATCAAGGTTCAAACTTTTGTTGAATCATTGTGATTGTAGGTATTGTGCCCTTACTGATCTATTGTACTCGTGGGTTTGAATCTTCATGTTAAAGCTATTGGTGATCATGATGATGACTTCAAGCTCCAAACCCTCATCATGTTGGTGTGTTCTCAGGCTCTATGCCCCTACTAGGTTATTGTGCTTGCATATTTGAACTATTCACATTAAGGTAGTGTGTTCATATGAAGGATGAGGTCCCTTGTTTGCAGCCACACCTAGCTCGAGCTAGGTTAAAAATTCATGTGTTATCGATAAAAATTAATAATTTGAGAGTAAGTTTATGTTGAAGTTCTTGAAAATCAATAAAAATAGTATATTTAAGTTAAAAATTTTAAACCATTGTGTTTAATTTTTTATAAGTATACTAAGTTCATTAAACATTTGTTAATGTTATTCTTGCAATTATTATTTTCACCTTTATGCTAAACTAAGAAATAGTATTTTTGTTGTGTTGCAAATCATATATGAGATTTAAGTATATTATTATATTATATTTTATTTGTTGATGAAGTTTGGTCATGGGACTACTCCCTTTTATATATGTTAGAAATAGACAAAATGACTATCTTGTTGATTGAAATCAACATTTTACTTATAATACTAATTGGATTGATATTAACAAAATACTCATTCTATGATAGTTTATTTATTCATAATATCTAATATAATCTCTACAAAAGAACTTGCACTTTCAATCATTTTTCCATCTCTTTTGCAATGAAAAATGAGTAATCCATATTGCTTGTCACATGATTGAGGAAATAAATTTCCATGCCAACTCAGTTCCTATGTTGAGATTGTGAGGCAAGATTTGTTGGGGCAATGAAACAATGATGTAGGGCCCTATGCTATTTTTTTGTGCACATAGATCACATCAAATGGGGAAATTATATGTCATGGATTGTGTCCTACAACACCATTTACAATCCACCAACATATTTCCAAATCAACCACATCATTAGGAATTTAATTGAATCTTTCACCTACATTATCCCAACAAACATGGATGCTACATCATAATTCATACTATATCTATATTTTACAATAAAAATAATTGCCTAGCACCCATTGAATAACATGAATCATTACGACAATCCACATCTTGAAAACCTTTTTGAGTTATCTTTGTGAAACCACCCAAAAAGGCCATTTGTCAAGGATTCACAATCAAGTGAATGCTAGTGTCTATGATTCCAAAGAGATCATTAGTAAGAGGAATAATAAGGGTTTTTAAAGATGTGAGAGAGTCATCTTCCTTGAATCCACACTCTCATTCAACCTATTTGCATTCCTTGTCATAATATAATTGATCACATTTCTCTTATAAGTTATTTATCAATAAATGATAATCTAAACAAATGCTTCAATTAATCCGTGTGAATTCAAATAGTAACCTATAAGGTGTTATTTGAATGATTATTCAATCACTAGTTTATGTGATAATGTTGACAAGGGATATTGAACACTATTACAAATCCTTCCCACACGTCCACATTAGAGTTGATTAAACATTCAATGCTATGTTCAATGACATAATTAGCTAGAAATTTTGCTTATCGAGAAATCAATAGACATATCAAGGATGGGCCATATATGTTTGAGAATGCTTATAATTTTCCAATTTGATGTATGTTTTTTCCTCGAAGCATCTATAATAATTTGTGACTTCCAATCAATTTGGACAACATTTATACCATATTGTTTACATACCTTAATACAAAAATGACAACTTGAGAATTTAGTTCATTGTTGGAGCCATTTTTTAGTTTCTTGAATCAACACAAATGATCTTGCCTTGGTCATTGTGAATTATGTACCCAACACCTAACTTGCTCAAATTTTCTATTACAATAATTTCACTAGTTTATGTAATATTGTTGGCAAGGGATATTGGACAATATTACAAATCCTTCCTGCACATCCACATTAGAGTTGATTAAACATTCAATGCTATATTCAATGACATAATTAGCTAGAAAATTTACTTATGGAGAAAACAATAGACATATCAAGGATGGGCCATATATGTTTGAGAATGCTTATAATTTTCCAATTTGATGTATGTTTTTTCCTTGGAGCATCTATAATAATTTGTGAATCCTAATGAATTTGGACAATAATTATACCATATTGCTTACATACCTTATGCAAAAATGAAAACTTGATATTTTAGTTCATTGTTGAAGCCATTTTTTAGTTTTCCAAACCAGCACAAATGGTACCCAACTTAACTTGCTCAAATTTTCTATTATAACAACAACAAAGTTTAATTTCATCTAGCATGTATAGGGAGGTCTCCATTTAGCTCTTTCTCTTTAAGAAGGTTCAATGTTTAAAACACAAGCCCCATGAATGGTGGTTTAAGTTTTCTAATTTATTTTTATGTGATAATAGTGGTTTTTATTTTGTTACATTGAGAGCATCCATTTGACTCAAGATATTAACATATTTTGTTTAAGTTTTGTACTTTTTCTTTTGTGTATTTATAACCTTTTTTTATCTTTATTTTTAAGTTTGGTAATAAAATCAAATTTATTATTGACTTTTTTTTTCTTTCAAATGGTATATTATTATTTGTTTTGATCATATTAAAATATTTTATTCAAGATTTCTACTTTATCTCAAAATTGACATTTTTATTGGAGAAATTCCTTTGAATGACATAATTATGCATTTAAGGTGTATTGAACACATTTTATCTATTTTATCTACTTTGTATTTGCATAATTTTATATATATATTAATTATATTGTCAAGCACCTATGTAATTCAAACATATTAGCATATTTTATTTAAATTTTATAGTATTATCTTTGTGTAATAATAGTGTTGTTTGTTTGGTTTTTAGAAATTTTGTCAAGTGATACATCATTAGTGGAAAAAAATTAAATTTTTACTATGGAAATTCTTTTGAATGATACATCATTAAAGGATACAATGGACCAAGTGGGTTGTTTGCACTACCAAAAATTGGCCACGTATTTCTTTGCCTTTACATTCACCAATAATGAAACATAGGTAATCACTATGCTAATTAAACATATTCTAGAATGTGATGCGTATTTTGAATATTGAAATATTATGACAAAAAGTTAAAAATTTCAAACTAATATTGGATTGGTGATTCAAGTGAGATGACAAACAAACCCTACACTTTTTGAATATTGAAACACTATAACAAAGAGCTAAAAAAATCAAACTAATATTGGATTAGTGATTCAAGGCCCATGGTAAACAAACCATAAACTAATTCAAGATAAGATCATGCTCGTGATCTAGTCTTTAAACATTTTTCATGGACATGATTTTATTTGTGGTAGAATTTCAATTTTGATTACATAACCTATTCACCTCATAGTGTACCTACATCTAAGAAAGTGTGATGCTAAAGAGTACCATTGGAAAACAACTATGTATAGAGGGAAAAGTGTTTGACTTCCTTGATGTTAGTGAAGCCCCTACATTGATTTAACAAAAATAAAATATGGAAAAGTAGAGAATGTTGAACGTTGAACGTTGATTATTGTGTTTGATACAAATTCAATCTAGAGTTAGATGCATAGTCATACATTAATATTCAATACTTTGCATTGAGTCAATGTTGCTCTGTGAGGCAATTCCTTTGTGGAATGCTAGCTAGGCTGAGCATGAATAAGAAAGCTTGCAATGAATTCAAGTAGCTTAAGAGTGGGTTTTCTTAGTGCAAGGGCATTAAGAATAATGTTTTGATATGTAGAGAGCTCAGTTCCTTTGGAGACTACATTGTTTGGCATTGGTAGTCTTAAGTAATTTTGACATAGATCGACTTAAGCTACAAACTAGATTAGTTATATTGTTATTGAAACTTGGTTTTACATTGCTTATAAGTTATGAGAAGCTAACATTGTCTTAAAATTCTCACTAACTTTGTATAGAGTAGCGTCTATTATGACATTGTTGTAAATAACATTGTATATGTTTCATATTATTGTATTGTGTTAAGTTGTGTAACATTAAGAAAGAGGCGTAAACCACATTATCAAATTACTTTATTATAAACCAACTCTTATACTATGATTAATAATTACTATAACTTAAAATGATATTCTTCAATACACAACCCTAATCAATCATATATTTAAGAATAAAAAATAATATCAACCACCTACAAAACGGTAAATATACGAGTTGCCCTTCGACAACTTGCCAAATCTATTTTTGGGGGTAGGTGGTAGGTTTTGGACAACCCTTCGACGACTTGCCAAATCTTCTCTTACGAGTAGAATTTAAAGATTTCAGTGAAGTGCCCTCCGCGGAAAAAGAGAGTTTTATTCATTTAAAAATATCTAATGTCTATCCGATACCTATAAAAATTACCGGATATTTCCAAATCACCGGTTATTAAACGGGTCAAACATTTGCGTCTGAATCACAGTCACCAACAACCCCACACCAACCGCACCAACTGGTTGGCTTTACCGAATCACTGATAACTATTTTTTAAATAGTATGGAAGGGAAGGAGCAACCACACCTACTTCAAACATCACTTGGTAGCATATACATAATGTGTATGTACCTGTAAATTGCTGTATTATTATAGCTAGCTTGTGTGGCAGAAACTCAGTGAAGATCTTTGAGGGAGATCAAAAAAAGAAAAAGAAATGAGCTCTGCTATTCTCTCCAAGGCGTTTCTCAAGATTTCAGTGAAAGATGGATTTGCAGAAGGTGTACATGCGAAGACATCTCAAAATCTTCAGATTCGCCCTCGCCAAATGCGATCGAGACGACTTGGTACGTATTTAATTTCATTTTACAAAGAAATTTAGGTTTAAATCTGGTTATTTGTTGTTACTGTTTTTCCTTTTTCTGATATTCAAGTTTTTTATTGCTAAGTTTTCCCTGTGGAGTTGCCGTTGGATTTTAAAAGATATTAATAACATATATAAGGAAGAAAACTAAAGCTACAATATCTTCTAAAATATGAGATAAGTAGATACGCGACACCTTAGTATTGATACTCGGATCTGACAAACTCATTTTGGGATTGGATATGGCCAAAAACATCGGCAAAGACAAGCAAAATTAGTGAAAAATTTACCGAAATTGCTAAGATCGAGTCCACTGTCCAACAAATTATGTTTTATTTCTTGTCGGTATCGTAAAACAGAAATTGAGATGTTAAAATGGGGTTGGGAGGGGCGATTTATTAGCTTTAAGGTGTATTTTTAATTCATTTTTGGGTGTTCTGTTATTGAGTGATAAGTCTCTGGAGACGAGTTACTGGACTATCAAGGGTTCCAATGGCTTTGGCCTCAGTAGACTGTCACCTAAGGATGCATAGAAAGAGAAGATGCATATATCTTGCAAGACGGGAGCAGTATAACAATAAATAGACAAACAAACAGAGGTGGGAGGGGCGATTTATTAGCTTTAAGGTGTATTTTTATATCATTTTTGGGTGTTATGTTATTGAGTGGCAAGTCTCTGGAGACGAGTTAACTGGACTATCAAGGGTTCCAGTGGCTTTGGCCACAATAGCGTGTCACCAAAGGATGTATAGAAAGAGAAGATGCATATATCTTGCAACACGGGAACAGTATAACAATAAATAGACAAACAATTCATTATGAAAATGTCTGGCATATAGTGCCATTTGCGATGACGTTAAGAGTGGATGCCATGTTAGAACTTCTCAAATATGCAATAATAAAGAAACTTGTGAAATTTTTGATTCAAACAACATTGGAAGATCAATCCACTCACCATCAGATCTCAATTACACATGGAGGGTCAATACATCACTGGCAGGGCATTTGAAGAACGTTTGGGAGGTTGTGGGTTCAAGCATCAGCATGTCCCTGTTTTTGAACATGTTATTATCCAGGTTAGGTGAGCTCACGGTGGTGTGTTGGAAGATGCAATCCACTCACCACAAAATCTTGAATACAAGGAGGGCTAGTTGTTCAGTGGGAGACCTGAAGTGCAACTGGAAGGTTCTATGTTTGAACTATAGCTTTTAATTGGTTTCCATTATTCCAAAAATCAAAAAAAGAAGAAGCAACCTGCAAAAGGAAGCAATATTGTTTGAATGCTAACTGGCCTATAGTTTTCAACAATCAAGAGAAGAAGAAAACGCTGCAAAATGAAGCAACACTGTTTGAAACCTAACTGGCCCATGGTTTTCAACAACTAAAGGAAGAAGAAGTAATCTGCAGAAAGCAGCAACATTCTCCTCAATTTCAGCCTTTGCGGGCAGATGAGGCAGCAGTAATATTTCTGGTTCTATTGACTGTTAGCTAAGTTACTGGTTCGGGTTCGAGGATGGGTGCGGGTGCGAGAACCCGGTATGTGGGTACTTGAAATTTTTTTTTAGGGGTATGGGTACGTATGGGTACGTGTGTATATATATATATATATATGTATTATATATACAAAAAAATAAGAGAAATATGCAGAATTGTAAAGCTAAATCATTTCATAGTATGATACTTGATCATTGATCAATGCCAAATGCCAATGATAAATATTAACTGCCAATTGATAGTTGAAAAATATTCAAATAAGCCATATCAATGATATCATATACGTCTATGTTCACCCAGCAAGTACCTGCAAGTACCCGCAGACGAACCCGAACCGGGTGTGTACCAGAACCGGGTTCGGGGCCTGCAGGTACGAACCCTGCAACAGAGACTGTTAGGTTTTGTGTGTATGATTTGGATGTAATTAAAATTATTTTATCTCATTTCATTCGTTCCTTCTGTATATATAATCGCCGACTTGCACTGAGCCTCGCATGTCCCACTTCTCACATCTAGATCTGGATGCAGTAATTTACTTGATATTAATGCTTACGTACCTCTGAAGATTTGAACCCATGGCTCTACTATGAAAGCCCCAGTCATTCTCTACGCAAGCCCCTTCCAAATTATTAGTAGTATTAGTATTGCTATTACTCTTTATGAGAAGTTTAAATAGTTGATTAATTTGCACAATACAGTATTATTTACCTGAGAAGCTAATTAACCCTGTACACCTCTATCAATTTACTAAGTCATGCAATGGTGGCTGGGGTTTGAACTTGGTTTGTCGTAGCATACTATTACTATAATGATTTAAATTATAAAATTTTATTTTTAGAATGAAGATTTTAATTTTTTGCTGACACACACATTTGCTGAAGTTATTTTGGATTTTATGTGCAGAAAAGCTTTTGTCCAACTTCTGTGCAGCAAACCAAGAAGAGTTTTGGCAAATTTTTATTTTATTTGAAGAGTTGGATTACCGTTGAATTATTTTTCTATTTTTCTTGGTAAATTAATTTACAAGATGGTTAGAAATATGGACTATTTAGAAAACCTTTAGGCTTAGAGGCAATGTTGGAACAAATTCTGTTCTACCAAAATTTGCTTGCGGTTTGCACAAAGAACTTGCCATTTCAGTATGCGAGTATTAACACAGCAATTTTAATACACGAGGCATTCTGTGTGGGGCCCTGATTCTAGAACAAATGGTGGGCATTTCCTCTAGGAGTTGCATTGAACCTAAAGGAGATTTTGGCAGTTCTTAATTATCAGTGCAATTTTGCCACTTCACCAGTTCAAAGAAATACCATATCCACTCCAAACTAAATCAAATGCTTGGTAAGTGAAACAGCATCTGTAAATAAATCTCAAATCATTATAAATTTCAAGGATTGCAACCAATCTGCTGCATGATCCATCCAACATAGTTCTACCTACTGTTTGTCCTTCAGCCTCTCTACCCTGCCAACCTTGTGTTGAATGTTTAATTATGCTTTCTCTTCTCAGTGCTAATCCTTAATAGAAGCAGAAGATCTGACTGCTTAAACTGAGAAGCCCTCAATTTCTTCAAGACCATCCTTATGACTATCTGAAAATTTGGCTAACTTGGGATCACCTTGATTATTGGATTTGCTATCTAGTGCCATTGCAAACCATATTGACTGATTTCAGTGGCAAATTCATCTCTATTCTTCAATTTGTTTCATATCAAGTTCAGTATCATAAATGGTTGCATTAGTTTCATCCAAGCTTCGTCAAATAAGACTTCTTGATTACATTCCTCCCTAGTCAGATAAAGCAGCTACTATCTATGAGTAGGTTTCTTATAATATTATTTAAATTAGGTCAATTGTCTTGTATTATGTGTAGACTGTAGAGCCTAAAGATGATTTATCTCTAATATCATTTTGATAAGTCTTTTATAATTGGGATGATGTGTAACCAGCTGCCATGGAGCAGAAGGGCACAAGAACAAATTTTTGGTTTCTTAAGCTTTGTGTTTAAATTTGATGGGTTGTGTTTGCCATCTTATTATCTCAGTTAACATTGTTTTGTGTTTAATAATACAAGCTTTGTTGTAGACTTAAGTGACTGCTCTTCCAGGTGCATACTATGTTTAAGAGGCGTACCCTTGGGAACACGGCATAGAAGTTGAGTGGTACATTTGAATCCATTCAACATGAAATTTCCAGTAAATGTACCAGAGATCTTAGCTGCTATTTCTTTTGAAAGGGAAAAAGAGTGTTTCTATTACTGGTCCTCATTAGGAAAACCGAGAAGTATTCAGTAATTTACAAATTGTATCCAGACAATAGCTTTTGGAGATTAAAGCTACAGGATGAAGACCTCGAACAATTAACAGACAAAAACACCTAGATGAGAGAGTGGAGTAAAACAAATAACCCTACCCAGACTTGTAACCAGGGCTACATACAACTTACAAGCCCATAACCTCAAACACACTGAAAAAAAATGCAACATCTGCAATACACTTTTCCATGCTGGCCTTTTATGCTGCGACCTTTCTTAAAGTTCAAATGGTAAGAAGTTTCAAGCAAGGTGTATACAGTTCTTGCCATGTTGATTGGGGAAATTTACAATTCCATTTCCTAGACGTGGGCAAGTCTGTTCTGTTTTACAGGGAAGACACCGAGACAACAGACATTAGAATATCCAAAGTTAATCTGTTTTCCTGACAGTACTTCATACATGATTGGGACTAATGTTCATCTCAAAGACTTCAGTTACCTTCATTTGACCTATGAGAATTTTGTCATTACAAACTATAGATGGGAGAGAGGATAAAGGCCTGAAGCAACACTCAAGCCCTTGATTATCACCTGTCTTTTAGTTGTGCAGATAAATTGGTGAGAGATTTAGCAAGTATAATGAAAAGAGATATGCCCCCCCTCTTGCAATCCTCTAGAAGCTTCAAAGAAACCAGTAGGGCTCCTGTAAACCAAGATAAAAAATCAACATAGAGACACAACTATATCTATTCTCACCACTCCCTTGAGAAACTGAATTTTCAGAGGACATGGATAAGGAAATCCCATTTACTCTTTTAGATAGTTTGGTAACATCTGATTTAGAAGCAATAGCCTTTATTTTCCTAGTTTGATAAGATTGCAAGAGCTCATGCACCGTTGGAATACTGTCAAGGATCTGCTTCCATTGGACAAAGCTGCCCTTTTTGTGAGGGATGACTGTTGGCAGAATTTCTTTTTGACCTGTTAGCAATTGCTCTGTAATCAGGTTTTATGTAGTATTGCAGAGGGCAATAGACCTGAAGAAATTGAAGGAATCAGCTCTGGGCTTCTTAGGGATAAGAGCTAGGAAGATGCAGTCAAATTCAGTGGAAACATGCCTTGACAATCGTGATTCATTAACTGCTGCCACTGCATCTTTCTTTAGGATTCCTAGAAGACATGGAAGAAGCTCAGAAGAATGGCATTTAATGTTAGGAGCCTCTGCTTTCATCATTTTAAAAGTTCTCTTTGATTTCATCCTTGGAGAAGATTAGCAGAAAATTGTTTTGTCATCTGTAATTAGGTCAGGAATGTTTTGAGGCTTCAACATTTGAGAGAATAGATGGTCATAGGAGTCAATGGAAGAACACAACTGCTTCACTCCTGATAGCCTTTGAATCAAAGAGAGTTGAGCTATCAGCAGTTTTTTATCACTGAGATATGGTTTTATCATCTCCTAGCAATAGTTGACTAATAGAAGAAGCAAGTAGTTTCTATACTAATCCTTAAGCCATAAGTCTGCCTCTTTTTGCCCCCAGAATTTTTTTTTCCCGAGTTAGGTATACTGAAGCCTCACTAAGGATTTGTTTCTGCGAGGATGGAGGTGTCAGAATCATAAATGCCTATCATTTCTTATTCAAGCTGCACCTTTTGAGCGAAATGCTACTGAATGAGTTTTTGTTCTATTCTTTCATACATCTCTTAACATACTTGGGCTTGCTTATCAATTTAACATCTGAATTCTCTCTGCGGCGTCTGAGACCTTTCACCAGATCTTCATATGACAAAAATTTCAACTGGAAGGGACAGTCTAGGTAGCCTTTTCCAAGTTCTTTTTACATGAGGAATATGGAGGCTTCATCAGGACCAGAAACTTTGAGATTATCTTATTCCAAGACCAGTAATGTTAAAGGCATGAGGAAAAGTGGATGAGTTAGTCTAACCTCTTTGCCATGTTTCCAAAGCCAACTCTAATAATGTTCCAAACTTCCAAGAGACATGGTGAGATTGGATTTCAGCATCCAAAAGGAGGCTTCTGCTGATAAAATTGCTCAAATCCTTCTGTGATAGGGTTTCACATTGGGTGTCCTTTCCATTTCTTGGAAATGGAAATAAATCTTAGCAATTGTTAATTTACGTTGCTTCAATGTTTTAGATGATAGATTTGTAAGTTAGGAACATTGATTTTAGAGACATTATCACATTTTGATTTTATATCAACAATGATTTTTCACTATTTGTTTTCTCATAGGTCACACTGGGATGCTTGCATGGTTGTATCTGAGGTAGAGCTTTGGATAGTACATATAGTCCATGGTTATTAGACAGTAGTGGTGCATTTGGGCTGCTGTTAGAATGAGAAGTACAATGGGATTGCATGATACATTTGGTCATTGACCAAATTCAAAAGTTATTCTGGGAGAGTTGTTATCATTAGGAGGAGCAGGACAGATGATATTAGTGCTAGCATCCACAACAAATTGTGATTTATCACATTACTACTGCTGCTTGAAAACTTGATTAAGAAGCATGAGAAAAAGGCCCAGAAAGCAGGGAAGCCATTGGATGAGGGTGAGAGTCTGCCAAAAAAGATCACATGGATCTTGTAACCCATTTTTATGATAATAGGTTTTGTACAAGTAGTTCTAGATATAATTTAGATTTTAGTCAGAAAGTATATTTGGAAATGTTGATGGCTTGATATCTCATGAATCTGCCATGTCGTGGCTACTGTGCAAAATTTTTGTTTCCAGGCAGTCAGCAAGAACAACGTGGTCATAACCATAGAGCAGCAATGCCGTCACCATAGAGCAGCAATGCCGTCAAGATATACAGCCTAGGGTTAAAATGCATTTGATATGGTTGACTCTTGGTGCTGTAGACCCAAAATTTAGAAAATGGCTGGCAAAGCAAATGCAATAGATATGGGAAAATCCCTAGCAAATCATGTGTCAAAGAAATATAGAATATTGGCTGAAATATCTGATGCCATTGATGCAAGTGAAAATAGATATGATATGATGTTGAAATTTGAATATATGTGTTTATTTGAAGCTAATGCCATTTTACTAAATCTGTAACTGAGATTTGAAAGACACAAAAGGTATGACTGATGTGCTGTGCTAAAAGCATAATCACTATACTTAGCTGGGTATAATCATGTAGATTGATCATGATTCATCTCTTCCAAGTTCCATGCTTGGAATTAAGGAGTAATCAAGAAGAAACATTTTCTAAAATTGTTCCTGTTTTTGTTTTGTCCCAAGCGGATCAAACGTCATAAGATCTAATCCTCTTCTATCCTCCGGAGGAGGTTGAATCGCAAAGTCACATAATACATACTAAAGAAGGTTGATTATGAAGAGTGGCAGCTCATAGAAATAGTTTCGTCAAACTGATAAATGACGAGAATGTTCGATTAGTGGTCAAGCATGCAAAACAGCTTGGGGAACAATCAGGAGCCCAAAAAACAAAAAATTAGCTGCATTGCATAGTGTGATATTTTGCCAAATAAACTTTGGGGTATTCTACCTTGCTTAAGGTTCAGGAAGTTCAACCTGTTTTGTGATCATGCAATATTTGTGGACTGACCAAAAATCTATCAATATAGTTGAGAAAGATGAAAGGTAATTTTTCTTTTGTTTGTACAGAGTGAAAAATAATAGAAATAAAAACACTTAATTCAAATATGACTGTCAAGGAATTACTTATCAATCACTCAAGGGGCTGGAGCTCTAACATCCTATAGATGTAATTGAAAAGAAACTTTACAAAGCATTGCTAAAAACCTTTATAAATGCACAGAATCTTAAAGCATTTTCCAAATCTACTGAATTTTGTTCGAAATAAGAAGCATGTGAAAATATGACTAAAATAACTGGATAATATATCACTTATTCAGATATTTACCTCATTTACATATATTCCTCAATCACTGTTTTGAGAGCTTTTCTCAGCTATAGAGATTTTAAACAAAATAAGTTAGTTAATCATTTTCTCAGTTTTGAAAAGCTTGCAAGTTACTTTTGTATCTTGCTCTTCAATTTGCTATTAAGAGCATCCAGATGACAATTTATTCTGATTTTGCTTTGATTTGACTTGACTTTAATATTCCAGATGTAAGAGCTAGTGCTGGAAATTCATTTGGCACTTTACTTCGTGTTACAACATTTGGAGAATCCCATGGTGGGGGTGTAGGCTGTGTAATTGATGGATGCCCCCCTCGTATTCCTATCTCAGAAGCTGATCTTCAAGTTGAACTAGATAGAAGGTTTGCTTCTTTTCATTATAATAGTTTTCTTTTTAACATAAAAATTGACATTCATTCCTACTTTAGTTCTTGACATCGAGAAAGACTCCATATTGGCAATTTTTTTAATCATTTTGTGAACTAATTTAATTGTTTGATTATGCTTGTGCAGAACTTGTACAATGTCTAAAATATTTTGGCATTTCCATTTATAATGGGTTAAATTTTGAAAGACTGTCTAATCCTTGCTTAAATATTTTATACATTTTTTAATTTTTAGTCATTCATTTGAACTTTGCACTGTTATTTTCTAATGTGTTTTTTCTTTTATCTTTTCTTGCTTTACAATATTTTAAAGTGTTATTTGCAAGCAGGATAGTGTAATGAATGCTTGAATGTTTAATATAACAGGATAAGTATTGGTGTAATAGTGCATTTCTTGTACAGTAGTTGTTGAACAATACTATAATTTTGCTTATTATCCTTTTTATACTATGATGCGTGTCAATTAAGAATTTTCTAGATCATATTTTACCCTACAACTAGTTTGAATTGCAGAAATACTCATTATTTTGGTAAGCAAAGTAGATTATTTTTATTTGTAGCTGAGATGATTTTCAAAACATGTTTCTCTTCTGTAATGACCTTTAGCTAAAATATTCAGATAAATTGCTTAGATCTGGAATATTGCAATGAAAATCAACCAAAACATCATTCAAGATACTTAGATCTAAGATGCCAACATTAAATAGATAGATCTGCACATATAAACTGGTTGGAGCAGAGAGTATTTCATTCAAATAACACATTCAATGATTACAAAGATTTGCTGTTTTTAGATGATTGCTGATAACAAAGATTACAATGATCACAAATATATTGATAAAATATTTAGAGTGCTGAAATGCTTAAATGCTGAAATCTTTGTAAGTGCTGAAACTCTCCAACTTGAAGTGCAGATGCAACCTCTGTGTGAAGCTGCCCTCAAGAATCCAAAGGGGTTTCGTCCTTCGAACTGTAGGAAACCAATGGGGTTTTATCCATGTGTTTCTAGAACTTGAGGGTTTTTGCCCTTAGCTCCAATAGGTGAAGACAAATGTTGGACTTTGCAATCTAGGGTTTCTTGATATAATGTCCAAAGATGATCCAAATTGATGAAGTTGTCCACTATAGAGAGGTTGAAGGCCTAACGTGGGTCCAAATTTTCTTGCCATTTTATCATCTTCAAATTTGAGCCCATTAATGGCATTCTTGGTCAGCTATGGCAATGGGTGAAGTCCTTTGCTCAAATGTTGAGGTTCAATGAAAGTGCATACCTAAGTGTAGGGGTCTGGGCAAATGTATGCTTGAAGGACAATTAGAGAATTCTCCCAAGGTTCGACATTGGGGGATGGGATTTCGAGGTGTTAGATGCAAGATGGCGGGGGTTTAGGGATTTGAATGTCGATAGGATCATTATGGTGGGTGTTTGGGGATTTGGGGGGTTGGGATACCTTGTTGATACTTTTGCATAGGTAAGCCATTATCAAAATCTTTGAAGGTTTGAAGAGGAATGTTTGGCTCGAGAAGGGTGGGTTGGGAAATTGGGGTCCAAGGTGAATGGAGAGGCCAAATTTTGAAAGGCTCATGAGAGAGGAGGAAGCGGGAGGCAAGGGTGCAAGGAATGAGAGAAAGGCATATAGTATGAGAAAGTTTGATATCTCGTCCAAAGTAGGAAAGTAACCCAAACACTCTCAAACTTAAGTAATTTGTGATGGCCTTGTTTCTGGACTTCTTCACCCTTGTAACACATATGACATTTGATTCCTTCGTGACTAGCACTCTATTGACAATGAACATTATATTAATAAAGGTTAGTGCAATGTAAACACACAATGCCATAAGTGGAAACACACTAATGAGCACATGATGAGTGGCATTGCAGTCACCTCTAAGATGCAACCATTTGGTCCATATTGATTGGTGACATGCAACATAGTTTCTCAAGTCTCTTTCCATCTACATATTCATATGCCCTACATACCCCACCTATTTGTGTATAGTAACTAGAGTTGGAAGTGAGCTTGGTACCAGTCAAGCACAACATTGCTTGCCAGAAAGAGTGGAGAGATCTATTATTCTCATTTAGCCTATGAACAATGACGTGTCTGTAATCTTTATCATGTTCCTTGGGGATACTCATGACGAAGTCCATGAACACATTCCCAATCTTGCTCAGGGATAAGTGATGGCTGAAGCAAACTTGTGGGAAAGACATGCTCTCCTTCATTCTATTGGCAAGTTTTGTACTCATTATTGTGTTTGAGATCATCCTACTTAAAGCTTTCCTATGAGAATCTCTCCTCTATTTGCCTGCAAGCCTTGAAAGATCGAGGCTGCCCTATCATGACTGTAACATGCAACTCTTCGAGAATCTTCTATTTCATCTTAGGCTTAGGCACTAGAATGTTTCCATCCTTAAACAAGATGTGACCACTTGCTATCATATTCTTGACATCCTTCACATTTCTGTCTAAGATGTTAGCAACAAAAGTATTCTTGGCATATTTTGCCATGATAGAAACCTTCCAATCACCATAAATAACAAAAATAGAGTTGAGAATGGTGATTTGGAAAGAGCATTAGCAATCACTTTAAAAGCACAAACTTGGGGCTTACTTGCTCATTTTTGTTGCTGATTATGCAAGACATACTGACCCAATAAGAACTTCAAGCTATTGCAGTCAATTTGAACCACATAACTACCACAAACTAGATATTGTTTGAACTTTGCCAACACATGCAAGATGGTTAGAATCTCCTTGTTATAAATAGAGAAACCCTTCTCCAAGTATCTCAACTTGTTGTCCTCCATTGTTATGGGCTGCGCCTTATGCATTATGGTGGCTCCTACTGCCCCTCTTGAAACATCATGTTTTGCATTAAAAGGTTGTGAGAAATTTGAAATGAAAAATAGAGGGCATGGGTTGTTTACTTAAGCTTATCATCAACTTCTTGTGTTGAATCTATCCATGCAAAAGCTCCTTTCCTTCTCATGTTGGCTAAGTTTGCCAACTATGAAAATCGCTTAATAGACCTTCTGCAGTAGAGGCATAGACCAAAGAGTCCTCTTAACCATGTTGGTGTGGTAGTAGGTGGCCAATTTAGAGAGGCTTTAGTCACATTTGCTAATCTGCCTATTTCATTGTATATTTGGCAGTGGCTAGTGTATTAGTCAATTCAAATGGTATGCCCAAGAACTCAAAGTGCTCCAAGTGACATTTGACTATTATCTTGTGCACATCCTCATCTGGCATGTGGATTTGATGGTAGCATGATTACTTAGATCTAAAATCTTGACATAAAATAATTAGATCTGCACATATAAATTGGTTGGAACCTATGTTACCCCAAGTTTCTGAGACGGGGACAAGCGGACGTGTTTCAGGGACAGGGACAGTAGGGAGGCCATTTTTTAGGGGATGATAGGGGGCGATTGTTAAAAATAGGAAAAACTTAATTTTTTTTCAAATATTCATATAATAGCATTGATAAGGCAATCATAATATACATCAAAGAACCTTAACACTTTTTTGTGTTGAATGGACATGTATCATTTTGTTGTCAGGCTTCTAGTTGTGTGATTTGCTCTAGCATGAATGCCCATCTGTGGTTGTGTAACACAGACCCCTGATGTTTTTTGAAAACCACTGTATGCTGATTGGTTTGTTTTTGCCGATGTGTCTAGTTGTTTGTTTCCAATGTTTTCATGATGCATGTGTTTCCAATGAGTTAATTGTTCTTAACATGAGAGTGGTCTACTATGGGATCAAATGATAGCTGTAATAATAGCAGGTGTGTGTCAGTGGCCTACTTTTTATTTTGTATTGGATGATGATTGATATGTGTTGCTTCCTTTTACAACAGTTGATATACTGATACTTTTATCTTGGTTTGTCAAATGTGTAATGAGTATGATTATTTCATGTCAACCTGTATGTGCTTAGATTTATTGCTACTGATTTCTTGGTGCCTGTTTATCTGTTGAAGAAGGCTGTTAAGAGGATTAGTGATCAAGTTTTGTCTTTATTATATTGTAAAAGATATAGAGTAGTAAAAGAGAACAGATAGGCAATAGGCACTGACTATTGGATTTTGGTCCTACTCCTTATCACATTGCATGCTATTCATTAGACTTTCCATGCGTGTATTTATGGGTTCTTTTGGCTGATTTTGATCATCAATGGCTATTAAGATAATATTCTTTTCCCCTTGCATGTATTTATTTCTTTGAAATTTTATGACCAAGTTTTATTTGGAATCTGCCAAGAAATTTAGAGTATTATAGTAGTTCATCTTGTCAGAGAAGGTAGCTGATTATAAGGATTCTGAATCTCTGCAAAATTATTTTGAACCTTAGGAGGCCGGGACAAAGCCGTATCACCACTCCTAGAAAAGAAACTGACACATGCAAGATTCTGTCTGGTCTATCTGAAGGTTAGTTTTCACAATTTAAGCACTTATGTCAAAAAATACTGTTGCTTGAAGTTTGAAATCTTGATCTATATGGGGCTCATTTTTTTTATCCATAGCGCCAATACATGATTGACACTATTGCATAATATTTATGGTGTTTAGTATTTGATCATCTTTATAGTGTATTGCAGGTCAAACTACTGGAACACCAATTTCTGTTCTCGTGCCAAATACAGATCAAAGGGGACATGTGAGTAATTGGAAACAAATGTAGAAGGGCTTTCCTTTACATATGATATATAATCAGAAACGTATCTCCTGAAATGTAATTTTTACGCTGAACATATGTTGTGTATTTTACTATTTTGAATATATTATAATGCAGTGCACTCAGAAGGATTGTAGCTCTTGCAGTCATTGAACTAACTTGGAGTTTTGATGTCAAATGGGTTTCTTTATATGCTTTTTTATGAATAAATATTGTTTTAAATTTAGTAAAAACGAATACAAGACATGTGTGGGCATTCAAATGCATTTGTGAATATCAAAGATGAAACACTCTTGGACCTCTGGTGAGTGATAAGGAACTTATTAGTATTGACTAGCACATATCTGCATGAAATAGGATATTACTTATGCTGATAGTGCATCACACCCATGGCATCAACCATTTTGGACTTGTCTTAAGACTTTCTTATGACTTCCTCCAATGTAGCTGGGATGGTCCAAGTGTTCCATCCTTTTCTTAAGTATTACTGAAAGCTAACAAAAATTACACAGTATATGAGCCTAAGGGGCAGTCCCACATATAAATCATTGCAACTTCAAAGTTTGGGAAAAAAGTCTAAAAGATGAAGGCTCCAAGTTGGTAGTCACAGTCACTATTCAGAACCAACTTACAACTGACAGACCCTTGGGAGAAACTAAAAGAGAGTTTAATCTTAAGCAAGTTTTTTAAACAGGCTTGACAATATCTTTAGCATGAATGTCTTACAGGTTTTTCAGCGAGGAATAGTCAACCAAGATCTTGCTCTCAGCCAGAGTAGTCTCAGCCTCATGATCCACAGAGACATCAATTAATCTGTTCTCTTGTGCTTTCAGAGCTGCCTCAGAATCTGAAAATTGATCGAGGGCAGCATCTAAGGCAGAATCCAATGCATCGGCATGAGGAAGATCAATCTCCAACTCAGACTCCCTGAAGCAGGTTGAATATCTCCACTTGCTGGCCATTCTACAGCAGGAGCAGTCTTAGGGAGGCTATCAGTGTGTCCCAGATGTTCTTTATGAAGAATAAAGAAGCCCTAAGCAAGAAATTTCTGGAACTCTTCCTTAGGCACTTTCAGTATCAGAGTGAATTGCAAAGTAACGAAAGAAAAATGACAAAAGTCTGTAAGTGACCTCTTTCCTTAAAAAATGTCATCTTCCCTTGCCTTAATAAAAACTACGACACCTCAGTAGACACAACATGCCACAATTTCATATAAAATTTATGCAACATCTTTAATGAGACTATTAAAACAGTTAAAACCAGACAAAATATCAAACCAAGAAATACAATCCCTGCCAGCACATAAAGCCAACCCATCCAAGAAAATACTACAAACAGCTTTAGTAAACCAACAGTTAAATAAAATGTGAAAGGAACTCTTATCTATATTGCATAGACAATAGGATTCCATCTTAAACCCTGGTACCCACAACAAGCTTCTAATGCAGTAGCAACCATCCAAAGTAGATTTTTTCCCTTAACAAGAGGACTAAATAAAGTAGAATACACCTTGCCACTGCTTAGGGGAGTAATCAAGACAGCACTTGATATTCAAAGAATTATAAAGCTCCTAGGAGAAAGAAAGCTTAATGTGAAGAATTTTGTTAGATACCTCAAGCAAGAAAGGTCCCTAACCCCACTTCACATTCTCTAAAATTTGATTTTTAGAGAGTTTGTCTGGGAGGAGAGCCTTAGAAGGGATTTAGATGGCAATTGGCAATGCATATGTTGTTCTAGGAGATCCAAGAATTTTAAACTCTCCTTCTAGCTCCTCTCAAGAAATGGGAGACTCCTGTCTAAACACATTTGCAAAGTATTGAATAACTTTAGAGGATGACCATCTAGCTGAACAACCTCTAATAAGAGATAAAGGAGAATTATTAGAGGATAAGTTCCACCACAGAGATCTAAAGCTCTGACAGCTGCTAGCTCCCTTTGGAGAAGATTTCTTGCCCAAACAGAAGAAGCCTCACAGACTCTCAAAGATGGGGGAACCAGCAGGCTTAACTGGAAAAGAACACGTCAAGGAGATGAAGCCTCTTGCAATCTCTCTTCTTCTTAGGGACTCCATTACTGATATTGTTCCTTTCCAACACCTGACATGGCTTTCCACTCACCATGACTGTAAGAATACACTTAATTACCAATACAATGCATTTGAATCACAAGAGTTTTTAGACCAATTTCACCAAACTTTTGCAGAAGACAGCACCAGTCTCAGGCCATAACATGTCTCTTTTTATTCCCCTTGCCATCTGACCACAGAAAGTCCCTCACCATCTTATGAATCCTTTTCACACAAGAATTACAGAACAGCTAAACATAGACATGGTAGGTACTCTTGGAAGAAACACTTGCTGACCTTACCATTTGGCAATCTCCTTATCAATCTTTTTGAAAACCTTTTCCACATATCATGAAGAGAGCAAGAAAGAGCAAAAGGAATACCCAAGTAGTGAACCATTTTAGTAGGGCCACTTCAATTCCGACAAAGATCTTTAGACTTTAATCCGCCCTGGGGAGTTCCAATCCAGCTCAAGACAAGAGACTTATGAATAGAGATTTTAGAGGTAGAAGCAAGACAGTATAGCTCTGAAGGTCAGATGGGAATAATTCTCCTGTTCCAGAATAGGAAACAGGAAAGTATCACATCAACAAATTGAATGTCCAAAAACTCAGAATCGTTAGGGATCTTAATACCTCTAACATGAGGACCAATAGAGGCATCTTTCAGAAGAAAATGCAAGGCCTCAGCTGCAATCTCAAACAAAACAGAGCCCAAGAGGTACCCTTGTCTTATGGATCTTTGCAAAGCAAAGTGTTTCATCTTGTTTGATATAAGAACCCCTTATAAACAAGAAACAGCATACAATAATCAAAAGGATACAGTTTCACATTAAAATCGTTGCCGAGTCTGCTCACTTGGTTTTACATGCACCTATCAGTACAAATTATGTAAAGCATAGACTAAAATTAAAATCTTCAAATCGTGGGATAAAGAAAAAAATTATATCAATGCCAATGAATGTACCAAAGTAGGATTGATGGGACTTGCAAATACAGCTAGTTACAATGGCAAGATGGAGTAAAAAATAAGTTCCAACATCTAAAAGAAAGAGGCTATAAACTAAAAGGTAACAGCATGACAACAAAAACATTAGGCGGCTGGACCAAATTGGGTAAGACCTAAACATGTCATACAAGACAATGGCGTGTATTACCAATTTTACAAATAACATCTAAAAGTCTAAGTTACCGGTTCGGTTTTGGGTTCGGTTTTGGGTTCGGGTTCGGGTTCGAGAACCCGGTTCGCCGGTTCGGGAAATTTTTTTTTTGGGTTTGGGTTCGTTTTGGGTTCGGTAATACAAAAACATATAAAAATCAGAAATATATACATATTTGCAGCAGTATTTAAGTTCAGAATACACCACCATATTAATAGTCAAATAACATAGTAAAAATACACCACCACTTTATACTCAAAAGTCAAATGTCATGATATAGAATTATAAATTAAAGTTCAAACTTCAAACATAAAAAATTAAAAATGCCAAGTGTTTACAATGTCAATCTGAATCATACGGGTCATCAAAAAAAGCAGCATCATTAGCAACATTAGATGCTACATTTTGTGTAGAACCACAAAGAGCATTAGTGGCACTCGCACAAGCACTGCCACTAGCACTGACACTAGCACTCTCATGCTCAGTAGTTGCTTCAGGCTGATAGTCATCATCAATATCAAGTGCAGCTAAGTGACTTGTGGAAGCATTCAAGTCAAGCTGCTCTGGCTCAATATCCCACCTCCTTGTGTCTCCTTCTTTGTAGGAACTATGTTTGTGTGTAAGGAGGCGCAAGTTTGAATGCATACACCAAGTCCTCAGCCTTTTTTGAATGTAGCCTATTGCGTTTTATTGAGTGGATGAAGGAGTATGTGCTCCAATTCCTCTCAGAAGAGGATGAACTAGCAACCTATTAAGACCAAATTAAATTAATAAATAGTTAAGAGTTACAAAAATTAACTAAACAAAATTATTAATTAAAATTTAAAATTAAAATTACAAATATAAATTATAAAACTTACTTGGGATAAAAATTTTATTGCAATAGGTTGGAGGTGCATGTATTCTTGCCCATGGAAGTACCACCAACTATGAGCAGCCACCCTACACTTGTCTCGAAGAGCATCCATATTCTGATCAACACTCCCAGAGCATGCAAAAGCCATAAACTCAGCCCTCACTCGATCACGTTGGTCACGATCACTGAAGATTCTACGAATTGCTGCCTTGTACCCTTGGGCCACTTCACCATCCCTATATGGAGCAACTCTTGATGAAGTAGAAAGTATCTCAGGGCTATAATATTTGGGACTCAATGCAAAAGCGAGAAGATGCAAGGGAGTGGTCATTTTGTTCCATCTATCAACCATGATTTCCTGTAGCTCTTTGAAGAATTTTTCTTCAGGATCTTCCTCTTTTGCATTGATGATGGATCTCATCTTCTCAATCATTGAGTCGATACCATCATATACCTCACCCAAACAAGGTCTATCCAAGTCAGTGTAACGGATCATGCTCAGTATGGGCTCGGTGAAACTGACGAGATACTCAACACGATCCCACCAACCATCATCTAGGATCCTTTGCTTGATCCTATTTGCCCTTTCATTGCTAGATTGCCTCCATACAACCCAATTAGGGCTGATTACCATGGCACATAGTGCCTCACGAACCTTTATAAGTCGTCTCAACACAATTGTGTTGGAGGCAAAACGGGTCTCGAACCTGTTTGAAAATCAAAATTAAAATTAAAATATAATTTAAATATACAAAATCAAAATTTAAAAATTAAAATTAAAAGAAAATTCAAAAATTTAAAAATATTGAGAATTAACTTACCTTCAACAACTCCAATTTAGAGAATTGTCTAAACATTCCTTGCGTCATATGGTGGTTGGTGACAAACATTTGGATGTCTTCGCCCTCCGCATACACCTGTTTGATCCATTCAATTTTGGATCCAATTTTTTGTAGCATTAGATTGAGGGAGTGGACAGCACAAGGTGTCCAAAAAATGTGTGGATACTTCTCAACCAATAACCCAGCAGCCCTACAATTTTTGGCATTGTCGGTTACAACTTGCACAACATTTTGGTGGCCCACTTCTTCAATAGCTTGGCAAAGGATGTCAGCAATAAATGGACCATCTTTCACCTGTCCTTCACAATCCACTGCTCTCAAAAACATTGCCCCTTTAGGGGACACAGCAATAACATTGATCAATGGGCGATTTCTTGCATCTTTCCATCCATCAGAAACTATGGTCACCCCTGTTTCGATCCACGAATCCCTTATGGGCTTCAAAGAGTCTGCTACATGTTTCACCTCTTTCTCCAATAAGGTGCAACGCACCTTCTCAAAACCTGGGCCCTTATACCCCTTTGGAGCCTCATTAATAGATTTCACCATTTTTGCCAATATGGTGAACGAACAACGTTGAATGCCAATCCATTGGCATAGACACATCTTGCTATGTCTTGATCAGCAATCTCTCTTGCCTCATTCTGAAATGAAGCTTCCAACGGTCCCTTAGATCTTTTATTTGATGAGGGCACGGTTTGCTCTTGAGGGATGTTCATAAATGGATGGCTTTCTGTAGGTGGAATATAAGTAGGTGGTGTAGGGGGTTTCGTGGATCGAGATCCTTTCTTCAAAGGATGGCTTGTTTTACCACCGGTTGTTTTTTGGTCTGCCTTTTCTTGCTCAGCAATATATTTCAACACTATATGTTCTGGAATGCCTGCGTTGTCTTCACCTGGACAATTTTTGATGCCTGATTCAGGGATCCCGCACAAGTGCCCTTTTACTCGACTGTATGAGCTCGAATATTGAACATTGCAATGACTACAAATCCAAATATATCCTCCACCACCTGGAAGTTGCTGAACCATTTCTACATATTTCCAAAGGGGAGAGGCTGGGTTTATTTTGAAACGAGAATGGATTGAGCCTGAGGAGGTACCGGTTGCCATTGTAATACGGAATAGTGAATACCTAAGGCACAACATATTGAAATTTTGGTATTGATTCATTGAATTTGAAACTAAAATCACTTAATTAATTTCAAAAAAATGAAAAAATTGAACATGTTGATGTGTTATAGACATTTAGAAGAATGAAAAGTAAAACAAAACAATAATTAAAAAGCAAAACAAAAGAGTTGAAGTTCACTTGTGAAAAAAAATGTAAAAAAATAATCAAAAAACCTACCTCTTTTGAAGAAATCTTGCTCTACGATCTTCTTAGCAACGAATAGACACTTGCAAGTGCTTAGGAATAGCACAACAATCAACTTTGAACAATCTACGATCAGCCTTCAAGTCTATTCCAGCTTGTGCAAGCAAAAGAGTAAGTTCAGCAATGGAGGCAAAAAATCCTTTTTTCTCATTCACAAATTGGTAAAATGAGTTTCACTTTACCTATTTCATGTTTTTGAGGCAAGTATTAGGGTTAGAAAGAATAAAAAACTATTTAAAAGTAAAAAAAAAAGTCAAAAAAATATTAAAAAATTCAAAAAACGTGTTAAAAATCGCGCTGGGCGCGAAATTCTGCCTGGGTTCGAAATTTTCGAACCCTGGCCGGACCCATAGTCAGGGTCCGAACCCTGGCCGAACCCACAGGCCCATTTTCGGACATACAGGCGAATTCGGGCGGACCGGACCCGAATTCTGGACCCGAACCGAACCCGGGGCCTATATAGGCGAATCCGGTAACATAGTCTAAAAGAAACATTTGTAACTAAATAAGATAAACTTGGTTGAAGACTCTGGCTGAGGCAAAACCTGGCAAATAATTTGTGCTATAATGCAGAATAGGAACCATGGCCTCATCTAGAGAGATATTATTTTAATATAGTTGATGGATGTTTCACTTTTGATTCTACAAATAGTTTCTTGTTTTCTTCCTGAATCCTAAGAAAGAGCATTAAGGTTTCAGGGTGGAAACTCACTATATTTTTATTTAATTTATAATGGATATGGTGGGCAAGATCTAGAAACATTGACACATTAGAAGTGCATTGAAAATGTGTCATCGATATGATTTAGTTGAAACTGTTTCCAAAAAGATTGGTTTATGCTGTGTTAGGCCAGGAGCATGTGCATCTTATTCTAAGTGTTCTTGATTCCAGAGAAATTATTCATGGTATTGAGGGACTATCATTTGCATGATATTTTTCTGGATCTAAAGGCTGAAATAAATGATGTTTATATCCACAGATGACCAAAACAGTCAAGGGGACTTGACAGTACAGCAGAAATAACATGGAGTGAAAAGAAGCTCCAAAAGAAGTTAAGTGAGAACATCAATATCTAACTCTTCAACTGAGGCCAGAAATATGCCATTGACTTTTATTGCCAATTAAAGATAACTACAAGGGAAGGGGTTATTGGAAAAATAATTGAAAAATTCAATAAGATGTCAAATAAATAGGACAAGCATTACAACAGAGGTATTGGATTCAAAGGAGATAAAAAGATAATAGAATAATAATAAGAAGAAAGTTATTTGATTCAAGTTTAGACTAGAACATGGGGAATGCAATCTAAGACCTTTTCGGTAGACTTAAGAAATGTCTTTATGTGTAAGAAATGAGTGAGGGCACAAGGAAATAATGTGAGAATGTAAAGGGAAACTTGTGATTGAGATGGTCTCAGTGTACTAGATCAAGCATTGTGTCACTAGGTTCTAACCAGGTATTCTGGAAGATTTTAGCTCTATTTCATTCATCCCATAGTTCCTACATGACTCTGGCAGTGGGAGTTGGGATGATTAACTTCATATTGATTTTACTGTCAAAAACTTATCAGAACTAACAATATTATAACTCTAATGGATCTATATGAAGCACACACTTCTGACAGTAAACCTATTAAAAACTTAGTTGTCAACCAATAAAGTTACTCATGTCATGAAAATTATATGTGGGTGACAGTGAGAAAAAACTATAGAGAAGAAAATAACCAAATAATGGCTTATAGAGGATTGATTTCAAATGACGTGCGTAAATTGAAACGAAGCTGTGACATGAATCATTTGCACTTTTTATCTGGACACATTGCATGAGTGACTGATTCAACTTGGTAAATTCTTTGAGAATTTTGATGAAAGACAAAAACAAGGAAGCTAGTATATTTTTGTGGGAAAACTTGGATGGTTTTTGCTGGGACATTCTTAATTGATTAGGACCAAATTGATACCAAACTCAATCCATAAATGCCTACATGATAAGTATAAATCCATGAAGTAATGCAGCAGTTCAAGATAGATGCTTACGTGGCCATTGGTTGAAACTTGAAAGTTAAAGTCATAAAGCGCTAGATGTGGGAAATTTAATCTTTCTAAATAAAGTTGTGGATATTCCATCAATCACCTTTATCCTGAAAAGAAAGTTTAGAATCCATAAACTTTAGGCATTTCAAAGAACATTTGATGCTTTCCTAAATAAGTTTGTTGAAGAAAAATTAATGTTTGATGACTGTTGATCACTTGTATTGATTAATTGCCGTATTGTGAACACTGAAAATGACCCTCAGACATGGTAAATGAAGCTGCCTGACATTGATCTATGAGGGGTTTATGGACCAGAAATGACTGCACAGAGGCTATATGACTTTTCATTATAGTACAAGAACATATATTTTTAAAATATTTTCTTACTGTTTGAATTCCTCTAACCTGCCAAGGAGCAGATATTTTGTAGATTGACATTTATACTTCAGAGATGGCAATTAGCAGTTTCCAGTTCCACTATCAAAAGGTTCTGAACTTATAGAGATATCAAACTGCATTTATAATTCCCCCTTATTCAGAGGCTATGTAGATCTGTTTAAGATCATCTAATACCAGTGCAAGTAGCTGAAGCTATTCTGCCTACCACATGCTTATAATTTATCTTGAGCTTCAGTTGTGGCTAGCATGCGCTAAAAGTTGGAGGATTCTAAATTTGTAATAGATTCCACATAAGTAGATATGCAGAAACTTATTTTAAACTTTTTATTGTTAATTAACATTTGTATCAAAATGCAGACAGAGACCTGTACTAATTCAACTTGAGTAAGGATGTGTATATGCAGATAAATTTTTTCTAGATAGCAACTCATAGACTAATTAGTAATGGCAAGTCATGCTTTGGAATGTTGGATGGTTTGTTATCTTATCTGACACTATGTTTGGTTTGTGATCTAATCCTATGGTTTAAGAAGTGAGTGTTTAGGATGTAGTGTGAAACAAGTATTTTGAACCAATTATAATCCACTGTGACATTGGGATTGGGAAGATACTGATTATTATTCATATTCCTTTTACACTCAGTTAAAGAAGTTTATGACTTGACAAATTCTTCCAAGTCTGTGAGTTGAATGAAATGAATTGAGTAACCTCTGAGTACATCAAATGTTGTGGGTGGTATCTTGTTATTGTTTCATACCAGGGGAAGCTTATGATTAGCACAAGGTCTTGTGGAAGCTAGCTGCTTATTCTTATCCAATTCATTTGGGGAGGAATCAATGTCAATTCGTAAGCTGTTTGGAGATCTTTAAGACGAAATGCAGTTAAAAGGCAGGAAGAAAGTTGAAATTTTTAGTCAGTAGATCCAGATTATATTTGTGGGGGAGAATCTAGTTAAGGACTAACAGTGGTACTGTTTTGCAATTTGAGGTTGATTTGTCTATATATTTAAGCCTTGTGATTGACTCTCTGAGGACAGAAATATAGGTTATCCCCTTATACCATTCTAGTTGCCTAGCTAAGTCCTTACATTTAAGTGTTGTATGCCAATACCTTGGGTAAAAGTTCTTATAGACATTATAGTCTATCACGGTTATTGCTATCATTATTTGTCATTTATTTTAGCAAAAAGCTATGCTAAATGCTTGGCAGGTTAGGTTACTCGATAAATATTGTGCTAGGTTGTGTAGTCGTTACATTATGTTAGAGAGTAAAAGTAAGTCAACATAATTCTGTTAATGAATAGCATTTGTAGTGTTTCAGTGATTGAGGGATCAAATCCATTCTCATGAGGTTTGCATTCAACCAATTATGACAGGATTATAGTGAAATGGCATTAGCATACAGGCCTTCCCATGCGGATGCTACATATGACTTCAAATACGGTGTTCGTTCAGTTCAGGTATCATAAAACAGGTCCATTTTCCAAGTAATTTGTACTCATCATGTGAAATGGCTTTTGATTTCAAATTCAAACTTAATGATCTGTTCAACTATGCTATTGGTATGTTATGACAACATTTGATTTGAAATATGTAGGGAGGTGGCAGATCTTCGGCAAGAGAAACAATAGGAAGAGTAGCTGCTGGAGCTGTAGCAAAAAAAATTCTTCAGCTAAAAGCTGGGACTGAGGTATGATCATACTACTTATGAGCATTATAATTTGCAGATAATATTTGAATCCCATCTTTTTCCTTTACTGTTGTATGATATAATTTAGATTTTATTGTACCAAAGAGGTTCTTCCTCTTATGTTGATAGACAAATTATATCTTTATAGTATGTGAATCTACATTATTACTGAACAAGTGATAAAAATGAACAAATCATTCACATTCAGATCGATTATTGTAACTGCAACTGTGGACAACATTGAACTGAATCATGAATTTTACACACCCTTGTGCAGGTGCCTTGGCCAACAAAAAATGTAATATTTCAATAAAAAACTAGAGGTTTAAATTGGACTCTTTAAGTATATCATGATATTGTTATCCATTAATTATTCTTACACAAAGAACTGATATAATTGCAAGGAAACGAAAAATGGTCAAAATCATAACAACATCCAGGGATATTTTGCATTGCTAAATAGTTACTGTCAGTTGTATCCAGACCAAGGAAAAGCTGTTTGCTAATACTTGGTGAGTGGGATATTTCAGTGAAAATTCATCGCTGATGACATTATTGGCTTATATGAGCAGTTGTATAAGGGCATCCCTTTTTGAGATATAATTTGGTCCTTGGCAGTACGGAAGAAAATATTTTAATGCAAAATGATTTATAGTTTTTTTAAAAGATTTTTAGGCTCTCAATCTTGCTGTAGAATGTCTATGTGATTGATGATTGGCATTGCTATTCTTAGTTAAGCTTCTCATTGCTTTTGTCTCCATCCTTTGGGAGATTAGGTTGAGAAGACAATTTGGTATGTCTCTGTATTATCTCTCTGAGTGCAATACCTTTCATTTTTAGTGATTCCTTCTAAATCTACTGTGAATCTAGATCTGATTTCTTTTTTTTGTATTTTCATAATTCTTGGGAACCATTTCCTCATTGGATCTAATGAAGGAAATTGAGTTAATGAGAGTTTTGTGATTAATTGTACCTCTTCAGTGCATTGTGTGACAGATCATGCAATAGAATGAAAATTAAAGTGCAAATTTTTTAAAAAAATTATAATTTATCTATAATATCCAGAAGCTCCTCCTAAAATCGTCGAGAAAAGGTTCCTGTATTGTTGCTTGTTCTACCTTGTACGTGTGATAAATAAATTATCTTGTATATATTTTGTAGATAATTCTACAATTTAAAAAAGAATTGATAGGATTTGGGCCCCTGCTAATATTAAATAGAATTATAGACACAATAAAGTCAGCAAAGTTGAGGTTTGCCTTTCAGCATGGAGGCTGAGCTTCCACAAGGGACTCGTGAAAAATTTCAGTTTTAGAATATGGGGATCTACAAAATTAGAATTTCTAGAAAGATAAAGAAGTAGAAACTACCAATCACAGAAGCATCTACCATCTCTTCATATTGTCCCTTTGCTCTATGAGTTTGGTCCAAGTTAGCCTCCAAAACTCAGATGAGAAATTCTTTGGAGCAATCTTTAGTCATTAGACTATGACAATGGACAAGGGTTGAGACAAACATGGAATTCATTAAAATATTACTTAAAGTTGTTTTCAAATTTTGACCTTACCTGTTGGAACATTTGGCTAGAACAAAAAAGAAGAATATTTGAAAACACCTATAGGGACATTAAATAAACAATCAAAGCAATAATTAATTACACAAGAAAGGCCTACACATGAACAAAAGGGGATTGATTCACATTGGCTAATATGATGGATCTTTACCTTGCCCAACAGTGGAAAGTCCTATATAAATTCTAGTACATCAAAGTAACAATTATTGTAATAACCCTAACAGTTATTTAAGTTAATAATATTTAGGGTTATGATTATTTTAAATCAGATTCAAATTAACCAGAAGTTTCCCTAATCATAATATTGAACTTCGATAGTTTACTCTCATCTTTAATATTAATTCCAAGTGCAACAAAAATCCAAATCACCTTGGGCTTATAAAATATTAACAACCTGGATTTCATAAGATAAAGAGAAACACTTTCACAGAGCTTTTGGATTAGTAACAGAGTCAAAATGATGTACAAGCACATGGCAATGATAACTGAAAGTAGTAGGTAGTACCATAGTTGGAAAACTCGGACTCGCCGCGGACTCGGCAGCCCAAAATATGACTCGGACTCGGGGACTCGGCACGGACTCGGGAAAAGACTCGGCAAGGACTCGGCAAAAAAAAAAACCGTAGTTTTACAAAAAAACAAGAACAAATTAATGCATTTAGAGAACATAAGAGCCTAATTTGATTATCAAACACTTATAATTCAAAGATTACACATGTCATATGATCATCAAACACTCAATAATTGAAATTTCATCATTCATAGAATCATAGTCATCAAATACTCATAGTTTCAATGTAGAACAGCATCATAAATTTATAAATGTTTACATATAATCATGTCAAAAAGAGGAAAACATTAACAACCACATATAATCTACATCTTCCTTTTTCCCCTCCCAATGGTACTCAATTTTGGAGGCCTAGAACTAGAAGGTGCCCGTGCTATAGTATCCAAACGAGGACTAGGAGATCGAGAAGGGGAAACATGATATTCGAATGTGTCTTCATCGTCCTCCATGGCATCCAATCTTGCTGCTTCTTCTGCTGCTGCTCTCTCTAATTCAACAAGATCCTCATCAGTAAGGAAGACATCAGCCTCATCATTTTGTTCATCAATAGTCCATTCACCATATGGATCAATGTCATCCAAGTCGATGGACTCATGTGAAACACCCTCCACCTTTCTAGTTCGAAGGCGAAGGTTGTATCGAACAAAAACTAAATCATTTAGGCGCTGCTGAGTCAACCTATTCCTCTTCTTTGTGTGAATGTTCTCAAATAAACTCCAATTCCGTTCACACCCAGAAGCACTGCATGGCTGTGACAAGACACGTATGGCTAGCTTTTGAAGATTTGGTGTGCTAGCACCATAGTTCTCCCACCATAGATCTACAAAAACATGTTTAAAAAATATAAGTATTAAGAAATAAGAATAAAGTAAAGTTTAAAACTTTAAACAATCTATATGTAAGAATCAAGTTTCTAATTTCATTTTTTACCTGGTTGTTGTTTTCCTCTCCTTTCAATTGCTTGTTGGGAGGAAAAGAGTCTCCCCTCTGCACCTTTGTAGACCTTGAATAGATAAAAGAAAAAGTAAATCAAATATAGAAAATTCATAGATAGTCAAGGCTCAACATTGCAAATTCATAAATAAGATGTAACAAATCTCACCTCCAACTCATCAAGCACTTTATCTCTCAGCTCAGGATCAGGCACCATCCTATCAATGCATATGACAAGACCTTCCATGACCTCCTCATCCGCCTTAAATGTGTCCGAGAAGTAGAACTTCGGATTCAAGAAGTAGGCAAAGGCATGGATCGGCTGGTGGAGTTGGTGTGTCCATCTCCGATCAATGATGCGCCATATGATTTCATATTTCTTTTTGTTTCCGCCATAGTAACGTGATATGGCCTCTTTGGCCCTATCCATGGCCTCATAGATGAACCCCATTGGCATGCCATCTCCATCCACCATACGAAGAACCCTCACCAAAGGTTCTGTCACCTAAAAAAATGAAAACAAATGTTAAATCATAACAAAATTAACCCCTCAAAAAAAAAACAGCAAATAGATTATCATGTATAATTTATTTTTGTGTGATTGCTACTTACCCCCATCAACTCCTCTCCATTTTTGATGAATGTCTCATCAAAAACTATGGCAACAATCCTCTCCCCTTCAGGTCTATTGGAAAATGAGGACTCCTTCCAAGCATCAGACACGAACATTTGTTTGAGATGATTAATGGCACCAAGAATGCTTTGCAATGTGATGAAGTGGCTAGCAAATCGTGTCACTCCAGGTCGCACAAGGTCCTTGCCATTTGTAAATTTCCTCATAAAAGAAAGCACCCAAGTATGGTTGTAGATAAATTTTGTAACACTTTTTGCATCTTCAACCACACTTTTGACCCATGAAATCTTCCCAATGTCCTCTAGCAATAGGTCTAAACAATGTGCAGCACATGGAGACCATGCAATTGTGGGATACCTCTCCATAAGTAGTCTACCTGCAGCTACATATGCAGTTGCGTTGTCCGTGATGATTTGGACAACATTATCAACTCCAACCTCCTGGACCACCCCATCTAATAGATTGCATAAAGTCTCAACATTTTTAACTTCATGGGAGGCATCTATTGATTTTAGAAAGACCAATCCACCATTAGAGGCCACTAAAAAGTTAAGGAGAGTTCTATTTCGTCCATCTATCCACCCATCAGATAAAATGCTGCAACCTTTTCTTCGCCAAAATTTTTTTTGCTCATCAACCACAAACTGTGTATTCTTTACGGCTTCCTCTAGCAATGGCCCACTCAAATCTTTAGATGATGGAGTCTTAAACCCCTTTCCTGCAACTGTAAGGGCATTCACCAAACCTTCCCAATATGGGCTGTTTGCAACATTGAAAGGTAGATTATTGTAATACCAAAAGTTTGCAGCAGCCATCCTAGCTTCTTGATGCTTTTCTTTATTCCAACCTGTACCTTCAAGTGAAGGTTGTGCTCCTGGAACATTACGTGGAACAAAATAATTTGGTCCTGATGAAGGACCCTGAATAGCAGTAGAAAAAGAACCATCAGGACTCTCCCCAAAAGATGAATGTGGAGCACGGAAGCTTGGACTTGCAACACCATGGGGCTTAGAGGGTGCAGATTGGGATTGAGATCCACTCATCGCTGATGTTAGGGCATCTTTTGTTTTTTGTCTTTCCTCTTGCTTAAGCTCATATTCAGCAAGAAGGGCCTTTATCTCTCTAATGATCTCAGGAGTGGTATTCTTGCATCCCTCCACATTTTGCCCAGGGATTCTAGCAAGGTGGTATTTTAATCTGTTTATTCCTCCTGTCATCCATTTGTTGCATTCATGACATGTCAATTCACCTTTTTTATTTCCTGGAATTGCATACTTCCATGCAGGGTCTTTTTTTACTCCCTTTGGATTTGAAGACGACATTGCTGTTTCAAGTTCAAAATGAAAAGAAAAATCAGCTAGGGTTTGCAAAAAAACAGCAAATAAATGTGATTCAAAATTTCAAAGTTTCAAACATTTGCAAAAGAAAAAAGATGCAAAACCAAGCTAGAAAGTAGAAAGAATAAGAATTAGGCTATTAAGGAAAAGAGAAAAAAATTTGGCAGCATTTCCCCTTATTTTTCTTGATTTTTTAAATTTTGAATGCAAAAAAATTGAAGAAAACAAACAAAAAGCAGTGTTAGATCACTTACCTTGCTTGATTTTGGCCTTTTTGGTTCGTTCTCCCTTCTTCTATCAATCCCACAGCAACTTGCAGACCTGGTTTTCAAGAGTGACAGTCAAAAAATGAAA
>VDFB02047230.1:245488205-245518049 GCA_007258455.2 Sequoia sempervirens | reverse complement strand
GAGTGGGAGAGGGTGGGAGAGAGGGTGGGCGAGAGTGGGAAAGAGTGGGAGAGAGTATAGACAAAGAGAGATAATAAATCTATAAAAAGCCAACTTTTTCATAACGTGAGCGCATTTTGAAGATGTATAGACATGACCATTTTAGAAAGAATGAATGAGTTTTGCTTTTTTTTTCTTTTAATATGTAATAACGCGAGTGTGTTATAAGGCGCTCACGTTATGGGCTCGTTGTGGCCGAGCCTCAGGCTTGGCACACAAAGCCATAACGCACACACATTATAACGCGCTCACGTTATAGCGTGTTCACGTTATGACTTTTCAAAACTTTTTTTTGAAAGTGGCCACAAATTTTCTACCCATCTCCATGCACCCGCCCTTAATTGTATAACGTGCTCACGTTATAGCGCGTTCACGTTATTACTTTTCAAAACTTTTTTTGAAAGTGGCCACAAATTTGCTACCCATCTCCATGCACCCACCCTTAATTGTGCCTTTTTATATTGAGTATAAAGTGAGTAGCAAATACATAAATCTGCTATTGCAGATTCTCTACATATCTTGCTGATTTACAACTATCTCAAAAATAAAGAATTCAAAGCTATTGTTTATAGACTTTACAATCTGTGTATGCACTACAACTATTTTTAGTAAATTAGCATTAGAAAACACTACAATTTAGAGTTCTATAATTTGGAAAAAATTCTCTAAGGTTCTTCCATATCTTGGGGAGGTATATATTGGGTAGGACATCATCAGCAAATGCCTCAGCCATGTTACATCTCTCTTTGGATCAACATGATCAATAGTTCCTTGCTTGGGTTCAGCTGTTGGGTCCTCTCCTGGAAGGTCCATTTCAGTTACTCTGTTTTTGCTAGTAGCTTCATTAACCTCCTTTTGAAGCTCTTCAAGCTCCCTGCAAAATATTCCTAGATCTTCTCTATTAACAGTTGTTGATCCTTCTCTTATGAAGTGTAAAATCTTGACCAATGAGATCTTTATGTGCACTGGAACCTGTATAGAAATACTAAGAAAAGTGAGTTTCTTGTGAGACTCAGTAAGTTCCCTCTTCGTTCCCATGAAATTATTCTCATTCCTCATTTTCCAAATATGCCACAATATTTCATTGGTTAGCCAATACCAAAGAAACTTACAATCTTTACTGATGTTAAAATTAAGAAAAGTAACTTCTTTCCAAAGGATTTTACCACAATTGTTCCAAACATCTAAATTGTGACAGAATAATCTCCATATTTCTTGAGCATAAAGGCAATAAAAAATAATATATTTACAGGATTCCAAAACCCTGCACTTGTTGCAAATTGCAACATCAACAAAATTAATTTTAATAGGAAGTTTTTGCAAGAGCACAAGCCATCTAAAGCAAGCCTTCTTAGGCTCCATGGAGTTATGCCAAACTAGAGCAATATTTTTTTCCACTCATTGTTATTCACGGTTAGTCCCCAGCAAGCATTCACATGATTAAGAACAAAATTGCCTTCTAAGATCTCATTATAAATTATTTTAGCCTTGACATTTTTAGCTTTGGAGCCATCACACCAAATAATGTCATTGGTAGGGTCAAGACAAGTATTAACATCAATCAAAAGGACTACATCACTACAAGCCTCCCAAAGCATAGAGAAGGTTCTATGGTTGGATGTGGGGAGGTCGAACTCAAATCTCAAAGCATTCCAAGATTTCAAGCCACCATTGGAGAGAATATTCCCAAAGGTCTTAATGCCTTTGCAGTTCCAACTTTTTGCCGAGAACCCTTGCAGTAGGGCAAGGGCTTTGCTGTTATGCTCTAGTTCCACCAAATAGAGCTAAAGGGTTGACATTTTTGATTATTTTTAAGGATAATATTACAAGTTCTCAGTTGGGCCTTGTGTTTTATTAGCTCCCAAGCCTTCCAAATGCTCCTAAAAATTGGGGAGCTTGCCAGCATCATGGAGTGATTATTGAGGAAGATATCACTTAGGGGGAGCAACTTCCATGTCTTGGCCTTCTTAGGAACTGCCCCTGGATATTATTTTTGATCAGAACCTTCCATGGTTCATTACCATTCAAATATTTAAGAACCCACTTAGCAGCCAAGGCAATGCCTTGAGTTTTTAAGTCCTTCAAACCAATGCCCCCTAGAGCTTCCAAAGGAAACACCAATCCCATTTTACCGAGTGACTCTTCCTTCTTCATTTTCCATCCGACCAAAGAAACTCTCTTATTCTCTTTTGAATTTCGTTGATTTGGTAGCTACAGAAAAACCAAACCGAGGTGAAGTAAACACTGTAGGAGGAGAGTAATTTTTGGTACACTTGTATTCTACCTGCCAGCGAGAGGTAGTGTCTATTCCACCTTGCAATATTTTTATCAATTCTATCTCTGACCCAGTTCCACATTTCCTTGAGGTCTAGGTTGACTACAAAGGGGATCCCCAAATACCTAACCAGCTTATTTGGGCCTCCCCATTGGAAGCCAAATCTAGTCAGCCAATCTGGGGGGGTTCTCTTTCCACCCAAGGAATGTAGATTTGGGTTTTGACAATCTTTCCCCAGAGGCTTGACAGTATAAGTCCAACTTTTTCATTAGAGATTCTAGATTGATTTGATCCATCTCAACAAAGAAGGATGTGTCATCTGCAAATTGTACATTCGTTAGCTCTGTATAGTTAGGAAGTCTGATACCCCTGATTTTGGGAGAGAAAGAGTTATCTTTTAGCAGATAAAAGAGAGCATCAAAGGCAATCACAAAGAGGGCTAGGGCAAGGGGACAACCTTGTCTAATTGATCTCTCTAGGTTATCACCTCTGAAAGTTTTCCATTAACCTCAACCTATGCTGAGGAATCTTTTAGGAGGGTGTTCACCATCTTGCAAAAGTTTTTGGGGAAACCAAAAGCTTGGAGAGTAGTCCTTAGAAAGTTCCACTCCACCTAATCATAAGCTTTTTCAAAATTGAGAAGAAGCATTGGTACATCTTTCCCAGACTGCTTGGCCCATTCTAGAGCTTCCTAGATCGTTATCAGATTTTCAAGAATATACCACCCTTTTATGAACCCTGTTTGAGTGTTGGTTATGAACTTTGGTAGAATATTGACCAGCCTTAAAGCAACAATCTTAGCCAAGATTTTATAGGAGACGTTTAATAAGGTAATTTGTCTCCAGTTCTTGACTAGAGACTTGTCTACTCCTTTGGGAATCAACTTGATTACTCCTCTATTTATATCCTTCCCAAGGGATCCCCTGCTTAGAGCCTCTTTATAAACTTGTAATAAATCCTCAAAGATACAATCCTTAAAGGATTTATAGAATTCAACAGGAAATCCATCACAACCTAGTGATTTATCATTGCTCATGGAGAGAATTTCCCTTCCAATCTCCTCTTTTGTAATATCTGCATCCAACATGGCTAGATCCTCATCTACAATCTTTTTTGGAATGAGGTTTTTAATGAGCTCTTGAGCCTTAGAATTGGCTTGTCCCCCATCCTTTGAGGTGAAGAGCTCTTTGAAGAAGGTGTGTAATTTCTCTAAGATCTCTTCTTGAGAAGAGAGCATATGTGAGCCATCCTAGATCTGACCAATTTTCTCCTTTAATTTTTTCTCCTTTAAGTAATTGAAGAAAAATTTGGATCCTTTGTCCCCACTCTTGAGCCAGTTCAGCTTGGATCTGATTTTTTCCCTTGCACTTTATGAGCTTGGAGATTCCTTAACCTTCTTTTGGCCAGGACAATTTGGTCACAAAGTAAAATATTCTCCAGATTCTTTTGCAGTCTTGATTTAGCCTCAAAAAAACTATCCTAGAGACCACTCTCTTCTTTCCTTCTATCCAAAGCTCTTTTCTTGCCAATTGTTTGGAAAAGTTTCCTCCATCCCTTCACATTTTTATTCCACCTTTCGATGTAAGAGAAATCCTTTAGCAACCATTTGTTAATCTCTCTAAGAGTTTCAATAGCATCTTGGCAATTAGTATCTTTTAATAAGCAAGTGTTGAGAATAAAGCTATCTTTCTTCTTTGTTCTTTCTGAACCATCATTGGAAGAGACTAGGAAAAAATTGATTGGATGGTGGTCAGAGAGGGAATAAGGACAAAATTGAACTATGAAACCATCACTATTTGGTCTATAAGAGAAAAAATCCTTATTGGCGTAGAACCTATCAAGTCTGCAATAGATCCTATTGCCTCCTTTCTGAGTGTTACACCACGTGAATCGAATCCCTTTAGAGTCCTTTTTGTTCCCTTGCAGAGGGTCTATCAACCTAAGCTTATTTTTGGTTCTCTACCAAAAATGCTTTTCACTTCCCTTCCAGGACATGTCCACTCCTCCCCATTTGTCTTCTGTTTGCTCAATCATATTGAAATCAACCCCCACAACCCAGGAGATAGCTTGTAGATTGGTCATCCATTGCACAATTTGATCCTTTCTCTGTAATCATTAGACGCATAAATTGTGCACACTCCAAAGTTCTCACCTTCTTTATCTAAGGTGACCCAAACCAATCTATTGCAGGGGGAGGAGCCATGTCCAGTGACCCATTGGGCCCAATGGTTGGAAATCAAGATGGCCGCTCCCCCTCGACCTCTCTCATGAGAGGTAGTAAATAATTTATAATAATTCCAAATAAATTTTAAGTTAGTTTCAAGGGTGAATTTGGTAGCCTTAGTTTCTTCGAGCATTACAAAATATTTCTCCTTCTCCTGATTAAGAAATCTTCTCAGAATATACTTGTCGGGATACCAACTGATCTGTAAACTAGGACGTTAAAGTTATTTGAAAACTTAATCCATTTACAGAATTATTCCCGATCGCAGCAGTAATGCATGGTTATGCGTCTAAAGCGATGAAATTATTACAAATTCACTTATTCCAGTTCAAATAAACATAACTTAGAATCTTAAAGAATCAAAATACTGAAGAAATAATGAGACAAAGAGAAAATAGGAAGAGCACACTTGATAACGGAGTTCGCTTAGGATGAGCTACGTCTCTGAGTCCGCTTCTCAATTGTAGGACCGCTTTATTAAGATTGCCAAACACAACAAGTGTTTTCTTATAAATCTCCAAGCTTGCAGAATCTGTGTGGACTCCTCTCAATCTCTCACTTACAAATTTACAATTTTTGGTGTAGAGAAACACCTTGCAAATACTCACTCTCTATCTCTGAGTTTCTGAATTCTAACACTTGAAAAATTATCAATATCCAACTCTCACCTCACACCCTCCTTTTATACAAAATAATAAGCCTAAATAGGCTTAACCAAAATAATAACAAAAATAACCCCTTTGCCAAAAATTACAATTCGTACACAATTTCTCTCTAACCCCTTTTGGCATTTGGTTAGGTGGGTTTAGTTTGTTTTGGCTTTAAAAAGCCATTTGTTATATTTTCGGCCTCAAATCTTTAACAAAAGAAACTTAACCCTATTTATATTTAAGAATTCCGCGGTGGCATGTTGGTGCATAGGCATTTTAGTAGGGAGTTGGTTGGGGGTTCCAACCCCGCCAACCACCTTTTAACCACATTCTACCGCCGAAAGCATAACAAAACAAAACTAAGCCAATATATAGTAGCGAAGAATCCGCTGGTGTAACGGCATACCGGCCGGCTTATCTCCACGGGGTTCATGGGTTTGAAACCTGCGGATGGCATTTTTTTGTTAAATAAAACAAACAACGAACTAACCAACGGAGAAAAGCATGGAGAAAGACACGTGTCCTCGCACGGAGACATCACATGTCGCGACCTGATTCGCTTCCGCTGTTGACATGTTCGCCAAACGAATGCCACGTGGCCTGATTTGATTCGCCGACAGAGCCACGTCAGCCGCACAGTCACCTACCAACTGTCCCACGTCATTGCTGACTCGGATGCCACCTGTCTGCCACGTCACCATGTACGGTATGCTGACGTCATCGTACGGATGACACGTGTCGAGCTCTAATTGGTCCACTTTGGATTTTCACATATTGCTGACGTCATCGTGTACGGATGCTGACGTCATATGTACGGATGATGATGATGTCATTGTACCTTCAAGTCCACTAAGTCAACCAGGAGCTTTGAATGGCCGTATTTTGCGCATACGAGCTCCGTTTTCGATGAAACGAATGCCGTCGGAATCGTCTCGACGAACACTTCAATTTGACGCCAATTTCAACAAATTTTGAGATGATCATTTTTTTCGCTTCTTGTCGGCCCCTGGTACCCGTTTGACTGGACCTTTGACCAAGCATAACTTCCACGTACAATCTCGTTTTGACGCGATTCAGGTTGCGTCGGGATCGTGTTAGCGAGCTCTTCGATCTGAGAACTATTTTCATTGATTCTCAGATCGTGAAATTTTGAGGTCTTCTCGATCCACCTAGATCACCAACCCCATATCTAGAGATGAAAATAATCTTCATTCTATGATAACATTGGGGAGTCATCTTGCCCACTTTTGAATTGTTCAAACATTTAGGAGCTTTTCCTCAACCTCCTATTTTTGGTAAAAGGATTGGAATACATTACTTGTTTCCTTCTTTTATTTTTGAGATTACAAATTTCTTTCCTCCAAGGGGTGTGATGCCATATTTCCTTTGGCCTCCTGTGGCCATTTCTTGGCTTTGGGGTAGTAGTTTCTCTCCCATAGTGATATCCTCTTCACTATTACAACCCAAGTTTTTGTAGGATCAAGAATTTTGGGGTTTTATGATTCTTTTTGAGGTTTGCAATTTGTTTCTTTTTGAGTCAGATCAGCTTTTTCTAGAGAGCCACCTGACTAAAATGAGCTTCCTAGTTTAAGGAAAAAGAATTAATGACAGCCTTTAGATGTTGAGTTTTTGAAGCAACCTCTCAAGGGCGGGTAGGACTAGCAAAGTTGGGGACAACAAAGGATACCCCCACCGGTCTATAGTGTGATACATCAAGAGAAAAGTTTTTTATTCTAGACCAAATTCATTCATCGGTCATCTCTCAGTTACTACAGTCGCTAGAGTACCGTTGAGCATCCTTTTTTCCTAGCCATCACTACTCATACCTTCAACTTCCCTCATTTGCCAAGATCCCATCGTGGAAAAGTCAATTAGTTTATAGATCTCGAAGTTACATAAATTGGAGGATCAATGTTATATTTTAGTCAAATCTTCCTCAATTCTTTGTCTTATTTTTTAATTGCACTGCGAAAGCATCTTTGAACAACAAGGATTATTAGCCAAAGACTAAACAAGAGAAAGGGTTCTCATTCCTGGAAACTCCACAATGATAGTGTGAAAGGTTCAACCTCTGAGATTCCCATCCCTATCCCAAGAAAGAGCCTCAAAGGATCATTGTGCCTTATTTTAGTGTTGTAGAGTGTATTTATTTTATACTTTCACACTCTATTTAGGGTTCCCACTAATTGAGGTTAATTTTCCTTAATTGGCCCCTTTAATTCAAATCCAAGCCTAATTAATCACATTTTTGAAGAGGAAACCCAACATTCATTAATTCCTTTACATAACACTTCATATGAGCAATGTGTGTCCTAGGTGAGGACCTAGAGGTCCTCGCTAGAATAAGGACCCTAATTTAAATTATATTTAATATTTTCAAATCCATGATTCACTGTACCTTGTGATATTTGGGTAAAAGTACAAAGTCAGGTCACACTTTTGGCCAACTTATCATCACAAGTGAATTTCAAGATTTATAACTTAAAAATCAACTTTGGTCAAACATATGATCTAGTAAGATTCATTCTAGATAAGCTAAATATGTCCAACACTTTTCCAATTAAAATTGTTGGCTAAATGCATATGTAGCACCACTGAGGCCCATTTACTAAAAAATGAGATTATTTAGAAAATTTAATGTTTCAACAACTCCTACTCATATAAATAACATTTTTTAAAATGTAAAAATAGCCTTTTGTAGATCCATAAGTGTACTTTTTCAAATATATATTTATTTTAATAGTTCAACTATTATATATATAAATATATTTTTAAATTTTTTAACTAAAATTAGGTTATCAACACAAAACATTAGGTTGATTATTATGTCAAGAAAATACTCAAAATTATTAATTTTTTTTTTAAATATGATGCCCTAGATAAAAGAATCTAGATTAAGATAGTATAATTTATTTTCTATTTTAGATAAATATTTAATATAAAATTTGATGTCGAAAGGGAAAACCAACGCTTTAATACTCATACATTTAAAAATATATATTTATAAATTATGTTGCAAAAATAATATCCATGCCCTAAAGTTTCAAGTTATATATATATATAAAAATTTAAGGAAAAAAATAAAATTCTACTATATAAAGCTTGACGCCTCATGTGATGTCATTTTTCAAGATTTTATCAACAACTAAATTATAGTATTAATTTATAAAAATATATTCAAATATTTTTTAATTTTGTCAAAAAATACAAACAAAAATATTTTAAAAATAAACATTTTATTCATTTTACATCATTTGAAAATTAAAAAAATTTATGCCACTTTCTAGTGATTCAAGTTTCAAATTTAGATCAGTGTTGGTCGGTTCCTTTATAAAAGTGTGGCACAACTTTGTACTTTTACCCATTTGAATTTTGGGAAATTAGAGATAAATTACTATAAATACAAGGTTATTTAATCAAATCAACATTACATTTTTGAGAGATAAATTACAAGAGCCAAGATTAAATTGTCAAGAGCATTCAAGGGGAGATTTCTTCATCATTTGTTGCAACATTCAAGATTGATTCATCATGTCAAGGCTATGTTCAATCATGTATGTTTTTGGACCTCACATTGTGATGTAGGTTTGAAGAATTCAAGTCAAAGATTCAAATCAAGATTCAAGCATCGAGTTCAACATCCATTGAAGCCATTTCATGCAAGATCGACATCAAGATTTCAGTCCATCAAAGGTTCATCCAAGGGTTTGGTGAGTTGTGACATAGAGTTGTTCATTTATCGTTCCTTTCATGCCACTTTGTTTCATTTCAAGGTTTAATTACCAAAATGGGGTTTGACCAAGGAAAACCCCCATTCACCAAAAACAAACATTTTCCCCTTCTCTTTGTGTTTTGTAGATTTGCAAGTTGAAAGGTTGAAGGTCTCAAAGTTGCAAAATTGTCACCTTTGTTGTCATCTAATGGAAACTTAGATCCTAGATTTATTTTTGATTGTCTGACGATGAAAATGGGGAATCTGGAAGTGAAGAAACATGAGCAAAGAACCAAAAAATTGATTTTGAAGAGCCTTGTCCCAGGACCCATTCGCCATAAGGTGAATGAGTCCTTAGAGAACTTTTGAAAACACCATTTTATGAGAGGTACACAACATTTATCCCTTCCAAATCTGCCAAAAACTTTGTAGGGTCCATTAGTTTTATGTTTAATCTTCTAAACCCAATTGATAGATTGCATTTTGGAGTTTATTTGCTATTTTTAATCTTTCTCCCCGAAGTGTTGTTTTACCTAGACTCTCGTCCTAACACATAAGGGAAATTGCAAGATTCCTCAAAGAATTTACTCACCTATGGGTTGAAAGTGGATTTTAACTTGAGGGATCTCATTTCCTCAATGGAATATAAGAATAGGTAGGTTCATTCAACCCATTTTACCCTTTCTATTTATAGTAAGTTTGATGAAATATTCCAAATTTAGTATAAAACGCTATGTGTTTGAACCCTACCTCATTTTTCTATGTTTTAGTAAAAGGTGGTTTCTAGCCTCTACTTTTTTGAAATCGAATAAAGGAAATCAATTTGGTAGTTAGGCTATTATGTTCCTATTAATCATTTTGATAAACTCATGTTTTGGATTGATGATATCTCTAACGAGCAGCTATGGATCTGCAACAACCACCTTCTAGCTCACCAATAATCTAATCCAAAACATCTTTCTAGTGGTAAGGCTTGGAGCATCATGGTAAGAGTCTTTAAAGCCGAAGGTAACATTATAAATCCCACTTAGAGTAGGTAAGTGTCTAGGGAACCAAATCCATTAATGCATGGAGCTAATCAAGCTTTCACTCGAAGCTAAAATACTTTGTCATGATAATGTTTGGTCCATTGAAAATATGTTCATTATGGAACACTAAAATTGGCTACACAATGAGATATTGGAAAATTAAGAGCTTTGGGGTGAGACTCATCAACTTAACATGATTAGTATAATATTGGGTCGTAAGAAATATGGTCCATAGATCATGATTGATGCTATTTCAAATTTCAGAATTGCTATTACCAACAATTCTAGTTTTCCCTACATACAATTGACCTAGCCATAAATAATTTATTAAGTACATAAAGGATACATTTTCCAGCTATTGTCTTTGATGAGGCATTTCCCACTAGGATAGAAGATGGTTTCCAACACCCACAATTATGATAGGGAAAAAGAATGCAATGTTGTAGCCATGATATGGAGAAATTATCTTGGAGGATTCACTTCTTGAGAATATAAGTGTAAACACTCCACCCCCTTAGATCTATTTGGGAAGAAATTCAGAGCAATATATAATTGTTACTTTTACCTATTAACACATGTATGGTTTGGATGGAGCCATCCTTCAAATGGTACAACTTGGGGCATCATGATAAGAAACTTTGGGATCCAAGCCATAAAAGAGACGGGTTTAGTAGTTGACATTCATTAGTTATATTTAATTATGAAGCTCAATACTAAGAAGGGATGCAAGATAAATGAGGTAGTGTTTCAAAGCATCATGGATGGAGGTCTGCTCATGAATTCATTTTTAGGGAGGTCATCAATTAAAGGATCTCATTGGTAAGAAATAAAGAAGAGACATAGGGAAGGTGTCTTTCAAATGGGGAAATTTTTGGTCACAATACAAAGGTACCTCAAGGATTTTCATAAGATTAATGGAAGGAGCCAAAATTTTGATTTGATTGCACAAAAATAGAAACCATGTATAAGGGGAGGAAGTGACACACATATTGCAATCAGGTTGCAAAGGAAACATGGAAAAAATTGAATTCCACATTATTTTTAGTTTTGGAAATTCTATGATCATTTTGAGTCATTTCATGGCATCATTTACAGTCACATAGGTGTTCTCAGTTGTGGGGCTAAGTAATTTTTAGTTTGGTCTAGTTATTGGATTGTTGTCAATTTTTGTAAGGGTGCTTTAAGCCTCTATATTTCTAACCTTTAGAAGAAGTACCAATTGCTATACCATTCTTCTATTGTTTATTTTAATGTCCACCCATGGTAAAATGATTTAAGAGGAGAATTTCACATGAAACCTAGGGTAGCACCCCATGAGAAATGAGACATTTGTATAAATTATCATCAATAAGGCATGAGAGGGATGAGTGGCGATGAAGGGTTATCATCATATGATAGCGGAACCACTCCAATGATAGATATGGGCCTACTTTATAACTCTAACAAATTTCTATCCCTAATGATATTGTCATCATTGCTATGAACCACTCCATTACTTTAGTGACACTCACACAAGTTGTTTTGCAAGGTTTTTGTTGTCACATAAAATTGTACCCTACTGAACAGAGTTCAACATTCTAATGAGACAATGGAAATAACCTCAAGGTGTGGGACCTTGTGCAAATGAGGTTGAATATCAGGAGAAGGTTGTTTGCCTCTTCTAATCTAAGTGCAAATGTGTTGGTCTAACCCAACACATGAAAACCTATCACTACTCTATTCTAACAGCTCATAAGGAAAAGAGATAGAAAGAGAACTTGAAATGAAAATGAAGGTGATACACCAAGATATAATTGTTGCTTCTTTGCTTTAGATTTCTCAATACATCAAAAAATCAACTAAAACACACATCTAGACATGAAGGTAAAATGTTTTACTCAAACATACAAAAAATAGTTGTGACAATAGCTAAATTTTATTAATATAAGGCATAAAGCCACACTTTACAATGGTAGAATGTAGAGATACAGTGTCTGCAAAAGAAAATTGTGAGAGGAGCCCATAGGAAAAAAAACATGTAAAAAGAATACAAGTGTTTCCTTTATAATTCATGCATAACTTAGTTGATCCCAACCAAAACCCAACCCATCTAGGGTTAATAGCAATTAGGAGATATGATCAAGGAAATATTTTCTCATGACATCTATGCTAGAAAGAGATCCTAGAGAAACCAAGACTTGCGTGCCATATCCCTACCATAAATATTTGCTTGAAAATGCATCCAAATCCCCCATAAAATCATGGATATGAGGATGAATCCATCATAAGGGACAAACCAAAAATAATAAATTAGTATGGGCACCACAAAATCCACTTGCAAAAGTTAGAGAATGTATTTAATGTTGTCCCTGAAGCCAAACATTCAAAACAGGTAGCTAAGGAAGTGGTTCAAGCATTAACATCACCTAGAAAACACACCAAATCTACTAAAAGGTTAGGGCATCGAGCCTGGAAGAAAACCTTTGGTATACATTAAATGGTATGGAACCATGAAAAAGAGCACCTTGATCAAACATCGGGTGTTGGGCTTGCTTCATATTACATACTCATCATCAACATCGACATTGGGCTTCGGGCACCAGAGATGAGGCTTACCACTTTTCTAAGCAAGAAAAATCAAAGGAGGAATGGGAAAACATCAAAGCTTGAAAGGAAACCTTTGGATGTTAGGACCTTAGGAGGGAGACCTAAGGCTTAAAGAAGAGAAGGAAAGAAGAATTAAGGAAGAAAATGAAGGAAGATGGAACTTTTGGGCATCGGGCATTGGGAGGATTCTTTATGTCATACTTGCAATGGAGGTAAAGGGTTAAGGGGAAGACCAATCCCTGATGCCTGAAAAACAAACATTCAGTTGATTTACAAAAACCACATGAAGAATTTAGGGTCGAAGGGTAGACTTACCTCTCACCACAAATAAATTAAGAGGTAAAGGGAAAGGCCGAAGTCTAACCCACAAAACATCAACACTTAGTTGATTTTCAGAAGGAAGGGAAATGGAAAGAAAGGGAGAAGAAGAAGGAGATCAAGGCGATAGAAGAGGGATGCAAGGAAGTAAGCAAGCAACAACCCAAAGGCTCAAAAACTTAGGACTTAGCCAATTTTAGGAACCCTTCAAGGAGAATTCATGCAAGATGGCCCATGTAGGATCTCTTAGATCAGTTATCAATTATGGGTCATCCAAGGGTGGCATGAAATTTCAACATTTTTGGAAATTTCTGCGAGATGTTTTTCTACTAATCATAGAATCCAATGGCCTTAATAGTCCATTGGGCACAAAGTAATGAAGGAGAATTACAAAAATAGGCCTCCCAATGGGAAAAAAAAACATGTGCAAGCCTGCACTTGGAGAAAAGTAAGAAATATAGAACATACATTCCCTTAAGGAGAATGCAGGGTGTGCAAAATCACTCCATGGAAAGAAAAATAAAAACTAATATGTACATGAGATCAACTAAAATAAGAGGAACATTACAAAAAAATTACTCTAGCAAAAACAGATCCTCTAAAAGAGGTTATCCCCTTCAGGTTGAAACTGTAATCTTCATCCATTTGCAACCATTGAATTAAACCACTTGAATGCAAAGAGTTGCATAATGAATCAACTTGGTGAAGAATCACCTCATTGTAGACCTTGTCCTTGGATGACAACCATATGATACAAGTGTCAGATTTATCTAACAGTTAAAACTTAGGAGAGAAAATAGTAGCATGGGGAAGCTTCTCTGAAAACAAGTCAACATCAAATGGAGAACCCTCTGCAAAGAAAAATAAATCTCCTTACACAAGTTTGGGCCACTATTATAGTCATTGGCCTTCTCAAATAAATGTTGCTCACAAAATTCCCCCTCAAGTTCTTCCTCATTTATTTTCATGACAAGGTTGCTCTTGATCTCATAGCAATTTTCCCCCTCCACACTTGATGGCCACTTATAAAAACCTCAAGTTTATAGCCTAAAATATCCACCACATCCCTTTGAGTTTCTATGAGGCTGGGAATAGGGGTGCTCTCTTCAAAATTATAAAATATGCTTAGATCAAAATCCCTTACTTCAATAGGTGAATCAAATTGAAAAGAATTGCCTAACTCATCCATAAAGTAACCAGGGACCTCCTCCACATGAGTAGTAGGTTCATCAAAAACACACTCATTCCCTTGATCATGCAAGGTAAAATTCATGTTTACGGGACTAGTAGTGTAAGGCTCAATATGATCCTTTGTAAGTGGCTTACTAATTTTATTTGGATTCCCTTATTCTTTAGGCTGCATTGGGTTGATCAAAGGAGTGCCATGCTCCTTTTCAAATACAACCTTTTAGTTGATTATGCTCTTTTAAAGCTTGTTGTAGTAGATCCCCTTGAGGTGGTACAAACAAAGCATCCAACATGGTGATATTCAGGTTATCCTTCTTCATTTGATCAATTGCATTGAAAGGGGGCTGACTAACCTTAGGTGGAACCTTTGGAACAAACAAACCCAAAATTTCTAATTGGATGAATTGAGGTAGCTCCACTATCCTATTGCTCTTACTAGTAGGCTGATCTAATAGTAGAACTACATTTCTACCTATTGTTTTAGCAACTACAATATTTTGAAATGGTTGGGATGATGATGCTTGGCCCATTGTGTATGAAGCACAATTGCCCATTGCTCTCCTTTTTGATTGGGTGTCCTAAGATATTTGATTCACACCAAAGAATTCCTCTTGATTCTAGCTGATAAATTTATAGTCTCCCTGCAAGTGATCATGCTTGCCAACAACTATTTGGTTTGCATTAAATTGTTACCCTGATGTGGAGGTCTCATTTTGAGCCACTAGAGTTTGCACAAACTCACCATTTTGACAAGCATTTTGGTCATGAGGCTGATTGCATGGATAACACCAATCATGTTCTTGAGCTAGATTGTTTTGAGTTGAGACGAAGGCCTTTAAAGTGTTGGTAGTGGCAGAATTTACACCATTTTAGGGTTTAGCATAATTCCATCAATTTTTCCCTTGATAAGGCTACCTATTTTGTTGGTAATTTTGACCTTGAGGCTAATAAGTTCTATTATTTTGAGCTTGTTGCTTCTTTTCTATTGCTAACTCATTATTCAACCTTTGGATCATGTTTCTTATTTCTTGCAGCTCCTTTGGAGATGTGGCTGGAATAAATGGTTGAGAAATTGTAGCCACTGGAATAAGAGCCATTGTGGGTTGCTAAGGAAGCTCTAGAAATAAAGGTATTGGTAGCTTGTGAGCTATATTCCTAGCCTATATCAAGCAATTTTATTCCCTTATGATAAAACTTCCCATAGATTGAATAATAACAACTATATCACTATTAAGAGCCCTTAAGAAATAAAGGAAAGCATATTCAAGAGAAGGCTTCACTAGGACAGGGATTCTATTCCAAGTCCTCTAGATTCTATAGTTTAAGTCACTCATAAACTCATGAGGTGCCCTCTTAATTATTTTCAGTTGTTCTATTAGGGACAAATGGTCACTTTTATCTTCAAAATACTTGCATAATTTCTCACCTAACTCATCTGCGCAATTGTGAATGGAGTTGGGTGGAAATCCTCTTTACCATTGCAATGCTTTACCCTTAAGGGAAGTGGTAAGAAACCTAACAACCACATTTTATTCTATTACATCATGCACTAAGCATATATTTTCCACATCTAGGATGTGCTCTTCTAGGGTTGTCAATGTTTCACCAGTGAAATGAGGGATGATTTTGAGCGTATTGATTGGTATATCATTCATTTGGGCTAAAATTAAAGGGCTTCCACCACTAAAAGATACAAAGGGTTGATTCTTGGGTGAATCTGGATATGGAATAAATTACAATGTGTATGAGAAACAAGAGTTCTAGCTTGGGAAAATCTACCCACAAGTGGCATAGATTAAGCTCTAGGAGATGGATCTAAGCTTCTATTTCTCCTAATAGGAAAGAAAGACTATCTAGCATTTCTTCTTTTTCTAGAAGCAAAAGATGGTAGTTGAGTATATTGGAAGTTATCTCTAGAAGATTCTCTTGTTTGAATTTGAGGCATGAATGCATAGGTATGATTTGTAACCAAGAGTTCTAGGTAGCAATTGAGTCATCAACTTTGATGTAGAGTACTCCTTTGATCGTAGAGTCGCTAGGTAATTTTTTTGAGAGCCTCTTTAAGATTGGAATATTGAGAGAAATGCCATTCTCTCAACAAGATGATCTGAAATTTATTCATGTCCCACCGAGCATGCCAAAAACTATTGTCACATAAAATTGCACCCTACTAGAAACGAGGAGTTTAGTGATCTAATGACACAATGGAAATAACCTCAAGGTGTGGGACCTTGCACAAATGAGGTTGAACCTCTAGAGAAGGCTGAATTCCTCTTCTAATATAAGTGTAAATTTGTTGGTCTAACCCAAGACATGAAAACCTATCACTATTCTACTCCAATCACTCACAAGGAAAAGAGATAGAAAGAGAATATGAAATGGAAATGAAGGTGATACACCAAGATACAATTTGTTTCTTCTTTGCTTCATATTGCTCAATTTATACCAACAAATCAACTAAAACACACATTCAGATATGAAGGTCAAAAGTTTTACCCAAACATGCAAGAAATAATGGTCACAATAGCTAAATTTAATTAATATAAGGTATAAAGATAGACTGTACAATTATAGAATGTAGAGATATAGTGTTTGTAAAATAAAATTGCGAGAGGAGACCAAAAGAAAAAACATAAAAAGAATACAAGTGTTTCCTTTATAGTTCATGCATAACTTAGTTGACCCTAACCTAGCTAGGGTTAGTAGTTAGGAGATACTATCAAGGAAAGATTTGCTCATGAAATCTACACCAAAAAGAGATACCAAGACTTGCACACAATACTCCTACCATAAATATTTGCTTGAAAGTGTGTCCAAATCCCCCATAAAATTAGGGATATGGGCATGAATCTATTAGAAGGGAAAAAGAAACAACAATAAATGAGTATGGGCACCCCAAAATCCACTTGCATAAGTCAGAGAATGCATTTAATGTTGTCCCTGAAGCCCAAAATTCAAAATAGGTTGCTGAGGAAGTGGTTCAAGCATTAATGGTGTCGCCCAGAAAACACACCAAATTTGCTAAAAGGTCGAGGCGTTGAGCTCAAAAGAAAGCCTTTGGTATGCATTAAATGGTCTGTAACCACAAAAAAGAGCACCTTCATTGGATGTCAGGCATCAAGCCTGCTTCATACTACATACTTATCATTGACATCAACATGGGATTTGAGCATTAGAGATGAGGCTTAGTACTTATCATTGAGGAAGGAAAAGTGGAGGAAAGGGAGAACACCAAATCCAAAAAGGAAACCTTTGGATGTTGGAGATCAAGGGTCAGGCTTACATCTTACTGCTTACTACAAAGAAGATGGAAGAAGGATGCATGAACGCTGATGATCGAAAGAAGTCATCAGACATCGGGGCTCGGATGGAGGGCTTACCTCTTACCATAAAAGAATGTAAGAGGTAAAGGGGGAAGCCTAATGTCTGATCCCTAACAAACCAACACTTAGTCGATTTGCATAAATAGACCTCAGGAGGGAGACCTAAGGCTTAAAGAAGAGAAGGAAAGAAGGCTTAAGGAAGAAAACAAAGGAAGATGGAACTTTTAGGCATCGAGAATTGAGAGGATGCCTTACACCATGCCTACAATGAAGGTAAGGGGTAAAGGGGAAGACCAATCCTCGATGCTTGAAAAATAAACACTTAGTTGATTTTCCAAAAGCACATTAGGAACTGAGGGTTATAGGGTAGGCTTACCTCTTACCATAAAGAAGGTAAGAGGTAAAAGGAAAGGCCGAAGTCCAACTTGTGAAACATCAACATTTAGTTGATTTTCAAAATTAAGGAAAATGGAAAGAAAGGGAGAAGAAGAAGGAAATTGAGGCGATAGAAGAGGGATGATAGAAGAGGGATCTAGGTCTGATTGACTCACCTGGGAGGTTGTAAGTCAATCTATGCACCTTGTTGATTTGCATCTTAATGAAATTATAGAAATGATGACCCACATTTGACCCTAAGCTTTAGAAGCTAAGTTTAAGGTCACCACATTTTTATGTTTCATTTTGGTGAACCTGACATTTGACATCATAACTTTTTGATTTGGTAGTCTTTCAAACCTTAGATCTAGGTTTTGCATCATTATTTTTTGTATTTCTCACATAGGTTTTACATCACATTGTGTTTTTCATGTAGGGTTGCATATTGCAACAATATTGCATACATATTGAATCATAGGTTGCATTAAATAGTGTGTTTCAGTCATTTAGATCATATTTTCATTTCAAAATTGCATATAAAAAGTGCCATTTTGTTTCAAAATTTTCATACCTTTGCATTGATTTTTTTGGAAAAGCATACACTATCAAACCCGTGTGCATATAGGAACATTAACCTTAAACATCAATCTCAACATTCAAATTTTGAATTTTTAGAACCCTGAACAAAGACTCAATCACCCCTAGGTGACCCTATCCTTGTTTAGGTGCTTAAACAAGCCCTTTCACACTTTTCTATCTCTATCTTCTTAATTGCATTGTACTTGCATGTCCCTATTTTGAAATAATTAACTATATGTTTTCAAAGAATTTTTCATTTAGTTCAATTAGTGAAAGAAAGTGCATTGTTTAAAATCAAAATTTGCATTCAAAATCATTACTTTTAGGTCTTTGCATATTACAAGTAGCTAATTATTACATTTCAAATCTAAAAGCATTCACATTTGTTGAAAAATATTCAACATCATTGCATAATTGCATCTTGCATCAAATTGGGATACATTAAGAAAATTATAGAAATTTATTTACTGTTTCAGCTATTTGCAAGTATAATCAAAATTCTTAAGCAGTTTAGTTTTTCTAGTCAAACTTCAAACTTTTAGAACCCTTGACTAGGTCCCATATTCCCTTCGAAAATCCTATCTTGTTATCTAGGTATCAGTCAACTTTCTATGACAAAATATTCTCAAGAAACTCTGTCCGAGGTTGCTATTTGAGTTCTTTTCACCCATTTTTTAACAATCTGAACCTTATTGTAAAAGTGTCACCATGGAAATGTGTGTTGGTAAAATTTGGATGTCCTTGAAATCCTTAGTTTATGCTTCAAGCTGTGTGTTTGGTGATGATAATGCTTTGAATAATTACATTCATGATACACTTTATCCTATTACAAGTTTTTTGTTATAGGTCAAGATGAAGAGAGCATGCATGAGTTCATACAACGATCCTTGCATAACCTTGAAAATAATGCAACATTTTATCCCTCAATGAAACAACTTACAACTCCATACCAATAGCATCCTACCATGCCACCACTTGAAGAATTCAATTTGTTACTTCCAAAAACTAAACCACAAGCCATACCTCAAATAATATTCATAGAGAAATCTATTCAAAACAATAACAAGGGAAGTACACACCTATCAATCCTCCATCGTATGAGCATAATGTTACAAACACATACATTGATTTGGAATAAACTTTTGGATAAGGCTTTAGGATCTTGAATTTAGGCAAGGATGTGACATCAAAAATTGAACATGAAGTCCATTCCATTTTGGAGCAAGCACCATTAGAAGATACTAAGGTATTAGGTTATCAAGATCCTTCACCTCCACATTGGATAGTTGGTTAATCAAGTAAGAAACACAAGCCTTATAAACTTAAGAAGCTACCATTTTTGCATACTATAACCAAAACTAAATAGACCTTACAAACACTTCTTAACCTAGGGCTTATAACATTACCACCTATTCATGAACGAGAAGATAAGAAAGGAAAGAGTATAAACATTTCCTATTGTGCATACTATAAAACACTTGGGCATATTACTGATAAATATTGTGCTTTAAAGAAGGTATTAAGTGAAATTGATCCTTATGCAGATCAATATGAACATGTCATAGATTAACATCTTTTTTAATCCTTGCCATGTGATAGTTGTAGTATCAAAACTATGATCACTACCACATGTATTAGATGTAACTATGCATACCATTTTTCTTGCAAGGAGTTAGTATCATATCATAATCCATTTGTCTCACCTTTTTCCTTATACTCAGGGCACAAAGTGTTAGGTAGCCTTTCCCTAGGTGTATTCCCTCTTGGGATTCCTATTTCTGTCCTTAAAACATTAGTAAGTAAACTAACATTTTAAGGGGGGGAAAATAGTCCCTTCTTAGTGATGGTAGGATACATCTCCTAGGAAGTGTGACCTTGTCAATCAAAGTGTGGTCTTCTTAATCCATGTGATGTGTCTCCTTTGTGGTGATATTAGGATTGATGTCTCATAAGAGTGTGACCTTTCTTGGAATATGATGCTCCTCATGGTGGTTATACTATGGTTGGTATGCCCTAGGGTTGATTTTCTATCCGTTGACTAGTTCTCTCTTGGTGGTGATATCACGTGTGATGTTCCTATGGTGCAACCTTCATGTATTAAACAAAAACCCTTTGATCATTACCTTTTGTGGTGATGTTATTACAACATCCCTTGAGGCTTTAAAACGTTATCATATTCATCCTTCGTATCATTAAAATTTAGCATATTCATTCCCTGTGATGTTAAAAATTAGCATATTCATCCCCTATGACGTTAAACCTTGGAATTTTTGCTTCACTTTGTTCATGGGAGTTGAACTTAGTGTAGCATTGACATAACATCTTGTGGCACCTTATCAAGGTTATCAAGGAGTATAACTCTTGGTATGGTTGTTATGGTAACACCTTGTAGACCTAGTGTGTGTTTCTCATTTTTCCACTATGTTATGAGCACACCGTGTAGACCTAGTGTGTGTCTCTCATTTTACCTTGTCTTGGGGGCTCACCTAGTGAATATCAGACTTCATTGGCATGTGTGTCTCCTAGTTTATGATTCACCTAGAAAATATCAGACTTTGCTATAGTGTGATTCATGAACTCCTTTTAACATGGCCACTTAGCATGATATAACTTGCTTGCCAATGGAGCCATGTGTTTCATGAGTGATGTGGCATAACATAGCTTGCTAGTCCTTATGGGAACTATTTATTCAATGAAATGTTTGGTATTTCAGATAGTTTAAAGATTCAGGTCTCTTTACCTTATCGACTCAAATCCTTTTAGTACTAACCTTGTGTTTTGTCTGTATCTTTTGAGTGTTTTTGTTATGTTTTTGTTGTGTTTACATCATGTTTGTGTTCATTTTATTCTCATCTATATGTTATGTCATGTTTTTCTCATTATGTATGCTTCATGTTTTCCAATGTACGTATGTTAGTATATGATTTATTTCCTTATATCATACATACAGATATGTTCCTTCGTGATTATGTTGGTTTTCCATGGGATCTTGATCTTGGGGGCTTGAGAGATCTCTCCTCGGATCCTTTGTCATTCCATCCTTCAACATTTGTACATTTGAACCCCTCTTGACATATTTATCTACTTTAGTATGAGTTTGAGTGTAAGTTCATACTCTCACTAAAGTGAAGGCTAACTGTAGTGTAGAAGATTGTATTCCTTAGAAATTTCACATTATGTTTTGCCCCCCTAAATTATTGGACTTAATTAAGCTTCTAATTTTCCAAATTATGCATTCCAAAGACCAATTTTTACCATTTTCCAAAGAAGGAAAAACATTAAACAATTGCATTCAAACATTAAATTATCCCCAACTTTGAGTGTCTTGGACTTTTGGACCAAGACCCAGTCACCCATGGGAAAATGGGCCCCCCTTCTTAGCCAGGACCCAAATTTAAATATGTTTTTGGTGGTATTTTAATATCTAAAATTCAAATATGAAGTGTCAGATTTTAGAATCTATTTTTTGGTAAATTGGATAGAAACCTATAAATACCTAGTCTTTTGATCATTTGAAATCTAAGCAACATTAACATGCAACCAAGAAAAAATACTATTGTCAAGAGCATTATTGAGAAAGTCAAGAGTAACATTATCAGAGTTCATTGCAACATTATCATTATTTCATTTCAAGGTTTAATTACCAAAATGGGGTTTGACCAAGGAAAACCCCTATTCACCAAAAACAAACAATTTTCCCTCTCTTTGTATGGAAAAATTTGCAGGTGAAGAAGGATTGAAGATTTATCAAAAGTGCAATCTTATAAAGTTGTAAAAGTTGTCATCAAAGTTGTCACTTGGCCACAAAATCTTACTTGCAAAATTTATTTTTGACTTTCCAACAGTGAGATCTAGAGCAATTAGGAGTGTAGATCCAGGAATATAGGATTGCAAAATTATACTTTGGATCCCTGTAGTAGGACCTATTCACCCTAGGGTGAATCTATCCTAGGAGGACACCCAACACAAAATTTTGGTGAGTGGTACACATCAACTTATCCTTCTCAGATCTACTATAAGTTTTCTATTTTTGATTGTGTCATGCTTTAAATTGATGGTTCAAATTTCAAATTGCATAAATAAGTTCATTTAGAATTTTTAGTTTTTCTCCCCAAAGTGTATTTCAAGCATATTTACCTTGTCTTGTCATAAGGAAAAATAGCCAAGATCTCCAATATGGTTGACTCACCTAAGGGTTGAAAGCTAATTCTACCTTTGGAGATCTCTTTTTCCTAATGAAACAAGAAAGATAGGTGCATACATTATCCATTCACCCACTTTACATCACCTAATTTTCCTTTGTTTCAAGTTGACGTCAAGAAAAAATAGAAAACAACCTTTTCCCTCTAATTTTTTTCTAAATAGACAACTTCAATATCTAGTGCATGGATTTTTTTTTTTTTAAATTTTAATGTATATTTTCCATGTAATAACATGTTAAAGTCAAATATACAAAAAATTGATAGTTTTCATTTGACATCAACTATTGTCTATTTTTTTTTTATCCTTTTCAAAAAAATAAATTATAACCTTTTGGTGAAGATTCTCTACTCTAGTGCACCATATATTTTTCAAAATTTTTAATATGTTTTAGTATTTTTTAATTTCTAATTCTATCCTTATTTTTTATTTTAATATGTTTTAGTATTTTTTAATTTCTAATTAGCCTCATTTTTTATTTCAACAATCTACTTGCATTATTTTTTAAAAATATTAAAAAATATATATTTAGATTCTTCACTTTGAGCTCTACAAAAAGGTATTTTTATTCTTTTGAAAAAAAGTCATTCTAATTGAAGAAATATCATGTTCAAGTGGAAAGTTTAAGAAATTTATGAAAAATATGAGGTGATTGCCAACAAGGATGCCGCATAGATAGTTTTGGGTGAAAGGGTTTTCACCTTGTAAGAGAGGGGGACCAACCACGTCAAGGCTTCAAGTCATGGAGAGCCGAGAGTAGAGGGCTGCCCTAACTTACCTTACTCTAAAGGGATGAGGATCAAGAATGAAGAACACCGTGACATGCTTCTGTCACTCTATAGACCCGAAGTTCAGGTTTGGGCTAAGTGAGTTGGTTTTTGGAGTCAATACTGCACCTCAGACAACTCTCTATCCAAGGATGATAGTGTGGTTTTGGGATGATAGCATGGCGTGTTGGTGTCTCTCTGGCACGCTAGTGTCCGTGTGAACAAAAAGTGAAAGTTGCAATAAAGAACAATAGAAACCTACTAAAACTACCTAGCTGACTAATCTTAATGAAATAAACAAAGTAATAAGGTACAAAAAGTAAAGACAAAGATGATAAAGCAAGTAAATAAAAGCTAGAGTGATGAAGATTATCTCACAAAAGTCCCAGTTTGTCAACTAGCTCCACGCACATGCCCACCTACACACAAGTAAGAAGGGAAAAATTGTTAGGGCTGTATAGGGGCTTGCCTCAGTTAGACCCCTATTTTGGTTTTTCGACCTCCATGAATAGCCAGAAAGAAACATAGTAGAATATGCGATAAAGAAAGTAGAAAGAAAGATTGTTGAACACTACAAAAAAATATTGTAATACTCTATCAAATCACAAAGGAGAGGAGAAAAGCATTACCACCTCCACCTAGAGGCTCACTAGCCAATGAAGGGAGAATGCAAGGTATGGACTTGACAAAGTCACCATAGTCATAGTAGCGATGAAGGGAGGTATCACAAGACTCCAAGCCCTCAAATTCTATGACTGCCTCACACTTGTGATGTGGAGTTGATGGAGTATCAATGCTGCTACAATGCTCACAATGAAATGCTAGAATGCTACTTGAGAGTGTGAAGAAGTGAATGAACTGCTAAGAGGATGTGAAAAGAGATGAAGTGATTGAATGAAGAATGTTTTTGATGGTGGGATGAGAAGGAATAAGCCATTTTTGAGCTAGTTGGTCAAAGATGGACATTATAATTCAACCCCAATTAGGTGTGTAATTATTTTTCCAACTTCAGACGCGATAATTTGTTAGGGACAACAAAACACCGCGCAGATGTCCACATGCCACACTTGTATCTCCAAAAAATATTCTCTTACTAAAACACAAGACAAATTCCAAGTGGATAGAAGGTAGGTGGGTGATGAGGAACTTCACCTTCGAATTTGATTTTCTAAGATGAGGGTATGCGAAAGGGGATTTTTCTTAAGGGGTGAAAATTCACTCCTATACACACCTAAACCCTTTCACTTGAAACCCCTTCAATAAAAAAATTACATGCAAATTGAGTCACATTTTAAAGCGACAAAGGGAAAAATTTAAATTTTATAGTTTCACCCAAAACTCTATATGCCACGTATAGGCCATGTTTTTTCAGATGAAACTATTTTTCTCAAACTATTTTATTGTTTGAAAGTGTGACACAGGTTTATGATTTTACCTAGTAAGTGATCATTTGTTTTATTCATCCAAAAAATAAAGAGGTAAATAGGGGGGAAATAATTCTAATTAATTTTAGATGGTCTCCAAGAAAATTTCTTTTATGCAAAGCAGACCAGGCAAAGGCACTAGCTTTGGGGAGGAATTGTCTCACCTAACATAATTAATATATATACACACACACACATATACAGACATACATACATACATACATACATACATACATACATACATACATACATACATACATAAATACATACATACATACATACATACATACATACATACACACACACACACATATATAATATGAATGACCAAAAAATATTATACTTGATAATATAATATTCTTATCATTATGTAATAATTAAGTGTAGTATATTGTACATTGAATAGTAGTAAGAATAAATATAATTTTTCATTGTTGGGGTCCATTATACTCACAAATTTGTGCTTTATATTTGTTCTAATTTTCTTAATATATTTCAATTTTTCATAGCTAAGGAAACATGTGACCCTATATTCTCCCACATTCCAAAATCTCTCTCTGATAATATTATGTGGATAATTTAAATTAGTTAAAAAGTTAAGTAGCCATAATTGACATATTAAAAAAATTATGCCTAGCATCTTCCATGATTGGAATATTATGAGATTTTATTTCATTTTATATTTTTTTTTGTGGTGGCATATACCATTTATGAAAGTATACTTTTTTGTTTTATATACACCAATTAATTGACCAACTTCTTTGGATAAACAATGATATAGAAAAAATATAAACTCCAAATTTTAATACACTATTGTAGCTCATAATTTATGAGTTAGAATAGGTTAACCATCCCAATTGTAGAAATTATCAATATAATTTATCCAAAGAAAAATAGAATAATCAATAGAAAAACTTGTTAATTTTATCCAAACAAAAAATTTATTCTATGAGAGAAAAATAAAAACATTACTACACAACTAAGAAAATATTTTTGAATTCCTCTAGTAAAATCAAGCAAAAACTCCCCAAACCCCCAAATCAGATAAATTGGGATAATTTTCACAAAAATAACCTCAAGAGAAAGGAAACTAAAGTAAACAAAAAATTAGAACCATGAAATAAACATACAATTCATCTCATAGTAAAGGTATCTTTAAGTGAAAAAATAAATATGGATTTAGTTCTAGGTATTACATTAATTGAATATATGAGAACAACCATAGATAAAACAAAATATTCAATACCTTCATTTAGCATATAACAAAAATATATATTTTAGTTCATGAACACAACATTATAAAAAGTGATCCAATCAGACATAGATTCCCAAAACAAACAGTTATTGAAACCATATAAAATGAATTACCTCAATAATTTGCAAAAAATGTGTTGTGTTGCTAATGATGTTAATGAGATAAAGTGGGTAGAGTTTGCAATAAAAAGAAGAAATCCTATGAAAGTAGAAGTTAAAACAAAAAATGATGAACCAATACCAATCTACCAACAACAACAACTTCAATCTATTCATAATGTGTTAAATTAGATCTTAAAATATCAAAGTCTTAGAGCTACTATATTCTTAAGCTAGAGAAAAAATTGGAGCAAAGTATACATGAATTTTTTTTATCTCATTTTAGAAAATAAATTTTAACATGCATCCAAATTAGATGCCCATAGAGTGAAAGTCTACAATGATCTCCTTAAGAATTCATAAAAACAATAGTCTATTAATGTTGAAATGAAATTTCTCACATAAAAGTGTATGCATTTGTATGTTGAGATTCGTCATAAGGTAAGATCAAGTCATATAAATCATAGAATTAAATATCTTCTTAAGGAATCATAAAAAAAGTAGTCTATGATTAGTAAGGATACATCTAGAAATATAATCCATTAATTTACATGTTTAGATGAAGAGACCTTTGGATGATGAGCATGCATTACTTATCATCTAGTGCATAGAGGTGATGGTAGCTTTCAAAAAATCATATTGGGATAGAAAGTTTTTAACCATCATTTCATTAGGATATTGTAATAATAGCTTCAACTTTGAATTGCTATTAGAAATTATAGAGAAAATTTTCTATAATCCATTTGCTTGTTTCATTATAACTTTTATAACTAAATAAATCAAATTTTCAAGAAAAAATCATTTGCTCTTGCATTAACAATCAAAATTAAAAAGGAAATCACTATAAGACATCAAAGAGTACTCTTAGATATGACTTTGGAGTCAAGGATATGTTTGATCTTTTTTTATAGGTGATAAAAATGAAGAGAATATTTGGTGGGATATTTTTCATTGGTGCTTCCATCCTTCTTATATTATAATGTGTATATTGTGCAAAAAGTACATAGTTTTTAGCACATCACAATAGATCAGTATTTCAACAAACTATTTGATGAAAACTAATACAACATAATTAGCAACAACAATGTATTTTTAATGTAGTTAAACCTCTTTTAGCATATCCGATTATCCAAGAAGATAAAAGAATTAAACAATGTCCCGGGGAAAATCATATTTCTCAACTATTAAAATAATAAGTTGTTAGCACTTAAAAGAAGGGAGTTAATGTTTTTTTGAAGGAAATAACAATGAGAATTACCTAATGAAGAAAGACATGCAAATAAAAAATTTACTAGGTAGAAATCAAACTTGAATAAAAATTATATCAAAATTTCCTTGATAATTTATTTAATATATGTCTAGTTTTAGTATAAAAGATACATTTTGATAAGGCTTTTGATTTACAATAGATGTATTCCTAGATTTGATTGGATTAAGAGTTTGACTTAATTGTTATTAACAACTCAAGAATGATCTAATGAGATGAGATGTATGACACTAATTTCTGTCACTATGTAACAAGCAAAGTTGGCTTGCGTGATCTATTCAAAATTTATAAACTAGATTTGATTTAAGAGTCTGATTTGAGTGTTATTGTCAACTCAAGGTACATGCATATATAAGGATTATTAATAGAGTTGAAAAATAACCAAATACTATTATTGATAGTGTTGAATCTCCACTTTATTGTTAGCTCAAAAGACATGCATTGACAATGATTATTATAGAGTTGAAAAAATAACCAAACATTATTAATGATAGATTTGAATTTCCACTTTATTGCTAGCTCAAGGCTAATACATTTATAATGATTATTAATAGAAATGAAAAAATAACCAAACATTATTATTGACAGAGTTGAAAAAATAACCAAGCATTATTATTGATAGAGTTGAATCTCCACTTTATGTGAGGTCAAGGACCATGCATTTATAAAAATTATTAAAAGAGTTGAAAAAATTTCTACTTGAAAAAGCAAAAGTAAAGAAGAAAGAATTTCATCCTTGATTGTTTAAAATATAGAAAAATAGATAAACAACAATAAATATTGCATTTATATTCATTGTGTATTATTTTATCTGAAAGTATACATAAAAAATCTATAAACAATCTTTATTATTCAACATAAATTATGAAAAACTTATGTCAACTAGATAAATGATATTTTTTAAATTATTATATAAAAAAATTAATTAAAAATCATAATATTATTACTCAAAATTTTAAGTTTTTATATAATAATTAACTAAATAACCAAACAAAATTACATCTAACAAATACATTAATATAAGAACTAATAAAAATCTAAAACTCACAAAATCATGATTTTAACACACCCCTCTTTATTGCTAAAACAGATCTGTAATCACACATATTACCTAAAATCTAAAGTCCTTAGAATAAAGACTTTGACATATGCATAAAAAGGGGCATGGTTCAGTCATGCCAAAATCTTGACTCATTTCAGAAGTCTCGACTTTAATGCATTTACACTTTTCAGGCAGCTTTGGTGATTAATGTATTGCTTCTCGGCAGATTTCCCACAGGTTAACGGTTTTATTAACAAAAATACCAGTCAACTCAAACCTGCAATACAAAGTTTCATAGGCAGAAGCATTCACGCAACAGAAATCATAACATCACTAAAACTAACAAGAGACTGCAAAAGAATCAATTTACGAGGTATGCAAGGCGTAATGCCAATCTTTTATACTTTGCAAACCAAAAGGGTTTCCATGGCTTAGCCTTATGTTTAAGATTTGTTTCTGGATAAAATTGATTGATATGTAGCAACAAAACCAGGCATAAATTCTGTATGGATTTGTCAATAAAATACCTCTAAGTTGTAACATCTATGTCAAAACTGGAAAAGAAACTTCAAAACTTAAAATACAAAATCTCATTCCCAATTAACCTAGCCTGCAGATCAATTTTAAAATAATTGAAGGCAAATGTTTTTGATCCGAGGGTATAAATTACTAAGATTACTGTAGGGGAGCTCATCTGCAACATGAATGTTCAACAATGACATTTAGATAGAAAATTGACATTTGAAAGTAAGAACCACAATATCACAATTTAACCATCACACTATACCATTACTGACTAACCTGAAGATCTTACAATGAAAATTCAAATTACAAATCCAAGATCATACACAGAAATAAAACTTCAGAGAAAAATGTGTATAATGAAATAATCCTCTATAACAACTGGGATCCAATGTTTTTGAAGGCTAGTTAAGTATGAAACAATTCTGAAATCTAGAATTCGCCAATTCTCGAATTAACAACTTTCTTCTTTATTGATGTCTTTTTTCCAGCTTTCTTCGTTGTGACAATGGGGAGCAGTTACAAGTAAAGAAGACGACAGCAGATAAATTTTAATACAAATTTAAAAGAACTATCTTATCAGCTATTCATACTAAAGCTATTGTTTTTTCAATTATTCAAACCAATCTTCTTCAATCATCATAAAAACCTGGACGTATTTCGACTGGAGCCGGATGATACAGACACAGCACCTATCACCACAGGGCTCAATAGACGAGAGAAAGTTTAACTTGTGTCGTACAAGCTCAAAGGGACAGAGGGCAATTCAACTTCGAATCTTAAAATTTTCATCACATATCTCATTTCGGGTCTTGCTTTCGGTTCCTGCTGACAACACAACAATCCAACTACCATGAGCCGCTGCATTTCCTCTTCATTGAAGTTTCCACCAAGCCTTTCATCGGCCGCATCTAGAAGCTTTCCCTGTACAAACAAATCCCAAACCCATTCTACCACTCTGCAATTGTGTTC
>VDFB02047230.1:245314756-245485727 GCA_007258455.2 Sequoia sempervirens | reverse complement strand
ATGTATTCTCCCGTACCCAGAACATTGGGTAAAGGGATTTTAAATAATATTTACAGAGAGAAGGAATAGAAACGTCTACAGGAAATAGAAACAGCAGAAGAAATAGAAACAGCAGAAACAGAGTTTCTAAAAGGAGGACTCTTTCCGTCTGCGATGAGATCATCCGGTGGATGTTTCCATATGCCCCCGCAAGTTGAGCGTGGGTGTTCGTATGGTCAACTTGTCCCGAAGTAAAGCAAATCGAGCAGAGCTCAACCCCTTTGTGAAGACATCTGCAACCTGATCTTTTGTAGAGATGAATCGGACAACAAGACCTTTGTTAGCAACTTTCTCACGAACAAAATGATAATCAATCTCAATGTGCTTAGTCCGTGCATGAAAGACTGGATTAGTTGTGAGATACGTAGCACCAAGATTGTCACACCATAGAACAGGGGAAGCAGTGGGAGAATATCCAAGTTCAGAGAGGAGGGATTGAATCCAAATTAGCTCAGCAGTGGCTATGGCAACTCCTCTATATTCAGCTTCAGTACTAGACCTTGAGACGGTCTTTTGTTTTCGAGCACTCCATGAAATCAGATTTGGGCCAAGGAAGATGCAGTAACCGCTAGTAGAACGGCGGTCATCGGGGCAGCCAGCCCAATCTGAGTCAGAAAAGGCAGTAAGAGTGAGAGGGGTAGACTTGCTAAGTTGCAGTCCATAAGAGAGAGTTTCCTTTAGGTACCGCAGGATACGCTTGACAGCGTTCCAATGATCATCAGTGGGCTGCTGCATAAACTGACAGACCTTATTGACGGCGAAAGCAATATCAGGTCTCGTAAGAGTGAGATACTGAAGAGCACCGACAACACTCCTGTATAGAGTTGGATCGCTGAACGCGGAGCCGGTGAATTTAGACAACTTGTCTTGGCTGCAAATAGGAGTGCGAACCGGTTTTGCACCGTCCATCTTTGTCTTCTTGAGAAGATCAAGTGTATACTTTCTTTGAGATAGGAGAAGCCCTGTAGGAGTTGAAAGAGCTTCGATGCCCAAAAAATAATGGAGAGAGCCCAAGTCCGTTATGGCAAAAGCGGACTGAAGTTGAGATATCAAAGCTTGAACACAGTCCACTGTAGATCCAGTAATGATAATATCGTCGACATAAACAAGCATAAAAACTGTGGAGTGGGCGGTTCGCTTAATGAATAGCGAAGTGTCAGCTTTGGAACCCACAAACCCAACCTGTTGGAGAAAGGTGCTCAGGCGGTGGTACCAGGCCCGTGGAGCTTGTTTGAGACCATAGAGAGACTTGTGGAGTCGACACACATGAGTAGGAAACTGGGGATCAATGTATCCAGGTGGTTGCTTCATGTAAACCTCCTCCTCAAGGACACCATGGAGGAAAGCATTTTGCACATCGAGTTGGTGAAGGGGCCAGCCCATAGAGAGTGCAATAGTGAGAACTGTACGAATGGTGCAAGGTTTTACCACAGGACTGAAAGTCTCCCCATAGTCAATTCCTTCCTGCTGATTGAACCCCTTGGCAACTAGTCGGGCTTTGTAGCGATCAATGGAGCCATCTGCTTTCTTTTTCAATTTAAAAACCCATTTGCACCCAACAATATTTAAGTGGGGCTTGGATGGGACTAGGCTCCACGTTCCATTCTGGAGAAGAGCATTAATTTCATTATCCATAGCCAAGCGCCACTGTGGGTCCACTTTGGCTTGGGAAAAACATGTGGGCTCATCAATATCATCAGGAGATAAGGGGTGCTTAGTAGCACTGTATGCCTTGGGCCAAAAAATGCCATGTTTGGACCTTGTGACCATTGGATGCACATTCGTAGGAGGAACCATCGAGCTTGGCGAAGGTAACAGCAAAGGGGAGGAAGAGGGGTCACGGCTAGGAGATGGTGGGGCCGAAATTACTAAGGCGGGGGAAGCAGATTCGATTCGGGTAGGGAGGTCATGACGAGAAGGTGAGGCATCTAGGGGAATGGAGAGGCCATGGTGAGGTCCTTGCAAGGGAGGTGAAGACACACTAGATGGAGGTGAGTGATAAAGTGGGAGAGTGGATACGAGGGATGGTGCAGAGATCAAGTCCGGTGATGGTGTGTTCTGGCGAGCAGCAAACGGATAGGTCCCTTCATCAAACACAACATGCCGAGAGATATATATTCTGTTGGTGGGAAGATGGAGACATTTATAGCCTTTGTGAACCAAACTGTAACCCAAGAAGACACAAGGGAGAGAACGTGAGTCCAACTTATTAGAGCTGTAGGGACGAAGGTAGGGAAAACAGAGGCACCCAAAGACACGCATCGCACGATAGTCAGGACCCGTGTTAAACAGACACTGAAGGGGGGACCGATTGTTGAGGATGGGGGTGGGCAACCGGTTCACCAAGTAACAGGCCGTGAGGAAAGCATCGGTCCAATAGATGAAGGGAACAGAAGCCGTATGAAGGAGGGTAAGGCCAGTGTCCACAATGTGCTTGTGTCGGCGCTCGGCTAAACCATTTTGTTGGGGGGTGTAGGGACAGGAAAAACGTTGTGTGATGCCCTGGGAGGCCAAAAAGGGTTTAAATTTAATAAATTCCCCCCCATTGTCGGATTGGAAGGTTTTGATTTTATGGCCAAGTAGATTCTCAATTTTAGTCTTGAAATTAATGAATGTAGGTAGAGCGTCAGATTTATGAGATAATGGAAAGAGCCATGTATATCTACTGTAGATATCCACAAAAATTAAATAAAAATGAAATCCATCATAAGAGACATAGGGAGAAGGACCCCAAATATCGGAAACAATTAATTCCAAAGGATGCGTACAAATAGTAGAACTAAAAGGAAATGACAATTGGTGACTCTTACTGACTTGACAGGGACTACAAAGACCCAATTTATTTTGACTAACAGGAAGCGACTCGACTCCGACAATATGCCGAACAGTTCGTGGCATAGGGTGACCTAAACGCTGATGCCATCTCTCAAGAGAAGTTCGTTCACCAACAAAGGTTGTAGAAGGGGTCTGAGAGGGTGGAGAAACACTCGAAGAGAGGCGATAGAGACCATCCTTATGCTGCCCGCGAAGAACTACCAGCCCCGTGCGCCGATCCTTGACAAGGAAAAAATGTGGATGAAATTCAAAAAAGACGTCATTGTCAGAGGCAAATTTTGAAACAGAGAGAAGGTTAGCCGTGACATTAGGGACATGCAAAATATCATTGAGATGAAATAAACGTGAGGAATGAGAAATTTGTGATCTACCAATGTGAGAAATAGAGAGTTTAGAGCCATTACCAACGCGAAGCTTGTCAGGACCATCATACTCATGGTGAATCTGCAGGTTACTCAAATCCGGGGTGACATGATTAGTAGCTCCACTATCAGGATACCAGGTAGGATCGACTGAGATCTGAGACGGCGCATAGGAAGAAGACTGCTGATAGGGTGCTGCCATGTATGCAGAGGGGGGGGCAGCCGATTGGGGCATCTCCTGATAGGTTTTATCAAATCTGAACCAACAAGTGTTGGCTGTGTGGTTCTTACGTCCGCAAAGCTGGCATGGTCCTGTTGCCTGAATAGGCATCGGTGGAGGACGTTGACCACGATAGGTGTTCCCACGACCTCGATTATTGTGGTTCCTTCCGCGATTATTGTGCTGAGAAGGAGAATTGGGAGCACGATTACGGGTGGCGACATTGGCCACTGGGTGTTGCTGAAGGAGGGCCTGTTGGGCATCAATGCGCATCTCAAAGGCAAGCAAATGGGCTTGAAAATCATCCATATCAATAGTGTCAAGTGTGGCTGTCAGAGAAGTGACGACAGCATCATAGGCGGACTCGAGACCGCTCAAGATAATCTGCTGCAGATCTGAATCACAGACTGTTTGTCCTGAAGCTGCAAGGGTGTCGGCCAATTGTTTGGCACACTGGAGGTAGTCAGCCATGGAGGAGCTCCCTTATGAATGGTCTGGAGGTCGCGACGAAGTTGCATGAGTCGTGCTTTAGAACGGGAAGCAAAGCGCTTCTCTAGAGCAAGCCAAACAGCACGCGAGGTATCAAGGCCAACTACAGTCGCCAGAGTATCAGGAGCAAGGGCAGAGAGTAACCATCCAAGAAGGATCTTGTCCTGCTTGCGCCAGGTAAGATAGACAGGATTCGGCGTCGGATCTGTCGGAGAGAGAGTACGAGGGGGACAAGTAATGGTCCCATCAACGTAGCCTTCCAGGTCATAGCCTTGGAGAAGCGGGAGAAACTGTGTGCGCCAGAGAAGATAGTTTTCCCGATCCAGTTTGATAGAGATCGCGTGGTGAAGGGGAACCGGTTGGAGAGCAGAGGAGTGTGGGGAGCGTGGGGAGGTGGGTGTGTGGGCGGCACTGGTGGTAGAGTCAGCCATGACGGAGATTCAAGACTGCAGGGTGACGGAGATCTGAGAAAAACAGAGTAGGAGATGGGCAAATGGCAACGCAGAAGATCGCTGCTCTGATACCATGCAAACTAAAACTGTTGTATGTATTCTCCCGTACCCAGAACATTGGGTAAAAGGGATTTTAAATAATATTTACAGAGAGAAGAAACGTCTACAGGAAATAGAAACAGCAGAAGAAATAGAAACAGCAGAAACAGAGTTTCTAAAAGGAGGACTCTTTCCGTCTGCGATGAGATCATCCGGTGGATGTTTCCATAATCCAACCTTCCCCAAGTGAATCATCTCCTAATGCAAACTGCAATCAAGAGATCCTTCCAAGCCGAATCAGTAACGATTTGACTGATCCAAACACTGATCAGAGACATGTGATATGATTGGAGATTTGGAAATGACCAAGCAAGAGAGGGGGGCAGAGTCTAGGTCTAAATGGTCATTTCTCTACTCATAGATTCCTCCCTTCTCACCTGATGAGAGGCGTTGCTGCTCTCAAGGGTCCAGCGATCTCCCTGCCTTCCACCCATGCACTTTCACCTACCCACACCACGATGGAGTTAAATGCAGCAAACAATTCGCCTCAGCTTCCCGTGGGGTGAATCACCATGTGAGATGGGGGTGTATGAGATTGTTTGCACCAAATGCTCGATAGAAATAGAAAGAGCACTCTTTCTTTGCTAAATCAAAACGTCTTCATCCAATGGTTGAATACCGTCCACTACATGAGCTGTTGGGGAATGTTGAATACCATGCCTAACAACAAAATAACATGAAGACTCAATAGCACTCCTTAATGGCACATTCATGCCTTCGACCTTTCTTCCAGCCACAAGTAACACCTACTAGCCTCCCCTTTGTGGGTCAAACTTGCAAATCGACATTCAAATCTGCAAATAGCCTAACGAATTCACGTGAATGGAGGGCACGGTTCTGCTCGGATTTGGGGCCAACCATGTTGCTACTTAGATTCAGGCCTTCAAACAATAGTAACCTCCTGTTGCGTTGAAGATGAAAAAGCCCTTTTGTTGTGGTAAAATGAAGGCCAACTCTAAACGGTGGCTCAGTAATTAGGAACACCTAACCATCATCCTGCAACTGGTTTTCACACAACAATGACATCAACAAAATACAATAACATTCACCTTCGCTTGCCTTATCTCCAACTAAAGATTTGATACCATATTAGAGTTTGGAGGATCTAGAAGATGAGAAGCAAGCATAATGAACAAGATCAAATTGTATTAGTTGACCCAACAAATAGAGAGCTCAAACCCTCAATTTATAGTATGAGGATGAACAACTACATAGAGAAAGAATAGGAACACATGGCAAGAGAATAGGAGAGGATCCTCATCCTAAGTGACAACTCATCCACGTAATGAGGAGAGGACCCTTATCTACAACTCATTGGAATGATTCACCTAACTATGATTGAGTTAGTGTAAACCTTAGGAGTTATACACCAACAAAAACAATAATTCATAAACAATAGAGAAGATTACAAACATGGGCACAACTAATAGGGATATACAACATATAGGGAAAATAGAAATAAGACATTCCAAATTGCAAAGGAGTGTAGAGAGTACTCGAAAATACAATTGAAACTTAATTTATTGCCATTTTGTATAAATGAATTCATATATAATACTCATTGGGCCTATTATTTTTCTAAGTTTGTGTTTGAATTTAATGTTATGCTAATAATTTAATTTGAAATTTAGTGATAGATTCTTCATTTGGTAGCTTGATAAAACTCTTGAATCCTATCTACATCAATTGGTATCAACACAGATTGATTATGGTTGTGTCAAGGAGAGTTCTAAGGAATTTATTGTGGGAAGGTGAAAAGAGAGAAACCTACAACTATAAAGGACTCAAGTGAAGGCATCACATGTTAGTATTCAAGTGGATTAGAGCAATAAACATTAACAATTATATGCACATTAAATAATCAAGAAATAACAATGAAGAATAACACAAAAGAGATCAACACAAAAATTTAATGTGGTTCACCCAATATGGGCTACATCCACAAAAACTCAACCACCAAATGATTTTGTTATCTGGTGCAAAATAGATTACAATCTCATGAATTCCACACCCCACAACTTACATCCCAATTGCTTATAACAAGCTTTTTGGAGGCTTCCAGAATTAGGGTTTTATAAAGTTGTTTTTTTAATTTGACATGTTAATGGGAAAATCTTGACATGTTAATGGGAAAACCCCGATGAGGATATATTACAAGTGTACAATATTTTCTTGATCAGTCACCACATACCAAAAATTTCCCACTTGGAGATTGATTAGGCTCCACACCAAATAATCTCCCACTTGGAGACTAATCCTGGACGACATTGCTACACTTGCAACTCCCATTGGATTATAGGTCTGGTTGGTTTCTTATGTCCACCATTATCAGTTGTGAAGGCCAACGAAAAATGATGAGGAAATCGATTTTTCCTATGTAACTTCCTTTGTGAACATATCTACAGGATTCTCACTTGTGTGAATTTTCTCTAGCTTCAACCACCCATCCTCCAAAACTAGCCGAATGAAGTGGTATTTGAGTTGTATGTACTTATTTTTTGAATGCAGAGATGAGTTCTTAGCAAGATGAATGGCACTCCATGTATCAGTGTACAAAGGGCTATCTTGTTGTTTTCCCAATTCCTCTAGAAAATGTTGTAACCAAATCATCTCCTTGTTGGCTTCCATAGTAGCAACATACTTAACTTTAGCGGTTAAAAGTACAACAACCTTTTGCAGTCTTGAAATATAATTGACTGCAGTACCTCCTATAGTAAAAACATACCTTGTAGTACTCCTCCTGCTATCAATATCACCCACCAGATCAGAGTCAACATATCCTTTTAGAGCATAATTTGTTCCTCCAAAATATAGTTTCTTTGAAGTAGCACCTCTCAAATATCAGAGAATCCATTTTACTGCATTCCAATATTCCATTCCCAGATTGTTCATATACCTGCTCACAACTCCCACTGCATGTGCAATATCTAGCCTTGTGCATACCATTGCATACATCAAGCTACCAAATGCTGATGCATATGGTATCTTAGAATTTTTTTCTTCTTCCTCTGGTGCCTTTGGACACATCTCCTTAGTCAAATTGAAATGACTAGGAAAAGGTGTACTAACTACTTTTGCATCTTGCATGTTAAACCTTTTCAACATCTTCTCTACATACTCACCTTGCGACAAATAATTTTCTGTTTATCTTGTCCTGTGTGATCCTCATACCAAAGATTTGTTTTTCTGCACCCAAATCCTTCATAGCCAATGAATTTTCTAAATTCTACTTAATTTCATTAATATTCTGCATGTTAGACTCGACAATAAGCATGCCATCAACATAAAGCAATAAGATAATATAGCTACCATTATCCAATTTCTTAAAATAGACACAATAATTAGAATGACATCTTTTTTAACCTTGTTCAGTCATAAAACTTCCAAATTTCAAATACCATTACTGAGGTGCTTGCTTTAGGCCATACAAACTCTTCTTTAACCTACACAAAAATTCCTCCTTACCCTTGACCTCATATCCCCGTGGTTACTGCATGTATATTTCCTCTTCCAAATCCCCACGGAGAAATGTTTTTTTTACATCTAGCTATTCAAGATGCAAGTCTTTCGCAACCACAAGACTTAGAATAGTTCTAATACAAGTCATCTTTACAACTGAAGAAAATATTTCATAAAAATCTATACCTTTTTTCTGTTGAAAACCTTTTACCACAAGTATGGCCTTATATCTTTTCTTGCCTCCATCTTCTTCCTTCAACCTGTAAACCCATTTATTTGGCAGTTCTCTTTTACCTGTAGGAAATTGGACTAAGTCCCAAGTCTAATTTTGTAGCAAGGAATCCATTTCCTCTTTCATTCCTAGCTCCCACTACTTTTTGGTATCTACCTACATTGCTTCTTCATAACCTTCAGGTTCACCAAAATCAATTAATAATATAGAATACAATGATGGAGAAAATATTTCTGGAGGCCTACTTATCCTTGTAGAATGTCTAACACTTGTAGGAGTCTATGGGATAAATTGTTATTGTTGAGCATCAGGTACCACTTGCATTTTATTTTCTAGAATCTCATCCAGCACCACATATTCCTTTTTGTCCTGTTCATGCTTCTTTTCCTATAGCTGATCCTTATACATGACCTTCTCATTGAATATAACATCTTTCCTCCTAATGATTTTATGATTTTCATAATCCCACAACTAATAACCAAATTCATCTACTCCATATCCAATGAAGGTACATTTTATAGACTTAGCCTCAAGCTTGGTTCTATTTTCAATATCAACATGGACAAAAGATTCATAATCAAAGGTTTTCAGAAATGAATAGTTTACCTTATTACCCATCCATGCCTCCTCTGGAATTCCACCATCCAAAGGATTTGAAGGTCCCCTATTTATTAAATAAACAACAGTATGTACAACATCTGCCCAAAATTGTAAGGGTAGTCCAACATGCAATCTCATGCTCCTTGCACACTCCATAATGGTCCTATTCACCGTCTTAGACAAACCATTTTCTTGTGGGGTTCCAGGAACCATTTTTTGCCTACAGATTCCATTGTATGAACATTAATTTTCAAATTCTCTATTGCAATACTCACCTCCATTATCAGATCTGAGACACTTCAACTTTTTTCCTGTCTCATTCTCAACCAAATCTTTCCACTTTTTAAAAGTTTTAAATACTTCTAATTTTTATTTTAGGAAATACTTTTCCTAGTTGCATCATCAATAAAAGTAGCATAATAGCAAGAGCCACCTAGAGAAGATACTTGAGCAGGTCCCCATACATCTGAATGCACAAGATCTAATTTCTCACTCTTCTTCTCTTTCCTAACTTTGAGAAATCGAGCTCTTTTCTATTTCCATAAACACAATTTTCACATAACTCCAAGTCAATCTACTTTAGACTTGGTAGAAAATTTCTAGAGTGAAGGATCTTCATCCCTTTCTCACTCATGTGCCCAAGTCTGTGGTGCCACAATTTTGTTTCTATCCCTATAGCAAGTGCTCTAACAGTCTCAGTAGCAACTATTTCTATAACAACTAAGGTAGAATAAGTATTACCAGTACACAAATACAATGTGCTTTCCTTTTCACCTTTAGCTACTACTAATGCGTGCCCTTAGTGACCTTCCAGACTTTGTTTGTAAAGGTAACTATGCAGCCTACACTACCCAGTTGTCCTGTAGAAATAAAATTCCTTCTCAAATTTGGAACATGCCATACCTCCTGTAGCAACCATTCATTTCCATTCTGCAACTTTATTTTTATCTTTCCTTTTGCAACAATCTAACAAGGTTCATCATCACCCAAATATACCTGTCCAAAATCACCTTGAACATAATCTAAAAAATATTTCCTATGGGGTGTGGCATGAAATGAAGCCCTTGAATCTATTACCCATGAATCATTGACATTATCTAAACATAGAATTAAAGAATCTTGAAATTTATTACTTGCAACATTAGCTTCCTTACTATCATCATGTTGTCCATATCTTTGTTTTCCTTTTCAAGACCAACAATCCTTCTTCAAGTGACTTGGCAGTTCCATAGTGCCAACAATCCATTCTTCCTCTGGATTTAGATTTGCCTTTCTTCGACTTCCCTTGTGACTTCCCACAATTTGTAAAGCTTTTCCTCTCTCCTTTGTTCTTCCCTTTTTCTCTACAATCAAAGCATTACCCAATGTTGAAGTCTCACCTATGCTTTTCCATCACATTTCCTCGCTAAAGATAACACCAACAACATCATCAAATTTTAATGTATTTGAACAAGAGACAAAGTTACTTACAACCATTACCGAGCTATTCCAACTTTCTGGAAAATAACATAAAATCAAGAGAGCCCTCACCTCTTCATCAAAAATCACTTTTATAGAAGTTAACTAACTGGTAATCATATTAAACTCATTTGAATAATCTGTCACAGATCCACCTTCAATCATTTTCAGATTAAACAAATGCTTCATGAGAAATACGTTATTTGAGGCTAAGGGTTTTTCATAGAATTTAGCTAAAGCTTCCATTAGAGCCTTTGTTGTCTTTGCTTATGATATATTGAATGCCACAGATGGTGCTAGGCACAACCGAATGGTTCCCAGTGCCTTTCTATCTAAAATCTCCCATTCTTCATTGGACATCATAGCATATTTCTTTGATTTTCCTTGCAATGGCCACCATAGATCCTTTTGGTACAAATAATCTTCCATCTGCATCTTCCATAATTGATAATTCTAGCCATTAAACTTCTCAACCTTGAATTTTCCTTCTTCCATTGCTCCCGCTCAAATCTAGAGGTTTCCTTCCAATCAATCAAAATACACAGGATCTAATACCAATTGCTAGTATTTAGGTAGATCGGAGCAATAAACATTAACAATTATATGCAGATTAAATAACCCAGAAATAAAAATGAAGAACAACACAAAAGAGATCAATGTAGAAATTTAACACAATTCACCCAAGATGGGCTACATCCATAGAAACTCAACCACCCAATGATTTTATTATCCAGTGCACAAAAATTACAAATTTTTGAATTCCACACCCCACAACTTACATCCTTTCCACTTATAACAAGCTTTTTGGAATATTCTAAAATTAAGGTTTTAGAAAGTCATTTTTTTATTTGACGTGTCAGTAGAAAAACCTTTACGTGTTGATGGGAAAACCCTAGAGAGGATATGTTACAAGTGTAAAAATTTTGCATGATTAGTCACCACATACCAACATCACACATAGAGGATGACCTAGGGCACCACAATTTGGTGAAATTGTAGAAATGTTGAGAGGTATCACAACAAGATTGGATGCTACGTAAGCATCCTAGATAAGACCTGGGTATGTGTGGAGGAGATTAGTGAAGATGAAGAGGAAGTGGAGGAAAGATAAGAATATGAGAATGAAGATGTTAATAAACTAGAAAGACCTTTTTTGAGAGAAATTTCTAGACTCAACAATAAACCATGGGTTGACACACCATGTTTCAATGAAAGTTTAAATCTAAGAGAATTAATTGAATGGATATTTGGAATAGAAAAATATTTTGACTACAAATAAATGGAATACCCACATAAAGTGAAATATTATTATACAAAGTTGAAGGGACACACATATCTCTAGTGGGAACATTTACAAACATAATGAAGAAGAAAGGGATGAGAGAAAATAAATTCATGAGACATAATGGTTAGAAAATTGAAATCTAAATTCCTATCAGGACATTACAAGTTGCTCAAGTTTATTTTGTAAGTTATAAAATTAAAAATAAAATGAGATAAATGACTAGGAGTATACATAAGAATTCTATATGAAGAATATTAGGGATATACATGTTGATGATGATGCTAAGAGAGTGTTAAGGTATGTAAGTGGACTACATCTATCAATTTAGGATGATATTAGTATGGTTCAAATACAAAGTGTTGAAGAATCCTATTAGTATGCCTTGAAGGAAAAATAAAAAATTGGCAAGAAAATAACAAAATAAATCAAGAGATAGGGGAATAAACTCTTGTAGTAGAGGATAATCCAATCGTGGAAGAGGAAATTGAACAAAGCAAATAGAAAATATGTTGGATGCGGGTTGAGAAGGTTATGGAAGAAGGAAACACTAGCATGGGCCAAATGATCCTCATTAGTTAGCACGAAACCATAATCAAGGACTGACTCAAAGATAGTACTCCTCTTCTTGTGTCTCGAAGCCGTCGTGCAAATAATCTAGTGTTTTTATCCCCTTCACGAAGCCATATGTTCCTAGAATGTTGTTTCCAATAAACCTCCCCTTTTTCAATAATATTATGAATTTCCCTCAGCAAGGTCTTTTCTTTAGCAACCAACCCATCTGAGCTACCAAAATCCATCTCCTTTTGACCCTGTCTGAGTTAGTCTTTGAGAGACCTTTTTTTTCTAATATGTTACCAAAACAATTCCTGCTCCATTCCTTCAGATTGCTTTTGAGGATCTTGTGTTTAAAGGCCAAATTGTACATAGTAGAGCCACAACCACGACCACTCCACCAAGTGGAGAGAAGGTCCCTAAATTGAGGGTGGTATGTCCACATTAATTCAAAGTGAAAAGGCCTCTTAGCCTTAGGGGGAGTAGAATTCTAGTGTAGGAGTAGTGGGGTATGATCCAAACCGATCCTAAGAGAAGACAAAGAAAGGGAAGAGTCGTCCCAGTTGGTAGAAACCAAAACAACGATCAAGGTGAACCTAGATGAGATTGTCGCCCATACATTTATTAGACCAAGTAAAAGAGCTACCCTTGAAGTCTAGATTAGTCAAACCTCCATCATACAAAAAAGAGTTGAGGTCCAACATACTATCCGAAAAATCTAGAATACCCCCTACTTTTCAGAGGGAAAAAGAGGGTTTATTGAAATGCCCCATCACCATCCATTTATTATGCAAAAAATTATTCCTACATCCCAATAGGTCTAGCTACGTATTCCTCCTTTGGACCACATTATTGGGCACATAGACATTAGATAAAACCCACTTGGGGAGGTTGAAGCTTTGAGAGAAACTAACATTAAGAATTTTTTTCCTTGGAAATTAGGGAGCCTTCGAGAAAGGGTTTCCACATTGTGACCAACCCACCAGAGGCCCCAATCACATCGATCACTAGGAGTAGAGCATTAGGCTAGATGAAACTACCAAAATTTTCAAACTCAACAACAGTCATTTTAGTTTCTTGCAAGAGAAGTATGTCAAGCTTGAACTCTTTGATAAAGTCCCTGACAATAATATGCTTCTTATGAAGGTTATTAAGCCCTCGAATATTCCAAGAGAGGATCAAAATTTATTACTATGTCTAGAGCCAACCTACTCCAGGGTTGACTAGTTTCCATTTGTGATATCTCTTGTCGTATTCTTTTGTCTGGTAACTTTACCAAGCTTCCTTCCTACCTTAGCAATAGTTCCCACATTTGTCGACTTCTAAGGACTAAAAAAATTGGAAGGATTGAGAAGAATTGTCTTCATAGGAGAGGGGGAAATAACACAAGGGATGGCCAAAGAAACCTCAGTACGGATCACATCAGTCACCGACTATGAGCCTTCAACACTCGACATGTAGGGGACAAGTTTAAAGTAGAAACCTTTGAATAAAATTTGGAGGAATCTGAGGAAAAATACTGGTCAATCATAGGAGAGAAGAGCAGGGACACTAGAAGTTGGGCAGAGGGAATAGGCTCAATAAGAGGAGCTAGAGAAGGGGGGAGGCTAGCAAGCTAGGAAGAGCAACCTCACAGGATGAGGGAATAGGAGCAACATGGGAAAACAAAGGAGTTGGTATGGATGATTCCGAGTGGTGGAACGGATCCCCCAGCATTGAGGTTGAAGGATGGGGAGGCCACAACCTTGGCTTTACCCACAGGGGACTTGAGAAAACCCTTGGGACAAGAATTGCAAAGATGACCAACAAAAGAACAATTTTGATAAAAAGGAGCATTGTTTTCATATTCAATGGTTTGGGAGCACTTACCAATCTTGGATTCTAGAATAACCGAGGTCGGGAATACCTTATTTGGTCCAAGGGTATGTGCAGGATCATGATGGGCCAAAAAGTGGCGATATGATGGATTTATGTAGGGTATGTGGCTGACGACTTTTTTTTTACCCAAAATTGATGAAATGAAAAGCATTTTTAAAGGAGATTCCCAGATTTCCACCAATATAAATTATGCTTTACTTTGAATTTACTAAAAAAATATTATTCATTTTCTATTTGAATTATGAGTAAAGTCCGATTTGGGTGATTGAAAAACATCTATAGCTTTGAACAGTATCACATTTTTTGAATCTAAAACATGTGTCACATTCTATGCTTCACATACTATAGGATTAAAAAATAAAAATGAATTTCATGAAGTTTTGATCAAGTTAAGATGGTCGACATATGTTTTTATATTTTTTTAAAAGTTGTAATAAAAATCATAATTAATTATTTACTTGGAAAAAAATTACAAAAAAATATGCATCACATCTAACATGAGTCCTCTACTTATATCTAAAATATTATAAATTTTTTATCATTTTATTGTGGTAGGGTGGTTAGACAAACACCTACTTCTTATTTTTCCAAATTTAAGTACTCTGCATTGAAATTTAAATTCTCACCAAATAGATTTTTAAAAAATAAACCTAGTATTTTAGAAACTACATTCAATTTTCTATAGATTCTATTCTTACATATTTTTGAAATAATATAGATAACTTATTGAAATTTTTACGTCAAGTTGCCTAACTCTGATTTTTCTAAATTTTTTGCCACTTAAGGGCCTATTTTTTTCCATGATGATCTTGCACATACCTTCAATACTGATGTAGAAATGAGCAAAAACTAGTCTGGATAGTTCTTTGGTGACATAATGCAAATAAATGAAGTTGCCAAAGGATTTGGCTACTCCCGCAATAAGTTTTTCATCCTAGAACTCCAAAGGGAGGCCAGGCAGATGAACCCACATAGGAAGAATTGTTGCAAGATAAGCTTAGGGGTCAAAACTAGGGTTCCACTTACATAGGGCAAGGATCTATTTACCAAAGAACCAGAGGTCACTAGTGAGGGTAGCCAAGCAATCCTCATGAAGATTGAAGTTGGAACAAAATAACCTTTTTGGAAGAGCCAAAATAGAGAAAGAGCCTTTGACAACCCACTTGGAAGAAGCCCACTTGCGAATAGATTCAATATTGGGCCTTCTTCCCATGAACCTACCAACAAGGAAGTTTTCCATTTTGGTAATCAAATGGTCCGTAGATGGTTCCTTGATGTTTATAGTAGTACCCTCATCCAAATACATGATCTAGACCCCATCCCTGACTACACTGGCTCTTTTGGAAAAAATATTTCTAGTTGAGCAGTGGGTGTACCTTTTCAAAGGGGACATAAAGAGACCTAGAAGACTTGTGAGAGTCTTTGGGAGACCCACCCTTCCTAGCAGAACTTCCAAAATCCTCTCACACTAGAGGACGAGAACCAAGAGATTCCCGCTCAGCTCCATCCACCTGCGCTCTATTCATTTCAAAATTATATTAGTTGTAATGTTTTCCTTATGATACAAAACTCTTTTTTTTCCTTTATCATATATTTTTGCATTGTGTTACTAAGAAACCTATAATTTAATCTTGTGAATGATCAATTCATTTTTATTTGAGTTCTAATTATTCACCTTTGTAGATATTTTAATGAGTATCATGCTAATATGTCACATTTTAAAGTTTATTTTATGTATGAGAAATTGGTACATAAGTTTTTAAAACTTACTTAGGTGAATCGCCACACATATTTTTCTTTTTATTTAACTCCTTTACTCTTTTCTCAAATGAGAACAAAGTGGGATTAGGATATTTAGTTTTAGTTTTCCAAATCATGTTTCAAATAGAGAATTGACTCTTCATCTATAGGTTTATCTCAATTTTCAAGACTCACGACATGAGAGATCATCCCATGTTTACTAAATAGCTGAAATGAGTGCTTAGAAAGGGTCCATATTCATGTGATAACCTAAAACAAAGATATGAGCATGAAATTGAATTAATATAAACAATTATATTTATTTGTTTCTACTTTTATTTGACATCTATATTTTTTGTTCTATACATGTTTAGGTAAAATAAAATTATAATTTTTAATGGACAATCTTATATTATCCTATATTTGAATTGATGTGTACTTTAAAAAAAATAAAATTGTATCTTTAAAAGGAAAATAATTTATAAAAGGTTTTATTTTTACTTTATATTAGTTAAGTTTATTTATTTTTACATTAAATTAAATTATTTTAGATTAATGATCTATTGATTAGTTGTGATAAGTTCATGATATAATATTTTGATCAGTAAATATTTCTTCCTACAAGATTGCTGAATACATATCCCAGGAAAATCAATTCTTAATAAATAATATACAAAGAAGCCTTTTCATAAGCATCAAGAAAGACAATGTAGTCATGGTGATATCCCTTGTAATTGAGGCCAATTGTGATATGCATTTGAAGCTAAAAATTAAAAAAGTATATTTTTAACAATCCTCAATCTTTTAGAAGACAAAATTTTACATAAAAAACTTGAAATGATGTGCATTTTTTTAATTACATACAATTTGAGAGGAATCCAAATATGAAAAAATAATTGAGGTTTAATTCTTTTAAATTTTATTTTTAAACATACAAGATAATTCCTTACTTTCCATGTAAGAAGAATCAACTCTCTTATGAATAATCATTGGTAAATGACAACAATCATGTTTGATCAATGATTTCAACAAATTCTTCTTACTAGGAGGAATCTAGTTTTTGGAGTGGAAATTTATATACTTGAACCTATATATTGTAACATATTCTTCACTTATCCCCAGAGCCTCACTGGCTGAAGCTCAATTTTGAAAGCTTGACCAAACCCAACCAAGGTTAGGCGGGTGGGGGTGGGGTCATTCATAACCATAAGGGGTGGTTAGTTTTGGCTTATGCGGTAAATTTGGGGGTTCAATCCTCTAGTTTTGCTGAGGTGGATGTGACATCATGGAATTAAAATTGCCACATAAGCTAGTTTCTCTAACTTAATCATCGAAGGGGACTCAAGGAATATGATTCTTATGCTGACTGGGCTTGCTTCTCCCTACTGGACTCTTCAGGACCTCCTGTCCTTGGCTCACAATCTCATGATTTCCCTTGGGAATTGTAGTGTGAATCACATGTTTAGGAGTGGTAATAAAGTCATTGATGCCTTAGTAAATCTTGGAGCTTTTACTCCAAATTTGGTAAAATAGGATGATATCTGCCATATCCCAAGTCAAGTGCTTGAATTAATTCAAAATGATGTCAATGTACTGTCCAAATAAAATTGAGCTAGATTTTTTGTCAGCGCGTTTTGATGGTTGCCACACTCATTATTTATGGCAACTTAAGCCTCCTAATCAATCTTTGATGGTTTATTATTATTTGTGGATTTGGTTTTTGAATAACCATTGAACCATTACTGGTGCTTCTCTGCTCTAATTTTTGTGGGTGTTGCGATGGGAGGGGATTTTTTCCAAGATGAACCTACTACTTGTGATGGTTGGAAGTAGGACAAAGAGGTCTAGGCAATTATTGAATGGGGAAAGATGGCCTTGTATGTGGAGGGGATGTAGGGTGTTAACCAAAAAATTTCCATGGAGTTCACCAATTCGTGGGTGGATGAGACTATAATTGTTGGCAGTGTTTCTTTTATGGTGAACCCCAAGCTTATTGTAGAGGTTAAGGGGTTTTCCTTGGAAGGGATTTGCATCCCATATAAGTCAAAGAGCCATTACTAGGAAGACATGAAACAGTTCTTGAAAGAGGGCAAGAAAGTGAACAGGTTGCAAAATGGTTTCAACTACGTAGACCTTCCTAGTGTTTGGGGCTCCTTGCTAAAATTCTCATGAGGTACATCACTCTTGAAGGGTAATTTCGCCGCTTCCACACCCACCTTTTCCCTATGCTCAATCATCTTAGGTACAATATCAAGATGAATTTCCCCTTTTGGATCATGTCTTTTCTTGAGTAGTCTATCAGGAATGTCCAGGACAAATGTTAGAAGTTACCCCTCCACCAGGGCCTTATATTGCACTTATGCAAGTTTCATGCAGCTTTGGTTACCTCCCATGCTACTGTGCGCAAGAATACCTTGACTATCCTGGACCCCACTAATCCTCCTAGGGACCACAACCCTTTTGATACTATCAATGAAACTCCTCCTGCCATTCACTGTAGCGCCCGTGTTTAGGGTAAAGCCCCAGGTGCTAATGATAATACCCCTCTCATCCCTATCAAATGCACTCCCCTATCAAATCCCAAACCCACGACTGTTTCTTCTGGGTTGGGGGATTTTGATATCTCCAATGATGATGATGATTCATGGAACCCCACCCTAGTTAATTCTCCTGTTCACTCCTTAGCTCAGGGCCATGACTCAGAGGTTCCCAACACCCTACTCATTTCTAACCCTAGCCCTCATAATTGTCCCAACCTCTTTGTCAATTTGGAGGAACTTGGAACTGAACCTAGGTCAATTCGTATCTCTACCAACCCATAAGAAAAAAATTGAATGAAATTTCATATACTATTAATGTTCAAAAGGATATTATGAAATGGATTTTCGGTTAGTTGGTTACTGCTAAAGAAAGGATCCAAATCCTGGAGGGAAAGGTTTTGGAATAGCAAGCCGTGTGGCCTAGGGAGGTGGAGAATAAGACACATTGGGACATGATTACTTCCTTGTCCAGGTCCTTTGAGAGGTGGGAAACATGGGAAAAAGAGCTGGATGATCTTTGTGCCATTATTGGTTTTGAGGAAGAAAAGAAGAATTTATTGGCTGAAATTGATGCCATACACCAAAACTAGGAGAAGACCATGTAGTGCCTGAGGGTTATCACTGATTAGAGCAAAGAAATTGTGAAGAATACTTCCCTCACTCTTCAAGTTTTTCAGGATGGTATCTAAGGAAGAGGTAGGGGAAGCAGTTGGCGGAAGGGGTGGACGATGGTCACACATAGAAGAAGGGAAAGAAGGTGGAAACCTTGGCTCAAGATGTCACTAAGGATACCTAGGCCATTCTTCAGGGGCCTGTGACTTTCAAGAAGAATCTTGAGCTCCTATCTCAGGAGTGGAACGTGATCATTGGTCTCAAGATTCTAGGAGACTGGTAGGTGTTTGGTGGTTTATTGTTGGTCCTAGTTCCGTGGTTTCTTTTTATTTTTATTCCTAATTTTCAAATTATTTATGCTTTTTTTCAATTTACTTTTTCAATTTTCTCACTACTCGTGAGTCCTTGGTTTGCCTCTATGTCTGTTTTGTAATGGGTACCGACCCTTCCATTTTTAATATAATCAAAACATATTCTTTACTTATATTTGGTGTTTCTCATTGAATTGAGTATATAATATTGTTAAGTTCTATATTTTTATAGTGGACTAGATGCTTGTATTTATTCTTCTACACAAAATAAAACATTTTCTAAACTATTGTACATTTCTTCTTACTTACTTCTATTAAATACTCTATATATCTATTTATTAATTATTTATTTAACACACTTAAATAACTACATCAAATATTTTATCCTAACATATTAAAAGATAAAACTCATTCTATTTTAATTTTTTTAAAAATATTTACAATTAACACTCATCAATTAATTAATAAATTAAGTTACATCATGAAAATATAAATATATTAAAAATAAATCACAGAGCTTGCAAATTATGCTAATTACCAAAATTCACTCAATGAATTAGAAAGATTGTAATTTAAAGATTTCCAAGTCATAGGTTATGTTAAAACTACAACTTGTATTTTGTAAATTACTTTTTGTAATGTCATGTTATAACACAAACATGTTATAATGGCATAGTATGTATGTGTCAATATTTGTTTGCATCTTGAAAATTATTTTACATGTTTATCTAAAAATGATATTTTTGGCCACCTTCTTTTCCCTCAATTTAGTGCACATACCCCAAGACAAGAGCATTAGCAATGAATTTTTTACTATTATAAAAGGAAATTTGAGTTATAGAGTCTAATATACATGAATATCTTTGTTCAATATATTATTGAGAGAATGGAAAATTTTCAAAAACCTTCATACAAACTTTCAAACAAAGTTTATCATTCCAAAAATGATATTTCTTTTACTTGCTTTTAAGAAGATGAATATTGAGAATAGTTTTGATTACATGATCCATGTCTATAGAAATACCCTTCTCAAATATGATATAGCCCAAGAGCTATCATTGGTAATAAAGATGTTACACTTCTTAGGATTCAATGATATCACAGTTTTTGCACCTCTAAAGTAATTTTATTAGGTATAATGCATGGTTTTCTTTATTTTTAGAAGAGAAAGTAAGGATGAATTTGTGACTATCAACTCAACCCTATAAAATGAAAGAGGAATATTTTGATCTTAAGTTGAATATTAATTTTAGATTCTCTATTATAGATTCCAAGACACTTTAGATTGTTTGAGCATTCACTAAATCAATTCTTAAATAATAAAATTAAGTACCATTATTTCTACCTATATTTCTATATTTAAGTATTTTTACTTTGAAATTTTATTTCTTGTATTTTTTTTCATATTTTGAAATACATAGAGATCTTCAATCCCATTACATCAGCTAATATTATTAGTAAATAAAAATAAACTTTCATAGTTTATCCTTTTTCCCTTATTCTTACTTGAATTCAACTCATGAAAACACCATTTTTACTAGATAGAAGCTACACATTAATTAACTATCTAATATCATCAATTGTAGATACAAAATCTTAGACAAATAGTTAAATAAGGTTTCAATTTTTCATTAAGAATGGGTAATAAAGTTTGAGGTTAGATTATTATGTCTATTGATCTTGATATTTCAAAATAATTATCTCAACATTTTACTTTTTGGTAAGGAAAAAATAACTATGCATCCCAAAGATGCAATTGTAATATAATTTCAATGTAATGACTAATTATTTATCCCTCTTAAAATTTATATGTCCAAGGGAATTAAAGAATAAATTATGTATAATATATTAATATATTATGTAAATATTAATAATATAATTAATATGTTAATATTATATTATTGATTATAATAATTAATATAAGAATACTTATATTGTACTTGTATTATATTTAATTAGTATAATAATATAATAAGGCAATTCACTCAAGTCTTTGGTTAGCAAGGAAATGTGGTGGCTTGTTCTGAGTTGTTTTCCACTCTTAACTCCTTGATTGGAGACTGTTGTTTGGCCCTTCAAGGAGGTGAAGATGATTGGATCTAGGGTGAAAACCCCTCAAGAGATTTCACTATCAAAACAACTTATAATAGATTGGATGAAGCTCCTTCTAATGATCAGAACTTCAATTAGAATTTGATCTAGAATTCCAAGTTAATTCCAAAAATTAATTGTTTTTGGTGGGCTACTATGCATGGTAGAATCCTCACTATTGATGTCCTTAATAGGAAATGATTTTAATTTTTCAATAGATGTTCCCTTTGTCTAGCCGTTGAAGAATCAATTATTCATTTGTTTATTCAATGCCCTTTTGCAAGAGAACTCTGTCCTTTGGCCCTTCAGAATCTTCTAATTGATTGGATGTTTTCAGGTGATTTGAAAGACCTTGTGATCCAATGGGGTTCTGGATGTTTTTTACATCCTATCATTAAGGGACTATGGATGCAAGTTCCTCCATTGTTTCCTAGCACCTGTGAAAAGAGAGAAACAATAGAATGTTGAAGGAGAACCAAAGGAGTAGCGGAGAGGTCTTTTATAACATAAAACAAAAAATCATGGAAAACTTGAACTCAAAAGTTTTTGGTTTGTTAATAGTTATGCCAAATTATAAAGACCTCAAAGTCAAGTAGCTATGGGGATTAAATCATGATATGACTAAGATTAATTGGGCTAACATCCTAAATAGGAAAATGACTTTATGGAAACCTCCATTATTTGACTAGGTAAAATTAAACTTCAATGGTTGTTCTAAAGAAAACTCAGGGTTTGTCGCAACTAGGGTCTGATAAGAGATCATAAATGGAGTGTATTGAAGCCTATGCTAAGTGCCTAGGAATTGCTACCAATATGGAAGTAGAGGCTACTACTACTTGGAGAGGTATATAGTGATAAAAAGAAATTAGTTTTACTGAGGCCATAATTTAGGGGGACTCTAAATTGATAATTAAGTTTCTTAGAGGTTAGGCTGAGCCCCCTAGAAGATCAAGAACTTTGTCCAGGATTCAAAATGAGTGATTAAATTTTTGGAAAGGTACTCTTTGCATCATATCTTTAGAGAGGGAAATAGAACTCCTGAATTAGTCTCAAACGTTGGCCTCTCTAATTTCCAATGGCTTTTCTAGAATTTTGAAAATATATTACAACAGATAAAAGACTAGGTTTCTAAGGATCATTTGAGAGGGGTTTTCTCTACTTGTGAAAATGGGGCTTCAAACAATACAAGCTAAGGGGATGAAAACTAGTCTGGGGGTTCGGTTAAGTTTTAGCTTTTCCTATCCCTTTTTGAATTCAAATTATCTAACTTAGTTGCTGACATGTGTTTATGAAGAGATGAAATAGTGGTAAAGAAAGTGTTTTTACTGATGTCAGCTTATTTAAGTCATTTAACCATGTGATTTTACATGTTTTGGAGGATAATTATGTCTTGAATGATTAAAAAGGATTGCAAAAAGGGAAATATTCCTCATGATAAAAAATGATCCTAATGATCCTGTGATCTTGGAAAAGATAAGAAATAATGAAAAGGTGAGTTTTAATGGGAATAACCCTTATAAAATAATTTCCCTTAAGGGTCATAATTTAAACAGATATTGTATAACGAGGGGGTTCTCTTTGACAAGACCTTTGATTTAATTTTTCCTTTCACAAAGGCCTTGAGACTTAATTTAATCATGTTTCTAGGATTGTGGAGTACTTCTATAAAGGTTTCTTGCATGTTTTCAAAGCCTCCTTCTATTAGATGTTACTTCAAAAGGCCCTCAAGCTATAAATGGACATTAATATCCTTAATCATTATTAATATGAGTGCATTCAATCACACAAATTCTGGGTGCTAGCCTAAGATCATTGATATCTAGCCTAAAATTTATCTAGCTTTGAATCATGAAGAGGCCTTAATTAAAAATTTTGATGGTTCCTTCTAGAATGATAGAGTTTTTGGTGAGGGTTTTTTAGAGGATGTGTGAGTCTCTAATTTTTCCCTAAGTGGCTATGAGTGGTATCATATTTTGTGAAGTACTAACCCCTTTCTCATTGTAGCAGTTGTTATTGAAGGTTAAAAAGTTAATTTTGTCTTGCAGTCATAGTAAAATAATGGGGGGTCTGAGGAAGCGATTTGAGCCACTCTCCTACATTCTATAACACTAAAACATTGAGATTTGGAGGCTCTTTCAAAATTTTGGCACAACTCCCTTCTTTATGGCAATGAAGGGTTACAATGATGATAGTAATATGAAATTCTACAATTCCTGGCTTGAGGATAGAGTTAAAATTGGTAGTACAACATTTTTGGTGACTCTTAAGTTGATAACAAAGGCGATTGGATTGGAGTGCAGTGGTCTAAAGGTGGCAAAGATTAGTAATGAAAACTATCAAAGATTCATTGATAGTTTCCTTGAAGGAGAGGAGAAGCTTCAGCGCTGCCAAAATGGATATGATAGAGAATGGATCCCAACTCCTTATTAGGTGGTCAACATGCATATTATAAAATACTTCATGCTGGAAGGAAGTTATACTACTATCCATGGGTACCACTTTCCTTTTCTCAACCATATTAGGAGGAATGAAAAGATGAATATTCCATTTTTTGATTTCTTCCCTAAAGAAGTGCAAGGGAAAAGGGGCTTCATCGCCCCTTCACCGAGGCCTAATTCAAATACTTTATAATTATGTCTCTGCTAATATGCACCTACCCGACCCGCCAATGGAAATTGACCCCCAAGATAATGAATCCTTGAACAACTAGCCCAAACCTCACCCTAATCCTACTCCCCATAAAATTCATGGTTGGGGTACTTCCTTGGCTAAGCCTCCCTAAAATAAAATCCCTGGTGAACCCTTTGTGACAAAAGAGTCTTCCATTAAAGGACCACTAACAAAAGGGGACACATCTATCTCAATTTTGAAAGGAAAGAAAAGTTTTGGTAACCCTTCTAGTAATCCCTTTAGGTGTTAAACAAAAAATACAAGAAGTATCTAAACCAATAACGATGAAAAAATTCACAATTGAAATCTCAGAAGAGGATGAATAGGGAAATGTGGATGATTCAAGTAGTAGCAAATTTGAAAGAAGGTTCGCTAGTTTGGTGGGTCAATCTACCAAAGGTAAAAAGCTTTACTTTGCAAAACTTGAAGATGAAAATTTAGAAGAAGAGGGACCCTTAGACTTTAGTAAGAAGGAAATAGTTGTGGTTCTTGGTAAGGAGCTCGAGGAGGACTCTATTAGAAGTGACAAAGAGGATGAGGAGGAGGGTGTTGATCAAGAGGTTATACAAGACTCAAAGGATATTGAGGACGAAGGAGACCAACAAACAACAAAAGAAATAGAAGAGGTGGATATGAAAGCCATGAAAGATGCGAATATGCAAGCCATAAAGGACCATGATGAAAATGAAATGGAGCAAGAAAACAAGTCCTTCAAGATTATTATAAGACCCAGTTCCATGCGCTATAGGAAAAATTTAACAAGATGGAAAAAGTGTTCAATAGGCTGACTTATATCACATTAGGTATCATGAGAAGGACAATATTTGGAATGGTAGATGACATGGCTAAAGTTAGGAAAGGAAAAAGGAGGAAGAATCCCTCTTAGGAAGAGGAGATACAATCAAAGGAAAAAGCAACTAAAGAGATGGATGCACAGAGTGAGGAGATGGAGCAGCTAAATGTGGAATGGGACTTGATTTGCAGTCCCATAAACTAGTTTGGGTTAGCTATCTCTTTGGTTTATGGTATACGAGCCTTGGTGTTAGTTGGGTTTGCGAGCCCTTTTGTTTAATCTTGTTTACTATTTTTTGGTTGTTTTATTCAAACTTTATAATACTCTCCTATTGATGTCTGTTTCTTAATCGATTGGTCTTTTGCTATTTCGTTTGGTGTTTGCCCATTGTTTTGGTGTGGCTGTTTTGATGTTGCTGAACTGCTGATCATGAGGCCCGATCTTTCTTCTCTATTTGGGTTTAGGAGCACTTTCCCCTACTTTTTTAATTAAAAACAAAAAAAATAAATTCTTATAAAAGGAGTAGTAAACAAAAGAATATTATCAAAACAAATAAAACTAAAGAATTTTTGATGTTTTCGCAATAGCAAATGTGAAGTTATTAGGCTGAAGGCCTCTTTGTTTATGGGCATCCACCAAACTTCTACACTTGACATACATGTAATGAAGTTGATTTTGAAAATTTCTGCACATAGCAAATACAAATTGACTAAAGGAATGAATAAATAGACTTTTTTTCCCTTGTCAAAACACATTATTGTAATTCTCATTCTAACAATACAATATTACAATGCAAAATAAATCTGATTGTAATAATATGTCATAAACAAATGGTATTTCATTACCTACCACTTATTCATTTAATAATCTAAATTAATGTATTTATATATACATATTATTAAAATAACCCACCCTTTATACAAATATAAATAAAATCTGTAATAATAAATAAATAAATTTATTCATAAAATTTAATTTCACTAATAATCTACATAATTAGATTCTAAGATAAACTAAAAAATATATTGAGTGATAATCCTACTACCTACTTTATTCCAACTCACATTTCTGAAAACCTTAACAAAGAGACATCCTTGTAATTAGTGAAGATTATAGCTATGCATTATATGAAAGCCACACTGAAACATAGACTTTATGAAACACTGAAATATATAGTGTATGAAAGTTTGATACATACAAGTGTGAAAGGTTGCAATGTTTTTGAATTATAGGATATAGTGATTTTTTTAGTGGCTAATATTCGTCAATTGGCTAATAGTTGAAATTTGGGAATTCAAATTTGGCTAATAGTTCAAGTTGTAATGGGCTTTAAATCGCCACATTTTTACACAAAATTATTTTAGTCTTATTTAAATCGCCAAAAAAATTATTTTATTAAAAAATTTAACTCGAAAATTTGCCACAATATTTGATACTTGATTAGATGAGATTCACCTAAATTTTATAAGTTATAATAGAAATTTAAATTAATTCGCTAATAGTCTAATAATTATGAGTTGCTTTAGGGTCATATTTTATTTTTTTGGTTGCCCCCATTATTTAAAATATAATCTAGTGACCCTTGTTGTATTTTGTGAGGAAAAGTGTACCTATAGTATGTAATGCTAATGAGACCCAAAATAAAAGAAACTTCTTGGACCCCATGAGCATTATAGGTCACAAGTATATTTTACCTAGTGGAATACAACAAGAGCCATTAGATTATATATTAAATCAATGGTGATAATTAAACATTATAGAGTCTACCCCTTAAACCTATTGATCGTTTCCACCCTCAAGCCCCTACTTTTTCATGAGAATTATATTTTTAAATGTAAAGGATACACCATCATAATTAATGCACTTTTCTATTATTTTGTAAGATTCGTCAAAATTTTCTAAATTTTTTTATTGATGTAAAAAATTGTTAATAAAATTAATATTTTTCCCAAAAAAAAAAAAATTCTCAATAGAAAATAAACAATGCAAATCTGAGCAAGTGAGAAATAAAGTTGAATGTCTGGATTCATACGTCACGATGAAGATAAACAGGCAGGATTTTTTCGGGGACATATTCTGATATGCGGTTTGAGTGGGGATAGTTTTTCATGTATAACCACGACGCTTAAGAAAATTCTGTGGACTTTATCCCGATCACAATCATTGAAACAGGAGAAAATGCGTTAAGAAAATTCTGTGGACTTTTTATATTGGTGCTTGTCACTCGGAAAATTCTGTGGCCTCTTTTACAATGGTGTTTCTCACTTGTCAGCTGTCACTCACAGAAAGTACATTTTGAAAATGAAAACTTGTACAGAAAATGAAATGGCCTTGTTTACACTTGAGGCAGTTTGGATGCGCTATAGCACTGATTTTTCCCGTGGGTGATGATAATGGGTTCCTTCATTTTCATCGTCAGCAAACCACTTACAATGTGAGCTCTGAAATAAAGTCAGGTCGTCGAGAGAAAAACATATTTTCATGTCTACCTACTCATTTTGCTATTGTCGTGTGGAACAAGCCAAATACTTAGTCGACTTTGACCTTTCATTACGATACATTCACCGCTTAAGAGATTGACATTAATTTGCTTTTGTCGGTCTCTCTTCATTTTCTCTAGATTTGGGCATTGAAAGTCACCGTCAAAAAGCCCTGTTACAGCCTCAAACTTAGGCCATAAACTTGCCATGCTTTTCTACTTTCTAATTTACATTGACAACGTGAGCTTCTAGACTTGTTTAAAAGCAGATTCTGAACATACGTTTGTTTATGTCAATGTCTTTGTTGGCACTCTTGTTCTAGATTTTGAGAATTCAAAAGTATTGTATGATCCACTTTCAAAGCAGGTTCTGAGTCTCCATCTATCTATGTCACTGTTCTCTCTTACTCATTATCCCATTCAAATCCTCAATATAGTGATTTAAAATGTCGCCAAAGAAAATAAAGTAATTTGAACTGTTGTTAAAGAAAGTAGTCATTTGAAATGTTTTTGATTAAGGCAGGGTTTGGGCCAAAGAAAATAGAGTCATTTGAAATGTTTTTGATTATGGTAGGGTTTTGCGACATGGCTCAAACCTTGTTACAAAAAGAAGAACAAAAAAATACAAAGCATAGTAAATGAATTGTTCAAGACAAGAAGAAACCAAAAATATCAAGTCTAAACAATGCTTGATTCAATCTTATGCACCTTTGCACCCATAGGCTTGAAGTATAGATGAGAGATCAACTTAAGAAGACCTTTCTTCCTCCTTTGTACAATTGCCCATGAAGAGTTGACATCCAAATCTATAGAAATAGGATAAAAGTGATGATTATGCTCCTCAAAGGGCCCATCTAAGGGCATTGCATAATTTGAGGAACAAGCAAGAGTTATCAATTGACAATCTATCACCTCACAAACAATCATCTAACTGCTAGAAGCTGAAGCTAGAACATGACTAAAAGAAATAGGTTGTTGAGGCTCAATAATATTAGCTAAGTGATTGGAAGGAGGCTCACCAGGCCTAGACAAAGATTTTTTTTGGAATGGATAAGAGTGGCTCCAAATTCCCCAAATCAGAAATTGAATATTTAGGAAACACTGTAAGATGGTGAAGAAGAGCGTTTTCCATCAAGTTGGAGAAGACAACTTATGTCAGACAAAAGAACAATATGAGGCCAAGTGCCCAATAGTGAAGCAATTCCTTCATAAAAAAGGAATGCCCTCATAATCAACTAACTGAGACCAAGACTAGTCATTAACCTATATAGAAACCTTACTAGATAAAGCTTTCAACATATCAACTTCCACTAAGATGAAAATGAGATGTGAGTAAAGTTCTTAGAAGCTAGGTCCACCCTAAAGAATCAACCAAGGGCATTACCAGTGGCCTCATAGGTTGAAGTACACTGCAAATTTAAGGGTAGATAACCATCTAACATAGCCTATCTATCATTGGAAGAATCAAAACAAACCACAAAAACCTCTAGCAGAAGGGTAAATCTCTATCTTACTATCAACTAGAGGAGTCCAATACGTAGAATTCCATTGATGTAGATCAGTGAGAGAAGGCCACATGCAACAAAACCTATAAATTAAACCCTTGGTCATGAATAAATTCTCACAATCAATCACTTCTTGTCCTAGAGACACCACAAAAACAATAGTAGCATAGGGAAGAGGAATTTTTTTTCCCTCTTATCATGCAAGGAATTCCTAAGGAAAAATCCCTTGCCCACAACAATTCCCTTCATCTCCATAGTAGTAGAAGCGTAGAAAGCATTCCTAGAAAGGTTCTTCACCACATTCATAAAAGAACTTGAAAAAGAGGAGGCCCTACACACAACATGTGCAAACTCACCAACTAGATCACAAAATCCATTAGTCCCCTAAAGAAGCCATTGAGGGTCATTTATAGACACCAATGTCTCCATTGTAGTTAGTGGAAAGGAAACCCATATAGATAGAGCATAACAATTTGGGAGTCATTGATCATGATCAACATTTGTTGACATTTGTTGACATATTAAGGGTTATAGATACCCCACCAAGCAACATGTGTGATAAGAAGTGTCCACAAGAAAAGGAAAAGTAATAATCACCCCACCAAGAGATCCAAAACTACATGGTAGTGCATCCACAAGTGGATCCCCAAAAATAGGCATCAAATCAACCACTAGATCAAAAGAAGGAGAAGATGTAGAACCTTTTAGTAGGAAACATTTAAGATAACAAAAAAATGGTTGTTGAGATGTGATAGGAGAATGAAATGGTTTATATGACCATTTTCTATTAATATTGTTAAGCTAATTATATAGGAGTGAATTTGCACCCCTTGTGTAAATTCCCATTTTGCATACCCTCACCAAGTAGAAAATCAAATCTAAAGGTGAAATTCCACATCAACCATCTGAGATGCATCCACTTGGCACATGTTTTGTGTGTTTGTGGGGGAATTTTTATTAGGGACATGAGCACGGTGCATGGATTTCTAAGCAACATGCTGCCATCCCTGACAGATTCCTACCCCTAAGTCCATAGGGATGTTACACTCCTTATTAAGGATGGTTTGTAACACCTCTGTGCGACCAAATGACCCAAAAATGGTTATTTTGGCCTTCAAAGACATTCATTTTACACTCACTTGAACTTCTTCACTTTTATGAACAAACTCCTTTACTCTCATTCATTCTCTAAAGCAATTTCTCCATTTTTTACAAGTCCACTTCAGCATTGCAACAACTTGTAACTCCATCAACTTCACTTTTGTACGTGTGGTGTTATCATAGAAGTTGTGAGCTTGGATTCTTGCAAGACCTCCCATCATCACCACTGCAGATGTGGTGACTTTTCCAAGTTCGTTGCTTGCATTCTCCCTTCATTGGCCTTGAGAGCCTTTAGGTGAAGGTGGTAACGCTTCACTTCTCCTTTTGTGATTTGATAGAGTAGCTTAGCTCTTTTATAGTGTTCAATGCATTTCCTTCTTTCCTTTATCATATTTTCTACTCCATTGATTTTTTGGTTGTTCGTAGAGGTGGAAACACGAAAACGAATGTTTTATTGAAGCAAACTCCTATACAACCCCAATAGTTTTCCCTTCTTTCTTGTGTGTAGGTGAACGCATACGTGGATCTCGCTGGATGACTGGGATTTCAGTGAGTTGATATTCATCACCCTAGTTTTCATCTACTTACTTTATCATTTCTGCATCTACTTTTCATACTTTATCATTCAATTCTTTTCATTAAAATCAATTAGCTAGGCTTTCAGTAGGTTTCTAGTCTTTTCCTTACCGTATTTCTCATTTTTTGGCCGTATGGATGCCAGTGCGCTAGAGAGATGCTAATGCATTGCACCGTCATCCCAAAGCCATGTTGCTGTCATCAAACATAGAGCTATCTGAGGTACAGTTTGGGCTCTAGAAACTAGCTCGTCTAGTCCCAAGTAGATTTTTGGGTTTGTAGAGTGACAAAAGTAATCCATAGTGCTCTTCATCCTCGATCCTCACCCCAAAACACCCTTTAGTGTGAGGTAAGTTAGGGAATTCCTCCTCTCTTGGCTCTCCATGACCTAGAGCCTTGATGTGGTTGGTCCCCCTCTCTTACATTTTCAGTGAACTCAACATGAACAATGTCTATCCATTCACCTATGTTGAGACCTTTTCCCCACACCTTGTGTTTGTTGTAACCCTAAGTGTTGTGAAGGTTTATGAACATCACAACCCAGTCCATGACTTCTGGGTACATTGTTAGGAGAAGCATGCGACACCTACTAATGGAAAAGACAAAGGTCACCTATAGTTTCACCTCTAGTTTTTCCACTGGCTTAGCTACTGACCATACCATTGGTTTTCCTACAAGTTATGCCGATGAGATGGGTTTCGTGGAATAGACCACTCATGTTCCTACCCCTCCAACATCCCCTTAGACTTTTTCTATAGACGAGGATGATGCTGTGCATATCCCTACATAAAACCTTTTGGCATTAGATAATAGATTGTTAGACCTTTTAAATCATTTAGAGAAGGTACCAAGCATGGCAAGAGCCACTAGGCTTACTAGAAAGGTGAGACATTTGTTAGGGAAGGATTAGACATGCATAGATTTTCTATGTGGCCTCACCGATCTAACCAAAGCTTATATCCCTTCATATAGGCCTAGATTGGGTATATCTTGAGGGGAAGTGCTCGATGCCTATGAAAGAAAAATAGGCATTTCAATTCCCATCATTTCCATATGCATGGCCAAAATAGGGTACTCGATCAGTGTCTCTTTTGCTTCTCAAAGTACTAATACCCTCAAGGTGAGTAGAATAACCCTTGGGTTCAGTTTCACCCCTCCTATTGCCTTTGGCGGTGGAGGCTCTAGTGGAATGAGTGGCTAGGGATTTGGTAGTGGAGGTATCACTAGCAAAGGTGGCTTTGGTCGAGACCATGGTGGTGGTTTTGGTAGTGGAGGTGGCTCTAATGGAGGCCCTACCAGTGGTGGGGGCTTTGGCAATGGTCATAGTGGTGGCTTTAGAGGTGTTTTGGTGGTGGTGGTTTTGGAGGTTCTACTAGTCCTTTTTCATCTTTTGACCCTATTTTGAATGCCCTTCTTTAGAATATGGTTCGAATGCAAAACCAACTAGCGAGTCTTTCCTAGGCCTCTTCCCATCCTATCTTCCAACCTTTCTTCTAACATAGCCCATTTTTGGTAGCAATCTTGAGTACTCCCTTCTTGCAAGGAATGGATATTTCTAAGTTTGAGAAGTATGGTGGAAAAGGGGACCTACAAACACATGTGTTAGCCTTTAATGCCTTGTACACAAAATTCTTCCATCATGATGCATTGATAGAAAAATTATTTCCTCAATCTCTTAAGGATACAACACTTGAGTGGTACTGTTCCTTGCCTAACAATTCTATATTTTCATTTGATAAACTTGTAAATTAGTTTCACTGATAGTTCTAAGATAACATCAGTTTGAAGATGACCTTCTTGGATCTTGTCCAATGTAAGTAGGGGGATAATGAGAAGATAACTGATTTCATAGCGTGATATCGAGTGATATTTTCATAGATCTCACACCCACTACCCAATTGTGATGTGTAGAAGGTGTTCATAGGTTACTTACAAAGACCTTGGTAGGAAAAAAATGCTCTAATGAAGTACCCTTGTTTTGTGCATCTATGTGCTACCTTACGAGAATATCAACAAGTGATAGTTTAGTTTGAGGGATCTTCCTCACACTCTCATTTGGAAGGAAAATCTATTGTATTAATCTCAAGAAAAGGTAAAGTTGTTGCGAATGTAGTCACGATGAAAAATGATAACAACCTTAGATGCAATAGAAAGTTTAAAAAGTTAATGAAATCTTATTCTTCCATCTTGCAAAATTTGTTGAAGGATAAGATCATGTAATCTCGTAAAATTGAACCCTTTGCAATCTCACATACATTCTTGCATTTTCTTTAGTTTCCACCCCCTTAGCACTTGTGTAGGATCATTTTAGCCCTTGCATCAACCTTTTTCCCTCTTAGGATACTCCAGGACCCCTTTTCAATAGCTACCCTTGCACATCAATTTTGCATTAAACTTGGTGCTTTTCCTGTTCTTGTGATTTTGTAGCGTGATGTGTCTAGAAACTATTACACCACGTGGATGTCTATGTGCTGCACTAGTGTTCAACAAAATTTCAACATTTAAATAGTCGCTTTCGAGCATTTTTGCCTCTTGTTAGCTAGTTTTGTCAGTAGTAATGGCTCGGGTTGCCTTGTAATGGCTCAGGTTGCCTTGTAATGGCTCAGGAAGCTTCTTTTCCTTCCTTAAATGTTATCTTTTCAATCCATTTGGTCTTCTAGCTTCTCTCTAGACTTGGCTCCTACCTTTTCTTCCTCTCTTGCTCTTGCTATCTTCATTGCACAACTCCATACAACTTGTTACATCAAAACTCTCAAGCTCTTACAACACTCTTTGCAACACTCTTGGCTCTTGCAGCTATCTCTTTTTCACTCCCTTTGGCTCCTTTAAGCCTTGCAATTGATACCTTACTTATTCATTCCCTTGAGCATCTTGGGATTTCACACATCCCTTATCTATTGCATCTATATCTCATGATATGAATTCTCCTCCTCGAGTGGGGATTGCTTTTATCACCTACATTTTGTGATATGGGTTCTCCTCTTGGAGCGGGGTTTTCTTTTATCACTCATCACAAACTTTATTTCTCTCTATATATTTGGTTGTCCATGGATGTGGGAACACCAAAATAGGGGTTTGACTAAGGAAAACCCCTATATAACCCTAACATTTTCTCCAGATCTTACACATGTAGGTATTGAAGAAATTCATGTGCTAGAGGCTTCATTACTTGGATTATCATAAGAAGTTTTCTTTGTCTATCCTCTTTAGTTATATCATTTACTTTAATTTATTTCAGTTCTATTACATTCTATCATTTTCTTGCATTTTGCAAGTTCTTAGCAATCTAATTACTAGTAGTCACTTTGTCATTTTATGTGATAAATTTCATTTATGGTCTGTACAAGATGCCAACGTGCCACACTATTTTATGTATCCCTTGCTGACATCCTTTGACTGAGAAGCTTGTCAGTTTGTCTAGAAAACCTCTATGATTTTCTCTTTATGATTCTGAATCTCTTGCATTGTTCCACAAGGTAGTTTAGGGAAGTTCACCCCTTTGGATTCTCTTTAGAATAAATAGACTCAGGAGTAGTGAATCCCCCTTCTCTAGATTTTGGTGAACTCGATGTGAAAAACCCTTTATAAAAAAAAGGAGGAAAAATCAAAGATTTATCCTTCCTAAAATTTTTTTTAGGGTACTGCCTCGAATCCCATTCCATACTGTTAAGGTAGAAGTAATGAACTGGCCTTCAACTTTCTTGTTTATCTGTTATATATTATCTTTAGCTTACTATATTCAAAATAAATTTAATATCCTCTTTTGTTAGTTCAGTATCTGATTTTGTTCAAAGCATTAATGATGTTACATTTCATGCATGTGATGGTGACTTGGCTTTTCCTATGTCACTTGGTGTCTTTGATCCTTCTTATGAGATTCCTCTTGCTTTGAAGGATATCTTGTTGCAAGAAGATGAAATCATTAATACCTTTCTTAACATTACTCTACCTTCTCTTCATTCCAATGCACTCTCTTCTAGAGATGATGCATTAGTGAATATTGAATCTCCTTCCACATTTGATCCACCCTAGATTGATGTTGAGAATGTGTCTTCAAATAATTATTCTATTATTTGTGATGGTTCTACAAATGTAATCTATGTCTCTACTGCCCCTCAAAGGTCTAAGAGACTAGTCATTTGTCTGACTCTAGCTAGTCCTTCTCTTAAAATGATTTGTTCTATTGGTGGTGTTCCATTTGATAGTGATTCCCTTGATCTTTCTTAGGATCCCTATTATAGAACGATAGCCCATAGTATAAGAATAGAATAAGTAAACAACAAATCCTTCTTCAAGATCCTAAACCTACAACTAAATCACCTAGTGATTACGATATTTTTGAGCAACTTTGAGTTACTTTGGCTAAGATCTCACTGCGGGACTTGCTCCAATCTACTCTGATTTATCAAGGAATTCTTCAGGAAGCCTTGTAAAAAATCCTTTTTCTTGCCTCCACTAGGCCAACAAATGTTAATGCATTGATGGATCATGTTTGTGCAAATTCATTGAATATCATGTTCTATTTGCAAGAAATTCTGCCCCTAGATGTGTAGAAGCAAGCATACCCTCTAATGATTAGAGTTAACATTAATAAAATTGACATTAGACATACTCTCATTGATGCTGGTTCGACGCTCAATGTGTGTAGCATTGATCTATTTCCTAAGATTAATATTAATTCATCTTCTCTTAACGCTTCTTCTATTGACATTTGTGGTTTTGATAATTTTGGTCAGAAAGTGCTAGGCATGTAGTCTTGCCTTTGAGGTTGGGACCCATTACCATACCCACCCATGTGTATGTTATGTTTAAAAAGTTACCTTATAACCTTCTTCTTGGTAGACTATAGATCCATGCTATGGGTGCAGTCCCATCTACCTTGCATAAATCTATTAAGTTCATTTGCAAGAATCGAGTAGTCACAGTCAAGGCTGACCCTGATGCTACATGCACTTCTGTAAAATGGCAGCTACTGGTTAGGTTTTGGCTGTGCCTACTCTTATTCATTTGGTGGCTTCCAATGTGTTGATGTTTACTCTAGCAATACCTACTACAAAAGATACTCTTGAGATAGATGTCCCTAAAGAAGATCCTTCTAAAGAAAGAAATATTAAATTGACTCCTACCTCTTCTCAAGAAAATGCATGTCTTGGTGATGATTGGGGTTCTTTAGACTTTATAGAATCCTTCAATGGAGAAAATAAAGTCACCCTGATCCACTTAGACCTTTCAATAACATCATTCAAACCTGCTATCAAAGATGGTTATTCTTCTATATTGTGGGATAATGTGAATGTGAATTGTAATGTTCTTAATATTGATCCTTCCCCTTTTGAGGAAGATGATCACACCTTTGTTAAAGAGGCTAATGCTAGCAGTCCTGTCAAGAAGGATGATGATGATCCCATAGAAGAGTGTGATCCCCATTGCTTGAACAATACTCTCTATGAAGATCCTTGTCCTTCTCAAGATTTGCAAGAAAATTATGGCCTTGGCTTTAAGCTCATCTCTGAATATGGCTATGGGCATAAAGGTTGTAGGCTTAACAAACAAGGAATTCAGGTACCTATAGAATGTGCACCTTGTAAGCATAATTTGGGGCTTGGTTGCTTGAATGAACAATCTAAATAGAAACTGTAGATGAATGTGGATGCAAATTCCACTCAACCTAATTCTTGAGAAATGATTCATCCGCCATTATTTTCCATCTTCATGTCTTCTTCTTGTGAGTAGTCTAGCTTTTCTCCACAAGAGATAGGGTTGCTTCCTACTCATTCTTTATTTGAGAAATACCATATTTTTTTGAGGCTTCTAAATGCCCACTTGATTAATCTTCCTTCTCTTACATGTAAGAAATTTCATAAACATGATAAAAGCATTCTTTCTGTGCATACCATTGAGTGCCTATCCAATCCACTAGTGAATGTAAGGCATTGAAGGATAAAATACAACTTCTGGATTTAGGTGCCATCAATCATTTATTTGTTGATGCACTTGCCTATTCTTCAAATGACAAGGGATATCAAGGTCTACCTCTATCCTATATGTTCTAGGTATCTTTCATGTTTATCCTCCCTTGTATGTTGGGGGTAGTGATAACTTGTTCTGGAGATGTGCATATTTATGAGGACCTCCTCTCTTCTCTTTTTCTTTCAAATGAAGCATCCTTTGAGTGGACCCATTTTTCTTTTGAAGGGTTCCCAAGGAACCCTTCTGAAAGCTTTTCTCTTGAATGAATTCTTGGCATCTAGGTTGGGAGCAACTTGAATAGACCTATTTCATAACTTTGCATCTAGGTTGGGAGCAGCTTGACTAGACCTTAGTTTTCAAATAGTGCATCCCTTGAGTGGACCCTTCTATTGTTGAAGGGTTTCTGAGGGACCTCTTTGAAAGCTTGCAAATTATGGACCATTTGCATGACTTTCTTCTTGCTTTCCTGTGTGGATTTTTGTGTTCTAACATGTTGCTTCGTATGTGCACCTGTGAAGTTTCTTTCTAGTCTGACTTTCTGGTGTCCCCTTACATTGGGATTATTTCATGAGAGAGTACTTGGGGGAATGCATTGTTTGTAGGTCTGGGGGCCTATAAGGAACTTTCATCCTGCAAGATCTATTCATTGTTGGTCTGTGGGCCTCTGGTGTAGTTTGTTCAACTCTCTAGGAGAGAGGACCTACAAAGCCTTTTGTTCACCTTCAGTAGCTCTATTGATCTGTGGTGCATTTATTCAACACTCCTTGGGTTTGAGGACCTATGGATCCATCTCTCTTTGAATTTTCATTCCTTTCTCTCTCTTAAATTCTCTTTCTTCTCAATTTTGTGTATCAAATCGAAGATCTGCATCTTCTTCATCTTAAGTATATGCTCTTTCTCTCTTCGATATTGGTTGCTTCCTTGACTTTTGGGTGTATCCTTCCCTTGAAACAATCAATCATTACATTCTTCTCTTCATTTTAGAATTCTTCTATGTGTCATTTCTTAATTTAGGGATGACACATAGTACTGAGACAACCTTCCACATTGAGGTCTCTTTCAATTTGTTGACTCAAATCCTTTAGTTTTTTTGTGCGCTAACATTGTTGTATGGTGTAGGTTTTTTCTTGTCTGATGCATTTGTTTTGTAGGTCTTTAGCCTGGGGGAATCCTTCCTTGGTTTGAAGAGTTTCTTGCTTCCTCTACAGTATCCTTTTGGCATAATGATTTTATGTATGTTTAGTAGATTTCCTTTAGCATGCATATTAGTGTAGATTCATATGCCCACTAAAGTGGGGGAAAAGTGTAATGTCGTAAAATTGGACCCTTTGCAATTTCACATACATTCTTGCATATGCTTTAGTGTTCACTCCCTTACCACATGTGTAGGCTCATTAGCCCCTACATCGGCCTTTTTCCCTCTCAAGATGCTTCAAGACCCCTTTTCAGTAGCTACCCTTGCACATCAACTTTGCGTTAAACCTGGTGATTTTCCCATTCTTGTCATTTTGTAGCATGATGTGTTTGGATACTAGCACATTGCACAGACGTCCGTGTGTTGCATTAGTGTCTTATGACATTTCAATGTTCAAATGATCTCTTTTGAGCATGTTTTCCACTTAACCAATTTCTTGGTGGTAATGACTTAGGTCACCTTGTAATGGCTTAAGAAGCTTCTTTTCTTTCCTTAAATGCTATCTTTTTAATTCATTTGGTCTTCGATCTTCTCTCTATCCTTGGCTCCTACCTTTTCCTCCTTTCTTGCTCTTGCTATCATGCTTGCACAACTCCATACAACTTGTTATAACAACACTCTTGGCTCTTGTAGCTATCTATGTGTGCCTCCCTTTGGCTTTCTTAAGCCTATAGTTGACACCTTGCTTATCTTGTGCCCTTGAGTATCTTGGTATTTCACACATGGGTAAAAGCACAGAGCTATGTCACACTTTCAACCAACTTATCAACACAATTGAATTTAAGTATTTCTAACTAAAAATTAATTTTGGTGAAACATATGATCTAGTAAGATTCATTCTAGCTATGTTAGATACTTCCACAAATTTTTCAACTAAAATTGTTAGCTAAAAATATATGGAGCACCACTTTGAGTCCAATTTACCAAAAAAAAATTATTTGAAAAACTTGAAGTTTCAATAACTCCTACTAATGTAAATAACATTTAAAAAAAAAATAAAAAATACCCTTTGTAGATCCATAAGTTTAGTTTTCAAAAATATATCTATTTTAATAGTTTAATAATTATTTATATTTTATATTTTATTTTTACTTAAATTAGGTTATCAACACAAAATATTAGGTTGATTACCATGCAAGGAAAGATACTAAAACTATTAAAAAAAATAAAAAAAGTATGATGCACTAGATAAAAGAATCTATTTCAAGAGGGTATAATTTTTTTTCTATTTTAGATAAATATTTAATATGAAAGTTGGCATTCGATGGAAACAACTATTTTTGGATTCACACACATTTTAATATTTTACAAAATCAAAATTTATATATATAAAAAATTGCACAAAAAATTTGAAAAAAAAAAATTACTATAAAAAGGTTGATGTCTCATGCAACTTCATTTTTTAGCATTTTATCAGCAACTAAATTATAGTGTTAATTTATTAAAAACTAGTTTAAAATATTTTTTTATTTTTATTTTTAAAAATATAAACATAAAATATACTAAAAAGTACATATTTTACTAGTTTACATAATTTCAAAATTCAAAACATAAAGAGTCACTTTTTAGTGATTCAAGTTTAAAAGTTAGATTAGTGTTGGTCATTTCCTTTATAAAGTGTGATACAACTTTGTGCTTTTACCCACATCCTTAATCTATTGCATATATATCTCATGATACGGGCTCTCCTCCTCGAGTGAGGATTGCTTTTATCACCTACATTTTGTGATACAGGTTTTCTTTTATCACTGATCACATACTTTATTTCTCTTTATCTATTTGGCTATCCATGGAGGTGGGAACATCAAAACAGGTGTTTGATTGAGGAAAACCCCAACACTTTCTTCATATCTTATGCATGCAGGTATTGAAGACATTCATGTGTTGGAGGCTTCATGACTTGGATTTTTGTGAGGAGTTTTCTTTCTCTATCCTCTTTAGTTCTATAATTTACTTTACTTTATTTCAGTTCTATTACATTATGTCATTTTCTCGCATTCTATAAGTTCTTAGCAATCTGATTGCTAGTAGTCACTTTGTCATTTTCTATGATAAATTCCCTTTCTATTTTGTATGAGATGACAATGCTCCTCTTGGATGCTAGCACACCGCGTTGCCATCCATATCCCAAACTAACATCCTTTGGCCGAGAAGCCTGTCAGTCTATCTAGAAACTTCTATGATTTTATCTTTCTAATTCTGAAACTCTCACATTGTTCCATGAGGTAGTTTAGGGAAGTTCGTCCCTTGGGATTCTCTTGAGAATAAAGCGACTCATGAATAGCTAATCCACCTTTGAGCTATAGATCATAACCTTGGAAAACCCTTGACTTCTCAAGGAACCTTATCTTGATTGGTATGATGTGAATTCCTTTTGTCAGTACCATTGGGTTAACAGACATGATACCAAACATTGTATGTGCCTATGTCACAAGATACAAGATCACATCAATGATGGTACCATTCATCTCAATGGGACGAAAAAAATGTGAATAAATCAGTGGAAAAGGCCAATAGTGAGTTATAGATATACATGGACTCGTTCCAATCTCTCTCTGCTAACTTGATTATTGACCCCTCTGATTCTTCTACTCAACCCTCAACATATGATAATATGGCCATGATTACACCTTACCTACATCCTACAACTAGTTCGCTAGACATAAAATTTACCTCATAAGACATGCTTTTGACTAACAAGCCCTCTTCCCTTTACATTCTCGCTCACCTCAATGTGAACATTGTGATAGGGGTCCTAGTTGACCCCACAGGCTAAGTGAATTTTATTAAACATGAGATATTGTGGTTAAATTCATTACAAAAGGAGTATGAAGAAATAAAGTTTACCATTCGTATGCACGATTTCCTCTCTCTCAAGTCATATGGCTCAATAAATATTTCTATCCTAGTTGGACCTAAGGTTGTGGACATAACCTTTGATGTTATTCAAGAATCTAATTTATTCAGGGTGAAGTTAGGCATACCTTGGCTAGGTTCCATGAATGGAATCACCTCTATCATCTACAAATGTCTAAAATTCTCTTACGAAGGTGTCATTCACGTCATGCATGACACTGGATAGTAGCCATTAGTATCTAGTGGGGGCTATTCATTGGATAATTTTTGTCCCACCTCAGTCAGTCCACTTTCCCCTAGAACAAACCTACTTTATCAAAACTACATAAAGTATAAGACCATAGGTAAGGTATAGCCAAAGGTGACCCCTCTGGTAGTGCAACAACAAGCTGCCTCATCTTCTTGAAAGGGAAAGGAGAGGCCTACCCATCTTCAATTTGCCTCTTCTGCTCCCCTTTGCCAAAGAATAATTTTGGATGTCTACTCTTGGATTCTATGTAAGAAGTCTTATGGTGCTTGCTTGCACAAAGCAAAGGTTAGGATATCTAACCTTCCTACTATGCCTCCCAGACCTTGGCCCTACCTGTATGGTAGGAGAAAGGGTCCTCACAAGGAATCTTCTATGTCTTGGCCTCTGTAACCTCCCACCGCTCCTACTTCTAAAGTAGTGAATGGGAAGAGGCCCATTGTCGAGGTGCTAGAGTTGACTCCCCCCGCTATCTCTCAACCTCTTCCTCCTACTCCCACTTAGGAGTTTGTCCCTCTACTAGAGACAACTATGATGGAAACTCATATGGTTGAGTAGGAGCCTTCTATCTTTTCTTAGCTCTTGGCTTCTAGCTCTAAGAGTCACATAAACCTCCTTGCATGCGAGTACATGCCACTTTGTAGAGGAAGGAAGGGGAGTCAACTACCCTTGTTTTAGGGCCTCCTAATATTTCCTCCTCTCTCCTCCCCTTTTCTTTCATTAAATCAAATCCAGTCTTGCTTTTGGCTCTTGCTATGAGTGTGAGTGCACCTAACCCTAAAAAGGTGTAGGTGTTTATAGGTCCTTTGATCGATCTGCCTCTTTTGATGTCCCTACTGAACATCCCACTATTACCTAAACTCGTGGACATGTTGAACACCTCGATGGTGTCCGTCATAGTTTTCTCTTCCTCCTCCCTCATGCCTCTTTCCTTGTTTGTGGGGAGTTCACATCCTTTAGCAAAGTAGAAAGTAGAGGTTGGACCTTCTAGGAATGGGGGGTGTAACAAGATCCCCCCTTCTTCAAAGGGTGGTCTTGTGCTAGCGTGTTTCATCCAAGTGATGGAGCAAGTTTCAGCTTCCCCTAAGTTTTCACTACTCTTGAGTCACTCAGTGATCCCAAAAATGAATCTTAGGCATCATCCTACCCATGTATTGAGGTAACACATGGCACTCTTTTAAAGTGCATGTTTAACTCTTTGGATGAGGTCCTGTCCTTGTTAGCGATCTTCATAAATTTTTTGACCATCGCTCCAGAAGAGCCAAGCGACTTGGCCCTTGTTGTATGAGGGTTAGAAGCACCTCCCCTTAATATTCCACCACTATAGGCTCACCTTCCTCCCCCCTATAATGATCTAGATTGGGAAGCGGATGACCTCTTGGTCGATGAGTGTTAGGAGGGGTCTCTTCTTTACCTTTATATTAGGTGTGTTTTTTGTGATGTGTTCCCTTGTGTTTGTGTTATGTGTTCCTAGATGACCCTTGTCACCCTTATAGGTGCTTGGATACAAGAGTGATTATGCATCATAAACTTCCTCTATTTGTGGCATCATTCTTCCTTTGTTATGTGTTTTGATTTTTGGAAAATTGGGGGCAATGCAAAGTGTTGGGGGAATTTAGGCTTCCCTTCCATGTTGAACCAATTTTTTATTTTTACTTTGTGTTCTGGTGCATTCTTCATATGGTTTGATATAGTAGGGGGTTGACAAGAGATCATATATATACAATTACTATACATCTATATTTATGAGTAGATCTGACCCCAAAATATCAGCTTGCACCTATGTCCTCTATCTGTGATGTCATTATTTATTTTTACTCTTTTGCTATCTTTCTCTCTTCTTTTCTTGAGTTGTGATGTTGTGGTGCCTATGTATTGTCCCTCGTGTGTGTGACAACATCACCATGATGATATATCAATATGTCTTGTGGGCCACAACATCAATTTTTCATTCTTTCTTTTCTCTCCTCAGGGCATCGTGTGCCTCTAAATTTAGCACACACCACCCTAAGGGAGGCTGCCATGTAAACTCAAATTTTTAGAAAATGCATTTGTTGCCAAAAAATATTTTCTCAAAAATATTTGCAAGCCTTTTTTTTAAATTAAATTCTCAATTTGGACCCCTAGTGGAACATGTTTCCTTCATCATGGGTTCGTAAAGAAAGAACTTGAAGAACTTTCCTCTAAGGAGGGGGCAAATTTTCTTGTGGGAGAAGCCTTGACCTTCCCCTTATGAGGGGGTATTTTCTTCCTTTCGAATTCCTTGATAAAGTGAATTTTTTTTGAAAGAATTCCTTGATAATGAATTGATTTGCAAAAAATATTCGTACATTTTTAAACAACACATCCCTTGAGTGGACCCCTCTCCTTTTGAAGGGTTCCCGAGGGACCCCTTTGAAAGCATTTCAATTTTTTGATAGTCTGTATGACTATCTGCTTGTTTTCGTGCATGGTTGCTTTTATTTTTTGACATGTTTTAATCTATAGATTAACATGTTGCTTTGTAGGTGCACCTATGAATTCACTTTCTAGTTTGACTCTGTAGAGTCCCCTTTCATTGGGATTCCTTCATGAGAGAGTACTTGGAGGAATGCCTTCTTTGCAGGTCCAAGGGCCTGTGAAGTGCTTAGATCCTATAAGATTTTTCCATCGTTGGTTTGAGAGCCTTTAGTGTACTTTGTGGAGCTTGATAGTTCTGCAGAGCTACAAAGTGCTTTTGTTCAAACCTCCTCAAGAGAGAGTACCTATGGAGTCCTTTTACTACCTTGCAGTTTTGACTTTTCCAGATTGTGGTATGCTTCCTTTATAGTTCACGTATACATTTCTAACTCTTCAATCTATTTTTCCAAATTCTCATCGATATTCATGCTCACTAAAGTGGGGGAAAAATGTATAGGAGTGAATTTTCACCACTTGTGTAAATTCCCCTTTTGCATACCCTCACCTTAGAAAATCAAATTTGAAGTGAAATTCCACATCACCCATTCGAGATGCATCTACTTGGCATGTGTTCTGTGTGTCAATGGGGGAGTTTTTGTCAGGGACATGAGCATGGCATGTGGATGTCTACATAGTGTGCTACCATCCTTGATAGATCCCTACCCCTAAGTCTACAAGGACATTACACTAATCATTGGGGACGGTTTGTAACACCTTTGTGTGACCAACCAACCTGAAAATGGTTCATTTTGGCCTTTCAAGACATTCATTTCACACTCACTTGAATTTATTTGCATTCATTTAAAATACTTCATTCATTCATTCTCTCAAGCAATTTCTTCATTTTCATAAGTCCACTTGAGCATTGTAACTCCATCAACTTCACTTTTGTATGTATGATGCTATCATAGAAGTTGCAAGCTTGGAGTCTTGCAAGACCTCCCTTCATCACTATTGTGGTTGTGGTGACTTTGGAAAGTTGGTTGCTTGCATTCTCCCTTCATTAGCCTTAGCCTTTGGGTGGAGGTGGTAATGCTTCACTTATCCTTCTATGATTTGATAGAGTAGCTTAGATCTTTTGTAGTGTTCAGTGCATTTCCTTCTTTCCTTTATCATATTTTCCACTTTGTTGCTTTTCTAGCTATTTGTGGAGGTGGAAACACCAAAGCAAGGGTTTGAATGAGGAAAGCCCCTATACAACCCCAACAATTTTCTCCTCTTTCTTGTGTGTAGGCGAACGTGTGTGTGGAGCTCATTGGTGAATTTGTCTTTTAGTGAGTTTATATTCATCACCTTAGTTTTCATCTACTTTATCATTTCAGTATCTACTTTTTGTACTTTTTCATTATGTTCTTTTTGTTAAAATTAGTTAGCTAGGCTATCAATAGGTTTTTTTTCTTTTCCTTACTATATTCCTTGTTTTCTAGCCATAAGAACGCCAACGCACTAGAGAGATGCTAGCATGTTGCACTTTCGTCCTAGACTTGCACTGCCATCCTCATATAAAGGGCTATTTGAGGTGCAATTTGGGCTCCAGAAATTGGCTTCTCTATCCCTGAGTTGATTTTTGGGTCTGTAGAGTGACAAAATTACTCCATAGTGCGCTTCATTCTTGATCCTCACCTCAAAATGCTCTTTAGAGTGAGGTAAGTTAGGGTAGCTCTCTGCTCTTAGTTCTCCATGACCTAGAGCCTTGACATGGTTGGTCTCTATCTCTTACACTAATACATTTAATGACATGCAATAAAAGGGAGAAATTTTCTCTATGAACTCATTATTAATACTGATAATCATATGTACATTCAATGACATGTGATAAAGAGACAAATTTTATTCAAATTTAATGATTATTTTATTAAATTCTAGGTGTAAGGTTCTCAAATTTAATAGTTTTATGTTAATTATTACTTGTATTTAAAAAGGTGTAATGTTAATGTAAAAAATAAATTATATGTTAAATGAAAGAGTATTTACTTATAAATGTAGAGTATTAATTTCAAATAAATTATATGCAATACACGTAAATATAAATCTCAAATTTGAATAGTAATTAGAAAATATGTAAGTTAATTGTTACATAATTCAAAGTATATTGATATATTTTCAACATTTAACTTTATGTTTGATTCTAAAAAAGTGGTGTTCATAATGATTTCTACATATATAATTTTTTATTGAGAATATTTAAATGAAATAAAAAACTAGATAAGTTTTTAAAAACCTAGAAATTAATATTATATTTGAAAGTGGTATAGTGGAATTTATATAATTACAATGTTCTATGACTTTATGCTACAAACAATTGAATTCAAGTTTTATTTTGTTCTCACGTTAGGAAATCACATATGAAATTCTAGTTATTTATACCCTTCCCAATATTATAATTTATGTATTGTTGGGTCTTAGGTTATGTTCACTTGGGGGATTCCCAGTATGAAGAGTTTATCAATAGTCTTTATTATAGCGAGTTGCTCATGTGTTGTGGTATAAAAAACATAGTGGTTCGCCTATGATAATGATATTTTGGGTCATGTGGTACATCATATATGTCATTTGATATTTGGTGGTACTTTGATAGGAACCACAAGGTACATGGATGAATAAATCACAACCATATATATTAAGCATTTGCTAGTCCATCTTAATGATGCAACAAAACTTGTAATAAAATTGATGAAAATGTTGCATTAATTAAGTTTTCAATAATATCACGGAAGATTGCACAAGGTATCGAAATAAATATATATTACAATTATATTTTTATTGGCTACCATAAGTGAAAATATATAAGTGATGACTATTAGGTAGAAATATACTTATACTAAAAGTGTAAATAATATCACTATTAGCTCATGGTGTGTGGAAGAAAAAAAAATTTAAAATGTTATTATCTATTCAGATACATCATATTTGGTGATAAATAATGGAATATTAACATGTCACATATGTGAGGAACATGGTTACATTATTCTTAGTGTTCTATAAGATAGGTATATAGCTCGATAATTGGTATTCTAGATGAATCTATATATAAGTTATACTTTGCATGTGTTTTTTATCAATGTTGTTGGTTCCCAAATATTTAAAGGTAGGAGTTTACAAACTTCTAATAGCATCAAATTAAAGGTAACTATAGACTAATTTACCATATGGAAAATCCCATTATAAGTCATCACAGGGCCCACAACATATGAGAATGTCAAAACAACTGACTTATCGACTCCCCATGCCCCTGCACTCATGTATTGGAGAACAAATAAGAGATTGTAGAATAGTGGGGAATGTTATCAAATGATGCCATGTGCCTAACATGTGCATTGGTTAATCCTCCATGTATGCCTATACTTATGATCAAATTTATCACATGTTTATTCTTTTGTAAATTAGACATCCAAGATTAAAACATCTGCATTTGTGCTATGCTAGGAAAACTCCATATGTCATGTAAGAGATACACTCTTTATTTTCACCTCTCATGCCTCAATACTTAGCAAAATATTTAAGCTTTCCTTCATTCTCCATCTAATGGTCAAGATATTGCCACTTGGCATTCTCTCAAACCCCTGCAATCAACTAAGCTATTTAGAGATGTTCCCCCATGGAGTGGTGGGGAATGGACAAGATGATGCCACATGGCACCATATCAACCTTCAAATCATGGGGCTCACCAAAAGCTATGTAGAGACCTTGCAGTGCCCACTGTTTGAACTAGACACGTAGCCCACTCTCGCACCACCGCACATAATTTTCTATGAATATTTTATTCACTATGAGGCATCAGGGTCCAATAAAAAGTAAACACATGGAAAGGTGTGACTAAGCCACACTTAACTTAAAAATCATTTTTGAGCATGTTCTTTAAGTTACAACTTAAGCTGGGGTGATTTACTAGGTTGATACATGACTTTAAGACTTAAATTTTTTTTAGGCCTAGGGTTAAAACTTTATACTTTATTGTGAAATACTTTATGACCCACCATACTTAAGACTTTATTAAATATTAAAAAGGGGTAGTAATTGAAAAGACTAGGATGTTGGGGTCAATGGATACATGACTTCAATGACATAAATTGTTACTACAAAACTGGGAATGGCCAATAACAAGCCAATGAGAAAACATAAAAATGACTAAGGCATAAAATTGTTAAGGTTTAAAGAGGGTTTTATCCCCTAAGGTGAACCCTAAATGTAGGAAATGACAAAACCTAGCCCAAAAATCTATTGAAATGCTTGGAATTTTGAAATGAAATATTAGAACCAATTTTTTTTTCAAAAGTCCTATCAATGGCCTAGTTGGGGACATTTGTTCAATAGGAACAAAGAAAGATCCCAAGAATCTCATGGAGAAGTAGACCAGGAAAAAAATCAGAGAGACAAAAACCAGGGGACACCTAGACAAGGAAAGAAAACTAGACACAAAACCAAACCAATATACAAATATTTACATAAAATATGGTGTACATGGAAATAAACATACCTCAAGTGAAGTATTGCTTTGAGAATTATCCATGTACTTGCAATTCTAGAAGTTCTCTAGTTAGATTTTGCAATAAACACAAATCTTCTCCATGTATGTTTCTTATTAGATAAGTCCAAAGCCACAAATCATCAAAATTTCCATATTTTACCTTTTCTTGAGATCTTTCATTCCATATTAATACCATACTTCCTACTTCAAACTTCCTAGGAGAATATTTCTTGTCATATAAATTTTTGACATGGAATTGCATTTTCATCTCCCTATGTTGTGCTTCCCTTATTTTTTCATCTAGCTCTACCAAAGGATTGATTCTTTGTTGCATATCATCTAGCATATTATCTTCATATTCTTGGATAAACTTATACACCTACAACATGTTGTTGGTTGGAATTGTATCCTGAATACCATAAACCAAATCATATGGAGACTTTCTTGTTTCCTTTTTGATGGTAACTCTTTCAGCCCAAAGGTCTTGCCTCAACTTTGAGTCTCAATCCTTCTTGTTCTTTTCAACCACCCTTTTGATGATCTTCATTAGAATTTTATTACTAGACTCTGCTTGTCCATTTCCTTGTGGGTGATAAGGGGATGAGTATGAAATTGAGATCCCATATTTGTTGTAGAAATTAGTGAACTCTTTTGACTTGAAGCACATTGCATTATTGGATATTATTTTCTTAGGTAATCCACCACTGAATCCAATAGTGTCCACCATTGAATTTCTCTACAATTTCACCAATAAAATCTATTCCCCATTGTTGGAATGGTGATTGCACTTTTATTGATTTAAGGGGAATGTTTCCTAAAAAAATTAGCTTCCTTGAGAATCTCTTGCATGCATCACATTCCCTCACCAACTTTTGTGCATCTTTGAATAGTGTAGGCCACCAAAACCCTACTCTTAAAATTTTTTGTGTAGTAGTTTTGGCCATATAGTGGCCACCTCAAACACCATAATTCATCTTTGTTAGAATCTCCAAGGCTTGTTTGCCATTAACACATTTTAGTAGTATTCTATCCATGTTTCTCCACCATAATTCATTGTCAATGATAACATATTTTATGACCTGTAGCTTTAAGGTTCTTTTTTTATTATCATTCATCCCCTCAAGGAATGACATGTTCTACAAATAATACACAATATTTTTGTACCACCCTAAATTTTACATGTTACGAATAGGAGATGCATCCAAAAATCAATATTATTTACCTAGTTGGCTTCTAAGTTTGTCTCTGCCATTAATTTGGAAAATATTTATCCTCTAACCAACATGGTGATTTGAATATCAATGTTGAACTCCTGTAATCTATTAATCAACCTACATATATCCTCCTTGTTACTTCTTTTTGTGATAATATATATCCTTGAATATAATAGTGGGCACATATGAAACAATTGTTGTACCAATCAAATATGTCCTAAAATTCTTTACTAAGTTTACCAAAGCATAGGCCTACTTCTTAGTCACATCATATTTCAACTCAAAAACTTGTAAGGATTTGATAAAAAGGCAATAGGTTGATCATAGCCTTCATCATTCTTTTGCATGTTCAATACTATAGAAATAGTGTGAAATGAGGCAAATTAAAATAATTATAAGAGTTTTGTAAATTTAGGAGACTTTAAGACTAGTGCCTCTTTAATTTCCTATTTTATACTTGTGGACTCCTTAGTCAGCTCTTCACTCCATGTTATTTTCTTTCCCTTTTTTAGCATCTTTGAGATAGGTGTTATAATCTGTACAAATTTTGTCAAAAACCTTCTTAAAGAGTTCACCTGCCCAAAGAATGATTGGATACCTTTCACATTTTTTTGCTAAGGTATCTTTTCTATTGTATCCACTCTTTTTGGGTATATCCTCACTCTTTTGGATACTATATTCCCCAACAATTTTCCTTATGTAATTCCAAAGGAACACTTCTTAAGATTGAGTGAGATACCATACTCCATTGCTTTAATAAAAAAATTCTCTAGGTGCATACAATGTTCTTCCTTTTTGGAGTATGTAGTAGGATCATCTTGGTATAACAACCATAAATATGTTAATGAAATCAGAAAAAGCTACATCCATAGCTCCTTGAAAAGTAGCACCAATGTTAATTAGGCCAAAAGGCATCCTAGCATACACATATGTCCCCCAAGGAGTTGTAAAAGTTGTCTTATACTACTCTGACTCCTTGATTATTACTTGGTTGTAGCTTGAGAATCCATCCATCATGGACACTAGCTCACAACTAGTGAAATTTTGTAACGTTTCCTCCATGTTAGGAAATGGGTTGTTATCTTTTAATGATGTATGTTGAAATTTCTAAAATCAACACATAACCTTATATCACCATTCTTCTTTTTGACTGGTATAATGTTTGACACCTAAATTGAATACATATGATGGGTTTAATGATCCTGCCATCCCTTAGTTTTATCAATTCTTCTTGCATCTTGGGTTCTAAGGTAGGATTAATAGGACTTCTTCTATCTAAAGGGATTTGCATCATCTTTCAGTGGTATCTCATGCTAAAAAGGAACTTCTCTATAAGCCTTTATGTCTTCATATGACCATGCAAAGACATGCCTATATATTTCCTTAATAAATCAATAAGCATTGATTTGATTTGGGGATTCATATTTTTCCCAACATACACCTTTTTTCATACATTGTAAGTTCCTAGATTGACTTATTCTAAGTCATCTTGATGTGTGGAGCTTTGTTTGATGTTGCTTTTGTCAAGGCCATCAAAAACTCTTTTTAGAGCAACCAACCCCTTGGTAATTTTACTGGTATTAAGCTGGATTACCTCATTTCCAATAATTTTTTCTTTCCCATCAATGACTTCCACAAAAGCTCCAATATCTATCTCCTTATTTTCATACTAATCAATAAATTGTAGGAAATTTAATATATCTCGATCATCATTAAACACCTATCAATTCTAAATATTATCAGTGATAGAAGGCCTTGTTTGTACCTCAAATTTTGAGATACCTACTGTAGTTTCAAAAAAGTATCCATTTTCCTTACTTTATTTGGGAATAATTAATAATGAAATAAACTTAAAATTACGCCTCAATTTAGTGTTGTAATGTGTTTTGTACACATTCACATTAAGTTTAGGACCCTTGTTAATAAAGTGGACTTAATGGTGCCTTATTTAGGGTGCTGTAAAGTGTATCTTTACACTTTCACACTAATCTATGGATTTATTAATTAGTTGAGGTTAATTTGACGATAATTTGCCCCTTAAATTCAAATCCAAGCCTAATTTATTAGATTTTTTGAGGGATAAAACCTAAAACTCTTAAATGAAATTAAACAAAACCTAATTTTTCAAGGAACCTATCCTAGGATAGTGACCTAGGTCCCATTCACCACCTAGAAAATGGGTCCTCACTAGGTCCTAGGACCCCCTTTTGGCATCACATTTCACAATCCCTGAAACATTTCATAGTTAAGTATGTAAGGAACCATTCACCCTTGGGTCCTCATTAACTTAGGAAACCCCCCTTGGTATGTGTTTTGGGAGGGATTTTAATGATTTAAAATTCAATATTTGATGTCGGTTTGTGTCATTTGAATTTTGGGATTTAATATTAAGTATAAATATAAGGTTATTTCACATAGTTTCATCTAAGAAATCCTAAAAAAAATTCAAGTGATCTTAAGAGCATTCAAGTGAGAATTTACAAGAGAATTCAAGAGTATTTCAAAGGCATTCAAGGGCATATTATTAAAGTTTATTGCGGCAATCAATGATCCAATTCATCATGTCAAAGGCATAGTGCATCATGCATCTTGTTGAGCTAATGTGTTGATGTAGCATTGGAGATTCAAATCAAGCATATTCAAAAGAATTGTTCTAATCAAGTGTTGTAATCAAGATCTACACTCATCGAGGCAACTTCATGCAAGATTATAGTTTTTTCATTCAAGATTTCATCCAAGGTATCATTGTTACATTTTTCATGCTGCATCCTTCATGTTTCATTATTTCATTATAAGGTTTAATTACCAAAATGGGGTTTTATCATGGAAAACACCTATACCCTAACAAATAATTTTTTTTTCTCCTTTAATGTGTGATTGTAGGTTTTAGGTTTAAGATCAAGTTGAGAACAAGATTGGAAAAAGTTGTTAAAGTTGCAAAATTTGTCATTTTTCTTGCAAGATCATGGAAACTAAGCTACAAAATTTATTTTAGACTTTCGGGAGCTAAACACCCATCATCTAGGAGTGTAGACATTGAAGAACATAACCTAGATATTAATTTTCCAAAACCCTAGTAGGGACCCATTTGTCACTGGGCGAATGAGTCCTTAGTGAGGCCCAAAAAACACTTTTTGCAATAGGTACACATCATTTGAGCATCTCAAAACCTACCCTTTTAATATTATATTAGTTATGTTTGATTTTTTATTGTTAATTACACATTATATCCCTCATAATTGCATGAAACATCAAGTCAAAAAGAAGGGGTACCCATTTGTCAATCACATTTGGGGTTCACCCCCCTTTTTCTATGTTTCATTTTGGTGAACCCGATGTTTCGAGCATTCTATTTTTCTAATTTTGGAGTCTCTTTTCATCTTAGATTATATCTTGCATTCATTTTCACTAATTATCATTTAATTAGATCTCATCTAGTGTGTTTAGTTTGTATTCAGATTTGCATCTCATCTATGGTGTTTAGGATTACATTTTTTGCATTCTTTAAATCTAAAAAAATCAAAAAAATCTATCATCTTGCATATCATTTAGATCATATAAACTTGCATTTGAAAATTAGAAAAAAAAATGTATATAAACCTAGGTGTTTTAGGTCATTATTTTGTCATAATCTGCACTCAAATTTCACATTGCATTTACTAAAATATGAACCTGAAACTTACTATAGCAAACTGAATTTGAAAACCACTAAAAAAGACCTAAAAAATTAGTAGAAATTTATTTCAAAGCCCTAATCTAGGACCCTTTTTCCCTAGGGTGAATGAGTACTTGATTAGACCTAAATCTACATTTTTGGAAATTGAAAACTTATGTTTGGTGCTTCTATTTGCAGTTATCAGATCTCTGTTACAATTTCCTAATTTTTTGTTTCATATAGTGCATTGTATAAATTAAAAATTTGTTTCCATTTATTGATTTTTACATAGGTTAATTAACAAATTTCATTCTTTAGAATCTAAAAATTGCATTTGTATATTTCATTCTAGGTCATTGCATTGCAATTTAAGCCTATTTCCATTTTGGGTTTGCACACTAAGTTTGTAAAACTTTTATGAGCTTTACAACTTGCTGTCCTATTAGCAATACTATTGTTAGACATAGTTCGAGACTCATGTCATCCTACAATATACCATTCATAGTGGATCTTGGGTTTTCTAGCTCTCTTCCTAATAGTGTTTATAATCAACCCCCTATGGATCATAGCATGCATACTTTGTTTCCCATGAATTCACTTCCTACAACCAATGTGCACAACATTAACAACACTATCCCTACCATCACTAGTTGTACTCAAGCCTTGGGGTGTACCCAAAGCCAAGGTGGAACTTCAATTCCTCCTTCTACAATACCCATTTCAATCCATACATACATAGTACTCAAGTTACCACAACCATTCAACCTACTATCAATGTGAACACTTAGGTATTTCCACAGGGAATCCTTCTAGCTTTGTTCATTGAAATACAATATCTCCTCAAACATCCTCCCTCACAAACTTATAATTCAATTTTCATTCGCATACTTACAACACTTCACATACTTACAACACTCCACATTATTCCCCTCCACCCTACAAAAATAATGATGCTATCATTAACACACTTTTGCAAAGCATGGAATCCCTTCAACAACAAGTTGCAACCCTAAATAAATACAATAATGGTCATCCTTTGAAAGACAACAATATTGAGAGCACAAATGCCACAAGGTATAGAAGTTCCTCGATTTGAGAAATATGGTGGGAAAGGAGGTCTTGTTATCCATGTTTCCACTTTTACAACCCTATGTAGTGATGTCATCTTTGAAGATAAGATTTTATCCAAAGTATTTCCTAGATCCTTGAAGAATACTGCTTTAGCGTGGTTCTCTTCCTTACCAAATAATTCAATTGGTTCATTCAATGAGCTTGTTGATTCCTTTTACAAAAAAATCTACATTCAAATGGGTCCCAAGATGCCCCTAGTTGATTTAATGACATGTAAACAAAAGGATGATGAGAAAGTGACTGATTTCATAGCAAGATACTGAACACTTTATTCAGAAATAAACATTAAGATTCCTAATACCAACCTTCAATGAATGTTTATTTCCAACTTACAAAATAAAATCCAAACCAAAATTGAGATTTTGAGATTACCATCCATTACACAATTATGTACAACCCTTCATGATTCTTAGAATGTGGCTTACAGTCATGATGTGAAAAATCCCTCTAGCTGTCCTGAAAAAGTTCAAATCCACAATTCAAAATAGTTACCAACCTTTCAAGAAGAAAATAGGGTATTTTTACAACTTAATTCCCCACAACCAAATCAAAAATCTAATAACCATAGGGTTGACATAAAGATGACAAATTAATACGCCATTGTGAATAGGAATAAACAAGTTAATCCTTTATCTGATACCCTCCATAATATCATGCTGCATCTTGTAAAAAAGAATACGCTTTCCTTACCTCTTGTTAGAGCTCCTGATCCTCATAAACCATTTCCTACAAGCTATCGAAAAAATCCTTATTGTCATTATCATTTAAAAAATGGACATGATACAAAATATTGTAAGCATCTTAAACATATTGTGCAATACCTCATTGATAATAATCAACTTCTAATTGGAGGTGTGAATTATCAAGGAAATAAGTTCGTAGCTCCTCCTAACCAAAACTTACAAATCTTTACAAATCCCATGCTGAAACATACTATTTCATTTGTCAAAGCTAGTGAAACAAAGAATTATGTGATGAATGTTGACATGGATGATGAAAACATGAAGGATGAAAATGTGGATGAATCAGCTAAAGTGGTGTCGTTTATCAAAGATAAACATTGTAAAGGCTCAACCAAAATGCCTCTTGATATTGTTTTCTCACAAAAATACATACTTAAACATGCAATTTATGGTCCACTTTACATAGCCAAAAGAATCAATAACAAGCCTACTAATGTGATATTAATTGATCCCATATGTGGAGAGAACGTGATCACTGAAGAATTCATATTTGTGCATGAACTCTATCAAGATACATATGATAAACCGAAAGCATGGATCAAAACACATAATTGTTTTTCTTGTCCTATGAAGGGCTTGATAGATCTCCCTTTAAAGGTTGAACAAAAAATAGTTAATTCCTCATTCACCATCATCCGGTCATTAGACCAAATTCGTGTGAAGTTAGGCTACCTATCAGTTGTGCATAAATGTTGAAAGTTTCCCTTTGGAAATTAAATCTTTATAGTACATGATGGTGGCTTTAATCTCATGTCTTCTTGTCAAAAAATTTCATTGGATTTCTTTTGGCCCAAGCCTATTGAACCTAGTCGACCTTGTGAGGACTACTTTTTCATATCATATCAAAAGTTTAAGGTGAAATGCATAGTAGAATTATCCATTAGTAACATGCCTCAACCCATGATTGAGCCACCTATCCTTGATGAGCCAATGATTAAACAAGAATCCCTTCCTAACATACAAGGACAACATATAACAAAAGCTCCTGTAATTTACTACAAGAGATCACAAGACAATCAAAACAATCCCATTATGCCTCCTAAAATCAAACAAGTTTACAAAACTAAAGATAAAGTGGTTGACCAACCTCGTATGATTCCTTTCATCTATCCACTAAGGGAGGAGAAGAAGCCTATGATTGAAAAAATTTCTACTAAATAAACATAAATTGACAATAGATTGAAATAAAACCAAAATTCTAGAGAGCATAGGCATACATTTCATTTTATTGCTCATATGTTACAAGCTAAAGAAGAAAATAAAAACATAAAAAATCTAAATCTAAACTTACCTAAAGCAATGCATGATGAATCTATACCCTTGCTACAACATAAACAAGAACCTCCCATGGAAATTTTCATTTGACCTGCCATTGTGATTAATCTAGACAATGACATTGATATTGCAAAAAATGAAGTGCATAATGCATTGAATTCATTGTTTTCCTCTTCTATGAGCTTAAATGAAAAATCTCCTAATAAGAGTGTTGAACTTGGTGCATGTCCTAGTTTGGAACTTTCTCTTATTCCTTTGGCTAGTTTTCCACCTTTCGTATGTACTGATTGAGATTGGGATACAAACAACCTGCTATAGGTTGATTCACATGTGCCTTACTAGTCTTTTTCTTTTTTTACTTTTCCATGTTTCTTTATGTGATTACACGTGTGTAATGTGATCCCTCATACTATTTTGTTTGATGTCTCTCTCTCCTTCTCTTTCTTTGCATTCCTCTATATGTGCCTACATTCTTCTATATGTTGTAAAGATTTTATCTTTTTCACTTGTCTTGTGATTTCCTTTTGGGGATGACACAAGGCATTGAGACATTTAGGTCTCTTCCATGTTGAATGAAATGATTTTTCTTTTTTTTCACTCTCTTTGTGTCATTCTTCCATTTCTATGAGTGCTTTGGGAATGATGGCTATTTCAAGCTCTATGAAATCATTGTAGCAAAGACATAATAACCCCAAATCCATAGATCCCTTCCATATTTTTGGGGGAAACCCCTTCTTCCTTTTTCATGATGTAGCTCTATTTTGGGAACATATGACTTGGCATAGTGCTTTCCAAGTAATCTCTCATGTCTTAGGAGTAAACATTGGCTACTTTAAAGTAGTTTCTCATAACAATGGTGTTAGCAATCACTATAAAGTGGGAGCATAGATCGACAAAATCTTTTGAAATTTTACATACCTCATGGTGCAATTTTCTTTTTCTTGTGACTTGTCCTTTCCTTGGTGGTGCCATTGGGTTTGATTCCCTCCAAGAGTGTGATATTTCTAAGCATATGACTTTCCCTTAGTGGCATGATGCGACATGAGGCATCCTGTAAATGGAAATCTATTATACTCAAGACTTATGCTCTCTTGGAGAAATTAGGCACAATGGTCCCTAAGAAGAAGACCTTACATGAAGAAAAATACCCTTGAAAAAAACATCCTATATACAAATGATCATATGTGTTTAGTGTAACATAAATTTCTCACCTTATAAAGCTAGAATGCAAATCTAATCAAGGCCACCTAGCATAACACACCTTGCTTTCTTGTAGAACCTTACCATGTGCATTAGTGGTTAGCATAACACAACTTGTTAAGCATGAAAATGAATGTGAGTGGCACCCTATCAATATTATGTGAGGGATAGCTTTGGTATGGTAAGTATAGTGAGAGCTTACAAACAGACATGATCTTCTCAATATGCCACATTCTTGGAAGGATACTCACGTAGTGGATGGCCTAATGTTCTACTACCCTAGAGTGAGCATGCATGTTATGAAAAAACAACCACATTCTACATCACATTAGGATGGTAAAAGCTTGATCCTTTATCTTCCTAGCCTTTGATAGTGTGTGATTGTGTATCTTTGTCATAGCTACATACATAAGTGTCTTGGATTTCTACTTTAGTGTGAGTTTGACATAGGGTCAAACTCTCACTAAATTGGGGGCTAAATGTAGTAACATAAAAAGTATCCCTTTTCCTTAATTTCAGAATAATTAATAATAAAATGAACTTATTTATGCCTTGATTTAGTGTTGTAATGTGTTTTACACATGCACATTAAGTTCAAGACTCTTTTTAATAAAATGCACATAATGGTGCCTTATTTAGGGTGTTGTAAAGTGTATCTTTACACTTTCACACTAATCTAGGTCTTTATTAATTAATTGAGATTAATTTAAGGATAATTGGCCCCTTACATTTAAATCCAAGCCTAATTTATTGCATTTTCTGAGGGATAACACTTGAAACTCTTAAATGAAATTTCACAACACCTAATTTTTCAAGGAATTAATCCTCAAATAGTGATTTAAGACCCATTCTCCACTTGGTGAATGGGTCCTCACTAGGTCTTGGACCCTCTTTTGGCATCACATTTCACAATCCCCAAAACATGTCCTAGTTAAGTATAATAGGACCCATTTGCCTTATGGTGAATGGGTCCTACTTAACTTAGGAAAACCCCATTGGGATGTTTTTTGGGTGGAATTTTAATGATTTCAAATCCAAGATCTGATGTCAATGTGTGTTATTTCAATTTTAAGATTTAATCTTAAGTTAAGTATAAATATAAGGTTATTTCACATAGTTTTATCTAAGACATCCTAGCAAAAATTCAACTGAGTATTTACAAGAGCATTCAAGTCCATTTTAAAGGCATTGAAGAGAAGATTATTAGAGTTTATTGCAACAATCAAGGATCTAATTCATCATGTCAAAGGCATAGTGTATCATGCATGTTGAGTTAATGTGTTGATGTAGCATTAAAGATTCAAATAAAGAATATTCAAAGGGATTATTCTAATCAAGTGTTGTGATCAATATCTACACTCAGTGAGGCCACTTCATGCAAGATTTCATCAAAGGTATCATTGTTTCATGTTTCATGTTGCATCCTTATTGTTTTATTATTTCATCATAAGGTTTAATTATCAAAATGGGGTTTGACCAAGGAAAACCCCTATTCCCTAACAAATCAACATTTTTCTTCTACTTTAATGTGTGCTTTCAGGTTTTAGGTTGAATATCAAGTGGAGAAAAAGATTGGAAAAAGTTGTCAAAGTTGCAAAAGTTGTCATCTTTCTTGCGAGATCATGAAAACTAAGATACATAATTTATTTCCGAATTTCGGTAGCTGAACACTTGGGATCTAGGAGTATAGACATTGAAGAATAGAACCCATAAATCAAATTTCTAGAACCGTAGTAGGGACCCATTTTCCACTAGGTGAATGAGTCCTTAGTGAGGCATGATTTCTTTTTTTGTAATAGGTACACATCATTTTAGCATCTTAAAAATTACCTTTTTAATTCTATATTAGTTAGGTTTGATTTTTGATTGTTAATTACACATTATATCCCTCGTAATTGAGTGAAACATCAACTCAAAAAGAAGGGGTACCCATTTTTCAATCACATTTTGGGTTCACCCCTCCCCTTTTTCTATGTTTCACCTACAAAAGTTATATCATCTAGCCTTAATGCTATGTTAGCTAGTAAATCATCCACAACATTCTTTTTTCTCATAATCTAGTCAATCTTGAAAGCATCAAACATTTCCATTACATCCTAAACTGTATTTCTATACCAATCCAATCTGCTATTCTTTAATGAAAACCTTTTATCTTACTTGGGATACAATTAATTCTAAGTCACCTAGGACCCTTAAATTTCTAATTCCATGTTTATTTTCTTACCTCAGCCCAAGTATTAAGACTTCATACTCAACCACATTGTTTGTATAGAAAAGCATTAATGAAAATGAAAATTTGAAAGTCATACCACTAGGTGAAATGAATATAACACCTACACTAGACCCCTCCATAGATCAATCCCCATCAAAATACACGGTCCACAATTCTTTTGTATTAGCTTGTTTCATTATTTCCTTTTCTAATGGTGCAAATCCATTTTCTTCTTCTTCTTTAGGTAACTCTTCAATTTTAAAGTTGTCTATGCATATATCCACAAAATTAACTCTCTCTTCAGGAATAATTTCCTCAATTACATGGGAAACTCTGGGTTCTCTAAAATCCTAACATCTTTTCCATCAATGGGAATAGTAGCAAAGGACATATCCAATTGCATGTTTCCTCCTACAACTGCATATCATTTTCCAGATAACAACATCCAATAAGTAGGAGGAATATCTACAAAAGTTATACTCATCATAAATTTTTATCAAGATTGATTCCAACTTATAAGGCACCTCCTTTATGATTCCTATGATAAGAACCTCATTAGAGTCCATTGCATAGCATTTTTCATAAGCCTTGGAAATCTTTAGTCCCAAATCTTGTGTTATCTTGAGTAGCATGATATTGGAGGATGCCCCTAAATATATCATATAGTTGTTTAACCTTTTGTCATCCATGATTGGGGTTATATAGAAAGGGTCTAGTTGATTAGGGTACGCTGTAAGTGTGGAACCTAGGAATATTTGAGGGTCATCATTGTTTTTCCCCTCATATCCATCTTCTTTCTACTTTATTTTACTCATTTCAGAGTAAGAAATCAACTTATTATCATTAAAGGTTGTAGTCACACCGTTGATAAGAGAAATTCCTTATTTTTATGCTCCTCAATCCTCATCATCTCGAGGAAAGGGAATGATAATTTTACCTATGATAATAGCTAGAACATATCAACTGAAGTAAACTTTGGTACATCATATGTTACCACATAATTCTCTCAAAGTTGGCAATTTCTTTGTATATATTTTTCTTCACTTTTAGTCTTATCCTTCTTATTCTCATCACTAGCCTTCAAATTTTGAAACTTATTTTGAGTTGATGGGGAAACCACTTTATCATCATTATTCTGAATTGTATCTTTCTATCCGTATATCTTGGTGTTCTTTGCCTTTGATTCTTCCTTTTTCTTTCTTGTTTGACATTCCTTTTTTATCTTTATTTGGTTCCTTTATGAACATGCTTCTTACTTTACCTTGATAATTATTTACAACTCTATTTTCAAGTGGTAATTACTCTTAAACTAAACAACAATAGTAATAGTTAATTCCTTGATTTATTCATCTTATGGTCTTTTCAAGGTAACACATATCTCTTCCATTTCAAGGGAATTCACAATATAATCCTCTTCACCATCTTCATTAGAGAATACTTATTGCTAATATGCATTTTCCACAAGTCTTTGGTATACCACATGAATATCATTTGACTCTTCACTAGAGGAATATTCTTTATCACCAAATAACATATTGATCTCTCCATCTTGCTCATGAGGAAGATCATGATCCCCACAAACATTTTGATCTTCCTCTATGGATTGCACTACCACATATTGTTGAGGTGAAATAGATAGTTGACATGCTACACAACATGGAGTTTCATCTATAAAATTTACAGTATTCTTCTTCAACGGATCATGAGTTTGTTTGTTCTACATTTTTAAACATTGGCTTACCATTATGCCAATTTGTGTAATAAGGCTGATCATGCAATCTTCCATTTTTTTGAAAACTAGACTTGTCATTTGACAGTCCCTTTTTAGTCTTGGCACACTTATAGCTCAACTTCTTAAGAGTACTCATCGTCTTGTCAATTTTATCATCAAAATATTTCCCCTTTTCTTGGTGACCTTTAGGGTTCTTCAAAGTCTTTACATCATCTCTTCTTCCCATTTTACTAGTATCCCTTCTATTTCTTTCAATATGCAAATAAAAATTTATAATCTTCCCTCAAATTTTGAGGATTATTGTCTCTGAGGTGATATCCCATATTTTAATCAAATGAATTGCAATATGAGACCAAACATACTTGTTCATTCATTCTTAAGTAAGTTGGAATTTTGAACATAGCCTTTTGAAACCTAGTGTTGAATTCAAGAACTATTTCATTGTGTCTTTTAGAGATTATGTTGAATTCATTTAACATAAAATAGAGGCTAGTTTTGTCTCCATACCACTCTCGAAAAATCCTCTTGAATTCTTCCCAGGACCCTATACTCTCCATAGGTAAACCCCTATACTAGTCCTTAACATCCTCAGTAAGTGACCTCATAAATAATTTGATCATTACATCCTTAGTTTCAACTTCAAAATCCTCCATAATGTTATTAAATGATCTCAAATGATCCTCCTCTGATATGGAAATATTACCAAAAAATATAACCAACATATTTGTAATATCATTTGGAATAGGATTAGGATAACCAGGTATCCCATGAAGCACAACTATTTGTACCTATCCAAAAAATTTCACAAGTATTATGATTTCTTTGATTTGTATCTCTCCCTCCCAAATTCTAGTTTCCTCGATGACTAGAATTTCTTCCACCACATTAATTATTGATATTTCTTTGATATTGGGAAGTTTGTCCCATTCCAATAAAATTCTATAGTTGGGAATGGGGAACAAATAGAGTAATGGTAGGTGAAACATTCATGCCAGTAGCTTGAGTAAGTTGGGGGATAGAATTTAGCTAGTTTTGAGAAATAGAAGCTGACGGATCTCCAATAGAATATTTAAGAAAATCAATATTCCTTTTCATCTCAACATTAGTAGTGATAATTTCTATCCTCTATAATTATCACTACAACTTCTCATTCTATATTTGTAGTTTGAGACTTAAGGGATCAAATGTTGTAGCTGTAGGAGTATTACTAGATGGTGCACTTGCACTCACAGTTATTCCCTTGGAATGAACCATAGGCCCTTTTCCTGTATCCATAGGTTGTGATGGTTTACTAGTATTAGAAGGGGCTACAACTGAGCTTGTAATAATAGAACTAGTCTAGGTATTGGTATGGGTAGTTCCTATAGGAACATTCAGAGTAGTTTTCTCAAGAACAGGGGTGAAAACAAGATCGTAAGTCTAAGTAGAAATAAGATAATGTTCTTCTTGGGTCATTAACTTCATTCTTTCCACCCTTCTCCTCAACTGGTCTCTCTCAAACATAGAAGCCTTCATTTTTTATTCATTCTCCTTTTCCTATTTGATTCTTAAATCTTCCAACCTTTGAGACTTCACTTGGAGTCCCACAATACCTTGCATTAGTTCTTCCTCATTAGGAAAATTTATATTGAAATCTGAATGCTCAGACATATAGTCTACAAGACTTGAAGTACCCCTATGTGAAAAAGGATTAGGGGCTCTATTATGAGGAACTCTAGACAGGCCATATCTAGGAGAATTGGAAGAAAAAGTAGCTCCAGGATTTAGTCTTTGAAATGCCAATGTAGCATCAAAATCTCTATCCTAAAATCTTCATTGTTGCATTGGTTTTGAAACTAGAGGATCTAAATTGGCTTGCCTAACCCCAATAGTTCTTTTATAATTGGATTTTCCTCATTAATAGGAGTAATTCCAAATTCATATATATTACCAATAACACCTTCATGTAAATGTTTAGATCTTGAAATAGGAGGAGCAACAAAATTAATTGTTTCTGTAGTCTTTTTCTTCTAGGATTTCCTAGTGTTTCACTATAATTATCCTTCCAACCTCACTCAGAATGCTTCTTGATATGGTTTCTTGTTACTCGCATGGCTTCTACAACCTCCCACCTCTAGTTTCTTGTTTTTTCTTTAAATTTTAGTGCACCAACACAGGAGACTCAAAATCACCACCCAAATTAATGATAATTTGGAAATATTTTGTAATTCTTTGATATTTTTTTACTAACATAGAGAAGGAATAGACTAAAAAAATTAATAATTGAAAAAAAAATCACACAAATATGTGAAAATAAACATAAACTTTCAATAACCAAGTTTAGAATTAATAGATGATGAGAAACTTTAGAAATTTTTTCTTAACAAAATGTAGAACTTTAAATTTTTATGGCTCTAACTAAAATGATCTCAAACTAGAGATATAAATCAGCTAGTTCCTAGTAGAGTTTCCAATCTATTAGTGTTTTTTTTAATTCCCAACCATATCTAATAAGTAACCTATGAGTTTTCCATTTTCAATTGTTAGCTAATTGGAGGGACTAGCCAACAAATATGTGAAAGTTAAAATAAATTCCCCTCTACACTTTGGGCTCTGTAAAACTTGAGAGGGTGACCCTTGACAATATTTCTTAATATCCTATGCCAATTATCACAAATATTGTAAATAGAAGATATGTTCTATGTAGATTTGCTTGATTATTATGAAAAAATAGAAGATTTGGCATTATCTTTCAAGAATTCAACATTTTTAAAACAATAGAACATGATAATATTTCAATTCAACAAATATATTCAATTGAATGTAAAGATTGAAGGTGAAAGTATATGGAAGACCCTAGAGATGCAACTTAGACAGAGTTTCAAAGGATTGGTACCTTAACCTAGGGTATGGAGTCATAACCAATGTGATTGGAAGTGTATAATCACATTCTAGCTAAACATAACAAAGCCTTTTAATGATGCATTACACCATTAAACTCAATAATCTTAACCAATTCTTCTTATTGGATCCTTGTATGCATTCACAAAAATCTATACTTCTATTAAAGAATTTAAATCATTCTTTAAATAAGAGCATTAATAGAAAATAATCATCTATTGGAAAGAAAATTGAGACAAATTGAATGATATTTGATTGATTTCATTTACAACTTGTGCAAAGCATGCAAAAGGTGACAATTGGCTTTAGAATTATGCCATTTGTATTTAGAAATGTTAGTATTATTATACAATTCTTTCAAATTACAAAGAATAGACTCAACAACCTAGAAAATGACTTACACTTTATTTCTCAATGTTATGTACACTATAAAAGTCTCCAAAAAAATAAATCATCCCATGTAAATGGCCTTGAATTCCCTTTATAATACAAGGGAGCAATAAGCTTTGGGCCACTTACACATGTCACATTTTTATTTGACATACAATACTTTTGAAAATATTACAATTACTTGCTCATTGATAGTATATCCCTACGACAAATACAATTATATTATTTATTACAATATTTTTCCTTTCCAAAAATATTTGATGCTAATGGTTGTTACTTTTTAATTCCATTCTTCATTCTTAGTTGGTGTAGACCCATGAATGATGAGTTGGAAAGTGAAAACAAAATCTCAGAGTACAAAAGATAAAATTTCCTTTTGTTGACATTGTCAAAGCAGTTAGAGATTACTGAATATTCATAAAGGACAAACAATATATCCACATCACTAGGAGATACTCTACAAATCAAGAAAATAATTATACTTATTTCCCCAAGCATCAAATTCTTCCTCTTATGGCCAATTGAATGTCATGAATTCATCTAGGTTATTCCTATATGAGCCATACCTCTTTACCACCTGATTTTCTTCTTTTTCAAAATATTCCAATAATTTATTGGTGAATGATAGCTTATCCATGCTATTTTTCAACAAATCAATATTAACCTCACCATCCTCATAGACTAAAAGGTCTTGTGTAGCAACAACACTATCCATTTGTGACCTCTAGTGTTCATATTTCTTTACTAACTCCATAACTATCCAAAATGTTTGGAAGAAGGATAAGATAGTCTCATCAAATTCTTGGAGCAACTCTCTTATCTTTTTCTCCATGGGGTCTAGCATTCCATTATAATCTATACTTCTCTTTACCATTTTGTATGTGGGGGCTATCTTTTCTCACTTATTTAATTCATGAGTTTACCTTTGATCTAGATAATGAATCGAGTCTAGGTGCCTGTAATTGCATCAATGGTACTATTTCTCATCTATCCTTCTCAAACATTCCAATTGCATTGAACATCAAAGAATAAGTTGAATGAACACTATTCATCCTTTTTATTTCCTTTCCCATACAATTTTCAAGTAAATTAGAAATTATAAGTACATTAGTTTGCTCATAAAGATCTAGAATTTCCCCATATTCTTTTAGTTGCTTGATTAAATATATTCTACTAGCTCTTGCTCTGGCTGGTAGGGAAATGATGATAAGTTGTGCTAGTGGTCTATCTTCACAGAAAACTATCTTAGTAGACTAAATTGGAGGTGGTGGAGAAGAAAGGGATGGAGTAGTAGGCTACATTGGTTGCACCTATGTTTGTTTATTCTAGAAAATTTCAAGTATTGAATCTAGCTTGACAAGCCTTTTTCTTGTCCTTATCATATTCAATCAAGAAATCATTATACTTCTTAGTCTTTGTATCATATTTTTTGTGTAATTGCTTACTAGTTGATTTTGTAAACTTTGCAACATTGACATCCAATGTGGCTACTTCCACTAGTGATGTATCAAAGACTCTTTTTATAATAATACCTCCTCTTAGGTCTCATGCAAGTTATACCACTACTGGCTTATTGGTATTAGGGGTCAAAGACAAAATAACAAGAGTATCCCACTTGGGACTTGAAGCTAATCCTGACAATGTACATAGTGCCTCTTCATCTGTAATAAAAACTTGAGAGTCATGTTTCCTAATAGTATAAAATACAATGAAAGAAGCCATATCCCACTTAAGAAAAATAAGAATACCATTTTATTTTACAAACTTCCTTCCCTCATCCAGGGATATCTCCTTTTTCTTGATTTTATTTTTGCAATCAACCTTGCAGATATTACCTCTCTAGGTTGTTCAAAACATTTTCTAATCTCTTCTTTCAACCTTCTTCCATACTCATCCTCTCGTGTTCTCTAGAAAAATTCCTTGAACACATCACTCTTCACAAAGGCATCATCATCCATAAAATCCCCATAGGTTACATCCCTTAGATCATTAACATTATCCACGCCCATCAAAAATTTCTTTGTAATCCTATTGTCAGGGGTTGACATATTGTTCTCCCTTTATGGAGATGGCATTTGCAATTTAATTTCATATGTGGTAACAAAAAATCATCATTAGAGTCTAGTAATAGTGTACAAGTCTAGCTTGTTCAATCCTCCTCTTTGGAGAGGACTCCCTTGGGGGAGAATCAATTTCAATAATATTTTGTGGGATAAAATGGAACTTGAGGCATAATGTATGAGACTCTTGACTCCTCAGATTGATTAGGAGTAGCCTTTATTTGTTCCTTCAAAACTCTCCCCTTTTGTCTTCTTGTGAAGACATATTTCTTCTTAGGTGGCTGGTATGTGGGTCTCCCCTCAACCATAGCGGATTTCCCCTTATCCAATTCCTATTTCTTTTACTTGAGTTTCCCAACAATGATATCAAAGTTTTGCAATATTGCCTTAGTTCTAAGAATTGGGTCATCAATGTCTACATATGTCCCTCTGAAAGAGGGATCTTTTTGCTTCTTTTCCTTTTCTAGCCATTCAAAGGTAATCCACTTTACTTTTCTATCCCCCATCCTATTTAAATCAAATTTATTTCATATTATCTCCTTTGCATGATCTACCTCATGGTAAAATTTGGATTTGTTTATTATCAACCTTAAAGCAACAATAAAACCCTCAGGGTCATGGTTTTTGGCCTTACAATTTTTCATCTTCAGGGTGTAAGCATGTCAAGAATATTTTTCCATCCTACCTTAGCCATGATACATTAAAAAAATAATGTATACTGAGGGAATATGGATCCCTTCTTCTGGTTACTAAGAGAACATCTTAAACCCCTCCCAACTTCCACATTACTTCAAGAAAACTAATTTTGAATGGAACAGACCTTGGTAGAACATGAGGGGCCACATTGGTCCCAAAGACTCTTAGAATTGTGAAATCAAAATGAAAAATTACATCACCCTAATTGTGGTCAATTCCTAAATTAGGCCTTCTCTCCTTTGGCCTTAAAAAATCATGCAAAATCCTTTGGTACTCTTGGTACATCCCCTCTCAAATAGATTTTTTGTTTCACAAAGAACACGTTTGTAAAGGTTAAAAAACTTGATGTTTTGCAATGCCTATCCAAAAAGTGTGTCCACATCTAGATAGGGATATTTTCACCACTATTATTCCTCATTGTGATTTGTAGTCATGGAGCCAATTCCTTATATCCAAAAGCTTAGAATATGTGGCATAACAAGGAGTACCACTAGAAATTCACACCACCATCTCCTACCTTGATGGCCACCAATTCCTTATGAATTATATCTAAAAAATAGGTGGAAAAGTCATATTACTCATTAACCAACATGTTTTATATGTTTTCTTCCATGAACATGAGAGAAATAGGCATTCTTTGTAGAGGGTTAAGCCCTAGGATCAGGTATATAGTGTACTAGGTTTTAACAAACTATCCTTCAAAATAGTCAATTTTGAAAGGCTACTATTCTACAAGGGTGAGCCTAACTATGCTTCCATATTTTCCTTTCTCCTAGAACCTCAAAAATATTATCACCCTATAAGTTCTTTTGTTGGTTTCATACTCTTTTGTCAATGCTTCAAGGTTGATAGGTTTCTTTGCATTTGGGTTTAGGTAAAAGGCATCAATAATTGCTTCTCTGGTCAATCTCACCATTTCAACCCTAGCATGTGTCCTCACAACCCTACTATTTGGATCATAATTTTTAGTAGTGGACTTAATCAAATATTTTATCCAAATACACATTGGGGCTGCTAGTTTTCCTAGGTCTAGGTTCCAACAATTACAACTTGGAACTGCAAAATTCCTCTTTACATACCAATTTTTAAATAGTTCCCACCTAGAAACTTTCATCAATGCATCTTTGATTACATAATGTTTATCTATTATACCCTTTTCTACCCCTCAGCCTTGTAATAGCAACTTACCCTTAATCCTATCATTGGTTGAGATAAAAAATTGTCCTAGAAGGTCATCATGGAGGGATCTCTTCTTTTCAGGGTAAATCCAGATGATTGTACCTTAGGAGGAGACATTTTGGTACTAATTTGAGGAAAAGTAGGGTTTTCTAAGGTGTTACTAAGGTTTTAACTTAGTCATAGATGAAACTAGGGAAAATTGCAATTAAAATGAGCACAAGCAAGACAATTCAAAGCTATGATAACCTTAAAATGATTTTTCAAATTTCACACTAGAAATGGCACAAGATTTTGTATATAATTGGGCAAGGAGGATGCAAATTTTAAGTTATAGGTGTATGTATGGCACAAACCCTAATTTTTATTACATAGAGCTCATTCTTCACAATAATTGATCCATAGATGCTTTCAAATGTTTTGGTGAATAGGAAATGTGCTTTAAATTCAAATTTTATGGAAAGAAGCATTAAATTTGGAATCTATAGCATCTTATTTATCTATATTTCTCACTCGAGCAAACAAGAATGGTTTGATCTACCTATTTTCTTCAATTTTCAATTCGAGCCATTGATCTCGAGATGATCTATACCTTTTGACAACTAAGATTGAGTCAATAATTTTTTAAAAACTTGACCATCATTGACTTTAGTCTCAAACAAATAAGGTTTCACCATATGAAAAATCCCATTACAAGTCATCATGGGCCCCACAACCTTTGAGAACATCAAAAGAACTAACGTGTCAGCTCCTCGTGCTCCTGAACTCATGTATTAGAGACCATATTAGAGCTCATAGAATAGTGGGGAACTCTCTTATATGATGCCACATTCCCAACACGTTCATTAGTTAATCCTCCATGTATCACCTATACTTAGGAAAATGTTATCACATGTTTATTCTTCTACAAATTAGACAATGAAGATTAAAACATCTACATTTGTGCTATTCCAAAAATCCTCCACATGTCATAAGAGATACACTCTTTATTTTTCAACCATCATGCCTCTATACTTAGTGAAATATTTAAGCTTTCCTTCATTCTCCATTTGATGGTCAAGATCTTGCCACTTGACATTCTTCTGCATCCCTGCGGCCAATCAAGGTCTTTAGAGATGTGCCCCCATAGAATGGTGGGGAATGGCTAGGATAGTGCCGCATGTCAACATAAGAACCTTTAGATCATGGGGCTCACCAAAAGCTATGAAGAGACATTGCAGTGCCCACTATTCTATTAGAGTAATAAGTTATTTCACTTAATTAATTTAATCATATTGGTTAATTAATTAAGTCACTTATCACTTTAGTTAATTAAGTTAAACTTAGGCACACTAATAATTAATTATTTATTAATTATTAAGTGTGAACACTAGGGTTTCCCTTTTAGGTTTCACTTTAGGGTTTCTTGATCTCCTTCATAAGGATTGATCTCATTGTAATTATTAATAGGAGAATATCTATATCTTTCATATCTTCTTTAATGTTTTCTCTCTTTTGTAGCTTTTTCTTGTTGAAGATAATTACATATATTTGTTTGCAGATTTCTTGCATGGAAGATGCATTTTTTTTGTTTGATCTTATGGATTGTAGTTTTGTGCTTGTTTCACAATTATGACATGGTATCAGAGTGTGGATTTAGTGAACCCCTTCTTGATTTATGAGGTTTTCTTCTTCAAAAGGGTTGCAGGCTTCAGATCTGAATCCTCTTTGTTTGTTTTGCAAAGTTTGAAGGTGGGAATTTTTTAGTGCATCCAAGATCAAATCAGACCTCTCCATTGAATCTAGAGCTACCAAAATAGTCAAGATCAACCTTTGTTTTGTCAAATTTGGATTCCATTTGTTAGATCTGTGAGGGTTTGAAGAAAGGGATTTTTTTCTAGATCTAGGGGGTGCTCAATTTTTTGGAGTATTTTGAGCCCAAACGGACCTCATCATTGTGCTCAAAAGGCCCAAAAACCCCAATTTCCATATAAAATTTGTCAATTTTGGAGCAGTTGACCTTTGAGTCAATTATTTTTTTGTAATCAGGCCCGTACGATTGTCTGCTCACTGTTCAAGAAAAAAAATTCCAAAAAAATTAAGGTCGGCATTTTTTTTTTGAATTTTGTTTTTGAAATTAAAAAAAAAATCAAAATCAAAATAAAAGTGTAGGGTTATTTTTTTTATGGGGTAGATTTTTGAAAGGTGGGCAATTTTTTTTGTTAACTGCACATTTAATTAAAGTACCATAGGGTACCTACCTCTGGTAGGCCCTTACAGGCCCTGTACCACCCTACCACAGATCATTTAATGCCGTACGACAACATTTTTTCCTTTACCAACAACGTCTTCCTTTTAGGCCGATGACTATTTCCACCTGCTTGGTAGGTTTTTTAGACCACCCGTGGCTTTTCATGCCAACCAACAAGCTCTCCCAGGTAGTGAGCGACCTCTTTTTACCTAATGAACATATTGATTTTTTTGACAACATGATTTTTTGTGGGTAGAGAATCTTTTGGAATATTCTATGGACTTTTGGTATATTCCATCACTCGGTTTTTTGCAGGGAGGCTAGTTTTATTTTTGATAGAGGGGAATATTCGTAGAATATTCTGTTGACATTAGCATGATGTCATGCTAACATCGGTGGTCCAAACTGTACATTGGGCCCCTTTGACCCCTACTTTGGTCTCTAGGGAGCTTTTTTTTCTTTTGGTCATAACTTTTGCATATGATATTGTTTTTTGGCAAACAAGATATCATTAGAAAGCTAGTTTTTTCAAACTTCTAGTGGTGTGGGTCTCATCACTTTATTTTTTTTGGGTACATTCTATAGCCTATTGAAGTCAAAGGAGTTTTTTTTAGTCCTGAGCTCATAACTTTTGACTAGTTTCTTTATTTTTCATGATTTTAGCAGCATTGGAACTATCTTTCAAAGATCTTTAGTTCCATCCATGTAGTTTTTCTAGATTATTCTCCTGGTACATTTTATTTAGATTTTGGTGTTTTCACACTTTGGTGGATTACTTGGACATTTTAGCTCCTGGAAACTTTTCGTTTGTATGGGATGACTCATTGTTGGCTGTTCTAAATGTATTTCTAGTTTTTTTGTCCTATTTGGACATTTTAGACATCTTTTTCATGCATGTTCTCTTTTGTAAATGCACCAAGATAAAGTGTGTCAACATTGTACATGTATATTTGGGATTTTTGCACATCACTTTGTGCCTTGTTGTACTCACACTATGATATAAAGTGTCATGGGGGTTGATGTTTTCCATTGTTTTCCTTCATACCTTTCTCATGCATATGTGACTTTTATTTTCACATCCTTTCTATCAGCTTGTACTTTCATGTGTGCACCTTCTAATGCTCTTGGTTCCTCTTCATGCACTACTTTCTAGCATTTTTTTCAGCGTACCTGTCATGCCTCTCCCTTTTTATCATTATGGGGAGGTTTTTACTGTTGGTGTTAATGCTTCCATGGTTTCGTTGGAGTGAGCTATGTCTATAGTTTTTGTTCCTATTTACTAGGAAAATGCAGCGGTTCATTACCCATGCATTTCGGTGAGATGAATCACTTACCATATGGACACTCTTACATTCCTAATTTTGGAGGTGACCTTCAACTTTTTCATGATTAGTTATTCATAGTTTTGGTATGTTTACCATATGTATCTTCGAGTTCTAGGTTTTTTCCTTTGTTGGCCATCTGATTCAAATAGTATCATTGGGGGCACTCATGCAGATTGTTGTCTTCTTGATCTTGATCATCCTATCTTCTTTGGAGGTTCTTCGACATAGTAGTAGTCATCTTTGAACAAAGTTTGCAACTTCTTCATGCTTCTGTGATGTTCTACATGTTCTTCTTATTCAAGACATTTCTTTGATTTGGTTGATTTGGAGGTTTTTTAGTCCTTCAATCACTTTTGATCTCTTCTTGGAGTGCAGTTTTTTCCCATGAGGTTTTCTCTATTTCTCCGCTTTATAGAGATCTTTTGTTTATACATGGGTACCTTACTTGGCCTTGTTTTTTGGGACCCATCTTTGCTTTCATGCATCTTTTCCTTAGTGTTTTAGCTACTTCCTAAGTTCATCTTAAGGGGAGGTGTTAGAGTAATAAGTTATTTCACAAGTAATTAATTTAATCATATTGGTTAATTAATTAAGTCACTTATCACTTTAGTTACTTAAGCTAAACTTAGGCACATTAATAATTAATTATTAAGTGTGCACACTAGGGTTTCCCTTTTAGGTTTCACTTTAGGGTTTCTTGATCTCTTTCATAAGGATTGATCTCATTGCAATTATTAATGGGAGAATATCTGTAGCTTTCATATCTTATTGAAATTTTTCTCTTTTGCAGCTTTTTCTTGTTGAAGATAATTACATATATTTTTTTGTAGATCTCTTGTGTGGAAGGTGTCTTTGTTTATGTTTGATCCTGTGGCTCATGGTTTTGTGCTTGCTTCACAATTATAACATATTTGATCTAGAAATGTGCCCCCTCTCACACCACCACACATAATTTAATATGAATATTTTATTTACTACGAGGCGGCAAGGGACAATAAAAAGTAAACACATGGAAAGGTGGAACCAAGTCCTGCTTAAATAAAAGAATTTTGAGCATGTGCTTTAAGTTATGACTTAATTTAGGTCCATTTTCTAGGCCAATGAATGACTTTGAGACTTAAAATTATTTCAAAACCTAGGGTTAAAAATTCAGACTTTTACATGTGAAATTTTTTATGACCCACTGGACTTAAGAATTTATCAAATATTAAAAAGGGGCAGTAACCGACAAGACTAGGACATTGGGGTTGATGGATACACAACTTCAATGACATAAGTTTTTACTAAGGGAACCGAGAACAACCAATAAAAAGTTAACAAGAAAATAGAAAAATGACTATGGCATAAATCTACTAGGGTTTAAAAAGGGTTTTAGCCCCTAAGGTGAACCCTAGATAGGAAATGAAAAAACCTAGCTCGAAAAACTATTGAAATGCTCAAAATTTTAAAATGAAATATCAAAACCACAAAAAATTTCAGAAGTCATATCACAATGAATATAAATAAATATACATATACATTAATAACTTTGAAAGGATATTTTAATGGAAATATTGGGAGTCAGGCATTAGGGATACCATAAAATACTTACCTTGTGAGTTAGGAATAATTAAAAAGCCATGTCTAAAGTATCATGTTATAGATATTCCTACATCTTCAACTCTAAAATATATGCACATAGAGATATAAAAGTTTGGGCATCTTGGATACTAGGGAAGTCATCCCACACAACATGTAGGTAAAGGAATGAATAAATTGGGATTCCAAAAAATAACATCATGAAAAATATTGGAAATTATAGATTGGGGATTAGCGATTGAGGAAACCAAATAACTCATGCTACAATGCCAAGGTAAGGATGAATAAAATTCTAACAAAGTAAAGGGTAAATGCATCGGTAGGAGGAAAGGAACACTAAAATGGGAAAATGTGGAACACCAAAATTATACCTAGTCCTTAGAGGATGGATAGAACACCATAGACTTGTAATTTATTCATTTTTTTTTAATATTAAGAAATGATATGAACTTGAAGGAAGGAAAGAAACAAAAAATAGGTAATTTTTAAGAAGGCAACCTATTTTGATTTTATTTTAGATTCATTATAACCAATGGGATAAACAAAAAAAAATGAAAAAGGGAAAGGACTTGATTTTTTTTTACATAGTCAAATGGGGCACCAATATTAAATCTAATTGGGGATGTGTGTCTCTTACAAGCATAGAAAGATTCTAGCTATATCTAGGATGCACAAAAAATGGGAAAGGTAGGATCAACATAGAGAAAACAAGGTAAAATAAAAAAAGGAGAAAGATTTTGAGATGCTGAACATGAACTAGTAGCTCCATAAATTCTCCAAGAAGACTCTTGAGGTAGAGAGTTCCTTGACAACACTTATCTACAAATGGATAGGTTCCATCTCATAAGACATAAAATTCATAAAATTTACCTTTTTCTTTAGACCTATAGTTCTACATGAGGATTATATAAACTTGAAAATCTCTTTGATCTACCTTCTATCCAAATACTTCATCTTATATTATGACAATAATGTTTTTATAGACATTCCTTATTGATTCTTATAGCCTAGATAGTTCATGAAATCTTGGGAAAGTGACCATCCGAATATCACTCAATTTTTTATAGTATTTTGTATATTAGTAAATTCTAGATCAATCAACATCTTGAACTCTATCCCATCGACCAATTCAAAGAGGCTCACACAATAGACTTCTCACAATTTATGCTATTTTCCCAAATACTTTTTTATTGGTGATGCTCACAATGCAACTATTACCATATTCATCTTGCTCATCACCTTCCATGTGGTCAGGTGATCAATGTATTAGTTCAATCCTATATCTATAACACATTTCAATATGGTCATATAATCTCAAATACATTGCATTGCAAGTAAATATCCTTGTAGTTGCACTAGACCTTGCATAAATATTATTTAGTGGGAAACTAACCACTATTCTGGATGAAGTATGTTTAGTGGTAGTTGCTTCCACCCATTAGGTGAAGTATTTTGTGGCCACTCAAATATATTTGTATTCAATTCTTGATTTATCATAAATATACACTATAAATCAACACCACATTATTGAAATTGAGCCTTACCTAATATGGGTGTAAGGGGGAGTTCTCCTACAAATTTCATCTTGCTTGAATTTTTTTTGAAAGCATCACATATTTTGATAAACTTGGCCACATAATTGAGTATTATAAGCCATTGATATCCTGTACTATCATAATATTATAAATATTAGTCCTTGAAATGAAATTCCATCCAAATAATCCTTGGAAGTATTCCTTAATTAATTTTATAGACTACTCATGATCTAGAAATTAAGGATAAAATCATCAAGGATCTCCACATCAATTGGTATTCAAGAAATAAATACCTTTGAGCCACCAAATTTAGTGTCATTTTCTATTAATTTCTAAAATTTTATAGATAGAAAACAATGCCAAGAAAATTATTTAAATGATGAGGAGTTGTTGAATTAGAGTTAAGATGATTAAATTTAGTTGCATCTATATTTTTATTTGGTATCAAATTTGTAAGGCCTTGACCTCCAAGTATATTGGTATACTTTCACAATTTCATGTCATATTCCTATGTATTATTTATCCTTCTACACCTTTTTCATTATGTGTCTTGTTGAAAAAATGTATCCCTTATTGTAGTATTTAGAATACAAGGAGTAGCTTTTTCTACATTGACATAGGATCTAAATTTTTTAACTACCTTGATATGAGCATAGGTTTTCTTCTCCATGATAATTTTAGTTAAATAAATGACATCTAAAAATATTTTTTTGATGAAATGAATTGGTTGCTTGTATCCATCATCAATTTGTTGATGTAGGACAAGAACAATGGTATAGAAAATAAGTAAAGGAAAATAAATGGAAAGGATTTGAGTAGAAAAGACTTACCAAAACTAGTGTCATCTTGAGTCCATATTTTATTTTCATGAAGGAGATAGATGATTCCTTGTACCCATTGGTTGAAATACATTTTGTGGACATGAAAAAAGTATCCCTTTGTCCTTGCTTGATTTGGGAATAATTAATGATAAATTGGGCTTAATATTGCCTTGATCCAGTGTCGTGAGGTATTTTACACATCCACATTAGGTCTTGGAAACTTGCAAATTGAATAAAATGAATGTATTGTAAAGGTGTTGCAAAGAATTGTAAATAACTTTCACACTTTTCTAGAATTTTAGTAAGAAATTGAGTCTAATGGTCCTTTCTTCCCTACTTTTGAATTAAATATTATTTTAATTCAAAAGTTAGCTTTTTTATGTCTTCTTCTATAATTAAATAATTATTTTAATTATCTAATTATTCATTAGCCTTTTCCCTCTATAACTAAATAAATATTATATTTATTTAATTATTTATCCTTATCTCCCCAATTAAATAATTATTTTTATTTATTTAATTATCTCAGTATTTGTTCTCACCTTTCTTTTTAAATAAATAAAATTATCATTATTTTATTTATTTCGCCTATGATTGGCCACCTAAATTAAATAATATTTATTATTAAATTTCTCCTATCACCTTTTTTTTGTGCCAATCTTATCTTCCACCTCAAGTCTTTATCTATCCATGTCTTTCTTCTCTCAAATAACCTCCACCATTGATTGAAATGTTTTCTAATTTAATCATGGCCCGTGATCATGATCCTTATTCTTAACTCTTTTCTATAAAAGGATACCTTTATATCCTAATTTATTATTCATTCATGATTGATTCAATCACCATTCATCATTCATTCTCCATCACAAGTCAAGTAAGCTAGGGTTTTAGCATTCTAAGTCATCAAGATAGCTTTCAAAGGCATTCAAGAATAAGATTCTTCATCCATTATTGTAGAAATCCAAGATCTATCACCATTACAAGGTACTAATTCCGTCATTTCATGTTCATGCTTCATCTTATTTCTTCATTTTGTTTAATTACCTCAAAGGGGTTTGACCAAGGCAAACCCCAATCCCTAACATTCAACATTTCTCTTTCTTTCATTGTGTACTTACAAATTTGAAGACTTGGAAATCATTGAAGAATAGGTTGCAAACTTGTTGAAGTCATATCCCTATTGGAAAGGTCAAAATATTCACAAAAATTCACTTGTAGCCTTAGAAATTAGGGTTTTAGAACTAGACACCTAGAGGAACAAAAAGTGCAAACCGAGAGCTACAAACTCCAATTTTGAATTTTTAGAAAAGCCAATGTGGACTAAGTCACCAATAGTGGCACTGAATTAGTCTTATTGCACTTTTATTTTTAGAAGTTTTTGTAGATATAGATACCCATTTGTCTGAAATAGGCTTTGGTGCAATTTCCTCGAAATAGGATTGTTAAGAAATAACTTTTACAATAGAAGAATTTGATATGAAATATGCTTCAAATATTTGATAATAACTGAGAATAACAAGCCACTTTGAGGGGGAAAACCTCCAAATATCTCTAATGGGAACACACTTCACAACTTGATGATGAAATAAGACTCACAACCTCCTATATATACCTATTTATGCCAAGGATATCACCTAGTCTGACTTAGACACACCTATATAAGACATAGGCCAACCTAAAAAACTAAATAACAATATGATAATGATAATATGACTTAATAGAGAGTTAAGATAGCCACAAACTGACTATTCATAACCCAATGTACACTAATATTAAGGGCATAGCATGCCCTCCTTCTTCAAAGAAGCATTGTCCTCAATGCTAATCAAGTTTGGATACTTTTGAATGAACTCCTTATCCTCCCACATGGCATCTTCAACTAGTAAATTCTTCCATTGGATGAGATACTCAGTGAGAGTTCTATTCCTTAGCTTCTTTGTACGTGTTTGACGAATGCACTCTGGTTCCAAAATGATTCTTCCTTCTTCATTGAGCTCTGGTAGTGTTGTTTGAGTGGGAATATTATGCCCAATGACCTTCTTCAAATAGGAAACATGAAAAACTAGATGTATCTTTGTTTTTGGTGGCAACTCAATCTTGTAGGCAGCAATACCAATCTTTTGCATGATTTGGTATGGACCATAATACTTTGGAGACAACTTATTATTCTTTTTTTTTTGCTTTATTGAGATTTTCTTATAAGGCTGAAATCTTAAGAAGACCCAATCCCCAACTTCAAAACTTCTTTCGCTACGATGTTGGTTTGCCTATTGTTTCATTCAATTTTGTGCCATTGCTAAATTCTCGTTGAGTCCTAAAAGTACTTGTTGTTGATGAAGCAAGTGGTCTTCTACTGCTTGAACTCTTGGGGACACCTTTATTGATGATGTGATGGAAGGAGGATGATATCCATAAAGTCCCAAAAATGGAGACATTTTGGATGAACTATGAAAAGAAGTGTTATACCACCATTCTGCAAGTGGTAGCCAATCTACCCATTGAGACTATTTCTCTGAAGTGAAACAATGTAGATATCCTTCCAAACACTTATTAACAACCTCAGTTTTCCCATCTAATTGAGGGTGGTATGAAGAGCTATGAGCCAATTGAGTACCCAAACATGAGAATAAATCTTTCCAAAAGTGACTAGTGAAGATAGGATCATGATCAATAACAATAACCTTAGGTGTACCATGTAACTTTTGGATATTCTCCAAAAAATATTTTGCCACTGCACTTGCTATAAAAGGATGTGATAATGCAATGAAATGTGCATATTTGGTGAGGCGATCAACTACCACCATGATGACATTATGACCTTTAGATTTGGGAAGCCCTATGATGAAGTCCATGGATATCTCTTCCCAACACTGGCTAGGAATAGATAAGGGTTGTAAGAGACCTAGTGTCTTAATTTTCTCCCCTTTATGCCTTTGAAAAACCAAACATTCAACCACAAATTTTTGAACATCACCCTTTAGCCCTTCCCAAAAAAAATCTTTCTTGACTCGATGATATGTCTTCAAAAATCCTAAATGACCACCCACTAGAGACTCATTAGCTCTGTGAGAATCTTGTGTTCAAGAGTGGAATTCTTGCACAGATACAAATGCTCTTTATACCAAAGAGTATCTCCCTTCCAACAAAACTTATCTGAACTACTAGAATCACTTTTTATTTTTTCAATGAGATTACTTGTCGCAACATCATTTTACCACTCTACTTTGGCTTCCTCCACCCAATTTTCTTGTAATATTGAAAGGGAACACAATAAGGCTTCATCTTTCTCATCCTTCCTTGAAAGTGCATCTATGACAATATTTTCTTTCCCTTTCTTATATATAATCTCAAAGTCATATCCTAACATCTTAGTGACCATTTTTGCTACTCTTCAGAAGATAGTCTTTGTTCCAAAAAATATTTGAGGCTATCATGATCTGTCTTAACCTTGAAGTGTCTACCCAATAGATAAGGTCTCCATTGTTTCACTGCATGGAGGATTGCTAGCATTTCCTTCTCATAAATAGGTTTTAGTTGATTCTTACCTTTTAATTGATGACTTTCAAAAGTAATGGGTTGACCTTCTTGCATGAGCACTACTCCTATCCCATTTCCAGAAGCATCACATTCCACAATGAATTCCTTGGTGAAGTCAGGAGTGGCAAGCATTGGAGTTGTACACATAGCCTCCTTCAATCTCTCAAATGCTGTATTGGTAGACTCGTTCCAATGAAAAGAATCCTTCTTCAATAGAGTGGTGAAAAGTGCTGCTATATGACCATAATTCTTCACAAATCATCTATAGTACCTTGTCAATCCCAAGAAACCCCTCAGTTTCTTAATAGTTTTTGGAATAGGCCATTCCATCATAGCCTTAATTTTGTTAGGGTCCACCTTTACTCCTTCATGTGAAACTATGTGTGCCAAATACTCCACCTCTGTAAGACCAAACACACACTTGGATGTCTTAGCATAGAGTTTATGATCTTCAATTATTTGTAATGCTTGATCCACATGTTGCAAATGTTCTTCCCAAGTCTTGCTATAAATCAATATATCATCAAAGAATACTAACACAAACTTCCTCAAGAACTTCTTAAAAATGGAATTCATCAAACTTTGGAATGCAGATGGTGCATTGGTAAGACCAAATGGCATCACCAAAAATTCATAATGACCCTCATGAGTCCGAAATGCTATCTTACAAATATCTTCCTCCTTAATTTGAATTTTTTTTTAACTAGATCTAAGATCTAACTTAGTAAAATACATAGCTCCATTCAATTCATCTAGCAAATCATCAATGACAGGAATAGGAAACTTATCTTTAATGGTGTGCATGTTGAGCACTCTATAATATGGACACATGCGCCAAGTATCATCCTTCTTACGTACCATCACCACAGGTGAGGAGTAAGCACTTTGGCTATGCCTAATAATTCCTACCTCTAGCATCTCTTCAACAATTTTTTCTATCTCACTCTTTTGTATGTGTGGATACTTGTAAGGCCTGATGTTAGGTGGTTGGCTCCCTGGGACTAACTATATGGCATGGTCATGGTCCCTCTTAGGAGGAAGTCCTTTAGGAATATCTCCAAGAACAATTAAGTGATGATTGATTATAGCTTTCAAATCTAGATGAGTAGGAGCATTAGATTGAGAGACTTCTAATGAACATAGTTGGGCCACAAATCCATCCACTCCTTTTTTAAGAAAATTTTTGATTTGATGAGGGATTTTGATTTCAACCCCCTTAGCTCTACTATCCTTCCTTCTGATTGAAATCTCATGAATAGTTCTTGGAAGTTCATCTCAATCGTTCCTAATGTAGTAAGCCATTGTACTCCCAAAACAATATCTGTTGCACCCATGGATATCACATACATTGGGGTATCAAGTCGATAATATCCCATGGATAATTTAATGCTATGAAACTTCCCTAAAAAACTAACTATACCACCATTTGCAATCAAAACCTGAAACTCTGGAGCTAGGTATACAAAACAATTTAGATGAGCAACTAACTTTTTGTTGATGAAATTATGAGTACTACTTGAGTCGATCAACACTGTTAACTTTTGCTTCTTTAAGAACCCCACCACCTTGAGAGTTTGTGGATCACTAAAACCTGAGAGTGCATGACAATAAATTATTGGTTGAGAATCATGTGATTCATCATTTGACTCCATTTCATCCTCTAGTATGGGTTCCTCATCTTCTTCCTCACTTGGAGCTTCAATATAGAACAATTTCTTTTCATTGCATTTATGTCCTCGACTGTATTTTCTATCACAATTGAAACAAAAACCTTTTTCTCTTTTCTCCTCAATTTTTTGTGGATTCAAATTAGTAGGTTGTGTTGAATATCCCTTCTCTCTTGTCAAATTAGCCCCTTGCTTCTTAGGAATCAAATACTTCTCCTCTACCCTATGTGCTAAGATAAAAGACTCATTTATGGAGCTAGGGATAAACATGTGTACCTCATGTTAAATGTGATCCTTGAGACCACCCAAGAATAAATCATTCAAGTTTTCCTCCATAATTGTATCCACTCTTAAGGATAAATTTTGGAATTGTTGAATATAATCCTTAACTGATCCTATTTGTTAAGTTTAGCTAGCTGGCTGAAGAAGTTGTCTATCATGCTATTGCTATATTGTGCTTGGAGTTCCTCTATAAAAATTGACCATGAGATAGTGAGCCCATTTTTCCTTTGATGAGTGCAAAGCCAATGATACCAAATGAATTGATCTGGTTCTAGATATAGGGAAGCCATCGTGACCTTTTGTCCATTTGGGATTTGGTGTACTTCAAAAAAATTATCGATTTGGTTTATCCATGTTAGAGGATCCTTTCCATCAAACTTGCACATATCCACCTTTGGAAATAAATTCCTAGATCCCATAGGAGTACTAAAGCTTGTGTCAATGGTAGCTGACCTAGAATTTTCACCTTGGGCAATTGAGAACTCCTTTCTTGGTTCAACATGTAGGTGCTTAACATGTTTCTTAGGTCACACATATCCATCTTAATTGAGGAAATATCTTCCTTGACCTTATTTATTTCCTCATTAGGAGTAATATCCTCAATTTTTTCCCCATCCTTATCAGGAGTCTTCCTCAGAGTGACAACATTCTTTTTACCCCTTGTTGTAGGCCCTGTCATGATGAAAACTGCTAATGCTGAAATAAATCACACAAATGAAACTTAAATTCTCTAAAAAAAATATTTTAATCTCCTTTATTATTTATTCAAAAACCCAATAAAAATCAGACTCCAATTCAACAAGATGTGTAAGATATGTAGATTCCAAAAAAATAGTGTAGAAACCCTAATTTTGTAATAATTCACTTAATTCTACTCCAATTCTTATGAAATCTGGGCTATGTCTTCTTCAATATGTTCTTCAAAAACCCTTTAAAAATCAGAAAAAATTTCGCCAAAATATGAAAGATATGCTCTTCCCAAATTGCCTCCAAAATTGAGAAAAGCCTTGCCTCTATAGTGCCAAGATCATGCTCTGATACCACTTGTTATGAAATAACTTGCACAATAGAAGAATTTTATATGAAATATGCTGAAAATAATTGATAATAACTGAGAATAACAAGCCATTTTGAGGGGGAAAACATCCAAATATCTCTAATGAGAACACAATTCACAACTTGATGATGAAATAAGACTCACAACCTCCTATATATACCTATTTATGCCAAGGATATCACCTAGGCCTACTTAGACACACCTATATAAGACATAGGCCGACCTAAACAACTAAATAACAATATACTAATGATAATATGACTTAATAGAGAGTTAAGGTAGCCACAAGTTGACTATTCATAACCTGATGTACACTAATATTAAGGGCATAACAAGGACTAAGTTGCCTAGAATGGTGTAAGTGTCCCATTTGGTCTGAAAATTAGATTTTCTAGAATTTCAGAAGCATCTATAGTCTTCACCTAGGCCTCTATTAGTTTCTAGGTGCATTCTTTCTATTTGGCTTCTTTATCTTATTTTATATTGCATTAATCTATCTTTTTGCATATCACAATGTGTTTTCGAACAAAGTTCATTTCCTTAGTTTTGCATTAATAATCCATCTCTTTCAGTTTATTACATTTATGACATTGCATTTAGAAATATTTACATTAATCTTGAGTGTAGACAATGCAAATTTGTCCTACCTCCCTCCTTTTAGGTGAAAAACCCTAGAGGTGTTAAGGATTTTGTGGCGCCAAAATATTTATTTTAATTTTGGTGAACCCGCCTTTAGAATAATTTATTTTTTGATTTAGAGTCCATCATTTTCCTAGAATTAGCTTTCATTTTATTTTTCATTAGTTAAAGTTGCATTCTAGGGTTTCAAATTTTTGCATTAGTAAAAGTGCATATAGTTTGCATTTTTGCATCCCAAATCATGAAAGCCAGATAAAATTTGCATTTTTCTTTAGTCTTCATGTCATTCCAATTAAAAAACATCAAATACAATTGAAAATTTCTGAAATTTTTGAAAAAAACCCTAATTGGGACTAATTTTCTATGACTTAGTCCCTGTCTAGATTTTTCACTGTCTATTACAACATCAAAACCCTCATTTGTGTGCTTCCTAAGGCTCCTATTACCATATACTATAAGTTTTGAAAGTTTTAGGAACATTTATTTTATGCATCTAGCTCAAAAACATCAATTTAGGGAGGTCACTTTTGAAATCATCTCCATTACAAGCATCGCAAGATTTGAAAATGGTCATATTTGTAAAATTTTGCATAGTTCATGGATAAAAATACTTTTCACTTTTTCATATACAATGTTTCTATTCATAAAACTTTACATAAGTTTCATAAAAGTGTTTTTCATTCTTGCATATACATTGTTTGCATTCTTAAAGTTTTGCATACATTGGATAAAAGTGTTTTGCATCCTTGGATATACATTATCTACATTGTTGAAAATTTGCATGAAATGGTTACAAGTGCTTTTTATTTTTGTTCAAACAATGTTAGTGTCTTACATACCTAGGAATGCTAAGAAGCAATCCCCTCCAGGTATGAGTGTTTTATTGAAAGAGAATAGAACATTGGACATTCCTAACAATCATATTTTTTCTTCTCCTAATATCTCTCCTATTGATGAAAAAGATATTTTGGTAGAAGAATCAATTAATAAGATTTTTGAGAATCCTAGTTTTTTATCTCCTCTTACCTCTCTTAGTGGACAAGGAATTGATGAACAAGACAATACAACCATAGGTAATCATGACAATAACATTTGTTCTTCTCCTAGTATCTCTCCTAGTTGTGAAGAAGATACTTTGGTGTTAGAAAACATAATTAATGATAGTCATGAGAATATTAGTTTCCCCCATTCACCTAGTGGAACCCTTCTTGAGCACACAAATTCAAGCATTGATCATTTCCCTACTTGCGATGAAGTCATTTTAGAAGAATCAACCTTTGAATGCGAAGAAAATTTGGCTTGTCATTCTCCTAAAAACTCTCCTCCCAAGGAGAATATCATGATATGAACATTAACACATATCCTTTAAACACTAAACCTTCCCTAGGTGAAGATTGTAAAGTGACATTAGCATCCCCTTCACTAATAAATCATTCAAATAAAGACAAGATTCTTGAGGTTATGATGACAAAAGTGGGATCTCCTTTAATTAGTGTGCTTCCTAAGTCACCTCCCACTAGTCAATCACACAAAAAACTAAGAGATGTCTTGAAATCCATGATGCAATCTAATCATAACAATGTTTTGTAGCCGCTAAGTTGTAACTTAGTGACTCAAACATATAGGGGATCACACATCACTTCCACTCCATTACCTTTTTCTCCACTTAGAGCCATAGTGTTGAAGACCTTAAAAAGACTCTTGCTAATATATCTATATGGCACCTTATTCAACTATCACCTACATTCAAATTTCTATTTCAAGAAATATTGCAAATACAAAAGGATTAGATCCAATCTTACATAAAAATGAATAATGTAACATCCCCCTCTCATCCCATGCAAGTCACCCAATCAAAAATCACATTCCCTAAACATGAATCACCCTCACTTGCGATTCAAAAAAAGAATGACCCCTTGACGACAAAGGTGATCATTAATGAAACTTTAGTTAGAAACACTCTCATCGACAATGGAGTAGAAATTAATGTTTGTAGGATGGAACTCCTAAGAAAAACTTATTATGGACAACAAGCTTGACAACAAGCTCATTCAACTTAATGATTTTAATATTCGTGGATTTGACAATGTTAATAGGCAACCACTAGGGATGATCACATTACCTATTGAGGTTAGACCAGTAGTGTTTCCTACATTTGCCCATATCATGTAAGGATCCCTTCCATACAATCTTCTCCTAGGGAGACCATGGATTCATGCTATGAAAGGAGCCCCATCTACCCTTCACCGTACAAAGAAATTTGAGTACAATAACAAGATATACACAATTGATGCAGATGAATGAAGCTATGAATCATATGATCACAACATTTCCCACTCCGATAATCCTTTCATTCCTAAATCAAAACTTGAAATTATACAAGTTTATGCTAATTCTTCACCCACAACAAAAATATTTCATGATAATTGGGGGTTGTTATATTCTACACCTCCTTTCAATAGAGTTCCCAAAATCTCACCCTCATGGTCCAAAGAGTCATATACAAACAATTCATTCTTAGACACAAGTTCTAGTATCGATTGGGATTTCACACCTACCTTTAATGGAGAGTGAAAAATATCATAATCTGATCCAAAATAACCTTGTGTTTTATATGACCAACTTGGTTCAACATCAACAACATTAACCTATGATAGTGATAGAGGCTATCTAACTCCCATCCATCATGGGGAAACAAAACATAACATTAAAAAGGATTTGTATTCTTAGAATGAAGACCATCCTTCTCAAACACATAAACCCCCTTCATCTAACTTAGAAGATTGTTATGGTATTGATTACAATCTCCCTCCTACACATGTATATAATGAACACATGACACACACTAACATATCATACTCTTTCAAGAAATATCTAGGGGTATCTCTCTTATTTCCATTTTCATCTAATATTTTCAACAATAAAATTAAACCTCTCATGGAGTGTGGTGCTCTTCCTTGCACCTAATTCCTCTAACTAGTACATACTTTCATCCTATTTGGCACACCTTTGTCCTACACTAAGTGGGGGAAAGAGGTTAGCTAGCCTTATCCTTGTATGTCACTTTTCATTGTCTCTTTTGTCTAGTCATTAATCTTTCATAAACATATAAGAGAAAGCTTGGGATTTGGATGAAATTCCTTAAGTTGAATCACATGTGACCTACTCATTCATGATGTAGCTCAATTAAAAAACATTTATCTTGGCATAGGGCTTTCCAAGTTGGCTCTCATGTCTTCCTTCATAGCATTTTTCATTTGATACTTTAAAGAAATTTATCATAGTAATGGTGTAGCAACTGATTTAAAGTGGGGGCATACATAGATGACATCTTTTGGCAAAAAAATTCATTGCATGACTTTTCTTTTTTCTTGTGATGTGTCCCCTTCTTGGTGGTGTCATTGGGTTTGATGTCGTCCAAGAGTATATGATCTTTTGGAATGGCATGATGTGAATGAGGCATCCCATGGGCAGCAATCTAACATCTTGACTTGTCATCTCTTAGAGACATTAGGCACAATGTTCCCTAAGAAGAATGCCTTACATGAACAAAGCAAAATACCCTTTAACAAAATTTTTATATGACATTCAAAAACATTGAGAAAATCATTTTCATTGTGGTGCCTTATTAAATTTGTCAGGAGGTATAACTCTGGTATGGTTGAGTGGGAATCCCATTCCAAGGCATGAATTTCCCCATAGCCACTTGCATGTGTGTGTGAGTGCATACCAGCCATGAGTGTATGTTTCTCACCCGAGAAACAACCAAGAGTTTTGTCGCCTCAGAGTGAGTATGCATTTTCTTTCCAGACAAATAGCCTACATCTAATCCACAATGTGTTGGACAAATGGTTGAAGCTTGATCCACCTTTTTTATTTTTTCTCTTCTCTTCCTTCTAGTTCTTTCCATTGCATGATCATGTATCTTGTTTTGTTACAAATCATTCACCTCATGCATTTCCCTTTGTCCTTATGTTGTTTTGACTTAGGATCTTGGTTCCCGAGGGCTTGCACAACCTCCCTTGATCTTTTTCATCATTGGTCATCCAAATTGGTATGATTGGAATTCTCTTGAATATCTACTTTAATGAGAGTTTGAAGTAGGTTCATCCTCTCACTAAAGTGGGGGCTAATTGTGGACACATAAAAAGTATCCCTTTGTCCTTGCTTTATTTGGGAATAATTAATGATAAATTGGACTTAATATTGCCTTGATCTAGTGTTGTGAGGTGTTTTACACATCCACATTAGGTCTTGTACCCTTGAAAATTGAATAAAATGAATGTCTTGTAAAGTTGTTGTAAAGAATTGTAAGTGAATTTCACACTTTTCTAGACTTTTATTAAGCAATTAAGTCTAATGGCCCTTTCTTCCCTACTTTTGAATTAAATATTATTTTAATTAGTTTTTTCCCTCTTCTTCTATAATTAAACAATTATTTTAATTATTTAATTATTCATTAGCCTTTTCCCTCTATAATTAAATAAATATTACATTTATTTAATTATTTATCCTTATCTCCCCAATTAAATAATTATTTTTAATTATTTAATTATCTCATTATTTGTTCTCACCTTTCTTTTTAAATAAATAAAATCAATATTTTTATTTATTTCTCCTATGATTGGCCACCTATATTAAATAATATTTATTATTAAATTTCTCCTATCACCTCTTTTTCTGTGCCAATCTTATCTTCGACCTCAAGTCTTTATCTATCCATGCCTTTCTTCTCTCAATTAACTTCCACCCTTGATTAAATTATTTTCTAATTTAATCTTGGCCATTGATCATGATCCTTATTATTAACTATTTTCTATAAAAGGATACATTTAAACCCTAATTAATTATTCATTCATTATTGATTCAATCACCATTCATCATTCATTCTCCATCACAAGTCAAGCAAGCTAGGTTTTTATGATTTCTAAGTCATCAAGATAGCTTTCAAAGGAATTCAAGAATAAGATTCTTCATCCATTGTTGTAGAAATCCAAGATCTATCACCATGTAAAGGTACTAATTCCTTCATTTTATGTTCATGCTTCATCTTATTTCTTAATTTGGTTTAATTACCTCAAAGGGGTTTGACCAAGGCAAACCCCCAATCCCTAACAGTCAACATTTCTCTTTCTTTCACTATGTGTTTATAGATTTGAAGACTTGGAAATCATTGAAGAATAGGTTACAAACTTGTTGAAGTAATATCCCATTAGAAAGGTCAAAATCTTCACAAAAAGTCATTTGTTGCCTTAGAAATCAGGGTTTTAGAACTGGACACCCAGAGGAACAAAAAGTGTAGATTGAGAGCTATAGATTCCACTTTTGACTTTTCAGAAAAAGCCAAAGTGGACTAAGTCACCAAGAGTGGCGACTTAATCCCATTGCCCCTATTTTTTCAAAAGTTTTTGTAGATTTGGATACCCACTTGGTTGAAACGGACTCTGGTGCAATTTCCCCAAAATAGGATTAAGTCGCCTAGAATGGCGTAAGTGTCCTATTTGGTCAAAAAATCTAATTTTCTAGAATTTAATAAGAATATATAGTCTTCACCCCAACCTCTATCAGTTTCTAGGTGCATTCTTTCTATTTGGCTTCTTTATCTTATTTTATATTGCATTTAATATATCTTTTTGCATATCACAATGTGTTTCCAAACAAAGTGCATTTCCTTAGTTTTGCATTAATAATCAATCTCTTTTATCATTTTATTGCATTTAGACATATTTCATTCATATTTACATTAATATTGAGTGTAGACAATTCAATTTTTGCCTACCTATCTCCTTTTAGGTGAAAAACCCTAAAGCTATTCTTGAGTTTGTGGCGCCAAAATCTTTGTTTACATATTTTTTAAGAACTTTGGATCTATTTCCTTTATCATTTTATAAAAATTAGGAACAATCCTCCTAAATTATAAATATTATCAAAAAAGGATTGCATTATGTTTACTATCTTGGGTTGATGGATGAGTTTACTTTATCTTATTATGTGACTTTATACCCAAGAGAAGAGACAGTTATGAAATAACACTTTAAAATTAAAAGAGAGATATAGAAATAAAGGATATTATGATCCTTTGATTAAAATGGAGATTAATAAATTATATATATATATATATTATAAAGATATATAAACTCTTTTAAAAGGGAGAGACAATTATTTAAATAATTATTAAAAGACAACTTTTGGGAAAGGGTGTGATGGTTTGGAGACCACCCCTTAAGGATTTTATAAAGAATTTATGTAAGACTTGCAAAGGCATAGCAAAAATTCAAGGAAGAATATATTTGTTTGGTGAGGTATGGACACTAGTGAAGGGGGCACATAGAGTGTTTCCAACCTAGGGTGCAAATTACTCTTTGGATTATCTTTGCTAGGGCTATTATGGATGTTGAGTATTTATTATAAAGCATGTTACATATACATGTTGAGAAATTAATTTGGAGCATGTTGTATACATGTTGAGTAATTAATTTGGAGCATGTTGTGTAAATTTTGAGTAATTACTTTGAAGCATGGTGTGCAGTCATGTTGAGCATTATTATGTTGAACCAATACTTGAGTAGAACATAATAGTGCTCTATATTTTGAAAGGAACTAGTTCCTCCTAGATTGTTCCATAAAAGGATCCAATACCATTGATATCTTCCTTAGGGGAGAGTGGATTTTCCAAGTGTTATTATTCATATAAGTATTGAAAAACCATTGATTCTAAAAGATATTAGAACATAATGATTTTGATTTTAATCTAATTGAATTATATAGATATATTATTCAATTTACTATGTTATGTATTTAATTTAGATTCCTTTTCAAATTATTATATATTATAGTTAAAATAGTTATTAATTAGTTAATCACATCATTTTAGTAACATTACATCTTGTAAACTATCTCAAATCTAACATTTAATCCATTAAATCTACTGTTAATACTTATCTTGGCATATTACTATCATTGATGTCGAAAGAGGGATTAGAGGTGAGATGGAATTGATCCTACAAGGATGTTGGAATTAATGTAAAAGTGTCATTGATGTCATAGGAGAGATAAGAGGTAAGATGGAATTGATCCTATAGGGGAAATTGTTGGCATGATGAAAATAGGTGTCATTGATGTAAAATGGTAGTTCAATGGTGTGCTTGGATGCCATGAAGACTAGAGCATCAATTTATAGAAGAGTTGGTGCAAAATGATGAAGATAGGAGCATGTATTTGCAAAAGTTTCTCAAATCTTACATTAATGTCATGAAATTTTGACATACTATTGTAGAGGGTTCTTCAAGAAGATAGAGGTGAAATAGGTAGAAAATTAGATATGGGTTTTTTGAGAGCTTCTTAGAAATATGAGCTACAAATCTAGAGAATGAAAAATGTGCTAAGAATGGAATTGTATGTGCTCTCAGATAGTTTTAGGGTTTATCAACTAAACCCTAGGTCTAAAAATCATGGTGCTTAATCATGGTTTCTATTTTTGTGTTGACTATCTATCAACAGTAGTAGGTCACTTAAGTCACAACTTAAGCCTTTAGAATCATTCAGTGATTGGCCCCCTAACCTTTCTTCTTGGTTGATAGTTTTTGTGTGCATTTCAACTAGTCTTCACATAATTGTAGTGAAGAAAAGGGAAGATATGTTTTCCAAAATGCACTGTTTGCTCATGATGATCTGATGGTGCACATTCAAGGTTATAATATCGAGTGACTATCAGTAAAGTCCTTCACATCATGTTTTGGGTGTTCAATGGCAAGTGTGTTTGTGTGATATGCAATCAATGGTTGAGATTTAATGGATGAGATCCAACATCTATCACTATGGTTCTTTGCATTATGGAAAAGTATTTGTGTCTATATGTGGTTTGTATGATGAGAAATGGAGTATTATATGAGAGGTATTGCAGAGATGAATGCTTAGGATAGTGCCCTTGCAATTTTTTTTGCAATATTCCAAAAAAGAATGAATGAGAGGTAGAGGATTCCAAGAAGTGTTGTGGAGTTACATCACTTTCCTTGTCTCAGAAGAATTTTGTATAATTGAAGCAATAAAACCTAGGACCATTTGGGTTCTAGAACTAGGTTATGAAGTCTCTAAGGAAAAACTTGTTCGATGTGTAGAGGTATTTTTGAACAATACCATAGATCCCAAAAAACCAAGGTATGGGATTGATGAAGAAAATTCAATGCAATTCCACCTAGAATTCAAGAAAATAGTGATGAGAAATAATTTTGACAATATGCTTAACATATATGCACACAAAAGTGGTCTTTTAATGCAAAAATTTAAGTATTCCAAAGATCAAGCTAGAGTTGAAATGAGTGTATTAGAAGCCTTTGTTAGCTCATGGAGATTTGGAAGATCTTCTAACACAAATCTTCTTGTAGCTAGTAAGAAAATAAAATCTACAACTACCCCTCTAGTAGTTCATACCACCAGGGCAGAAACAAAGAAAATCACTACCATAGTACCCCTTGTTGATGCTACAATTAGAGTCAAGTAGGAGGCCACTAGACAAAAGGAAATTAGCATCAATATTATTGAGGAAGAAAATTCGGAAGAGGATGAAGCCCCTGTGATCAAGAAAAGAAAGAGAATTCATATTGTAGATACAAAAAGTGAGGAGGAAGATGAGAAAGAGAAAGAAGGATTCAAAATTCAGAAGAGGGAAAAGGTGAAGGAAGCCAAATGGGCTCCTCTAGAGAAAGTAGAGAGAAACAAAGAATCCTTTGGTAAAATAAAAGAAACAAAAAAATTGAAAGAGATCTCACTCCCCTATGAAGGTTGAATCACTTTTCAATAATGTAGTGAAAAATAAGATGCTAAGGGAAACAATAGAATTGTACAAGGAAGCTAATAAGGTGGATCAATCTACCATAATTGAAGCTATAGTTAAATATATTATTGTGTTTGAAGCATATATACAAAATATATAGAAGGATATACAAAATAATGTTTGGCTTGTTTTGTTAAAAAGAACAGAGGATGCAATTATAGGGCATGAAAAGATGAAAGATGAAGATCTAGAGAGGGTTGGTGCTCCCTTGACTAAAACAAGCCAATCCAAATTGGATACCATCTACAACAAGGAGCTAAGAAAAAATAGAAGGTAAATACAATTCTTATGGGAATGAATCAGAATGATCATGATATAATCTAGAAAGAGTATAATGACAAAGTTGACGAACTTGTATAGAAGTTAGGTTTTCTCCTAGGAAATAAAGAAGGCCTAAATGATGACTCTAGTGCTCCAAAACTCAAAGAAGAAGGAGAAATGCACATAGATTATGCTAAACATGAGGATGAGATCAATTTTGGAGTTATTGATGCAGAGGAAAATCTAGAAAATACTCCTCTAAATACATAAAAACTAGTGCAAAAAAAGAGGAAGTTGCAAAAGTTGCAAAGGAAACTTCACAAGATAACATTTCTATTCCTTTAGTAACACATGGTACAATAGTAGGAATTCTTCTATTCCTTTGATAAATACTGGTCAAGATAATTCAAAGACATGTGTCCCTCCGATAAACACAGAACAAACCTTCGGTGAAGGTGACAAGAATGGTGTTGATAAAGGACAAGGGAAAGCAAATGAAGAGAATAAGGGAAGAGAAGATGGTGAGAAGGAAGGAGAAGGAGAAAAAAGTGAAGAGAATGAGCAAGAAGAAGAGAACAAAGACAATGGAGATGAAGAGGAAAAGGATGATGAAGATAAAGATAAGTAGAAGAGCTTCAAAGATGAAGAAAAGATAGAGGAAGAGGAGAATACTGAGTTTGGGAAGGATGAAGAAGTTGAGAAAATAAAGTTACCTAAGCCTCTCGGTGAATATTCCTCTGGTAATCTTCTAAAAATATTTTTTCTAAGAAAGTAAGATTCCAACTGATTGTTTGATCTCAATTGTTGTAGTTACCCATGCAACAAGGTAGTGTAGTCTTGGACAAAATTTCTCCAATACATAAGTTGCAACTAGGAGATGTGTTTCACATATTAACTAGAAAAGAGATGATATAACCCCCAATAAAAACGTTAATACATCATTATCTACAATGGGTAATCTCAAGTTCTTGATTGATTCCTTAAAGGAATATGCCTCTAAACTAAAAGGTCAAGTTGAAAAAAAAGTTGAGGCAAGTCTTGCAAAGAATAAATTGTTGGATATCATAGAGAAGTGTGCATCTTCACACAAAAAAGTTGAAGAATTTTTGAAGGATGTGCAAGCATGTGAGGAAGAGGAAAAAACATTATTTTTTCTATTGTAAGAAGTGGTCAAATGCCACAAAAAGAATAAAGGATGCCATGGATACTATTGAGACACAAATAAGTAGTGCTTCAAGTGCTTATGATTTGGCATAGGATAGAGATGATTAGACCTATACTACTATAGTGGTCTTAATGGAAAAAGTATTTACACTACATAGCTAGAAAGAAGAGATAATTAGATTGCGGCGTAGAAAATTGGACCCTGTTGAGAAAAGAGACAATTTTATGTGTAATTAGATCCACTTTTGAGTCCCTTTACATCATTTTTCCCTCAAAACAACATTTATAGGCCCCTAAGACCCATTATTCTTAATCTAGAGGCCTTTTTTACCTAAGAAATTAGTTAAAACCCAACAAACAACACTTAATTTTACCTTATCCCAAAAACCCACCTTCAAACATCATAGTGGGAACCATTTGCCACCTTGAGCAAATGAGTCCCTTGTGAGGGAAATTTCAATTTTGAGTAGAAAATGAATTAATTCAATTTTATTTTTTAGAGAATGTCAACCTCTTAGGTCTAAATAATGGGAAAATTAGGTGTTTTTGCTTAAAAATACACATTTTTAATCATTTTACACATATTTTAGTCATTTTTAAAAAGTAAGTTCTAAAGTCAAGTCTTCTATAACAAGTTTTGTTGGTAAAGATTGAAGTTTTAGGGTAGACAATTAAAGATTTTTGCAAGTCTTGAAGCTCATCTCTTGGATCAAAGTTCAACATTGCAAAGAGTTGATGATGGATTCCTATGGTGAATCATGGAGAATTCTAGGTTGAGGAGCTACAACTATCCATCAAATCACACCTAACGACTTGTTTTCAAAATGATTCCATCTTCCATTACATCTCTATCTTCAGATTAAGGTTTATATTTCATTTATTTTCCCTTGCGTGTAACTTTATCTTCATTCTTGATGTGTTACTAGATTTCTAGGGTTGAGATATTACATCATACAAGCATCATTTAAATCTCTCATTCTTGCACAATAGAATAGGGGTTTTGTCATATTTCAGATTTTCCTAGTCTTTAATAGACCTAAGGCTATGGTTTTATGCAAATTTTTATTCATTCAAGGTTTAAATACACAACTAGGGGTTTGACTAAGGAAAACACCCCATTAGAGAAACAATTTTAAGTTGTTTTAAACCCCCCATTAGAGAAACAATTTTAAGTTGTTTTACAAGATTTTTTTGAGATCCTGATTCAGGTTTCTGTCAGAAACTATTCTACAAGTGTCAAGATGCATATCAAAGATTTGAAATCACAAAGATTTGAAAGTGGAATGATTCACCATGCATGGCAAATGAGTCCCTTCTCAAGTACCATTTTTGAGTTAGATGTAGATTTGGACACTTAGTTTGTAGAAAATAGTTCCTGTGCAGAAAATCCCTAATCTAGGGCTGATTCACCATCAGTGGCAAATGAGTCCTAGTTAGCCCAAAATCAAACCTTGTTAGATTTCTAGATTACATTTCAGTTCTCTTTAGTTTCTTAGGTGCACACATTCTAAGATTTTACTTCCTGCTAGTTTAATTTGCATTTTTATTCATTATTTTAGGTTAATTTACAATCATCACTATGCTTTCAAACATTGCATAATTCTTAGGTTTTACATTCATAATCATTCAAAAAGACCTGGATATGTTAGACGAAGCTCTCCAAGACTTTGTCTTGTTGAAGTCCTCTAATAAAGTTGATTTTCAACTCTCTGAAACCAAAGACATTAATGTGATTCAAACTCAACTCATTCTTTATCCTCCCTTGCATAAGCTTCATCCTTCCAATAAACTTGAATACACCCTTTACCAACCTAAAAAGAATATGTTGTAGCAATCTAGTAATGTTACTGTTGCTCATACATATAATACCCGAAACAATTTGTAACTGCCACAACCTCCCCCAACTTCTTTACCTATAGCCAATCCACCTAGTGCTCCTTGTTGCCTCCCACGTACAAAGTAGTATGACCTTGTTGAACAATTAAAGAGTACTCCTGCCAAGATTTCCCTTTGGGATTTATTTTAGAACTCACCAAATTATAACTATGCTTCAAACAACTTAACAACAATTTTTCTTCCCCTGGTACAACTCTAAATGATGTGGCAGCTCTAATCCAAGTTATGAATAAAGTTAATCTAGATATTACCTTTCATCAAAATGAGCTTCCTCCTTTAGAGTTGAGAAAACAAAATGAATCCTTCATGATAATTGCTCAATTCAATTGCATAGGTATCAAAAGAGCTCTTATTGATAACAATTTTTCTTTGAATGTGTGTAGTGTGAATCTCCTTGATATATTGTGCATTGATAAGTCACAAATAGTACTCGATCCTATCTTCATTCGAGGTTTTGAAAATACAACAAAGAAACTAGTTGGTATTATCACTTTACCTATTATGATTGGGGTCGCTACTTTACAAATTCCTATTCATGTTACACCTTTTGATATTTCATATAATCTTCTTTTAGGAAGACCATGGATTCATGAAATGAATGTAGTACCTTCAACCCTTCATTATATCATGAAATATGTCTATAACAATCACATTTATTAGATTGAAATAGATCCTAAGACGAAAAGTTGCTTACACCTTGAAAAAGGAGCTACAAGTCCTCTAAAAACATTAATTCCAACATCCAACTTAGATCCTCTTGAAGTTGAACACAACGATGAAGAACTTCCCTCTAAGCTATTTGGTGATGATTGGGGATCTTTAGAATTCACACCTTTATTTATGGGTGAATATATACTCACAGAAAAGAAAGATGAGAAACAAGAACAACCAACCATCATATCTACTTTAAATTTTGAATAGTCTTGTCAAACATCTATCTCTCGCTTAGAAGAAAATGCATACACAACCAATTTCAATGATATAGATTATCAATCCCAATTGACTCCAAGAGAAATGTAAATAATTTATGGGAAAGGTTATGAAATTGTGAAGCAATTAGGATATAATGGCAAAGGATGTGGAAAACATGAACAAGGTGTTCGTGTTCCTATCAAACCTAATACACAAGAGACAATAATTGGATTGGGATATTCTTTTTCTAAAATGAAAAAAGATACTCAATGACCATGTTTAAACATTAATGCCATCACATGTCAACCACAACATCAACTCACAATCAAATGTCCTAAATTGCTTGATCAAAATTTACCACCATTATGGCAGTATGTTGATAGTGATGAAGCTCTGAAACAAGTATTAGGAGTTTATGATAACGTATCCACTATTTCTCCCATGCCATGGGTTAATCATCATGTAATAATTACCAAGCAAAGTGATAGTAATACCACTAAAGAGTCTCATGAATATGAGGTTCCTAAATCCAATGCACTCCCCTTATGAGATATAATTGATGTGCTAATGGACATTGAAGATAAAGACAAAGTTATCAAGATTGGAAAGTTCCTTGACAATGATGAAAAAGAGGATACTACAACCTTATTTCATGATTTCCCTGACATTTTTTCTTGAAAATATTTTGACATGCCAAGAATTGATCCAAAAATTGTGACATAGAACATTGTTCTTGTTGAGAATGCTAAACCTATTCATCAAAAGATAAGAAAAATGCATCCTAATATAGCCTTGCATGTTAAAGCAAAGCTATCAAAGCTCCTTGATGTAGGCTTCATTATACCTATTGATTATTCTCCTTGGATCTCAAACATCATTGTAGTTGCTAAACCCAATAATCATATTAGGATATGTACAAATTTTCATGATTTGAACAAATCTTCTTTAAAAGATGATTTTCCACTTCCTAATATAGACATGGTTGTAGATTCAATTGCAGGACATGCTTTGTTGTCATTCATGGATGGAATTTTTGGTTATAATCAAATCTTTATTAACCCTCAAGATCAATATACAATTACTTTTACAACTGTTTGGGGAATGTTTTGTTGGTTGTCATGCCTTTCAGTTTAAAAAATGTTGGTGCAACTTATCAACGAGTAATGATATTGATCTTCTGTGATTACATCCACAAAAAAATTGAAGATTTTAGATAAATATTTCAGAATAAAATACAATGTATCTATTCTTAGGAAGATATTTGAATGAATACATAAATATAATATGTTTTTAAATCCAAAAAAAAAGTATCTTTGGTGTAGATAGTGGAAAACTTTTGGGGTTTTTCATATCTCATAGAGGCATTGAGGTGGACACAAAGAAAATTTATGTAATTATTAACATGCCACCTCCCAAGAATGTTTCTCAATTACGCATGTTACAAGGTTGAATTCAAGCTATCTGTTGTTTTGTAGCATCTATAGATGATCGAACATTACCCTTCATACACCTTCTTAAAAAGGGTATGTACCTTTTGATTGGAATGAGGATTGTAAACAAGATTTTTTGAGTTTAAAGGAATACTTGGCTACTCCACCTATTTTACAACCTACCATGCCAAAAAAACCATTTATCCTATATATAGCCACATCAGCCATGCTCTCGCAACATTATTAGCTCAATAAGATGATCATGGAAAATACAATCTTGTTTATTACATCAGTAGGACATTAATTGACTATGAAACTCAATACACACTAATTGAGAAAAAAATCTTAGCTCTTGTATTTGCCACTAGTAAATTGAGACATTATTTACTAAATGCTGAAATACACGTTATGAAAAAATTTGATCCTGTCAAATATATTTTTAGTAAAACCGATCTCTCTAGATGCCTAGCTAAGGGGGTAATGTTGTTAACTGAGTTTTACCTTAAGTTTGTTTCACAAAAAGAAATAAGAGGAAAAGCCTTAATTTATCAATTAGCCGAGGCTTCTTCTCCTCTCTCTTTACCTAATCATGACTCCTTTCTTGATGATAATGTCTTATCCATTGATATTAAAACATGGGAATTGTATTTCGATGGCTCTAAGTGTAGAATAGGTTCCAGTGCTGAAGTGCTATTGATTCCACCCAACAGACAACCTCTTCCCTTGTCTTTGCGATTAAATTTCCTATGGACAAATAACACAACTAAGTATGAGGCATTAATTATGAGATTGTGAGCTACTTTAACAATGGATGCTAAAAATATCAAGATCTTTCATGATTTGTAGTTACTCATCAAAAAAATTACTAGGAAATATCAAACTAAACATGATAAGTTATTAAAATACAAATACCTTATAATGAAACTATTAGATAAGTTTGAATCATTCACCATTGATAACATCCAATAGAAAGATAATTGACACATGGATGGAATGGAGAGTGCAACCTCTTTAATATCCCCACACAATCCTTCTACAGATTTCACCTTTGTTATCCATCCCATTATGAAACCCTTGATTGATACTCTATAACTGGATATTTTATTAGTAACTCAAGATGACTCGTGTGAATGGTATGATACAATATACAATTATTTAAAAGATGGTAATATTCTTGAGCCTACAATGACGAATACTCAAAAGCATTTATGTAAACTACTAACTAAATATGTCATCCGTGCTAATGCATTTTATAAAAAATCTTTAAATGGTCTCTTACTACAATGTCTTAAAGATTATGAAATTCCTATAGCTCTAAAATAGGTTCATTCTAGTGCTTATGGAGGTCATTTTGGAGGATAGACATTAGTGCAAAACATTCTTCGTATGGGTTATTATTGGGGACATATGGAGAAAGATTGTTTCAACTATGTTAAATGGTGTCATAAATGTCAAGAGCATAACAATTTGATCCATGCTCCTGCTTCTGAGTTGCATGCCCAAGTTCCCATTTGGTTGTTTTTAGTATGGGGAATGGCTCTTATTGGAAAAATATCACCTCCCTCTTCTACTGGACATATGTTTATCATATTTTCCACAAACTATTTCAAAAAATGGATTGAAGCTATTCCTCTTCATTCTACAATTGTTGAAGTAATTTTTTGATTCATTTTAGAACACATAATTACTTGGGTATGTGTAGGATCATCATGGAAAAAACATGCCCTTAAGTGGAAAAAAAATAGAAAAATCAGAGTAAGGCAACTTGACATAAAAATTTGAATAAGTTATCTATATTATTTCAAAAATATGTAAGAATAGAATCTATAGCAAATTGAATGTAGTTTCGAAACTACTAGGTTTGTTTAAAAAAAAATCTAGTTGGTGAAAATTGGAAATTTCAATATAGTAGTACTTAAATTTCATGGAAAAAATAAGGTGTCTGTCTGACCACCCTAACCACAATAAAATGATAATATTTTTTTATAAGATTTTATATAGAAGTAGAGGACTCATGTCCGGATGTGATGCATATTTTTTTGTAATTTTTTGCCAAGTAAATAATTAATTATGAATTTTTTATTAATTTTTTAAAAAAATATTAAAAACTTGTATGTTGACCACCTTAACTTGTTCAAAACTTCATGAAATTTAATTTTTCTTTTTTTAATCCTATATTATGTGAAGCATAGAATGTGACACATGTTTTGGATTCAAAAAATGTGACACCATTTGAAAGCTATAAATTTTTTTCAATTAATCTATCAATTAAGAATTTAGTCATAATTTGAATAGAAAATGAATAATAATTACTTATTAAATTCAAAGTAAAGCATAATTTGTATTGGTGGAAAGTTGAGAATCTCCTTTAAAAACCATTTTCATTTCATCAATTTTGGGTAAAAAAAGTCGTTAGCCACATACCCGTTTGCTTTGGACTTCCTTCCACCATTGTTTCCGACAATGGAACTTCATTTAAGAAAAATGAAGTTAAGAAATTTCTCGAAATGTTCAAAATTTAGCATCACTTTTCTATGCCATATTATCCACAATCTAATGGACAAGCTGAAAACACTAATAGAATTCTGGAACAAATTCTTAAGAAAAATAACAATAAAAATTATAAAGATTGGAATACAAAATTATATTGTGCATTTTGGGCTTATCGAATGAGTGTTAGATCCTCTACAGGAACAACAACCTATAATATTTTTTATGGCACAGATGCAATCATTCCCTTGGAGTTAGAAATTCCCACATTGTGAATTTCTCTTCAAGAACTTATTGATGATGCAACTTATAAAGATCAAAGATTGCACCAACTTGAGATGCTCTATGAAACACACATTAACAATCTTGAAAATCTCCAAGCTCACATCAAACAATTACAACAAAGACACAACACATAGGTCATCCCACAAACATTTTCTAAGGGCAATTTTTTTCTTATTGAAAACTAGCATAACACCAGTGCTGACAATGAGGAAAAGGATAAATTCAGCCCTAACTGGTTAGGACATTACACACTCCATAACAATTATGGGTCTGATTCTTATGTCTTAACAGATCTTGATGGAACACCCCTTAAGAAACCTATTAATGCCGCACATTTATGTCAGTATTACCTCTAACATCTTTTGAATAACATGATTGTTAAAGCAATGTTTTTAAAAGTTATTTAATGTCATTTTAAATAATTTTTCACATTTCTTCGTTCTTGACACCTCATCTTGAGTTTGTCTTGAACACTAAGGTAATTGTTTACAATAATGTTATAATTACTTTAGGATTCATGCTATTCACCCTTCTGTTATGTTAAGTTAAATCCTTATATGAGTAATAGGTGTATTTAATTTAACATAATTTCTAATCAACAATGTTGTATCTACAATAACACTAAAATAAGTTTTAAACTAGATCACTTTAATCATGTTAAATCATGTGGACATTCATTAAATATTTTTACCATAAAGTCATTTAATTAACCACATTGCATTTAACATTCAAATAAATTAAGATCAATATTAAAAACATTAAGTACACATGTATCTATTCATATATCATAATGTTGTATACATCTCAATATTTCATACAAAATCACCAAGGTCTGTGAGAGCTAGACCCCTCAAGATCTGACACTCACGATCTAGTCCTTAGATGTCATGAAATGGTCATGTGATCATTACTGAGAACTTCCCAATCTATGTGCATACTCTAGACCCTAAACTTGACCAACAGCCAGAAGCCGCTCCTCTGCAATTTGATCCCTCTTTGCTCGTAGCTGTGTTAGCTTTGCATGCAGTATCTCAACCTCTACTGAGGTCTACATTGACTTTCCTACACTCTCATCTTGACGAAGTCATCTCCACACACTCTCGTAAATTACTCATAACCTTGCGAATGGCATGAGTGACTCTAGCTCCTCCTTAACAATTGTTGGGGGCATGTAGTTCAGATCTATCTCCTCATTGATGGATGTAGGCTCTATCTCTATAGTAGCCTGACGGTAGAACTCTCACCAGTTCCTCATCACTCCTGCAAGGTAGACAAGGTGCACAATCAATACACATCATCATATATAAAGAAAACATAAATATACTAAATAACTTGTGTAAAATAAAAAAATCATTACCTATGTCAATAAATGTGTGAGGAATGTCAGTCTCCTCTCTGGGAGGCATAGAGGATGTGCAAGCCTCTCTCTAACTCTAGGTACCAATGTCTGCCATAGCCACTGCATGTGATTTGGTCCTATAAGTATGTGAGGACTCTCAATGCTCATCCTAATCCTTAGTCACTACCTCATCCCCCTCACTGAAAGGTGGCTCCTCCTTGTAATAATCCTCCTCATCCTCCTCTCTTCCATCCTGATCCTCATAGTCAAGGTCAACCTCTGACTCATACTCATCATCAATGAAATCAGTAAATATATTTGATGGCCTATATTGTACATCCTCTACTCTATCCTTTGGCTCATCTCCCTCCTTTGGTGCTACTTCATCATCACCTATAGGGGCATCCATGGGGAATACAAGAGCTAGTCGTGTCATTGATCACCACTCCTCGTGCTCATCTATGCTACCAACATAATCTACATTGGAAACTGGTGGTTGATCATGATATGATGCATTTGAGTCACTTTGGATAACATGGTCTATAGTGAGTCAAACCCTATCACCCAGCCTTGGGGAACTCCGTACATATATCCTAATGAAGGATTATGCCCTCGGTGGTGTCTACACTGTCCAAACTATCACATGACTCGCCCATAATAGGACAGTCGTAGGACATAGCCATTCCTCCTTGCTAGAAATCTATCCATCTACATCCTCCTCAGCTATCCTATGGGATTTGGCCACTGTAGAGTGAGTAGATAGGGTCTCTATAATATCGCATCCTCCTCCAATTGATCAAATCTCACCCTCAAATAATGTAGATCTTTGTACTTCCATAGGAATCATAGTGGATAGTTGAATGCTCATGGATATCCTGCAGCTATAGTACAAGGGACCTGACAGGCCCGATACATGTGATATGCTCGAGGAACCATACCTATAGAAGCATACAATGCACCATACTATCGATCTCTCAAAATACAAATCTGCCAAGATCATAATATAAATGTGCTAAGATGTAGTGACCCCATGCATTGACTACCCTCAAATCAAATGTACCAATCCTCCATCTAAGTTTTCCACTCATCCATTAGGATTGAGAATGAGATCCACTATGTGCATCATAATCTATCTAACAATAGGATCTCATGAATATAGTAGCATGAGAAGCTCAATCCATGCTCTCACACACTCGTCATGAATTAGGCCACCCAAACAATATTGCATGTCTTTCTTCTTTTCATGGAATGAACGATCCCCCTGGAAGTATACCTGCTCTCCTCAAATAAGAACATGAAGAATGTGGTGTACATCCTTGAGAGTGATGGTTATCTCCCTAGTGGGAAGATGAAATGTACATGTATCAGCATCTCAATGCTCACACAGGGCCATAAGCATGGCATCATGGTATCTAATTGGTGGCATAAGATATTCCCAATAGATACCCACTATATGTAAATTCTCTATCTTTGTTGCTGATAGTGCTGGAGCATGATCTCTCAAAAAAGTAAGCTACCTACCCCCTAGCTACAATCGCGACTAGGCAGGGACCTACAAAAATCATCACAAAATGCTATAAAATTTATCTAATTTATTCAATTTTTACATCATTCATCAGGAAAGTGTGATAATGTACATCTAGTGTGCTTTCCTATAGGCCCTAAATAATTTAGAACCCTTTTGGGGACACTTCGTGAAGAAATGGGACACTTTGCAAAAAAAAAGGGATGCTTTGCGAAAAAAGGGGACACTTTGCAAAAAAAAATTACAAGACCTTAAATTAACCTATTATGTGTTACAAATCATTAAAATATAACAAAATCACAAGGAAATAGTTTTCAAACCAACTCACCTCATAATACAACTTGTCGCACGCTACTTGCAAGTGTGATAATGTGATAATGTACATCTAGTGTACTTTCCTACAGGCCCTAAATACTTTAGAACCCTTTTGGGGACACTTCATGAAGAAATGGGACACTTTGCAAAAAAATGGGATGCTTTGCGAAAAAAGGGGACACTTTGCAAAAAAAAATTCTAAGACCTTAAATTAACCTATTATGTATTACAAATCATTAAAATATAACAAAATCGCAAAGAAATAGTTTTCGAACGAAATCACCTCATAATACAGCTCGTCGCACGGTACTTGCTCACACAACTTCAATCATGATGGCATATACTCTCGTCTACTCGACATCTTCTTGTCTTACTTGTCACTCTCACACTACAAAAAGGTAAAATGCAATAGTAAGTGACAAGTTACTTTCTTACACTCATTTTAACAGATTTTTATCACCTTTACTCTTATGTATCACTTTAGGGTTATTTCCTTTTAAAGTTAATTATCATTTATTTCCTTTTAATTAACATAACAAAAGCTAGGGAAATATGCTTTTGACATTGTTCAATGCACTGGAATCATGATTCTGCACCCGACACTATCAAACATTGGTTTTTATGTGGCATGGTACTTGGAAATTCCCTATGATATGTTGTTCCTTCTTCGATGTGGCAGATTGCTACCTTGATTCCATCTTTGTAAAGTAGGCGAAATCAGGGGGGGACATACATCTACCCTTGAATTAGAATCCTAGGAATTAGATAAAAGGATTTTTGTATAACTAATGAATGTGTGTGGTAGAATGAAGTTTCTAATGTTGTGGTTTTGCAAAAAACTACAATGGGGGCTTTGATCCCCCATCTTTTGAATGACTATCCTATTTTTGTAATGAAGTGCACTATTTAGAATCCTTTAGCTTACATATGCATATAGATTCATATGCACACTAAAGTGGGGGTTGAATGCACTATAGAAAATTGGACCCTCTTGAGAAAAGAGACAATTTCATGTGTAACTAGACCCAATTTTGAGTCCTTTTACATCATTTATCCCTCAAAACAACATTTGTAGGCCCCTAAGACCCATTATTCTTGATCTCAAGGCTCGTTTTACCTAAGAAATCAGTTAAAACCTAGAAAAAAAATTAATTCTACCTTATTCCAAAAATCCACGTTCAAACATCAGTAGTGGGACCCGTTTCTCCACCTTGGGCTAATGAGTCCCCTATAGTGAGACCCATTTGCCAAGGGTGGCGAATGAGTCCCCTTTGAGGGAAATTTCAATTTTGAGTGAGAAATGAATTAATTCAATTTGATTTTTTAGAGAATGGTGTTAGAATTGTAAAAATTTTAAATTCTTACAATCTATTGCATCTAAGAGTTTCCAGCATTGAGTCCTCATCATAAGCATAAAAGTCTCTCTTTGTATTGTCTTGCTTATTTTCTGTAATAAAATCCATTGAATCCATCAAGTCTTTCATATTTCATTAAAGGACCCAAGTCGGTAAGACATGGTAAAAGTCTCCCCGACCTAAATTTTTTCTAATGTATGTTTGTTGCAGACTATCGATAGGACAATTTTCTTGTTTTGGTGACAAAAGGAGTCATTTCGGCAAAGGGAATCATTGTCGGAGTGAAGTCATAGCGAATATATTGTGTTTCGCCGACCGGCGCATGTGGAAGTATATCGGTGAAGCTAAAGGTATTTGGGAGAATGTCTTGGCGAAGTATTTTTTCTTGTCGATAGGCATATATAAAAAATATATTGGCATATGTTGGGGCATCGATGTAATGTCAGGGCGAATACACTATGTCATACCGACTAATGCACAAAGGGGTTGTTTAGGCAAGACTGTTTGGTATTGGCATGAACTCATAACGAAATCATTTTGTCTTACTGATTGGCTTGTAAACAAATATCTCGGTAAGACTTATGTGCATCAGGGAAGGTCTTAGTGAAGTGGCTATTGTTTGGCCGAACCAAGTTCAAGGGTATTCAAAGGCTATTGGGGAGAAGTTATAGATTCTTTCCGATTCAAAAGTTATGTCGATAGAGATGTGCATCACCAGGAGAAGAAGTCTTCGGTATGAGCTTTACCGAGGTTTGAAAGATATACTGTGTAATGCCCCGTCATAATAACCTAAGGAATGTTGCAATTGTGTATAAAAGTGTAATTTTTTTTTTAAGTATAATTATTAAGTTAATTAGTTGCATACATTTATTAAGCTATGTGACGTTACACTACTTTGAGTTTCCATAAACGACTTTAGTTATTGCACATTTAAATTAACATAAAGATAAACATTGCATTTCATTTGAAACTCCATTCAAGATAACATCTAGCACTAACATGTTTCATACATTGCATTTGATAAAATATACAATACTCATCCATCTTGATGAGGTAGTTCAATAATAATTACAAGTTACATTTACAATATTCACCTCATAAACAATTGAGGGATGTTTTCAAATACAAGATTTACAATATACAATGAAGAAGTACACATAAGTTTCCAAGTGTGAGCTCTCCATCCATGAAGCTCTCGACACCATGATCATAAACTGGGGACCCAACGGAGAAAGGTGCACGTTCCACCCAACCATGTGGTACCCGTAGGTCCACCCCTGTGCTAGGAGATAGTAATATGGTTACCTAGACATAATCTACTAACCCTAGACATAAGTACAAAATTGACTAATGGTTACATTACTTCCAGACTTAAAATAATTGAATGTACTACATACACAAGGTTAACTTGTTACTTTAGGTGGAGTGTCATCACAATATTGCAAAGGTTACCCTGGTGTTTCTTCCTAGGTTCCGGCCCCCAACATGGGTTACCCTGGTAACCTCTTACGAAACCCGGCTCCATTGCAATCATTGCAGTATCGAATGTCTTTGAAGAAACAAGACATCGATTTTCCATTCCAGGCCTTCTCATCTTATACTCAAGACTGAACTAGCTCAAGAGTCATAAGCGAGGCATAATATCTTGTTAAGGATTTTAATCTAACTACTGTGTTCTTTAGTTATCACTGACTTACTAACTCTTTGCAAGTTACCCTGACACCACTTTGTGTGTCGGCCCTTACAAAAAGCCACTCCCCTAAACATAACAAAGGAATCTAAGTTCATTATCTAGGGTAGACAAAGTGCACAAATTCAACATATAATACCAAATATACCACAATGAACATCACAATTCGTTCACAAAATCAGGTGCACTACCCTAATTTGTTCAATCACATGGAACCAAAATCAAATTTACTCCCTTAAAGAGACTACAACTAGAAGACTTAAAATCACGTAAAGATAAATTTCCCCCTTTTAACCCAATTAAATTTAAAACAACTTAAAATGATTATACATCTACCATTGGGATATATTAAATCCAGTCAAACAATTAAAAGAGAGAAAGTATCTTTCTTTTTAACTTAACATCAATTCTCAAAACATTTAATAATTATGCTCATTGAAAACATTATATGCATAACTATCTAAACACAAATAAATTCTTATTTCTCATTTTTCTGAAATAATTTTTTTTTTCCACATTAATATTCTGATGAAATATTCTCAACATTAAATATATATATATATACATAATACATATCTATATACATATATATATATATTTATACATATACATATATATAATATATATACATACATATTATATATATATAAATATATATATAAATATTTAAAAATAACATTGAAACCCTACATTGGATTTCACCGAACATTAAAGGTTTATTTAAAAATAAAATAACAAACGCAGATATCAAATGACTGTGTTATTACAGTCGCGGGCTGCTCTTAACAGTCCACAACCCTCCCGTATGGGAAGGTGACTGTGTGGCAGCCGCGCGTTGTCTGTGAGGGCAGCACCGACTGCCTCCACAACCGTCGCCCCATATGGGGGCAGCTGTGGGAAAAGCCCCACGGCCCCAACTTATGACCATTTATTTATTTTTTAATATGCTATACATAAAATAAAATGAAAACTCTTTTGTTTAAAGGAAATGAAACCCTACGATTCATTGACAATAATAATCTCCATAAAAAAAGAATATAAAAAAAACTTCAATCTCTCGATTTCGTCTGTACGGCGACGACTTTAATAAAATAAATATTCATATAATTCAAAATATACATTATTTTCACAATACAATTTATATATGAAAATCAATATATATATGTAAGTATGTAAATATATACATATATATATATATATATATATATATATATATATATATTTTCAAATTCATCCGGGAATTTACAGTAGGGAAATTAAATAAATTCTACAGGGTTTTCAAGGGGAAATTGGGGAAATTTTACAAACTTCTTCAGGGTTTCCAAAAGAAAACACGCACAGTATATTTTCATTCAAATCCAATCTACCCCAAAGGTTTTCAATTTTCTTTTTAACAAATAATTCCCTTCATACAGATTCAAATACTTTCTATAGAGAGTATGCTACAGAGGTTTTTCTGAAACTAAAATTTCTTTACAAAACAAAATATAGAGAACAATTTCTGTATGAGAAATACAGGGATTTAAACTAATCTAATTTCTTTTCAGAAGTATTCCCTTTCAAAACCTACAAAATAAAATCTACAAGAAAAATACCTGATTTCCTTTGCTATTTGGTGAAGAGAGCCTCTGTAGCCTCTGTTGCCTGTAGCTTCCAAATCCTTCCTGAGAACCAAAGAGCACAAAATATTTTCCCATGAAGAAAATTGTGTATCCTTTGTGTATTCCCAGATCCAAATTATCCTCCGTAAACAAATTCCTCAACCATAATCAATAAATGCACTAGCACACATGTCGAGAAGTGCAAAATATCTTCGCAACCACTTCTCGACAATCTTGCCTATTTCAAATTGCATGCATTTTAATTAATTAATTTAATTTATTTTAAAATTTACAATTCTCAAATGCAAAATTTATTTATTAATTAAAATTGCCATTTCCACAAATTTATTTAATTTAAATAAATCTATTCACACACAATTTTAAAACAATTTAATTTAATTAATTAATTAATTTAATTTAATCTTTTAAGATCAAACCATTTAACCAAACAAGCTAATTAATTAATTAAATAACAAGCAACTAATTTCTTCAACATTTAAAAATTAATTTAAATAACAATAATTTAAAACATAATAAACTATTATTAAATTTGACATTTTTCCTTTCAAGCAATTAAACCAATACAGAAAAATACAAAACAACCAAGACTCAAACTAAAACTGACAATGTACAGTGACCGGGTTAAAGACTAGACTAGGATGAACCTAACTACTACCTCCTGATCAACATATCCATTGAGTCTTGACACGCTCAGACCTGAGTACCTAGGTGGAGTCGGTGTCATGTACCTGCAATTCGTACAACCAAGCAATAACATGCATATATATATATATAAACCATTGAACAGAAACACCATGTGGAGAAAATCACGGATATCACAGGGCACTCACAAGCGAGTGATGCGATTCCGTTCTCCACACCAATACACGTCACATCAAACTGACGAAATAAATAACTGTTAGTCCATCATAAACATGTACATAGCAATAATCAACTAAAAGTAAACATCTAAGCTATATTAAATCATGTTTGAAATCAATAATCACCATACAGTGTATCATCATGTCACAGAATAAATCCACTATCACTCAAAACTAGCGATCAAAATATCCAAACAAAGTATCATAGTCTAATAGTGTGAAAACATAACAACATAGAACATAAGCATAAATGGAGGGGTACTACATACTGACAAAATATTTCGGGGTGAGTCTTGCCGAATGGAGTAATCAGGAGGAGTGGATTCGGCCAGACATTTGGTGTCGGTATGAGTCTTTCCGAGTTCTCAAAGTCTTGCCGATGGAATTTTTTTTCATCGGTAGGATTATTTTCATCAGTGAAAGGGTGATCTTGTCATAGCGACTGGAGAATACATTGAAAAGTACATATCGGTAAGACGTAAAGATATCTATGAGACATCTCCCCGACTTGGAATTGTCACAGCGACATGGAAATGGAAGCGGTAGCCATTAAATTAATTCTAGGTGTCGGTAAGACCACAAAGTGTCTTGGCAAAAGGTTAAGTAAACTTTGCAAAAGGACTTCACTCCAGATTTGAAATTTTCTCACCGATGGGATGTTTGATGTGACAATTCCAGTTTCAAATGAGCCTTCATTCCTGCTTCATTAATGGCGCAACGGGATATAACAACAAATTTTTAATCAATTCTTCAGTACTAAATTGATGGCAAAAGAATTAGCATGCTGAACAGAGAACTAAGACATTTTTCAGTCTGAGGAGCTCGAGCAGAGTACTATAAGTAATCACTTCTTTGTTTTTCACATTTTGATTCTGTAAGCTTTAAAATGGAGTCTTCTAGTTCTGGAAAGGGTAAGGGTAGAAAGCTTGGTGAGAGTAGTCAGTTGAAGGGAAAGAAACAAAAGATTGATATAAAGCATGAAGGCACTGAAAGGAGGTTGAACCAAGACCTTATTGATCAACTACCTGGCTCGAGGCCTAAAGCTAGAAGGTTCGCACAACTTAGGGCAGAAATTGATAAGCTAGATGATAAATGCAAGTTCATTGGTGATGTTTGGACTGCTATGAGAGGGTATGAGCTTTTCAATTTCCACTACCATAGGAGAAACTATTTTGAGCCAGTCTACAGTCCATGGAAATTGAATGTAGGGAAATTGGTGTGCCCTAATGTGTTCGTAAATGCAAAATTGGTAAAACTGCTTGCTAATCATTATGATCCAAAACATAAAGCTATATGTGATCCTTCTGGAAAACCACAGATACATGTGTCAAGAGAAGCAATAGGTGAGGTTTTCAAATTGGAAGGGTTTTGCAAGGAGGAAATCAATTGTGAGGAGTTGTAGAAGGAATTTTCAAGAATGGATACAACTTACAAGGGTTGGAGGTTACCAATTCACAGGGTCAAATAGGGTAACAAGCCAGAGCCTCTGGAAGATAGTGAGGGGCCTCCCTATCATGTAGATTTTTTTGAACCTTATATGAAGTACACGTATTTCTCAGTGTGCCAGGTGTTGGGGATGGATGCCCTGAAATTCATGTCAGTGGTGCCAATGATCATCACAACAGATATCCAATATCACAACTCCAGGCCATTTGACTATGCTTCATATATTTCTAAGGAGCTTGATTCAGGATTGATGGCTATAAAGAGTGGAGCTTCTATTGTCCATCTCATAAACTATTCATTGTTGATGCACTTAGTGTTATATTTTGGATAGGAGTTAGGGGTATGGCCTCCAGAAATGAGAGTTTCTCAAATTGGTAAGGAGGGTGAAGCATTGCCTATTCAGTTGTGGACTGCTATTTGGGACAATAGGTTTGCTGGTTCTAGTTTCATTCATTTTGAAGAGCATTTTGTAAAGAAATTGTATAAATTGTATCATTATCTTTGTAATTATTCATTGACTGATGAGATCAAAAGATTCCTCCGGCCAAAAGACTTCAATGGGCCAATTGATCATAACTAGGGAGACTGGTATTGTTTGGAGGGAGCTACAGTAATCAGAATATATGGATTTGAAGATGCTCCTTTCATTTTTCCAAGGACAGTTCCAAATAGGGTTGCATATTTGGAAATTGTCAGACAAATGGATTACTGCAGTGTGATGCATTTCAGCTCTTTTGGGAAGCAAGATTTTATGCCTAGTACTTTGTGTTTTGGTGATTTCACTGTGTTGGTTAAAGAGGGATATAATTCAATCCTTGATAGATTGTTGCATTATAATATGAAAAGAGGACCAACCAAGAGAAACTTTGACCCTGAAGGATATATCAATTCAGCCAAAGAAAGGATTAACTTTGGAGGGTATCAACATGTACCCTATCCTTTTGATGATATGATCAAGAATTTGGATGAAGATGAAGCAGAAATGGTAGTTGAAAGATATAACCAGGGGCTACAGGATATTGAGCTATTGTCTTCTGGAGATGAGGAAACACCAAGAGCTAATGTGCCACAGGATAGACTAGAAAAGGTATCCAGGATGAGGACTCAGCAGTATGTCTACCCAGTTAGAGAAAAAAGTATTGAAAGTGGTGATGTTGATGCAAGACACATGGAATACAAATCATTTGTCTCTGATGATGAGTTTATACATTCCCCAGAGTTCAAGGCATTCTTGTACAAGCAGAAGGGGAAGGAAATTAGAGAGAATGTTGATGATGTTACTTCAGGAAATGAGGAACAATTGCTGGCTCAATTGAGAAAATGTGTGCATGATGAAATGAAAAATATGACTCCTGAAGTGGGGAGGAAAATGTTGGAGAGTGCTGGTGTCATGATATTTCCTGACCTTGATTTGAACTCTGCATTGGTTTTTGATAGTTTCTTGAGGGATAGTCATGCTACACACAAGCTTGACAAGGAAAAGGTGACATAAGTATATGCAGGATCCAAGTATAATACTGATGAGGGATCATTGATGATATGGGATTTGTACCCACCCCATAGGAAATCAATGGTAATTGATACAGAGAAGGCTTTTGGCCATGTAATGACTCTAAAATTTGGAGAAGCTGATCCTATAGCTACTGCAGATATTGGGGTAAATATTGCAAAGTTGAATAAAGCAAAAATTTAGTTGTTGATAAAAGAAAGAGAAATGTACAAAGCAAATAATGAAAAATTGCTGAGAGAAAATGATAGACTCAAAGACTTGGTTGGTGTTTCAATGGGGATAACGAAAATGATCACTTAAGGAGAAAGCTCTCAGGCAAAAGATCACTAGGTAGGATCAAGTGCTTATTCTTAGGGAAAGCATGATGCAATTGCTGCAATTGTCAAGAAGAGGCAGGATCATTTGACATCTTGGTTGAATAAATTGTGGGGAAAATACTCTCATAATCTTGTTGCATTGAAGGAGCACACAAGGATGGATGGATGAATCATGGAGAAGTTTCATGAATTGGCCCAAAGTGATGAGGCTAGCAATTCTACACTTGAAGCTGCAAATCATATTATCAATCGCCATCAAAATTTCTATGATGAATTGTAGGGGGATGAACAGGGGTTGTTAGAAGCTGCTGAGAAGACTGTGATCACATTTTCTGATGATAAAGGTGAATTGAAAGAAGCTACCGGGTGGAAGAATGAATGTGAGTCAATGCTAAATGAAATCATGAAGACAACTTCTGCAGAGGATACAACATTGGAAGAAGTGAGCGAGCAAAATGAGGAAATGGTCAAGATGGAAATCACGATTTGGAATGCTGTTGGAGATGCGGACACATATGAGCGCCAGGATTATTTGGACCACCTCACTAAGACTCACTTGTGGCTAAATAGAGCCTAATTATTCTCTATCTTTTGTTTTGTAATTTGTATTTCCTATTTCCAAAAGGATGCATCATTTTGTATTCTCAATGTATAAATGTTCATTTTGAAAACAATATTGGGCAAGTAGGTAGAATAGGATAGAGAATAGAAAATACGGTGGAACACCATGTTTCACAGGGTTGAGACTCTGATGTATGTTTTGAAGCCATGGAGATATCAATGAAAATCATTTGATTTGTTGGCGTATTCTGGTGTCAATTGTTGTGTTGTGCCTATTGAAATAATTATTTAAGTTACATCTCTAAGATTGATGTTGCTTGGTTATCTAAATTAGCATAACATGTTTATGTCTAGTTTATCAGTACGTATTTGCCGTATCTGTGTGATTGGTTGATAGGTTCTTTTAAGGAAGGATTAAATCCTTTTAATTAATCACAGTAATCAAGGAATTTCATTTAGATCAGTAAGAAGAACTTAATAATCACAATTTTGCATGTTTATACTAGTTATAAACAAAATATGCCAAACAATTTGAATGACCTCCAGAAAGAAGTCAGTTGTTTAAGATTTCATTTGACTCTGTATACTGTATAAGGCACTGGTCTCACTGTTTCCATCATTTAGTTTCATTCATACTTTTTACATCTATTGATTAAGCATATTAGGGTTTAGTTTTCATTTTAGTATATAATATATACAAAATTTGTTTTATTTTGTCCATTCCAATCTGCCATCGTGGACAAATCATGGCATGAAGAGAAGATCAATAGTCAAGTCTGCTTCATTTGTTATAGGTATACCAACCTAGGTCTAGCAGCACCTAGAGAGTAGAAGGTTTAATTGTTTCAAACCTTGTTCTGTTACCATAAAACGTTGTGAAAGCTTGGCAACCTTTCTTGGTTCACACCTGTGTTTTTGAGAGCTAACAAATGGCAGTCTCTTAGATATAAATAATGGGAAAATTAGGTGTTGTTGCTTATAAATATTCATTTGTAATCATTTTACACATCTTTTAGTCATTGTAAAAAAGTAATTTCTAAAGTCAAGTCTTCTATAACAAGTTTTGTTGGTAAAGATTGAAGTTTTAGGGAAGAAATTTAAAGATTTTTGTAGGTCTTGAAGCTCATCTCTTGGATCAAAATTCAACATTGCAAAGAGTTGATGATGGATTCCTATGGTGAATCATGGAGAATTCTAGGTTGAGGAGATGCAAAGATCTAGCCATCAAATCACACCTAAAGACTTGTTTTCAAAGTGATTCCATCTTCCATTACATCTCTATCTTTAGATTAAGGTTCATATTTCATTTATTTTCCCTTGCATGACACTTTATCTTCATTCTTGATGTGTTGCTAGATTTCTAGGGTTGAGATCTTGCATCATCCAAGCATCATTTGAATCTCTCATTCTTGCACAATAGAATAGTGGTTTTGTCATATTTTAGATTTTCCTAGTCTTTAACACACCTATGGCTAGGGTTTTATGCAAATTTTTATTCATTCAAGGTTTAAACACCCAACTAGGGGTTTGACTAAGGAAAATATTTTTTTGAGATCCCGATTCGGGTTTCCATAAAAAAATGTTGTACAGGTGTCAAGGTGTAGATCAGAGATTTGAAATCATAGAGATTTGAAAGTGGACTGATTTTCCATGCATGGAAAATGAGTCCCTTCTAAAATACCATTTTGAATTCAAATTCATATTTGGACACCCAGTTTGTAGAGAACAATTCCTGTGCAGAAAATCCCTAATCTAGGATTGGTTCACCATCAATGGCGAATGAGTCCCAGTCAGCCCAAAATGAAACCTTTTTTAGATTTCCAGATTACATTTCAGTCCTCTTTAGTTTCTCAGTTGCACTCATTCTGAGATTTGACTTCTTATTAGTTTAATTTACTTTTTTATTCATTATTTTAGTTTAATTTGAAATCATCATTGTGTTTTCAAACATTGCATAATTCTTAGGTTTTACATTGATAATCATTCAAAAATATCATTTAGTTGCATTTAAAACATCTCATTTAGGCTTAATTACATCATACATTGTATTATTTGAGTGAACCCATTAGATTTCCTTGAGCGTAGGGTTTGTCTCTCCTTTTAGGTGGAATATCCTAAGAGTGCAATAGTAGTTTATAAGCCCTACCCAAAAATCTACGGTTCACAATTAGTTTTGGAAGCTAAGGGACTTGGTAAAAATGAAGCACATAGCTATCTCAAGTTCCCTTGCTAGTACAAATAAGACTTTAAAGATAAATCTTACTCCCTATACTCTAGATGAAGGAGAGGAAACCTTGGTGGAGCTTGAGTCACAATATCGATTGATTGCAACAACAAAGAAAAAATAGGAAGAAGGTAAATCTATTTGGAAAGTTATCTTACAAAAGCTTCAAGTGTCAACATCCTCAAGTTGACCATTTCTATTTTTTTTTTGCATCTTTCAGTTTTTCAAGTTTTCAGATTCTTTTGTAAATGTGTGGATGATATACAAATTTTTGGCTAACTTACTAAGGGGGAGTTAGTACATTCATTCATTTATTTTTGTTGGTACATCTGAGGGGGAGTATACAAAGTTTTTGGTACCAACACACCCTTTTCCATTGATGTCAAAGAGGGAGAGATGCTTGGAGAGTCATGTGGGGAAAGATACTTGGAAAGTATTGGAGTGTTTTGGGAAAGAAAGATATGTGTAAGGGGGAGAGAATTTTTTTGAAGAATGTTCAGTTTCTTTTTGGAGAGCATGTTGCCATCAACGAAAAAGGGGGAGATTGTTGAAGGATGATGTTTTTTGGAAACATGAGCATGGTATGAACATATTTCATGATCTGATGTTGTCATTGATGTCAAAAATTATTGTGGATCATCCTAGCATTATTTAGAAGTGTTTTTGAAGATATCTATATAGGACAAGTTGGTCTAGAAAGTACAATCACATAAAAATTCACTTAACTATCAAACATTCTTATACAGTGGTTTAGTAGGTTAGTTTTTGGGTTCACACTCCATTACCAATAGAGATATGATTCTACGGTTCTAATACTAATTTGGTGATAATTAGATGTATCTAAATATATTTTTTTTGTTGTTTGATTAACTATCCTAGAAGATATAAATGAAAAAATCTAGTTATGTATATTGTAGTTACTTCCTATACAGAGTGCCAGTGTGGGAAATTCTACATTCCTTCATGGATGAATATTTTGTTTTACAATGTTAAAGATAAGTTTCAAGATGTTAGTTTATTAGGAATTCCAGATGGGATTGTGTTTTGAGTTCCACGTGTTGTGAATTTGATAAAAAAATGAAGGTTTTTTTGTTTAGGTTTTATTTGGGGCCGACCTAACACGTTTGAAGGATTACTATGTGTTGCAATCTTATGTAGGAACTCTATTAGGTCCATCCCAACCTATCTTAAGGTAATTTAAATTATAAATTAAGTCACAAGATGTGGATGAAATGTTTTGAGGATGAAAAGTTTGATTTTGTGTGTTACATCCAATTAGGTTGACCTAATTGATGTGAATTTGATTAGAGTTGTGAAAATTGTGCAAATTCAGAGCAAAGCGGAGAACTGATCTAGATCAGTGCAAAGATTGTTTTTGTACCTCATTTGAGCTATAGTCCAACATACTGTAGATGCAATTGTAACAATTCAATAGGTTGTGAGCCACCCCTTCTATCTTTTATCTTATTCTCTATGGGTAGTGAGTCCACTAAACACCGAGTCCACCTATAATGAGAATTTCTATTAGAATATACTAATATCTAGATATGATATATTGTGAGCTAATACTCACCATGGTTTTTCCCATTTTGGATTTTCCACATAAAAATCCTTGTGTTCATGTGTTATGTAATGTTTCATGCTTTATTGGTTTTTCCATGTAAATCTAGTGCTATTGCGTTTTTGTGTTAGATTTAAGTTTTTGCATTGGAATTTGATGATTAATCTTTTAAGTAGTATTAAGAGTTAGTTCCAATGATTGAATTTAAGTTTTAATTTTGTGACAATTGATTCACCCCACTCTTAGTTTTCCTATGAATTCAACAATTGGTATCAAAGCTTAACCACTCGAGGAAGGTTCGAGATGGCAAGAAACATGGTTTATGATTATATGAGGTTTGATGGAACTAATTATTGTATCTACAAAGTATTGATGGAAGAACATCTAGAGTATTGTAGATATGATGTGGAGAAAGTGTACAAGAATCCTTAAACTCCTCCCGCTAATGGTCTGAGTACATCTAAAGAGATCAAAGCACATGAAGTTAACAATAAGGTGAAATACATCTTGAAGAATAGTCAAGAACATTTTGAGTTGATTAAGGTTTAGAATTTGAAGATGGTGAAGGAAGTCTGGGATGATTTGGAAAGAGCACATGATGGTGATGAAAGAGTTAAAGAAAACAAATTATAGAATTTGGAGACACAGTTTGATCTTCTACATATGCCTGAAGATGAGAATTTTAAAGCTTGTGTACAGAGATTGGATGAGATAGTGGCTAGAATGCAAGGACTTGGAGCTACTATAGATAAAACCAAGATTGCAAAGAAGATTCTTAGAACTCTTCTTGATGCTTACAGTGAGAAGGTGAGTTCTATTGAGCATAATATAGATAATAAGACATATACTAAGGATCTACTGTTAGGATTTTTGACATCTTATGAGATGAGGAAGCCGAGTCTAAGGAATGGGAGAAAATCAAAGAATACTTTTAAAGCTACAAAAGTTGAAGATCTAGATGAAGAGAACTTTGATGAAATAGAAGAAAAATTTATAAGGATGAGGAAAGGCTTTGGTAAGTATGAAGGTCAGTTTCCCTTTAATTGCTTTAGTTGTGGAGAAATTGGTCATTAGCTTGCAAAGTGTCTGAAAGGAGCTAAAAGGAACAAACAAAGATATGAGAAAGAAAATAAAGGAAAGAGGATTAACAGAGCTTACTATGTGAACAAGAATGCTAGTATATCTAATGAGGATTCAAAATATGAAGATCCAGATGAAAATGAATGCTTGTTCTTGGTGATTAAGGATGAACCTACTACTAATCCCAGTGAATAGGTAAAGGAAAGCCCTCTGGAGAAGGAGAAAAATGAAGGTATGGTTATCTTTGCCCTACATGCTAAACAAGAGAAAAATTATTGGGTAGTTGATAGTGGTTTTTCACATCACATGAATGGTGATAAAAGTAACTTTTTTAAGCTTGAGAAATATGAAGGAGGCTTGGTTATGTTTGGAGATGATACTCGTGCTAAAATCTATGGGATAGGTTCAATAAGTTTTGATGGTAAGCATCATACTGATAATGTTTACTATTTTAAGGGTTTAAGGCATAATCTATTGACTGTTGGTTAGATGTATAGGAAAGGATATGACATTGTGTTTAAGAATGAAAAATGTGAGATTCAGAAAGGATCCAAAACATTGATTGCTACAAGAAAGAAATCTAAAGGGAATATCTATCAACTTAAGGGTGTTGATGGACAATGCTTTATGACTTGGATTAATGACAACTTGTTATGGCATAGGAGAATGTGTCACATGAATTTTGATAGCTTGGCAAGGATTAGTGTTGTTTAGGTTGTAAGATATTTACCGAGAATTAAAAAACCTGTTAATGCTATTTCTAGGAATTGTTAGTTAGGAAAGCAAACACGAAATCATTATAGATCAAAGGAACAATTTACTACTAGACTAATAGATTTAGTTCATATAGATCTCTATGGTCCTACAAGAGTGAGAAATCTACTTGGTTAAAGGTACTTGATGATTTTAATTGATGATTATTCTAGATATACAAGGGTTACAATTCTGAGAGAGAAATCAAATGCATTAGATAGATTTGAGGCATTCAAAGCTATGGTTGAAAATGAAGTGAGCTTAAAGATAAAATTCTTAAGGAATGATAGAGGTGGAGAATTCACCTCCCATGAGTTTAATATGTTTTTTGAAGTTCATGGAATAAAGAGATAGTTATCTGCTCTGAGAACTCCTCAACAAAATGGATTTTTTGAAAGGAAAAATAGAATAGTTCAAGAGGTCACTAGATAAATGATTAATGAGCTTGGTTTACTAGAAGTTTACTAGAATGAAGCTATGCATACTGCTATTTATGTATTCAATCAAGTTAAAACAAGAGAAAACAATACAAAGACTCGCTATGAGCTATGGCATGGAAGAATTCCTATAGTTAAATATTTCATGGTATTCAAAAGAAAATGCTATATTAGAAGAGATGAAGAAACTTTGGGAAAGTTTGATGCAAGAAGTGATGAAGGAATTTTTCTTGGATACTCTACTAAAAGCAAGGTGCATACAAATGTTTCAATAAAATATTGAGAAATATTGTAGAAATCTTGAATGTGAAGGTTGATGAGACAATGAAGAATTCTATTGGAATTGATGGATATGTATCTGATAAACATGATTGTGAAAGAATAGAAGAAATTGTGGAAGAACAAGAAAAAGATGAGCAAGAGAAGTAGGATGAACAAAATGAAAGAGAAGAAGATGCTTCGATGATGTCCCCTAGGACACCTATATATGTATATAAGAATCATTTAGAAATTAAAATTATTGGAGACAAGACAAAAGGTGTATTAACTAGAAGTAGAGCTACTGCTGAAGTAAATTTATGTTTATTTTTTGAGATTGAGTTGAAGACTATAAGTGAAGCCTATAAATATGAACATTGGAAGGAAGCAATGAAAGAAGAACTTATGTAGATTGAGAAGAATCAAAATTTGGAATTGGTCCCAATACTAGTAGATAAAAACAACATTGGATCGAAGTGGGTATTCAAAAAAAAATTGAATGAGAATGGAGAAGTTGTTAGAACAAAGCGCTTGGCTTGTGTGTAAAGGTTACTCATAAGTAGAAGGCATAAATTTTTAGGAAAATTTTGATTCGGTAGCAATAATGGAAGCTATAAGGATGTTCTTGGAATTTTATTCTCATAAAGACTTTAAGGTCTATTAGATGGATGTCAAGTCTACTTTTTTGAATGGTGAGCTAGAAGAAGAAGTCTATATGGAACAACCAGAAGGATTTTAGTTGACAGATCAACCAAATATGGTGTGTAGATTAAAGAAATATTTATATGGCTTGAAGAAAGCTCCTAGAGCTTGGTATGTAAGGTTAGGTAGGTATTTGATTCAACAAGGATTTAACAAAGGTATGATAGACAATAATTTGTACTTTAAGATTGAAAATGATAAAATCTTGATTGTCGTTGTGTATGTTGATGATATTATCTTTGGAGGAAATGAAAACATGTGCAAGATATTTGCAGAAGAGATGCAGAAAGAATTTGAAATGTTTATGTTTGGGGAGATGAATTTCTTTCTTGGGCTACAAATTAATCAAATAGAGAAAGGATTTTTTATTTCACAGCCTAATTATGTGAGAGAAATGTTGAAGAAGTTTGGGATGGATGGTTCCAAACTGATAAGTACTCCTATGGTGACTGGTTGCAAATTGGGTAAAGATGATAATCCACCTAAGGCTGATCGGAGAAAGTATAGATCTATGATTGGTGAACTATTTTATTTGATTGCTACTAGACTTGATATCATGCATGTTGTCTATCTTGTGGATATATTTCAAGATGATCCTAAGGAAACACATGTTTTTCTTAAAATAATTGTTATATATTTGAATGACACTCTAGATTACAGATTGTTGTATCCTAAAGATACTAAATTTACACTTAGTGCCTATATATATGCAGATTGGGTTGGATGTGTAGGTGACAAAAAGAGTACAAGTGGTGGTTCATTCTTTCTTGGATGTAGATTGGTAGCATGGCTGAGTAAAAAGCAAGATTTAGTCTCTTTTTCTACTATTGAAGTTGAGTATGTTGTTGTTGCATTTTGTTGTACACAAGTTCTATGGATGAAACAAACATTGAAAGATATCACAGTGCTATATGATGATCACATTTCTATTTTATGTGATAACACAAGTGCAATTAACATTTATAATAATCTTGTGATCCACTCAAGGATGAAGCATATATCTATTAGGCATCATTTCTTGAGAGAGAAGGTCATGGAGAATGAAGTAAAACTTGAGTATGTTCTAACGAAGGATTAGATTGCTGATATTTTCATGAAGGCTCTTCCTAAAGATATTTTTTAGTATCTTCAAGAGAAGTTAGGGGTTATTTCCACTCTTTTCTTGAACTAGATGCATATGGAGATGAATCAGTCTAGTGGATCTATGGATCTATCTTTCTTTTGGACTGATGTTTTTGGTGGCTACCTTTTAGGGGGAGCAGGTAGTATCAGGTGTTGTCATTGTGAGTATTATGTTTTCATATAAAAGGAAATATCAATGGAAAATATTCATTTTCCTTTTCCATTGATGTCAAAGGGGGAGAAGAAGCATGTGAAAAAAAAGAAAAATGGAGAAGAAGCATGTAAAAAAATAGAGGAAGAATGAGAGAAGAAGCATATAAGAGATTATCTTCTAAAGGGGAGAAACATAAAAATGTATTCAGAGCTAGTGTGTTGTATTTAATGGTTTTCCACATCATGAGTTTCTATCAATGACAAAGGAGGAGATTTTTGAAAGAATGAAAATATTGAAAGTATTATGGAAAGATTGAAGGTGTTGTCATTTATGTCAACTGGTCAACTGGTTATCTACTAGTTTTTGGCTATATATGTTGAGGATATTGAGAAAAATGTAATGAAGATATGTTGCAAGTATTAAGTGGTTTCTCTAGGTTTTAGTCTAGATTTGATCCTATGGTTGTGCGGTTTAGATATGTTGTTCATGGTTGTTAGTAGATGCTATATCTAGATTTTTGGTTGTTGATTTATTGTATAGTGTAAGTTGTGTTTACTAGTTATGAACTATGGTTTTCTATGTTTCTGGTTGAGGTTCAGGAGAAATTTTGTTGGTCTCGATTTATCTTTGATGAAGTCTTATGACTTGTGGTTATAGAGTTGCTTTTCCTTGATTCCATTGAACATAGTTTCAGAATTTGGAAGATTCATGCTTCATGGTTCTATATTTTTTACATTGGTTTGGCCAACCTTGTGTGAAATACTACTTTCGAGGATGATGAAGTGTGTTGGATGTTTTTGGGTCCCTTGAAGCATGTGTTTGGGTTTACCTCATTCTAATTCCACCCTAGGATATTTTGGAAATGACCTAATTTGAATTTTAATTGGGATGGCCTACTTTGGATATTTTTCAAAGTTGAAGATGGTATAAATGTAAGATGAGTTAATGGTGAAGGATGAGAAAAGAGCAAAGAAGAAGAGAAATAAAGAGAAAAGAGTAAGTGCAGTTTGATGTGGAAATAATTCTATTTAGTGAGTGTGTGTGTTGAGAGTGTGGCAGATTAGTGCAAAGATTAATGTTGACTTTCCAAATGCAGTGAATAGAAGGTGAACTCTATCATTCATGCATGTGTGTGAGTAATTTTGGTGGAATACTTTGTTGCATTAGGATTGTAGTCTCTTTGTAACAAGTCTTCTTTGTATCTCTATGTCAGTGAGACCTTTGAGTTGTTAGCCCTCTTGGATAGTGAATCCTTGTTCTGAATAGTGAGTCCTTGTTTTGGTAGTGAGCCTTTTGTAATCAAGTTTGATATTCTCTATAGTGTGATTTAACCCTCACCATGGTTTTTCCCATATTGGGTTTTCCATGTAAATCTGGTGTTATTGTGTTTTTGTGTTGGATTTATGTTTTTGCATTGGAATTTAATGATTAATCATTTAAGCAATATTAAGAGTTAGTTTCAACGACTGAATTTTGTGACAACTGATTCACCCCCCTCTCAGCTATCCTATTCAATATCACTATTTCAAGTGTTCAACAACTTCCATCTTTTGGAGATCTCATCATCCTAGGTTGTGTAGAATTTAAGAGTACAAGTGTAATACTGAAAATTGCACCCAATCTAATTTTGCATTCCATAGTATCCCCTTTAGCCTAATCAAAGATGATAATGTATTTCCCCTTTTACCCAACCTTAATATAGTCCTTAACCCCCTTTGTTTGTGATCTTTAAACATTTTTGTCGTGGATGTTACTATGACACATAGAAATCTACACACCGTGCAAAAATCCCAAAAATATTTTTGACTCTGTAGCCATTGGGATGTTACACTTCCACCTTCTCATGAAGTGTAAAGCCTCTGTGGTTGTAGACACATCAAAAAAAAACTTCTTTCATGCCTTTTATTCATTCACTCTCTCTTGATCATTATTTCATTCTCAAGAATTCTATCTCACTTCTACACTATTTTTCTCTCATTCTTGCAAGCTCTATCATGTCTCAGCTCTCTACACTAGCACTTCAATTCTATTGGTATAGTTAGGCAGTTGCTTGCTCTTTCTTTTGGCTTCTGAGTAATTATGATTTATTTCTTACATTATCATCTTTATTTTGATAAAATATTGTTATTTTAACTAGTATATTGTCTTATATATCTATTTGTTTATCTACTTTCCTTTCTATTTTTCTATTTGGCTAATTGTGGAGGAGGGAACACATATGCAGGGCTTTAACTAAGGAAAAACCCTAAATAGCCCCAATATTTTTTACCATTTCTATGTGTGCAAGTTGTTGATTTGGAGAGTTGTGGGAGGCTTCGTAGCTTGGAATTATTGTGAGTTCTTTCTCCTCTTTCACAGTTCATCACTTCATTTTGTTTTATTTAATCTGCACATGTTAGTTCTTTCTATGTTATTTCTATTATTTTCATTATTTTATTGGTTTAGTAAAATTTCTAGATTTTAGTTTATGAATTGTCAATAGACTTTTTTTTTGTTAGCAAGTTATGTTCTCAAACTTTATGAGACCAAAATGCACCACAAATACATCTACGTGCTATGTTATCATCCTTGGATGAGAGATAGTCAACCTACTCATGAGACCTCTAAAGTGGTCTTTCGGTCTCTAAAATCATTCTAAAATCTATCATAAAAAACAAAACATAATAGAAAATATTCTTTTCCTTCCTTTGTTGCTTGAGCTTTTCCCTTAAGGTAGTAGAGGAACACTGTCCCCTTAGAGGAGGCATGGGGTGCTTCCACTACATTTTAGTGAACCCAACGTGAACCTATTCTTACCTTTGTCTGTTTATTGAAAAAAATTCTTCTCTTGTTGGGATGTGTATTGGATAGAGTGTTGTGACACTTTGTATGAGTTTCACAACCTAGTCCACTACCTCCAAACATATAGTTCTAGGAGAAGAAATAAACATCTAGATATGAAGTCTAGAAGAAATTTTAGTCCTCGTCACTAAGGTCTCGAGTTTGAGGAATTCTCTACAAGACTTTCATCTAATTTTTTCCCTCATTTTGATTCCACTCATTCATCAATTGAAGTTCAAGCACAATCTCCACCAACCACTCCTTCTAACTCTTCCTCTCTCATAGCTAATGAATATGCTATCATAGTTCTTGCCGAGCAGATCCATTCTTTAGAAGTGAGACTTGAAGAGTTCATTTTTTTTTTATAAATAAAACACATACTCTCAAGTTGCTCCTCTCATTAACAATCTAAGAAATCTTCTTATTTTGGATCACAAAGGTCTAGAGTTACTTTGAGAGATGGCTAATATGGTAGAAACCCATGTCCCCTTGTACACTTCTATCTTGGGTGACCCCCATGATGTCCAATCAAAAATCACTAGCCACCAATTGTATATTCTAATTCTGGGATTGTCTATGCATATGATTAGCATGGGTCATTCCGTTCCCTCTATATTTGCTACTGATAATACCAATACTATGTCCTTGGATGTTCTTAAGATTAAAGTGAATTGATTCCCTTTTTGATTCAAAATTAATGCATCTAGAACCTTAAATTTTGACACCTTAATTAGTTAGGATCCATCAATCGACCCCATCTTTAGTTCTTTGTTACATAATATGGGACAGATGAAACTACAGTTAGTGAACTTGAATTGTTCTACTTCTTAATCCATGCTTCAACCGTATTGTCACCATAGCCCTTTATCCCTTATTATTCTGAATAGTTCCATCCCTCAAGGGATGGAGATTCCTGAGTTTAACAAGTTCATTGGTGGAGGTGATCCTCATACAAATTTCTTTTCCTTTAGTGCCATGTGTACTACTTTATTTTACCATGAAACTTTGCTAGCAAAGTTGTTCCTGCAATCCTTGAAGGATGTTTCTTTGGAATGGTTTTTCTCTTTTCCTAATAATTGCATCTTCTATTTTTATCAATTGGTAAATTAGTTCTTACAATAGTTTGAGATAAACATCGGGTTGAACATCACCTTCATAGATCTCATCTGGTTCAAGAAAGGAAATCATGAAAAAGTAACCAATTTCATTGCTTAATATCAATCTATGTTCTCTCAAATCTCCCATGCCTTTCCAAAATTTGACGTAACTCAATGTGTGTTTGTTGAAATCCCATTTCTAATATTGAGAGAGTAATTCATCTTGATGAAGTACCCCTCCTTTTCTTATTTGTATATTTCACTACACAAATATCAACATATGATGGCTTAGTACAAGGATTCCTCCTCGTCCTCCCATTCAGATAATCGGTTAGCTATGTCTATTTTTGGGGAATCAAAAAAGAATAAAATAGTAATGAATGTGGTATTTTTCCTACTTAAAATAACCCTGTAGGACATTAAAAAATCTTCACAAAATTATCTAAGTCCTACAAGAGTTTTCTTCAAAAATTTATAAAAGATGGTTTAATTTTCCTCCCTGAAACAAGACTATTCGTCAAACTCTATCCTAACTAGTATGATGCATATAAATTTTGTCAATAAAACTGAGTGTCCAATCATAATATCAAACTGTGCATGCATCTTAGACATGTCATCCAAGACCACATTGAGAAAAATTCCATCTAACTTGATGGTAAGAAACAAAACTCTAATAAATCTATACCCAAGCCTAACAACCAACTATAGATATATATATAGATCCTTACCCTTTTCAGTCTACCAACTTGATAATGCCTGATTCTTCATCTGTTTATCCCAAACCTCATGAATATGTGAACATGATTTTATTCACTTATATTCTCGTTTAGTTCATGTAGATAAGACACCCAAAATAACATTCATACCACATGACTTTCTTCTTAACAAGGAAACTTCTCTATTATACATATCAAATCAAGTCAATGATAATGTCATGAATGGTGTTATGGTTGACCCTTCTAGTCAAGTCACTATCATCATAGAGGAAAAACTCTTTATAAATATTGGTTGAGAGATTGGTCTTTTGAAAATTTGATTTAGTTTGACTCTATATTTACCAAAATAAATTCTAATTGACAATCAACAGTTGGATAGATCACCATTTCATTAGTGATCTTCCTCTAAATTTTAATTGAGGTACAACTCCCTCATAAGATATAAATTTGATTTTTTGATTTTAAAGGAAATGGGTATACTTTTGACCAGAAAGTAGAAAAGATATACTAATACTTTCCCATAATCATGGTGTAAATGTGATGGAAATAAAATTTTTGAACATTGATTGAAACTGAAAAGATGTATATGTCACTAATATCACAACTCAAAGATTGGATTAGTACTAATAGACAATTGACTTAACACAATGCAATTTCAGCATTTAACTAAAGAACAATGAATGAAATACCCCAAGAACACAAAATCCACAAAGAGAAGTAGAATTCTATCACTTATCAAAGCTCAAAGATGTATTTGTAAATACTAAGTATTGCATTCAAATTCATTGCTCACAGATAAAGAATTTCTCTAGAAAATCAAATAAAACTACAAAACTTCAAGATCCTTATTTTCAATTGGTTCTTACTCTTACATCAAAGTGCAATGGGGATGAAAATTCATACCCTTGAAATTTCCACCTAAAGCATATTTATAGTTTTTACATCATAACAGTCATCAGATTATTAAAAACTAAATCTTGGGGAAATTATAAGTACTAATTTTCCAAATGAGAATTATGTAGATGATTGATTGATTTCTAATTAACTGAAACAAAAAAGTATTTATGGATATTTTAAGGAAGTATATGATTACATCATATATACCAATTGATTTAGACAAGGAAATGCATCACTGATCCTCATGGATAGGCCCTATGTCCTCCAACTCATGTGAGTAGTTTGTAATTCCTCGGTTTGACATTTAGTGACAATACCCATTAGAGATTACACTCATGCCAAGGGTTTAAATGAGAGGATTTTATTTGATGTTGTATCTCACATAACTAACATAGCATCACATCACTATCGAGCTTATTAAATTTAAGATAACTTGGAATTTCCTCGTGTTATTAATTTCTCTTGAATGCACTCTTTCAACTTACTCCTTTTTCTATAAATTAAGTAGAAACACTCATTTCTTGCACACCAGATTTCACTTCAAGATGTTGAGCACCTCTAGTGATGCCACTTCCAAGAGTGATTTACTCTCAATTGAAGGTGTGGAGTTTAGTACAGTAAGGAGGCTAGTAGAAGACCAACTTAGAGAGGTTTTCCTAATACACAATGATGTGGAGGAAAGCATAATTAGGAAGATAATTAGAAAAAAATTATTGGCACAAGTTCACACACACAACTCTATATTTCTGGAGTGATTATTATACAATTTCATCCAAACCTCTAGCAAGTTAGAGTGTGAAGAAAAGGCTATTGAACGCCTGGTGAGGCCAAATTTTTTAGCCTAGGTTGAAGTTGATCTAGAGAATCTTAATGAGTACCCTCACATTGGCCTAGTAGGGGATGTTGTTTGTATCGCCACTACTATAAGGAATGAACAAGAAAAGAAAGCAATCGCTCTACTCCATGTTGGGATGGAGCATAACATGATGGATACACTCACACACTTTGTGGAGTTCAATGAAAACCTCTTCTCACTAGCATAGATTAAAAGCCTTCAAGAGGTGGTAGAGGGTATCCATATTCTAATTTTTACTCTTTATGTTTGATAAACTATACAAAAAATTCCTATTTTTTGATGTAATACAAACAATATATGAATATATATACATCTTTTTTTATTTAATCTATTTCATGCAATGTGATAATCTTGGGGTTCATTTTTTTAATTTTTCTTTTTTCTTTTTCATTGCGATGCATTTCTTTATTTCCATAACTACAATAAATTTAAATGGTTTATGCTTTGGATAAATATCATCTCTATAATGTATTTCAATCTTGGTACCACCACCTTTCTTTAAAAAAATCTTTAAATAATGAGATGATAGTTTAAAATAACACTAATGAATCAATGTTGGGCTTAGGTGGGTTTCTTAAAATGTTGTCAAAGTTTGATTCAATTTAGAAAACAATCCAACTATTTGCTTTACAAACTCCACTTAAGACCTGGTTCAAAGTCCTTTAGCGATTTTTCTAATATGAGCCTTTATGGAAGAGCCTTAGGAAATGACAAAATAGTTCATCCTTCGAAAGATTAATTATCATTGGGGATATGATAGGTTTTCAAAACCTTATCGAGAACTAACTGAAATATAGGAAAAGGAGGCCATGATGTCTAACCTTCCTTTTCACTACAGTTTCACTCAAGAAATGACATCCAAAACCTTGAAATAACTATCAACCTAAGATGTGAATTAAGTCAATATTTAGGGATCTTGCAATATCTCCTTTATACAAGGATGGGGTGGTGAGCTAAATTAAAAATTGAGGAGAAGAAATTGAACTAGTAAACTAACCCTAATTCTAGGTCAATCATAGATAATGCATGACTCTAACACAAAACAAAGAGAAACAATAGCTTTTCTAGAAAAATAGAGAAGAGGGAATGTTGTGCACCTCCTCAAATCTTGTTTTTCTAAAACTCTAACAGGGACTCATTTGCCACCTAAGGTGAATGCATCTTGGTACACCTATTTAGAGAGCTCTAAATCTAGAAATGAAGCTCGCACAGTGTAAATATCTAATGCCCCAAAACCCCAACAGGGACTCATTCACCAACAAATATGAATGGGTCCTACTAGGTCATTTTGGAAAACTCTAAATCTAATCTTCAACTTCCAGGTTTTCACTCCTTCCATACAACTTGAGACTCCTTCCTTTGGATCCAGATATGCTAATAATCAACAATTTTTTTTTGAAGCTTGCTAGTAGATAGGGGTTTTCCTCAATCAAACCCCATGTTGGTAATTAAACCTTGATGATGAATGAAAATCTAAAACATGTTATGTATGTGCAATCCTAACCTTAAGTATGTCTAAGATTAGGATCCCCCAATAATGTAAAGGAAATCCTATTCAATTATGTTAGAATAGAACCCTAAAATGAGATGTGAACAATTAAAGTGACCTAATAAAGATCCCAAATTCTCTCAATGTCACAATTTTGAATATAACTCTCTTTAGGATGCAAGTAGGATGACCATAGAATATGAAATCACTTAGGAAACAAGTCCTTAGGCTTGGTTGTATGTCTTGTACATCTCCCAACACCTAGAATCCATCATGATTCTCCATAGGAATCTATCATCAATCCTTCAACAATGCTTGATCTTTGACACAAAATGAGATTGCAGACTTGTAATGCTGCTCTAAAAAATCACTCTTGCTTTCTCCTTGAATGTGAATGCTTGATCTCATGAAATTTCTTTAGACTCATAGATTGCTTATCTTCTGTAATTCAAAGTTTGGAAAAATAATCTTATATTTATACATAATTTGATATTTAACCCAAAAATTCAAATAACACAACCTGACATCAAATTTAGAATTGAAAATCATTAAAATCCCTCCACAAATAAATTCAAAAATGGGTTTCCTACCCACAGAGGACCCATTCACCACCTTGGGCGAATGGGTCCTAGCACAACTTTCTAGGACCTAGCTTTAGGGAGGTGAAATAACATAAAAAACCCACCTCAAGTATGCCAAAAAAAGGGTGTCCTATCTTAGGACTCATTCACCCAAAGTGGTGAATGGGTCCTAGCATAGATTTCTAGGACTCCAACTTTTCCAAAGTAAATGTTATGCCATATCATTAATTGGTGTCAAGATAAATCCTTGAAAAAAGCAATTAATAAGGCTTAGATTTGAATTAAAGGGGCTAATTAATATCAATTAACCTCAATTAATTAATGAAGCCTTAGATTAGTATGAAAGTGTAGGAAAACACTTACAACACCCTAAACAAGGCACAATTAAGTAAATCTTACTTAAAAGGGTTCTAGACTTACTGTGAATGTGTAAAACAAATTACAACACAAAATAAAGGCATAATTTAGTTAATTCTATTATTAATTATTCCCAAATTAAGTTTGAAAAAGGGTTATTTTTTCTACACTACATTTAGCCCCCACTTTTGTTGCCATATGATACTATGTGCATATGCAAGCTAAAGGAAATAACTTCTATAAAAAGGCTCATATCAATTCATTAGGGAGAATGAAGTCCCCACTATAGTTACCTACAAAACCACCATGTTAGGAACTACATCCTACAAAATAATAATCATTAGCTACTAAAAAATCCTCTTATCAAACTTCTATGGAGAATTGAATTCTAGGGTAGATGTATGCCCCCTAATTCTACTTGCTTTATGGAGTGGGATAAAGATTAATATGAAACCACATTGAATCACTTAGGTCATATAATAGGGTATTTCCAAGTACCATACCACATAGTGATATAAATTTGATGAGAGTGGGAGCATAATTATGAATCCAATGCAACAAACGACATAAAAAATGGAGTCCCCTAGCCCCCAATATGCTAATTTGAATAAATTCCACTTGAAATAAATGAGCTTTATTTACTAGGGTTTTACTATATACTAATGAAAATAACACTTTTCACTATTCATTTGATATTTACCTTTTTACGAATTACCTTGGTGTAGAGTGATTGAAGATGCCAAGCCCAAGGATGTATAAGCCCCCTAGATTGGATGTGATTTGCAGCAAGGTAGCATGACATGTACTTCGACACATGGTGAGTGGATTTTTCTCTGCTTTTTCATTATTTTCATGCATTTACTATACTTTTTCATGTGATTAGAGTAATTTTAGGACCTTGGAAAAGATTTGTGCAAAGAATACATATTTCTTGCAAAGCATTCATGTTTGTCACAAAGCATCCCACTTTGGTCCAAAGCATCCCACTTTGGTGAAAAGCATCTGACTTTGGCGCAGAGCATCCCACTTTGGCACAAGTGTCCAGAAATTTTCTTAAGTGTCCAAGACCCCCTATCCAAAAATGACCTAGATGTCCACATTGGTTGAAAGGACTTTCAAAACAATTGTAATGCTATTTATGATGCAGAGGTAAGAAATTTCACACCATCAACTTCCTATATTCTTGGCAATAATCAAGTACACAACTGAAATTCTTCATTCTTGAGGAAATCTCAACCCATTAACCTTGAGCAACATTGACTCCAACTTACACAAATTGACTCCAATCTCTATCAGACTTGGTAAATGATTTCAGCATGCTTAGATTTATCCCAAAAACTCATTCCAACCATCCAAAGATCAGACAACAATGATTTAAAGCCAACTCACCTATGCTAGCCTCTACATTAGTAGCATTTCCAAGTGGGACAATGGTTATAACTTTTGATACAAGACTCATATTAATATTGTAAAAAAAATTTTAGATACGCATTTTCTTGTTTTATAACATATCCAAAAATCAATATAGTTTCCTTTGGGTCGAACCCTTAAAAAATGGAGTCCTTTGATTGTGCACCTAGGCCAATTAGGCCTATTTTACAAAGGGTCACCCAAAAAATTACCTTGCTAAACACAAAACACAACACCAATAGTTTATGTATGTTCCCAAATGACAAATTACACATTCTTATCAATTATTATCAAGTACAAAGCCATCAAATGCTCAAAATTTATTTTTTGTGCCAAAAAGGCTTGCAACCAATGAGAGTTTATTGAAAATATACATTCCAAATCTCTAAGCACCTGGTTTTTGCTTCAAAAAACTTGAATTGGGTCTGAACATGCTTATAAATGCATTTTATAACCTTCAAAAATAGTATTTTATCAAACCCTAGGTTTAAACCACCATTTCTTGCAAAATTCACACAAAATCACTCTTTTCCAGCCTAGGGCCTCCTTGAAATCTTATCAAACACTAACATACACCCCAGAAACTTTGGAATCTCAAATAACTTGTTAAAATAGACCTACAAATGAATTTTCAAGAGTTTTTAATGGTGAAAAATTAAGATATTATTTTTTTTCTTCAAAACTGGAACCTTAATTTTTGAACAAGGCTGCTAGGAAGATTTCACCATTAGACCATTTAAACGACATTTTCAAAAGTACTGGTAAGAAGAAAAAACTTCAAAAATTGAATTATCTTTCTATCCATGTAAGTTTCAGGGCCGTACTAAACTGTACAAGGCAAGAAAACTCTCTAGAACAACAAATCTCACTCAAAAACACAAAAAAATGGAACTTTCATTTGCTTCCTTTCACCAAAATCTTCAACTAGAACTCTTGAATTCGACCATACACATTTTTTATAAGACCTTATTGAATTACCCCTAAGAACTCTTTAAACACTCTTTTGCATATTGGCCTCGTGGGGGCTTGAATGCAACAAGGTGCTCTTGCACCATTCTCCCCTTGAAGAAAAAACTCATGTCCCTTGAGGGAGAAATATGTAAAGCACCTGCAAAAAGAAATTAATCTTCACCACCTGCAATCACAGAAATTTGCATCTTGATTTTGACCCATGGCTTTTTTTCCTTCAAATGATAAGCACAAGAAGTGAACTGTGCCTTCCTATCATCATATCATCTTGTGCATGCTCACACACATCCTTACACTCTATGCCTTGATTTTCCTTATGCTTTATCAACCAAAATGTCTCTACATCTACTGTCTCAAGATAACCACAAACTTCTACATGGAGAAAACTAAAAATTCCATTAGTCTCATCATGAAAAAATGAAGGAAATATCTCATTCTCATACCTTGGTGGATCAATTTGTAATTGTAAATCTATTTCACCTTTTTTCTCTTTGTCATCAGGTGTAGGGACCAAATCTTCATCATATTCTTTCATTTCCATTAAGTCTTCTTCATTTGTTGTCTTCATGTCTTCAAGGCCTTCATTCTCTATTTGTTTGAACTCTTCATTATCAACAATCTCTCCAACTTGTTTGGTTTGCTCTTCATCTACTTGCAACAAAGTCTTCATCTTCTTAGCTTGCTTTCTCTCTTGTATTCTCTTCATCATAATCTTCTCAATAGACCATGTGACCCCTTTCTTGATCTTCAAGTTCCAACTTGTGACTCTTTTGAGCAACTGTTCTATCCTTTCCTTCAACTCTTTGATTTCTTGATCAATCTACTTTTTCCTCATCTTTGCCTCTCTTCTCTTCCTTTCTTTTTCCTCTTGCTTCCTCTTATTTTTCCTCTCTTACTCTAACTAAAAATATCTTCCCAATATTCTCACAAAATCCATCTTCACAAGCAAGTCTCTCCTTCCTTCTATTCAACTTTTCTCTACCTTTCCTTGGCAGCAACCATGTTCTTTTGACCTACAACCAACCACAACACAAAACCAAAACCACAAACCAACACTTGTCTAGACCTTTTGTTGAGCTGTAATACCAAACTGATGTAGAGGTAAGAGAGTTCACACCACCAACTTCCTATATTCTTGGCAATAATCACATACACAATTGAAATTCTTCATTCTAAAGGAAATCTCAACCCATTAACCTTGAGCAACATGGACTCTAGTCTCTATCAGACTTGGTAAATGATTTCAACATGCTTAGATTCATCCCAAAAACTCATTCCAACCATCCAAAGATCAGACAATAATGATTTAAAGCCAACTCACCTATGCTAGCCTCTACCCTAGTAGCATTTACAAGTGGGACAACGGTTATAAATTTTCATACAAGACTCATATTAGGATTGTAAAAAAATTTTTAGATACCTATTTTATTTTTTTATAATATATCCAAAAATTAGTGTAGGTTCCTATGGATCGAACCCTTAAAAAATGGACTCCTCCGATTATGCACCTAGGCCAATTAGGCCTATTTTACAAAGGTTCACCCAAAAAATGAACTTCCTGAACACAAAAATCAACACAAATAGTTTAGTTATGTTCCCAAATGACAAATTACAGAATCTTAGCAAATATTATCAAGTACAAATCCATCAAATGCTCAAAATTCAACTTTTGTGCCAAAAAGGCTTGCAACCAATGAGGGTTTATTGAAAATATGCATTCTAGACCTCTAAGCACTTGGTTTTTTCTTCAAAAACCTTTAATTATGTCTTGAAATGCTTATAAATTCATTTTCCAACCTTTAACAATAGTATTTTATCAAACCCTAGCTTTAAACCACCATTTTCTTACAAAATTCACACAAAATCAGTCTTTTCCAGCCTAGGGCTTCCTTGAAACCTTATCAAACATTAAAATACACCCTAGAAACTTTGGAATCTCAAATAACATGTTAAAAAAGACCTACAAACCAATTTTCAAGAGTTTTTAATGGTGAAAACTTAAGATATGATTTTTTTCTTCAAAACTAGAACCTTAATTTCTGAACAGGGCTACTGGGAAAATTTGACCATTAGACCATTTAAATGACCTTTTAAAAAGCTTTGGTAAGAACAAAAAACTTCAAAAATTGAATTATATTTCCATCCATGTAAGTTGTAGGGCAATACTAAACCATTAAATTCCGTACAACTCTCTAGAACAACATATTTCACTCAAAAACACAAAAAAATGGAACTTTCATTTGCTTCCTTTCACCAAAATCTTCAACTAACTCTTGAATTTGACCATACACATTGTTTATAAGCATTGAACATAAAAAAACCTTCTAACTACTTGACTCCACCATTTGTACTTTTTTCGTTCTTACAATATAACAACTTTTTACAAAATATGCATTTTTTGCATTTTTGACTCCAAAGACCCTCCAAACAATTCAAATGATATTAGATAGTCCCAATGGACCCTACAACATCTAAATACCTTTATAATTTTTTTTTACAAAATATACAATTTTTTCATTTTGACTCCAAAGACCCTCCAAACAATTCAAATGCTATTAGATAGTCCCAATGGACCCTACAACATCTAAATCCCTTGAATCTTATTACAAATTTGACAATTGACTCTTCATGTGCCATTTAACAACATTTGACGCTTTTTGCAAATTAGACAAAATGACTACATAACTTATCCAAATGCCTATCAAATGACTTAATACATTATAATGGTCTTGAAAGACCTTATTGAATGACCCCTAAGCACTCTTTAAACACTCTTTTGCATATTGGCCTCACAGGGGCTTGAATGCAACAAGGTGCTCCTGCATCAATTTAATTATTTAGTTTAGGACTTATGTCATGTATTTTGGTTTTTTGATTCCTCCCTGAGCTCAACAACAACTATGATGGAGAAAATTTCATTTCCTTCATGTGTCTATCATGTGATTATAAGAGGAGGATATTGAGTTTCTTTAAGATATTGGATTATTTTGGGTATACCTCATGCCATCAATGAGGTATCATGATGCTATGTTGTTAGGCCTAACAAAGGGATGGAATGCGAAATCGTGTACCTTTGATCTTTTGATCGGGGAGATGACTATGACTCTAGAGGACATACACAACATCTTATAGATTCCCATCCAAGGTGAGCCTGTATTTCTAGCTAGTGACATATATTTTCTATAGATGAGGGATGATATTTTATATTGTCTAGAGTGCATTATCTATTGTTCAAGTATTGGACCACACATTGAGCTTAAATGGCTTATGAATGTGTGGTCACCACTTCTACAGTAGATCTTGATCATGACTGTAGTACTCACTTTAGTACTAGATGGTTGAGGAGCTCATTTAGATGGTGGACTTGTTCATACTATTAGGAGCATGGAGTAGAGGAATATTTATGCATGGGGCCACAAAATTATCATCCATTTGTACTATGATCTAGGTCAATTTGTATCCTAGGAGCTTGACATCATTGTACATTATACACTTCTATAGATTTTGTTCTTCAAGCATATCACATGTACGAGGCTAATAGGGTTTTCCATCACAACAGCCATTGACGAGCCATAGGTCTTCAACTATGCACTGAGACGACCATGGAAGGAGGGGTATTTACTACACTGTTAAATTAGGTTCAAGAAATTGGATGAAAATGATATCAATTGGAGACCATATATGTGGATTCCCTAGTGGGAAGATGACAAGCATGAGCTATGCAGATTATAGATGGATTGATTTCTTCTAGGTATACGTGATTACATAGTTAGACTATTCTACTATGATCGTGTTATGAGGAAATTTGGACACATACAAGTACCACCTCGAACCAGGCCATTGTACCGACAATCAACATATAGTGCTCTTAGGCCTAGGGATAGTCATCGTATTACTATCAATGATGTATATTCTAGTGGTTCAAAGGATGAGGACCTTGATATGCCCCTAGTCTCTGAGGCTGGTGACCTAGGAACATCGCAAGCCTATGATAAGTGGTGGGATACAGCTCGACCAACTCCATTCTTCCCTCTATACCATCATGTGGGTTTTTTCAGACCTCTTCTAGGTCATAGAGAGGATAAGATGATGGTAAAATAGATGGGGATACATATGAGGATGATACCATGCTTGACATATTCTAGATTCAGATTAGGATGGTGAGGATGAGGAGGAGGAGACTCAATCTATGATTGAGGATAGTAATGAGGTTGAGGAGGATCCAGTTGTCCTTGATAGGTGAGAGAAACCACCTATTAGGTTCACTAGATCACATGTCACAACCATACTAGATATCCACACACACAAGCGTGAGGAGGCCATTAGTAGTAGACCACCCATACCTCCAACATAGAGGGGGACCACTATTGTACGGTCATACCCCGACTAAAAAACTAGGGATCTGGGTGATGATTTGACATTTATGTTATTTCCTTATGCATTTATCTTTTACACATATGCTTTATGTATGATTATAATGTTCATTGATATTCTTATGATTTTTATCTTACAAGATGCATGTGATAGTGGTGTGAGCTCTATTAGTGAGCGATCACTAGGATAGTGCCTCCATTGCGCACAAAGGAAGATATACTCCTAGAGTACATGCCCCCACCTTCTGTGGTGAAAAATGCAAACCTCTTTGAGTCTATAGCAAGATTTGGTGTATCATACAAGAGATCCACTAGTTATGTTGTCCAACTTCAAATAGAGCTTTCAACAATCCTAAACTCTCAGGATTCTATCGACAACAGAATAGAGTGTGACCTAAGAAAAGAGATATTGAGGCTACAAGAGGAGCTTGCATGGGTACAAGTATATAGAGAATGAATAGACCAAAAGCACGTGGAGGCACCTGCACGGGAGGATAGAGAATCTAGATTATTGGATGGTCTTCAACTAAACTTGAGTAGGTCATGATCACATAATACTATATTGCAATGGCCATGGAGGTCACTAGCCCCTAAGGGGTCTTGCATTCACATAACTTATTAGCATTGTATTCAGTGATGCCTATGTACTGAATTTTTTTGATGATGATATATTTATGAGTATTTGTGTTTGTGTTCTTATGATCTTGTGTTGAATTAAATGTGAATGTGATTTATCAAATATCCTTTGTAAGAATATCTAATAAATATCTCCATGATTTAATGTGATCTAATAAATATTCTATGTGATCTAATTAAACCATTTGCAGTTTAAGTTAGATGCTACATTTTGATTAAATATGCTATGTTAACTTAAATGCCTCTATGATCTAATAACATGAAATACAAATAATGATTTAAATTAACATAGCATAGAAGATTTTGAATAGTATAGAAACTAAAGTAATTATTCAAATTATTCAAAAAATTACTCTAGACTCTAAGATACACCTTGTTATCGTGTATCAAAGAAGGAAGCACTGTGAGATAAAATAGAAACTATCTACTTAACCTAACAACACTGCTTTAACACACTATTCAAGAGAGAAAGTACTAAATGTGATATTGACACAAATGCATGACATTTATAGGTTCTTTTAGAGGTGTACCATTCATTTTTGTTAATGTGTAGGCTTAGACCCATAATTTTCCTTGTGTAAGGTCCTAACCAATTCGAATTTCCATTTTTCATTCTAGGGAGCATTAACATTAGGTTGATTTTAATATACCACTAGGCCACCCTTATTAAATTCACATGGGATGAAATTATCATTATAACCATGTTCCATTCTTTTAGAATAAGCTTGAAGATGTTCAAGAGCATTGATACATTGTTCATTTAACATCTCAAGATGATGCAATCATTGCTCTTTGTATGTGGTGTCATCAATGAGCCCTTTAAGAGCAATTCTCAAGGAAGGAATTTCTAACTCTAAGGGTATTATTGCTTCAACACCATAAACTAAGTTATAAGGAGTGTTTCGAATAGATGTTCTAACACTCATATGGTAAGCCCATAATGCATAAGTTAGTTGAGTATGCCAATATTTATTATGTTTACTTACTATTTTTCACAAAATTTTCTCAATAGTCTTGTTAGTTGATTTTTCCAGTCCATTTGATTGTGGATAATGTGGTGTTGAAAAACGATGTTGAACATTGAATGCTTCCAAGAATTTATTCACTTCATTTTTCTTAAATAGAGTTCCATTATTGAAACTAATGCACATGGAAGACCAAAGCAAGCAATAATATATTCCAATATGAAACAACATATTGCATCATCTATTGTGGAAAAAAGAGGGATAGATCCTACCCATTTCATGAAGTAGTCAGTCATTGTAATGATAAAAATATGTCTAGTGGAAGAAGGTGGTGATATCTTCCCAATAAGGTCTAGACTCCAGATCAAGAAAAGGACAAATAGGAACTTGAGCACAAAGTTTAGAGGAAGGGGCATGAATCAAATTGTTATGTTCTTGACATTTATGGCATTTATTCACATACTCAAAATAATCTTATTCCATGTGTCCAATAATATCCTATACAAACCAAATTTTGAACTAACGATCTACCTCCAAAATGCCCCCCACAAGCACCTGCATGAGATTCTTCAAGTGCTATGGGGATTTTAGACTACTTAAGACATCTAACCAAAAGGCCATTAAATTATATTCTATGTAAAATTTCTGCAAGTATTATGTACTTAGACACAGGTTTTTGGACACAAGCTTGAGTGTTCTTAGTTGTAGTCTTGGGAAAGGTGCCATCTTTTAAATAATTGAATATCATTGTATACTATTCACTAGAGTTGTCAGTGTTGGTTGATAAAACCTCTTTATTTTTATCATCTATCAATGGTTTAGGGATCATTTGAACTTTAAAAGTGAAATCAATGAGAGGATCTTTGGGACATACCAAGGAAGCGACACTTGCCATTGGATCTACATGTCGATTATCCTTTCGTGCTATGTTCTCGATCATATATGAATCAAATTTGTTTAATAATGTCATCATAAGGTACCTATATCAAATGATCTTATCATGTTTTTCTTGATATGAACCATTTATCTGTTTAATAATTAAGAGGGAATCACCAAATATAGAGATGTGTTTGACATTTAATGTTAACATAGCACGTATACCAGCTATTAAAGCTTCATATTCTGTAGTATTATTTGTACATAGGAAGTTTAAATGGAAAGATAATGGAATAAGCTCACTTGAAGGATGAATTAATATAACTCCTACCTTGGAGCTAGTTCGACACTTAGAACCATCAAAGGACAACTCCCATGTTTCTCTGTCTTTTTGAATATTCAACACATTATCATAAGGTAATGTGTCTATATTAGGTAATGCTAGGGGAGAGGAAGCATTAGTAAATTGGTTGGTTAGGGCTTGTATTTTAATTGCATTTTAAGAGATAAATTTAAGATCAAACTCTGTTAACAACATAACCAACTTAGCGTCTGCATTCTTTAATCCAGAAGGAATAACTACCCAACAAAATGCTCCCCAAGCTTTAGTAAATGCTATCTTGTATTGATCTTGAGGATTGATAAATATTTGATTGTATCCAGAAAGTCCATCCATAAACAACAACAAAGCATGTCCTACAGTAAAATATACTATCATGACAATATTAGGAAGGGGAAAGTCATCTATAAGAGATGCTTTATTCAGATCATGAAATTTTGTACACATCCTAATATGATTATTAGGTTTTTCAACTACAACAATGTTCAAAATACGAGAATAACCAATAGGTTAGATAAAATCATCTTCAAGGAGTTTCTCAATTTTAGCCTTAACCAATAAATTTATCTTAAGATTCATCTTTCAAATTTACTGTTGTACCAGTTTAGCATCTTTTTCAAGGACTATGTTGTGTGTTACTATCTTAGCATTGATTCCCAACATTTTTGAATAAGTCTAAGCAAAGAGTTTAGGAAATTCATGGGGTAAATTTGCATGATATTCTTGTTCATCCTTATCAAGGTACTTTCCTATTTGAATGAATTTTTCCTCATTATTGGTATCCATTGGTATGTTGATTGCATCTCCCAAAGAAAATACATTTTTTTTTTCAGAATTTTTGGATTATATTTTTCATTTTTCTTGTCACTTTCATTACTTTCCTTTCTCCATCCACTTGTTTAGTGCTAACCATAGTGCACATGTAAACCATTTCTTTTTCAGAGTGAATGACTTATCATAAACCCCTAACATTTCTTTCAAAGATTTATCATCCTTAAAGTATTCCAATGATTCATAACAAGTTGTATCAATCAACTCAGGGTGGTTCAGGGTGAGAGATGGTTTATTTAGATTACATATGATAGTGTTGATGTTGAGTGAGTGTCTTTTTGTTGCTTGCATTATCTTAGAAGCGAAATACTCTAAACCACTTTTTGTTTCTTTTGTGTTAGGATCAATAGGAATATAAATACCTTGTTCTTTCCTTCCACATTCTTTTCCACTATAAGAAAGTTGTTTTATGAGCTCATAACCTCTCCCATAAAGTCTTTCCATTTCTTTCAGATTTGGTGGTTGTTGATAGTCTATCTCATCAAAATTCATTGTATAGCTTTTGTCGTCTTCTAGAGTAGATGAGGTAGATGCTTGTGAAATGTCCTTCCAATTCTGCATTGACATTACCATTTGTTGTTTTTTTATTTTTAGTTTCTTTTATTGTAATTTTATATTCTCCCATGAATGTTGGTGTGAAATCTAAAGAACCCTAATCATCTTCTAAAAACTTAGTAAGTTCATCAATCTCTATCTCATGTTCTTCTTCCTTTGTAACTTCTCTTTTTGTAGCTAATTGTAGTGCTTCTAAAGGATCTTGTCCTTCTCTCTCATAAATCAAGAAAATTTTATGCTCAGGATCAACTTTTAGCATGTAAACCTTGTTGTTATATACATACTTCATTACATGATGCAAAGTAGAAGGAACTCCATTCATTTCATGAATCCAAGGTATTCCTAAGAGGAGATTGTAAGAAAGATCGTCAGACATAATATGGACCAGAGTCTGTAATGTTACTTCCCCAACTTTAATACGTAATGTGATGACTCTAAGGGGTTGTTTCCCTATATTATCAAATCCATGGATAGACTTGAAGAATCAAGTTTAATATTGCTTCTACTCATTTCAATAATTTCCAAAAGGCTCACACTACACACATTTAGGGCCAAACCACTATCCACAAGGGTTCATTTTATTGTGATTCAATTAATATGGACTATTATATTGAAACTTAATGTCTCTTTTGAATTTATAAGGAAGCTAACTCACTTTGGTGAATTTTTTTTCTAAGTTTATCTCATTCATTCCTTGAACTATCATTGCCACATCATTTGAACTAGGGTTAGGAGGAATCATAACTTGTTGCGAGGCCATTGGAAGCATACTATGATAATTAGGTGAGGTTTGAATAAGATCCCATAGGGATATATTAGTGAGAGTATTCTTAAAATTTTCAACAATATTATATTCCTTTCCATTGTTTATGAGTAAACAAGGAGCACTACACAAGATGGTATTAGGAAAAGGTAATGAAACAATAATTTTTTTTTGTTGCCTATTGTTCCTTGTATTATAAGTATGCACAATGGTATTATAACCCGTTCATTGTGAATCATTACCATCATCAAGCAAAGGCTTGTTTTTTGGTGGTTCAAGGATAAGCACAAGTTTATTTTGAACTTGAGGTTTTTGTGGAGGGTAAATTATAAGTTGTGGTGTGATTGCATTAACGTCTTTGTGTTTTTTTTTTATCACAACAAGCCTTAGTGGATGAACCTTGTGAGATGAAGTCCTCAAGGGATTCATCTAACATGTCAAAGTTATCACTAATAAAAGGCTTGAGAAATAGGTTAACTTTGAAAAAGAGATTTGACATAATCAAATAACTATGCTTTCCCTAATAGGTTTGTTTGATGCCTTTGTTATTTTTGTCTTTTGTATTTTTTTCCTAATCATTGAAAAATGTAAACTAACTTATCTATTAATTCAATAATTCTAAAAATGTAGAATTTTAATGCTACCTTTAACTAAAATATGCAAGCAATTATTATCCTAATGTTGTCAATCTATATATATTGAATGTAAAGACAATCTGTTTTAAATAACTAGTTATTAGATCTTTGAATAGAATAAAAAATGCTTATTAGAAATTGAAATGAAGTTAAAAAATTTGTTGTCACAAGGTGTACAGGAACTCATTCTCCACTTCGGGTGAATGGGTCCCATTCTAGGTTTTTATAGAGAACAAGAATGCAGATAAAACACTAGAAAATACCCATAAGCTTTGCTAATTAGGGTGTATAGGGACTCATTCACCACCTAAGGTGAATGGGTCCTAGCCTAGGATTTTTGAGTTTGATTTTTTCTTTTCTAAGTTAATCTTATGTATTTGGTATCTCAAATCTATAATAGTTAATTCTGTAATAGATTTCTCAAATATCAAGTCTCTAAATGCAATTATTAAATGATGAATAGGGTGACTAAATCTATTATTTAATTTGAGTCTAAATGCTTGAATGATTATTTTAATGATAACATGATGCAAAGATAAATCATATCTAAGGTACTTTTTTTTAATTTTTAATGAATATAAGCAATGCAAACATGCAAATTCACCCTAAATGCAATGTTCACTAATGCTAAAGGAAGGAACCCTAAATGCAATGGAAGTAATAAAATTCTAATGAAAACTAGGATCTAGGGTTTTAAAGCACTCCAAATCAGAAATTAAGATGTTCAAAGAGGTCAAGTCCACCAAAATGAAACATAGAAAAAGGAATCCATGATGTCTAACCTTCTTTTTCACTAAAATTTCACTCAAGAAATGAGGTCCAAAACCTTTAAATAACTATCAACCTAAGAGGTGAATTAAGTCAAGATTTAGGGATCTTTCAATATCCCCTTTATACAAGGATGGAATGGTGAGCTAAATAACAATTTGAGGAGAAGAAATTGAACTAGTAAACTAACCCTAATTCTAGATCTATCACATATGATGCATGAATCTAACACAAAACAAAGATAAACAATATATTTTCTAGAAAAATAGAGAAGAGGGAATGTTGTGCACTTGCTCAAATTTTGTTGTTCTAAAACTCTAATAGGGACTCATTCACCACCTAAGGTGAATGGGTCCTAGTAAACCTATTTAGAGAGCTCCGAATCTTGAAATGAATCTTGCACAGTGTAAAGATTTTCTGCCCCAAAACACTAATAGGGACTCATTCACCACCAAAGGAAAATAGGTGCTACTAGGTCCTTTCAAAAAAATCTAAATATGATCTTCAACTTTCAGGTTTGTACTCCTTCCTTGAAACTTGAGACTCCTGCCTTTGGATTTGGATCTCCTAATAATATACAAAACAAATTTTAAATCTTGTTGGTGGATAGGGGTTTTCCTCAGTCAAACCCCATGTTAGTAATTAAACCTTGATGATGAATGAATATATAAAAAATGTAATGTTTGTGTAGTACGAACCTTAAGTGTGTTAATATTAGGATCCCCCAATAATGTAAAAGAAATCCTATTCAATTGTGTTAGAATAGAACCCTAAAATGAAATGTGAACAATGCAAGTGACCTACTATAGAAGATCCCAAATCCTCTCAATAATTCACAAATATGAATATACCTCTCTTTAGGCTACAAGTAGGATGACTATAGAAGATGAAATCACTTAGGAAACAAGTCCTTAGGATTGGTTGTATGTCTTGTGCATCTCCCAACATCTAGAATCCCTCATGATTCTCCATAGGAATCTGCCATCAATCGGACAACAATGCTTGATCTTTGGTACAAAATGAGCTTGAAGACTTGTAATGCTTCTCAAAAACTTCACTCTTGCTTCTTGAATGTGAATGCTTGATCTCATGAAATTTCTTTAGACTCATAGATTTCTTATCTTTTGTAGTTCAAAGTTAGGCCAAATAACTTATATTTATACATAATTTGAGATTTAACCTCAAAATTGAAATAACACAAGTTGACATCAGATCTAGAATTGAAAATCATTAAAATCTTACCAAAAATAAATTTAAAAAGGGAATTCCTATTTAAGGAGGACCCATTCGCCACCCTAGGCGAATGGATCCTAGCACAACTTTCTAGTAACTAGCTTCGGGGAGGTGAAATAACATCAAAAATCCACATCAAATATGCCAAAAAGGGTGCCCTATGTTAGGATTCATTCGCCCAAAGTGGTGAATGGGTCCTAGCACAAATTTCTAGGACTCCAACTTTGCCAATGTAAATGTTATGCCATTTCATTAATGGGTGTTGGAATAAATCCTTGAAAAATGCAATTAATAAGGCTTAGATTTTAATTAAAGGATCTAATTAAGCTCAATTAATCTCAATTAATTAATGAAGCCCTATATTAGTGTGAAAGTGTAGGAAAACACTTTACAACATTCTAAATAAGGTAAAATTAAGTAAATCTTACTTAAAAGGGTCCTAGACTTAGTTGAATGTGTAAAACACATTTCAACACTAAATCAAGGCATAATTAAGTTAATTCTAGTATTAATTATTCCCAAATTAAGTATGAAAAAGGGTTACTTTTTTCTACACTACATTGAAAAAGGTTTCAAAACCTTATGAAAGATCCACAATAGAATCAATTTTCACTTAACTTTTCTTCCTCTTGTTGGTGTGAGCTAGGGTTATGAAAATTGCTTCAAGTGCCGAAATCCTCTTTTTTTAAAACTTCACAAAAAAAGCCACTTCAAAACAGAATTAAAATTTAAATTTGAGATTCAAGCAGAAAATAAGTTGTGGAAACTTAATTTGTACCTACTATGATTAAAAAAAAACATAAAAAGGTAACAAATTTTACATGGCTAAGTTCAATTAAGGGTGGATGTGGTGTTGAGAGAATATGACAAAAAATGTGGTAACAACGAGCTAGAACTAGGGACAAGGACTAAAAAGGACAAAGATATAAACCCATGATCTCAATAGTAGAATAGTGCCTTATCCATTGGGCAACGAAGTTAGAAACATTAAAAGGAAGGACCCAAACAAATAAAAAATGGAGTGAGAAAAAGGTCAAGAAACACCAAAACTAACAACATAACAAAATTAAAATATTTACAGGGTTGGGGACACCTACATACAAAGGTGTTTAAGGTTACTCATGTGAAACCATCGATAGGAAAGGAGAAATATGACCCGCTATAGAAAAGAGCTGTATTCCCACATAAAACTTGCACATTTAGGGCTAACAAGTTATCCTAGATTAGACTTGCATGAAAAAAAACTCCTCGTTGTGTACTTCCACACCAAAAAGACACTTTTCATCATACATTTATATCATCCCATGAATGTGAATTGAAATATTTCTATCTATGTCTTGATTTATCACTTCAAACAAGCAAGCATCTAGAATTATTACTTCACTATCTGAAGGTGAATAATTTGTGCAATTGGTACAAATTTGGGTTGGGATAAATTTGTGATTGTGAAGTGTAAACCTCACTATTTATTTCAACCAATATGGGAGCATTGTGCTTTGACATGATATTAGTGAGATTTCTAGATATTCATTCAACAATTTTTCCTTCTTTTATTGATGTAGCTTCTGAATTTTCAATCCATTTTTTCATCCCAAAGGTGGATAAAGTATCTTTATGTAAGGGTATGTGCAGGATCAACATGGAAAAAATAGGCCCTTAAGTGGTGAAAAATTCACAAAAATCAAAGTTAGGAAACTTGACATAAAAATTTGAATGTTATCTATATTATTTTAAAAATATGTAAGAATAGAATTTGTAGCAAATTGAATGTAGTTTCTAAACTACTATGTTTATTTAAAAATAAATAAAATCTATTTGGTGAAAATTTGAAATTTCAATGCAATAGTACTTAAATTTTAGGGAAAAAATAAGTAGGTGTCTATTTGACCACCCTAACCACAATAAAATGATAATATTTTTGTATAATATTTTAAATATAAGTAGAGGAATCATGTCCCGATGTGATGCGTATTTTTTTGTAATTTTTTTCTAAAAATATTTCACACAGTTTTTTCCAAAAATCTTGCATACTAACATCATGGGCTGTGGAAACAAAATGTTATTATTATTTTTCTAGGTAAATAATCAATTATGAATTTTTTATTACAACTTTTAAAAAATATAAAAAACTTGTATGTCTGACCACCTTAACTTGGTCAAAACCTCATGAAATTCAATTTTTTTTTTTTTAATCCTATAGTATGCGAAGCATAGAATGTGATGCATGTTTTGGATTCAAAAAATGTGATATCATTTGAAAGCTATAGATTTTTTTCAATTAGCCTATCATTCTAGACTTTAGTCATAATTTAAATAGAAAATCAATAATAATTATTTATTAAATTCAAAGTAGGTATGTGTAGGATCATGATGGGCCAAAAATTGGCAATATGATGGGTATGTGGCTGACAACTAACTTTTTACCCAAAATTGATGAAATGAAAAGGGTTTTTAAAGGATATTCTCAGCTTTCCACTGATATAAATTATGCTTTACTTTGAATTTAATAAGTAATTATTATTCATTTTCTATTCAAAATTATGACTAAAGTCCTAATTGATAGGTTGATTGAAAAGCATATATAGCTTTCAAATGGTATCACATTTTTTGAATCCAAAACATGCGTCACATTCTATGCTTGCCATACTATAAGATTAAAAAAATAAAAATTGAATTTCATGAAGTTTTGACCAAGTTAAGGTGGTCAGACACAAATTTTTGTACTATTTAAAAATTTGTAATTAAAAATTCATAATTAATTATTTACTTGGAAAAAAAATAGAAAAAAATATGCATCACATTGGGGCATGAGTCCTCTACTTATATCTAAAATATTATCATTTTATTATGGTTAGGGTGGTCAAACAGACACCTACTTATTTTTTCCTTGAAATTTAAGTACCACTGCATTGAAATTTCAAATTTTCACCAAATAGATTTTTTTTTAAACAAACCTAGTAGTTTAGAAACTACATTCAATTTGCTATAGGTTATATTCTTACATATTTTTGAAATAATATAGATAACTTATAAATTCAATTTTTTACGTCAAGCTGCCTAACTCTGATTTTTCTGAATTTGTTGCCACTTAATGGCCCATTTTTTCCATGATGATCCTACACATACCCAAGTAAAGCATAATTTATATTGGTGGATAGTTGAGAATATCTCCTTTAAAAACCCTTTTAATTTCATCAATTTTGGGTAAAAGACAAGTCGTCATCCACATACCCTACACATACCCATCATATCGCCACTTTTTGGCCCATCATGATCCTGCACATACCCGTAAAGGTTGGTCAATGGAGATTCTTAAATCTTGCTTTGAAGAATGAGGAGAACTCTCCTTGATAGAAATACTATCTACACACTGCTCGTGATTTTTTTTTTCCTCTTCTCCTGGCTCAACATCCTTTTCAGACTCTTCATCACTCCTCTCATCATCATTATCAATCATCATAGTATCATGCAAAATAAGAAAAAATATCTCTAAGTTGTTTAGATTGGAATCATGAAATCCAAATAAAGGGTTATCTCTGGTTTCAAAATCCTCACCAAAGCTATCTGGCATGTATAAAGCAATAAACTACTTAACACCCTTTCATGACCATTGTTTCCAAGCTTTCCTAATTGTTCATAATATTCAACTGCTATTATGATCTAGTTGATTGATTCATCACTCTAAAAAATTAAAACTTCAAACTTTAGGAACATGGAGATAACCTAGGTTATAGAATCAAATGATTGCTCCACAATCTTTCTTTTTGGGATGAGGGGTACTAAAGTTAAACATGGTGTTGTGGGAGGATGGTGTTAAGGGAGGAGAATAATCTTCCTTCCTCCTCAGCCGAGCTATCAAGATTTCCTTCACTATCTCCACTTTATTTTTCATGCACTTCATTCCCTTTGTTAACATTAAATTTAGCTAAGTACTCTTCATGGCACAATAATACTAAGAACGTATATCTATATAAGATGAGAATCTCATTTCATGCAATGTTTATAGGAAAAAATTTGGAGTGAATTTTTTATTTGATAATATCCCAACTCAATATTGGTCAAAATATCTAGACAAACATAAATCCTCTTCTATTTTTATAGCTTCCAATTTTGCAACTTCAAAGTCACATACCTTTTTCTGATTTAGGTGAAATTAGATTTCTAGATGCAAAGAATCCATAAATATGGTCAATAAATTTTTTTTATTGGGCTTATAGACATGAGGAATCCATTTTAGAAATTGAGTGAATATATTGATGAAATTCCTCATATTTTTATGTTCTCCCTTTGGAATCTTGAAGAAGTAAGATAGTATAGTACCTATGTCAATTATTGGTTTGAACCTTGCAATAAAATTTTCCTTCAATATGTTCCAATTAGTGATACACCCATCTTCTAAGCATTGAAACTAGTCTGCTACTTTAATAACAAAAGATTCTACAAATAGTCATACAAACACATCCTCCTTTGTAACACCTAAAATCCCACATGCAATGTTGAGAGCTTGAATATGATTTTCCAAATTGTATTCATCTTCTTCGGTGAACTTCTGGAAATGATTTCTAGATACTGTACATAGGGCTAAGTACTAAGATAAAACCAAAGGGCCAAAATGAGTCCCATATGGCTGTGTTGAGGTTAAAGCTATTATGTAGTTTGGAGTTTCAAAACATAGAGTTTCCAATCTCTATCTAGGAGGAGATAATTTTTACCCTTTTCTCTTTTGATATACTCCTATAACAAGGCAGTTACAAATATTTTCATAATTTAATTCCTTTGTCATGGATTTTGATCTTGAGGGGTATTTTGGTTACATTCTTAATTGCTTTGAGGTTGAAGATTTAGCTCAAGAATTACTCTAGGAGCCCTCTCTATGCTTATTTCATGAACAACCACTGGTTGTTGAGCTCATTCTTCTTCTTCTAAAACAAAGTTTACTCTCATATACTTTGTAACACTTCTTTTGTACCTCCAATATAGGGTATTTAGTTAGGAGATAATGTCTTCCTATTTGGTAGTGACCCTATCTAGGTCTCACTATAACCCAAGAAAAAAATTCTCGTGAGGTAAAACCATTTTTATACATAACAAGGCAACTATTTTGACTTTCTCTTTTGATCCCAAATAGAGTTGCAAAAAATTTATTGGTTGATAGATTGGTATTTTAAAAAATAAATATATTTTAAATCTATATTTCCCAAAAGAAAGAATAATAAAAAATCAACAGTCAAAGAGATCACCATTTCATTCATCTTAATTTTAATTGAGTTACAACTCCCTCATAAAATATAATTTTGTTTTTTTAATTTTAAAGAAAATGGGTATACTTTTGACTAGAAAGTAGGAAGGGAAAACTAACACTTTCCTATAACCATGACAAAAAAGTGATGGAAATCAAATTTTAGAATATTAATTGAAAATGAAAAGATATATATGTCACCAATATCACAACTCAAAGATTGGATTACTAGTAATAGAGAATTTACTTGACATAGTGCAATTTCATCATTTAACTAAAGAACAATGAATGAAACACCCCAAGAACACAACATCTACAAAGAGAAGTTGAATTCTATCACTTATCAAAGCTCAAAGACTCATTCACAAATACTAAGTATTGCATTCAAATTTATTGCTCAAAGACAAAGAATTTCTTCAAAAAAAACAAATAAAATTGCAAAACTTGATCCTTCTTTTTAATTGATTCTCTCTCCTACATCAAAGTGCATTGGGGATAAAAAATTTGGACCCTTCAAATGTCCACTCAAAGCATATTTATATTTTTTGCATGATAATGATTGCCAGATTCTTGTAAACTGAATCTTGGGGAAATTATAACTGCCAATTTGTCGAATGAGTGTTATGTGAATGATTAATTGATTTCTACTTAACCAAAACAAACAAGCATTTATGGCTATTTTAGAGAATGTTATGATTACAACATATACTAATTGATTTAGACAAGGGAATACATCATTGGGTGATCCCACAATACTAGTTTACAATTTTGTTGAGGAAGGAAAATTGAAAAAATGCTCCCATTATAATTTTTTAGAATTTTTTTTAGTATGGACCCTAGTTCATACGAAACCTATTTCATGATGGGACACACTTTTTTGAAATTTTTTTAAATGAAGACAAAGGAAAATTCTAAAAAATGGGGGGTTTTCTTGAACTAGGATCCATACAAACCCCCCTTCAAGTGAACCCCCAAGGGGGTTAACTCAAACTAGGGTCCATATGAACCCCCTTTTCTCCCTTCCCCTCCTCTTCTACCAAATATCTACAAAATTTTGGCTTTTGAAGCTCGCATTGAGGATGAAAATAGAGGATACTTCATAGACCCAACTAGATGATGGTAGTCCTCGAAACGAGCTATCCATCGAATATAATTTTAATATGTTTTAGTTCTATTATGTATTTTTTTAGTTTGATTAAACATAGGTTTTCATTGAAAATCAAGCTTTTTGTTCTACACATGTGGAAAAATAGTAGATTATCATTTTTTTTTAAAAACATTAGTACACTTGATATTGATGTCCCTAATCCAACAAAAAAAAATTCAATTTTGATACATACAAAAAAAAAATGTTTTAGCTAGTAAATCATGTCTAAATTGTAACTAGTTTGACTTTGAAACTTAATTAAGAACAAACTATTCATTGAAATTCTATGAAACCAATTCCATGCACTAGATATCATAGTTACGAATCTAAATTTGAAAAGAATAGAATTTTATTCTTCATAGAAAAAAAGTTGTGTCAGCTAGTAACGTCACTCTTTAAAAATAGTGTTTACTATTAAAAAATATTTTTTGAAGGATATGGAAAAAGAAGTTCAATTTGATTCCAAAAAATTTGAAAAAAATATATTTAGAATATACAAACAAAATGTCACAAATCACTAGTTTGCATCATCTCAAAATTCCTCACGGTTTAGCTGCTATAGGTGCATGAAAGTGAAGATTTAGTTAAAAAATTCAATTCAATGCCCGTTTGGCCAAACATTGTAAACCAATATTGTGGGATCACACCACCAATTCTTGTAGATAGGCCTCTTTCCCTCTAGCTTGTGTGGGAAGTCTATAATTCTTTAGTTTGGCATTTAATGACATACTCACTAGAGATTTCACTCATGCTAACAATTTAAATGAGAAGATTTTATCCAACATTGCAACTCACATAAATAATATAACATCACATTTCTATTGAGATTATTAAATTTAAGACAACTTGGAATGCCCTTGCATTATTAGTTTCTCTCGAACACACTCTTTCAACTTACTCCATTTTCTATAAATTAAGAAAAAAATTAATTTCTTGTATACAAAATTTTGGTTCAAGATGTAGAGCACCTCTAATGATGCCACTTCCAACAAAAATTTCCTCTCAATTTAAGGTGTGGAGTGTAGTACAATAAGGAGGCTAATAACAAATCAAATCATAGAGGTTTTCCTAATACACAGTGATATAGAGGAAGGTGTAATTAGGAAGATAATTGGAGAAAAAAATTTGGCCTAGGTTCACGTTCACAACTTTGTATTATTGGAGGACTTCTTATACAATATCATTTGAAACTGTGGAATGTTATAGTGGGGAGGAAAGGTTGTAGAATGCTTGGTGAGGCCAATTTTTTAGCCCTGATTGAAGCTACTCTAGGGAGTCTTAATGAGTACACTCACATTGGATTGGTAGGAGATTCTATTTGTATCACCACTACTCTAAGGAATGAACAAGAAAAATCAAGATATTGCTCAACTCCATGTTGGGCTAAAGAAAAAGATCATGGGGAACTTTGCACACTTCATGGAGTTCAATGAAAACCTCTTCTCACCAACACAAATTGAAAGGCTCTAGAATGTGGTAGAGGGAAACCATATTCTGATTTTTACTCTTTATGTTTGAAAAACTATATTAAAAATTCCCCTTTTTGATGTAATATGAATAATATATGAATATATATACAACTTTTTACATTTAATTTGTTTTATGCAATGCGATAATCTTGGGGTTCTCTATTTCAATTATGTGTTTTTTCTTTTTTTCTATGATGAATTTGTTTATTTCTATAAGTACAATAAACTCAAATGGTTTATGCTTCAAATAAATATCATATTTGTAATGCATTTCAATTTGGGTACCACCACCTTCTTTAAACAAATCTTTGAATAATGAGATGATAGTCTAAAATAACACTAATGAATCAATATCATGCTTAGGTGGGCTTATTGAAATACTATCAGATTCCAATTCAATTTAGAAAACAATCCCACTATGTGCTTTACAAACTCCACTTAAGACCTAGTTCAAAGTCCTTTAGGGAAGAGCCTTAGGAAACTACAAAACACTTAGTCCTTTAGAAGGTAATTTACCATTGGCAATATGATAGGTTTCTGAAACCCTATCGAGAACTGAAAAATGTTTCAAAACCTTGTGAAATCTCCATAATGAAATCAATATTTAGTTAACTTTTCTTCCTTTGGTTGGTATGAGCTAGGGTTAAATGAAAACCGCTCCAAGCATCAACGCCTTTTTTTTAAAACTTCACAAAAAAGGCCGCTTCAAAATAAAACTTAAATTTAACTTTAAAAGTTGAGAGGAAAAGAAGTTGTGGAAACTTAATTAGTGCCTGCCATAATTCCAAAAACCCACCAAAAAGGTGACAAATTTAACATGGCTAATTTTTCTTAAGGGTGGATGCAGTTTTGGGAGAATACGACTAGAATTGTGGTAATAATAAACAATCTACAAATGAGAACTATGATGAGTCATAAACTATGTTGCATACCCACGATAGTCTTTTTGTCCCTCCTATTGGCTCTATCTCTTTATCATTCTGATGTAGAGCATCTACTAACTTCAAGGGTACTAAAGACCCAAAACACAAACATGAGAAGATCTCTCAAACTTCCATCCAATTCACTTCATTAAAACTTGATTTCACAAGGCTTCAAAGATACCAAATCATAAAATCATGCTTCTAAACTCTTATCGGACCTTAGTTCACCACATTCATCTTGATTTTGATTGGAAAAAACCAAATACTCTTCTCTATAACTCTATTTTATCAGAATCTCAAATTCTTGCACTCATGACACCAATGGCTTGTAGTAGTCCATCATGTCTAAAATGGGAATATATTTTAAAAGAGATGGAAACTTCAAAAACCAATTACAGATTCTAGGACCCATTATTGCATATTCTAACATACTTCAACATAAAATACTATTTTTTTTGGAAGGATCAACCCTAAACATGACTGTACCGTGACAAGAAGGCTCAATTAGGCCTAAATTACAAAGCAAGTCGCAAGCCAAAATAACTGTAAAAAGACCTTCATCAAGGTATAAACCTTCAAAATATCCTATCTTCATCAAAGGAAACACTCACCAATGTAGCAGATCTTAAAACCATTTCCTAATGCCAAACCAAGCTCATACAATGAGGGTTTATTGAAAATGTGCATTACACACTGGTACATTTTGACCCATTTTCCAATGATCGTTCGTCAAAATTTTGATGGCCATTCATCGCTATTATTTCGTCAGAATTTTGACGGCATTTGAAAAGTCAAAATTCTAGCCCGACATCTGAAATGGGTCAAAATGTACTAGTGCCAACCTCTCAATCACTTTGCAAATTCTTCAAACACCTTGGAATATTCCTGCACATGGAAAATAAACCTCCTCCAAGCCTTTAACCTTGCATTTCTAGCCAACTCGAACATTGAGCCATCATTTTGAAACAAAAATCAATGAAAATCAAGCTGGGGCAACAAATTAACTTCTATATTTCACTTACAATTGATGAATTCCAATCTTCATTTAACCAAAAACATTGAAAAAGGTTTGCACATGCTCTATGAACCACTCTCCAACCTTCTTGAATACTTTTAAAACAAACTTCAACATGGAGCCACCATTTGTCATGGAAAACTCAAAATTTTCTAAGAGGGCACCAACAAGAACTTTGAAATATGACTTCCAACCCTCATTCCACCTTGCCCCTACTTCAAACATGTTATAATAAGTTTGCACAAGCATAATAAAATACTTTCTAACCTTCATCATTGCCATTTCTTCATTTCACAACGTGTAGGCACATTCTTGCATAGAAAACAATGAAAATTACTTGGAGCAACAACAAAAACTCTGTAACTTCACTTCCCTTGCATCTACCAGCATGCAAAAACACTAAAAAACCCTACATTAACCCATTCCATCAATTTCCTAATCCTACATTGGTGGAATGGTTGCAAAATACAACTTAGACTCTCAAAACCCTTGATTTGAGGGTTACAAAATAGTTTCTAGAAAATGTACTCTTAAATCCTTTAAGCTAAATGAAAATTCTTCAAATATTCTTCAAATGGGAGTGAACACCTAATACTATGAAAAAAAATTGAAATTGAAACCTAAGAGATTTTATATAGTTCGTACAAGGCCTGAATACAAGAGAAAACACTATTTTGACAGTACGAGGTACTTTTATTAACAAAAATGTTCAAGATACAATCCCTCATGCTTTGCTCACCCTTACAATGCTTAATAAAGATGTTTAAAAAAATTCAAATATCTACCCCTTCATATTTAATTGACCCATTAACTCTTTACAACTTCTTAACTCTTCATCTTCCTATTTTTACAACTTACAATTTTGCAATTTTGCAATTTTTGCAACTAATGACAACTTTTTGCAATTTGACTCCTTTGACCTCCTAGAGACCTAATAGAGACTCAAATTATATGAATGGGTCTACACATGACCATTAAACATGCACTTCATGATGAAAATTTCAAATTTTACTGTTGGGAATTGTAGTTGTACTGTTGATATGTGGTTGTCATTGATGTCAACATTGTTAGCACTAAGTTGTTAAAGTTGTATATGTGGAGGATATTGAGAAAATTGTAAAAGAAATAGTCTCAGACAGTCTATGGAGGATATTCTTTTGTACGTGGAAGTTCAACTATTGTGGACTAAAGGGTTTACTGTTGAAAATTTCTAGATCATCCACCAGAGTTTCAGAGGTCTGCATGATTATTTGTGAAAGTTATGGGAATATGTGTTCTAATAGTGCTTCTATGGTCTCTATTAGTGTTCTTGATTGAAGTCTATGTGATTCTGGTGATTTTACCTACTATGGATGTTTCTCTATTGTTTCTTGGCACTCATGGATGCTTCTAGTATGTTCTCTATCATTGTTGCATGTCTGTGTTGATCAATGTGCTCGTGGTCAAAGATTTTCTTGTACATGTTTGGTTTTTCGTGTTCTTGGTTGACATGATGGTGGTAACATGTTGCAATTTTTTGTAGTTCAAAATTTAAATGTTTTGTGTGCTTGAGGAATTTTTTTTTGATCCTCTATTAATCTTGGCCAACATTGTTTGATCCACATTGAAAAATTATTTGTAATATTGAGCAAACATTGTCGATATTGTAAAATATATTTTGTATTCTCTTGCCAACTAAGTTGTTGATGTAAATCCATATAGAAGATATAAAAGCAAGGTTGTGTGAGTGAAGAAAGGGGCATACATGTGTTTTTTTGTGCTATAAGTGTGTGAATATTGTTCAGATCATTCGAAGGAAGAGCAGAGTGTGAAGAGTAGAGAGAAGTGTGAAGAGAGTTTTTTTGTGCTTAATTGGAACTATATTCTTGCTTTTGCACAAGCTATTCTATTAATTCAAATCCATGTGGATCTAATCCATTATCTGTTCGGAAGTGAGCCCTTTTGTAATTGAGTAGTGTTGTAATTGAGTAGTGAGCCTAAATGCATGCGTATTCCCTTTTTATTTTTCATTATACTTCTAACAGGGTATAATCTTGTGGACTAACATCCACCATGGTTTTTCCCCTAACAGGGTTTCCACGCAAAAAATATTGGTGTTCTCTATGTTTCTAGTGTTCTAATTGTTTTTGATTAATTGCTTGTTCATTAGATCAGAGATTAAGTTATGCTAAGTGTGAAAGTTTTATTAAAGTTTAATTTTCTGTGACAATTAATTCACCCCCCCTCTTAGTTGTTTTTCCTTGTTTTTCCAACAATTGGTATTAAAGTAGGTTCCTTTGAAAGAAGTTTAAAAGCTTGAGGTGATCCGAAATGACATCATACAAGAAGGACAACCCTAGATTTTATGGAACCAATTATTCATTGTGGAAGAAAAGAATGGAATATAATTTGAAGTGCATTTGTGAACCCTACTAGTTGATCACAAAGAATCAGTATGTTATCCTTGCGAGTGGCCCTTCTACTACTGATGAGAAGAAAGATGTTGAGAATAATGTCTAGGTTATGGAAGCTATATTGAGTCTTCTAACAAACTTGAAGATGACAAATATGTTAGGTTTGAAGATAGCTCATGAGATGTGGACAAAGCTGGAGACTCTGTATGAAGGATATGTACATGTGAAGATGGCTAATCTACAAAGTTTAAAAGGAAAGTATGAGAGACTGCAGATGGGTGAAGATGAGAATATCTCTTCTTTATGTAGAGAGTGAATGAACTAGTGATGGGTATTATATGTGTTGGTGTTGTCCTTGATGAAGATGAAATTATGGCTAAGGTACTCAAATAATTACCTCCCTCCTACAAATTGAAGGCTCATGCTATTGAAGAAACCAGATCCGTGACAAATTTGACAAGAGATACACTGGTTGGTAAGTTAGCTACTTTTGATTTGAGCAAATTTTACGAATCTGTTCCTAAGACCAAGACTACATTCAAAACTATTGTATCTGGGAGAAGCATGTCAAGATATGAACTAGGTGAGAGTTCTAGAAAGATTCAAATATGAGGATGAAATGAAACAAATTGAAGATCAAGAAAGATAAGTAGAAGAACATGAAGCAATGATTGCAAGGAGAGAAGGCAGAGGATGAGGTAAGAATGAAGGAAAATTTCCTCTTATATTTTTTTCATGCAATAAAATAGGTCATTTTGCGTCAAGGTTTTCTAACAGAGTTCCTAGACCTAAGCCTAACAAATAGAAATTTCAAAAGAAATGTTATTTTGTTGAAGAATATGAATCAGATGATGAGCATGAAGGAAATGAATATGGATGGGTGTTCATTGTCATTAAGGAGAGTTATCTAGAAGCCATTGAGTCTACTACTATTGAAAAATATCTTGCAGCCGATATAGAAGAGAGGGATGAGTGGGTCATTGATAGTGGATTCTCACATCATATGACTAGTGATAAGAGAAAATTTGTAAGTCTAGAAAAATATGATGGCGGAATTGTAAAATTTGGTGACAACATTGCCTATGAGATTCATGGTAGAGGGTCTATCTATCTTGGTGGTAAGTACAACACTGATGATGTTCTTTATGTTGAAGGCTTGAAACACAATCTGTTGAGTGTTGGACAGATGGTGGATAAGGGTTATGATCTTCAATTTAGAGATAGAAGATGCAAGATATATGGAAGTTTCAAAAACCTAATTGCTTTAGGTAAACATACAAAAGGTAATATTTTTCATCTGACTACTACTAAAGAAAGTTGTTTGATTGCACAAGTAGATGAAAGATGGTTGTGGCATAGAAGGTTGTGTCATGTAAAATTTGATAACATTGTCAAGATAAGTTCTTCTCAAGCAATTAGAGATCTAATTAAGATAGTGAAGCCTGATAACACAATCTGCAAGGAGTGTCAAATGGGTAAGAAGACAAGAACCTCCTTTTGAAGCAAATAGTATCATACAAGTGGATTGTTGGAGCTGGTGCACACAAATCTATGTGGTCCATCCATAGTAATAAGTCTTCATGGTGAGAGGTACTTTATTCTAATCATTGATGATTATTCTAGAATGATATGGGTTACTTTTCTAAGAGAAAAATGTGAAGCATTAGAAAATTTCAAAAGTTTCAATGATTGGAGGATTGCTCTATCTTACTTAGACTAGGCCAAACATTATGCATGTTGTATGCATGGTTGCTAGATTTCAGTCTGATCCAAAAGAGTCTCACGTGACTGTTGTTAAGAGAATCTTCAGGTATCTGAAAGGAACAATTGATTTTGGGCTTTGGTATCCAAACAATGATGATCTTATCCTGAATGCATACATTGATGCTGACTGGGTTGGAGATGTAGATGATAGAAAGAGTAGTAGTGGTCGTGCCTTCTTTCTAGGGAAGAAGCTGGTGTCTTGGTTGAGGAAAAAGCATAATTCCATTTCTTTGTCTACTATTGAAGCATTGTATATTGTTGCTGCTAACAATTGCACACAAGTGATGTGGATGAAATAGATGTTAAGAGATATCAGGGTAGAATATGATGAACCAATTTCCATATATTGTGACAATTCAAGCGCAATCAACATATCAAAGAATCTGGTACTACATTTGAAGACTAAGCATATATCAATCAAATTCCATTTCTTGAGGGAGAAAATGAATGAGAAAGAAGTCAAATTGGAGTATGTACCCACAAAAGAATAGATTGCAAATATTTTCACAAAACTATTACCGAAGGATACTTTTGAGTATCTCAGAGTGTTGCTAGCGGTAATCACCCCTCCTGATAAAAACTAAAAGATGCATTTTCATGCATCAATCCATGTGTATCATTGCCATTTCTTGATCCAAATTGATGTTTCCATGGTTGCTACTTATGGGGAGTAGTTAGATGTGCAAATATGTGCTTCAGATCATGTATGTGGAAAGGTATTGCTTACCTTTTCCATTTATGTCAAAGGGGAAGAAGAGTAATGTGAAAAATCCTTCTGTTCTAAGGGGAAGAAGAATCTTGTATAGGAGAAGAAAAGATGTGGATTGAAGATTTGCGTTGATGATATTTTTCACATCATGTGTTGCCATCAATGCCAAAGGGGGAGATTTTTGGGAATTGTAGTTGTGTTGCTGATATGTGGTTGTCATTGATGTCAACACTATTAGCACTGAGTTGTTGAAGTTGTATATGTGGAGGATATTGAGAAAATTGTAAAAGAAATAGTCTCAAAAGGTCTATGGATCAATCAAGGTTGTGAAGGTATTTTTTTCTATACATGGAATTTCAGCTATTGTGGACTAAAGGTTTTACTATTGATAATTTCTAGATCATCGACCAGAATTTTCAAAGGTCCATATGATTATTTGTGAAGGTTATGGGAATCTATGTTCTGACAGTGCTTTTATGGTCTCTGTCAGTGTTCCTGATTGAATTCTATGTGATTCTAGTAATTTTACCTATTTCAGATGTTTCTCTATTATTTCTTGGTGCTCATGGGTGCTTCTAGTATGTTCTATATAATTTTTGCATATCTGCATTGATCGGTGTGCTCGTGGTCAAAGATTTTCTTGTGCATGTTCGGTTTTTCTTGTTCTTGGCCAACATGATGGTGGTAACATGTTGCATATTTTTGGAGTTAAAAATTTAAATATTTGGTGCACTTGAGGATATTTTTTTTATCCTATCTTAATCCTATCCAATGGTGTTTGATCCACGTTGAAAGTTTATTTTTAATATTGAGTTGATATTGCCAATATTGTAAAATATATTTGGTATTCTCTTGCAAAATAAGTTGTTGATGTAAATCCCTATAGAAAATCTATAAGCAAGGTTGTGTGAGTGAAGAAAGGGGCATGTGTGTGTGTGCCTGTGCTATAAGTGTGTGAATATTGTTCAGATCATTCGAAGGAAGAGCAGAGTGTGAAGAGTAAGAGTGAAGTGTGAAGAGAGTTTTTATGTGCTTAATTGGAATTGTATTCTAGCTTTTGCAAAATCCATTCTATCAATTCAAATCCCTATGGATCTAATCCATTATCTATTGGCTAGTGATCCCTTTTGTAATTGAGCAGTGACTTCTAGATAGTGAGCTTGAATGCATGTGCATTCCCTTTTTATTTTTCATTATACTTCTAACAGGGTATAATCTTGTAGACTAACATCCACCATGGTTTTTCCCTAACAGGGTTTCCACATAGAAAATCTTGGTGTTCTCTATGTTTCTGGTGTTCTAATCATTTTTGATTAAATGCTTGTTCATCAAATCAGAGATTAAGTTAAGTTGAGGGTGAAAAGTTTATTAAAGTTTAATTTTTTGTGACAACTGATTCACCCCTCTCCTCTCAGTTGTTTATCCTTGTTTTTCCAAAATTTACAATGTTTCCTATTGGAGGCGTACAATGCATAATATGCTCCTACACCACATTCCTTGTTAGACCTAAAGCTCTTCATATCTGATTTATTGTGATACTTGAATCTAACTTATTTAGGGTTAGACTAGGTATTATGTGGGTAGTATCCATGAATGCAATTTCCTAAGTTTTGATGGATTTTTTTGGACTACTCAACACAAGCAACACACAAGTGCACTACCTCTCTTGAAAGGAAACTCCCTACAAACAAGTTGAATAAAATTACCTCTAGGTCTCTCGAGTGTTAGGTCATGACAATGCTTGGAATAATTTAGTTGGTTGATGTGTTTTGTTTGTAATCACATGACGGCCTTTATGGTTCACAAATCATGGGAAGTTGGGTCTACAAATGGAGTTTTAAGTGTGCTAGAAATGAATTAACAATGGCTACTCACTCAAAACAACAAGCTGGAACTCATCTCTTTCACCAAGTTTGACATTTTAATGGTGCTTGGAATCCTACTCTAACCAAGGTTCAAAAGAAATAGCTGCAAAAGAGGAAAGGGTTAGGAGAGTTGTTCTAAATATAAGCTATGAATGACCAGTAACAATGGAGGATGCTATAGTAGACAAACTCCCATTAATTATATTTTGCTTGACCAAGAGAAACCTACAGCTACAAAAAATTAGTGCAATCTCCTAAGGTCTGGAGATTTTCAAATTGTGCATTCACTTCATGAACATACAATTGAGCTAAGTTGCAACAATGAAATAAAGAAACTTAGGCTAACTTTACACAACAATTTTTCATCAACAAATGCAAAATATGGGCTAAAATTCCATCAAATACCATAATAGAAAACACCATTATCACATCCATTCAAGAAACTAGAAGCTAAAACTAACATGGAAGTTGAACCATGCATTCATAATGAACAAACTCAATAGAAACACCCAAATTCATGCAAGGCTTCTATATATTACTACAAAATGCCCTTTACACCAATTCACCAACACCTATAAATGAGGATAAAGCCCCTATTTATAGTTTTCCAAAAGTGAAATGAATGGCCAAGATTAATTGATAATGTGTGGCCCAGATTCAACACAAGTTAGGGTTTCACCTACCCCCAAATGTATGACAATATAAAACATGTACATCTTTTGTCTTTTCTATATTTTTTCATCTAGTGATCCTAGCATTGTATTATTTTTGTATTTTAGTGACTACCTTCCCTGTTGTAGCTAAAACTGCTAAAGGTTGCCCTTGTGTTGATGTGTTTGCAACATTTCTTCATTGAATCTTGTTGCAGATTTGTGTTACTGAGAAGTAGGTATGCTTCTCCTGATCTTGGTGGAAAACTCATTAATGATCATAATCACTTAGTGAAAGACAAAATGACCCCCTCTTGTTTCTGAATTTGGTAGACAACCTTCTTACTTCTCTGCCTTCACTTCCTTAATGATCATAATCACTTAGTGAAAGATAAAATGACCCCCTCTCATTTATGAATTTGGTAGACAGCCTTCTTACTTCCATGCCTTCACTTCCTTTAGTATGCATTTATATGTTGGTTAGTCTGCTCTTGAAAAACTATCCACTGCTTGAGAAAATTTGATTTGAAGTATTCCTTTTTGACATTGCTCTCAATACATCTTGTCTGAAATAAATTTTCTCATTGTAGCTTCATCCTTGCGAAGAGTTCCTCTTTCTTCTAGTGCTAGTTTTGTTGATGCTGCTAGGGGGAGAAGGGCATGGAATGAATGGAGCAATATCTTTGTTCAATAGCTATCTTGATTCAACCCTCCTCTTTTGATGGCTTTCTTAGTAGGCCTCCTTGATGGACCAACAACAAGTTCCATAAATCCTGCATGCATGGAGTGTAGTAAGTGCATTGATATATCAACAAGGAAAATATTAGTTAAATATTGCACATTCATAATTAGATCCATTTGTATACCCTTAGAAGATCATGACATTCATCATTGTTAAATATTTGGAGCTTATTTGGATCATTTATGCAGATGTGGGCCTAGGGGTGTGGGTTTCTCTTGAGTTGAGGCCATTGAAGTGAAAGTAGTTAAATAATATCCCTGGGGCCATGAAATCCCATGGGTGGCCAATTGTAGTAAAAGTTTCGAATAGGTGAGTTGGCTATCAAATTTCTAATGAGGTGATTAGGCATGCACATAATTGATCAATGAGGCACCTATAGTCATTAGATTAGGCTTAAATGTTTTTGTGAGTTTGGCATGTGTGGGTGCCATAGGGTGGAAGGATGTTTGGAGCTTAGCCATTAGACAATGGCGTTCAAGGGATGGAGACTCGTAGGAAGCAATCCACATTGCGAGACCCATGAGAGGCTTGGATGCTTAGCCCTTTGTCTTAAAGTTTGATCATTCTAGGATGTGCAGATGGAAGTTATCATGCTGGCATCGAATGTTCACCATTAAAGAATGACCTCAGAGGGATAGTGGTCCATAGGAAGTGGTCCACATAGGCAGGCCTACATCAAGCTCCTAGACTTAAGTTTGGCATTTTCCAAACTTTGAAGGGAAAAAAATCCCATGAAACCCACCATTCGGGAAGACACAGTGCTCCAATGTTAGGGAACAACGATGGAGTAAGGGTTACCCACAGATGGAAGTCCATAGAGGCTAGCCTGCATGCTACTTTCTGCATGGTATGATCACAAGGTAAATATGGGTCGAGGTCACTTAGCATGTATGAAAATAAGTGATGGAGCACCTTCAATTGTCTTCCCTTTATCAAAATGAACCTCTTTTTCTCATGTGGATGCAAGGAGTGTGGGTGCAACTAGTGGGAAGGATGTTGATGTTTAGCTATTAAGTAGATGCTAAACACTGACGGTGTCTCGTAGATGAAAACTTGCAGCTAGCAACCCACACATGGAAACCCATAGTGAATTTTTTGCAAAGTCACAAAACTTAGTAAATTTGAGAATTTTCAATTTTAGCACATGGGGAAAGGGGTATAAAAAGTGCCTAGACATATTTCCTTAAGATTTGACTCATTTAAAAAAAATACAAAAATTTGGAATGTGGAAGCCAGAGGGTCTGCCACCCTTAGCAAAGGAATTTCAAAAATGGACTTCCACAGATGGAAACCCACAAACAGACTTCCACAAACAAAAACCCACAAACAAAAATCTATAGATAGCAATTGACACATGAAAACCCACAACAAAATTTCCACAACGTCTAAACACTTTTCGAACTTGAATCAAACCTGATTGGGCATGTGGAATAATTCATTTTACGAGCCCTAGATATTGAGAACTTAAATTTTGTACCCCTCTTTTGAGATGTAGACATTTGGAAGGAAGAAGTCAGAGGGTCCAGCGCTGGGACACCCTTGGCAGAGAAAATAAGAAGAAATTCCACTTCAAGAAGGCGCATGCTGAAGGTCGTAAGGAATGGAAAAGTGAGGATGTCATCCCACCAAGGGAGACCTACAAATGAAGTTCCACTAAGGGTGATAGCTTCTTAGTCGAAGCTTGGATGGAGAAGTTGCGTGTGGAGCCCGCCATGTAGGTGGAAGTTAAGAGTTGGTCACTAATTAGTAGCAGAACACAAGATGTAATCTACATGAGGTGACTAGCGGCTACAAATCTGTGATGTCTAATGGGCGTAGTGGAAAAGGTTGATGTGGAGCCTACCATGCGGGTGGAAGTTAAGGATTGGCTTCTACTTAGTGGCAAAACACTACCAGAAACCCATAGCCAACAACTTGCACATGGAAACCTATAGCTAGCAACCCGCAGATGGAAACCCATAGCCAAATTTCTGCAAAGGAAAAATACTTAGTGAAATTTAGATAGATGAATTTGGTCAAAGATAATTTGATCATTTTAAGGCATGTGAAGGCTTAGGGATAGGGGCGCTCAAAACAAGGCAGGGTGAAAAAGACCCATCAGGAGCAAGAACGACCCGTCGGGAGAAAAAGAAAGGAAGTCCTTGCCATTGGTAGGGTGTGTGTGAAAAATATGCACAACACTCAATTATCCAAAACTTTTTGAAGTTTTCTCATCATGGAATAGTGTATACTATTTAGGACATTGGATATTGTGAAGCAAATTTTCCCTTAATCTTCTTTGGTTTTTGACTTTTATACATTTTTTGGCTATGGGATGAATCTGCACTTAAAGAAAAAGTTTTCTCGAAAGGTGTGCAGTGCACCACATGGTGGTTGCAGGACTTTTTTTTATCATCTTCCTTATAGGAAAAAGTTGGGGCACATGTTAGCTTGGCAGGGATTTTCTCTAGGGCTATTTTCATAAATCTGAGATTTCTTTCCTACTAGACATGTCATCTCTTTGCTTTGGGTAGGTTGTGTTTTTAAGGAGCGGTCTCTTTATGGAGTGATCCATAAATGAATCGAGCACTTGCTCGTTAAATTTCACGAGTTAGATTTTCAAAAAGACTTATAATAGTCAATCTAACATCAGGATCTTTTAATTATTGATTTGAACCCAACATGTAAATCCAAATCTCTAATCTACTAAGATCAAATAAACAATTGCAATAAATCACAAAGGAAAAGATTACAACCAAGATGATAACGGAGTTCACCGAATTGGCTATGTCTCCGGATTTTCCAAAAAAATGAATCGATCTATTGCCTTCAAGACTTGGAAACACCACAGGTTACAAAAAGAAGTCAGCTTCCGCCTTGCAAGAGGCCTCCAGAAAGTGACTCCACCTATGAACCTAACTTCCACATCGGCAAGACGTCCTTATAGAAGAACAACAAGAAGCTTACAAATCTTTTACAAAGACTATGCAAAGTCTTGCCAAGTTTCAAAAATCTCCTCCTGAGATTACTTGGCTTGCAGAAGAAAGGCTTGTGAAGAATTGACTCGAGAAGAATTGGATGATTTCTAAACCCAATACACCCCCTTTTTATACCATTACATAGGCTTATTATGGTTCAAAACCATAATATTTACAAAATCATGTAATCTTCCCTTAAATGGAAAAAACAAAATCAAAATCCCCTATTTAAATAAAACTAAATTCTAAGCCCTTCATTTACTTTATCCATATCGGGATTTTGTTAGAGATTTGTTTTTATTTTGATTTAAAAATCCTAACTTATAACCTTTTAAAAGGTTTTATGGTTAGAATTCAGGCTCAACAACTTGATATATGAAACCCGTGCCTATTATACCTCAAAGGAGATGTGCAGCCTAACGGTGATTGTGTATTTTATGACTCGGCCTATCCGAGTTCCACTCCCGGCACGCATCTTTAACCACCAATTTCCAATGCCCACATAACAAAACTAAATGGCTCCCATACATATTAAAGCCACTATGTGTGGTGCAATAGACGGGCTGATGGTTTCTATGGGGGTGGTCATGAGTTCAATACTGGCTAACCACATTCTTTTAACAAATTCACCTAATTGAATGGAGGAGAAGGAAACCGGGCGCCACGTGGTGCATCCTCGCTGTGCCACATGGTCAGATTACATTTGTTGTTTCCAACACAGCTACCCCTACCAAGTGTCACACTCTGATTCATCAACATCATCCGCCACGTCGGTGTCTCATCACCATGCCACATCATCCATCTGCCACATGTCAAGAGTTGACTGGTCCGCCGTACTGACATCCTCTGCCCAGTCAGCTTGCCACATCACTTGTATGACATGTACAGTCTACCACATGTCAAAACCCCATTGGTCCATGACATCATCCGTATGATGACTTGTCTGCCAAGTCAGTAGGATCACGTCAGCAACCGTACCACATGGTACCTTCGGTCAACTAAAACTTTGACTGGTTGTAATTCTAGCGTATGACCTCCAAATTCGACGAAACGAACGCTGTTGGAATCATGATGATGAGACCTTCGTGATGATGCCAACTTCAACCAATTTGGTGACAATGAATTTTCCACCTTTTTCCCCGTCCCTAATAGCTAAGTTGACCAGCGTTTGACCAAACTTTGACTGACAATAACTTGAGCAAATGGACTCCTTTTTCGCCCATTCAAGTTGCACCGGATTTAGAATTTTGTGCTCTACGCGATGGCACTACTTCCAAGAGAAACTAGAACACTTCAATTTCAGGTCCTGAAGATCCACCTGGATCATGGAGTTTTTCGAAGCATGTTGGGTCTTTCTTGACTTCATGTTGGAACCTTTGAGACAATGATGTCAATCTATGTGATTGGTCAATAATATTTTTTTAGGCTATTTTCTAAGATCCAATTGTTTTCAGATGGCAACATTTGATAAATATCTAAAGGATATTAATGAGGAAATTGGGAATTAATGAGCAAGGATTTCCATGATCTAATCAAGATCTATGATTGGATTGTGAGCTATAAGATGCAGGCATCTGGTAGTATCCACTTCTAGAATTTTGGTGGTGGTTCTCTCTTTTTCAACTATAAATAGGAGGCAACAATAGAAAGAAAAAAGTCTTTTTTTCTTAAAGTTCTTTTAATTTTCCTTAGCTATTTTCAAAAGTTTCTAAGTTTTCATAACACTGCTTTTCTCTAGCATGTTATATTTTTTTAACTCAAACTATCATTGGATTGGAATCCGACCTTTGTTTATAAGTTCAATTAATATTTAAGTATGATATGTTTGGAAGAAATTTTTGAAACTGTACATATTATGGCCTTTGTCAAGTTCCTTCTTTATGTTTTTGTTCAAAATAAAAACATTGTGTTAAGTTTAATTTTATAGTTAGAGTAGTTGATTTCCATGTTGTAGGATTTTATGATATAACGATAACTTGCAGAAAGTGGAGTATGTCTATTGAACTTCTCCATTTTCTTTAAGGGTTGATGTTTTTTCATATTATATTGTAAAAACATGAAGGGTTTCTACAATTTTTGAATGTTTTTCTATTAAATTTTGGAACTTTTATGCTTGATCAGACCTTAATGAGCACTTAATGTGGGGAGATTTGAAAGATTGCATTGTGCTTGTAGTTAGCATTTTCTACTTGTTCTCTTCATAAAAATGAGGGGTTATGGCATTCTATGTCTATTATATCATTCATAGGAAAATAATTGGGTTTGAAATGTTGTAAAATCTTTGGTGCATCACCATTTTCATGTTTTATATTTACATTTCCTTCTACCTTTTCTCCAAACTCAAAGAAGAGCTGGCTTTCTATAAAAATCCTAGAGGTAATCAGTGAGGAAACAATTGGTCCCCCACTCGCCGAATTTCCCATAAGGATGTCATAGAGGCACAAGCTTTGATGATCAATAGTTATTTTTTTGGAATGCCTGGTGTGATAGAAAAACCTTGCCTGATTAGAAGTCAAAAATATTTCTAAAATCAAGCTAGGGAAAGAGGCTAGAAATTTCATGCCTAGAATCCAAACAAAAGCATCCTTAAGGGGCCATTTCTAGTACTCCTAGTTACTTACTTCGATATCTAGGAGAAGAATATTTATAGGTTTTTTATCACTTGTAAGGAGTAACAGGGTGAAAAGTGAAATTCTAAGATCTAGAGCCTTATCTACTCCACCCGGAGGTCAAATTTTTCAAATTAGAATACTAGTATTACCTGATTCATAGGAATCTATTCTCCATGAATTACATAGGTAACTCTACTCCTACAAACTTCATAACCTATGATAGTGGTAGTCCACTACAACCACTGATGTCCCCAAACATATCGCCTACCATACCTGCTAATACCCTCAAGGGTATTCAAATTTTTTTTGGAGAAGACTTCAAAACCCCCTCTGAACACCTCTAAGATATAGCAAAGGTATGCAAGGTACATAACATAGTGGAGGAAAATATCAATCTTAGATTGTTGGCTGCTTCGTTCAAAGGAAAAGATCAAGATTGGTATCGATCTTTGGCTTTTGGTTCTATTTTCTCTTGTGATCAACTCAAAGAGAGATTGTTTGAACACTTCTCAGAGAAGGGAGATCAATCCTCATTACTACATCAATTAATCACCATAAAAAGAGCCATGCAAGAGGCCATGAGTGACTTCAACACTAGGTTTCAAAAAACCTAGCAAAGAATCCTTGTAACTACCTGACCCCCAACCAGGATGGCATTGATTTTCTACTTGAAGGATTTCAATTCAAATATCGTGGTTATGATAACCTCTATGGGAGGGAATATCTTACTCGACACATATGATTTTCCTATGCATGCAAATAATAGTTTGATTGACGCTGGGAAGCTTCCACCATGACCTCTAATGCCTATATTAATAGAAATATCTGGTGTCCCTTGAGAAGAAGTTACTCCAATCACTTATGCTCCACAAGTGGTGACACTGGCTATGCGATAATCCAAGTATGTGTACTCTGCTACGAAGTCGAGCACATTAGGCTCTTCCTGTATAGCAATGAACATCAACTATATGAAGAGTCTCATGTAGTGTTTTGCTAATGAGTTTGTCCTCATCAAATGGTAGCAAGTAGAACCTTCAAAGCAAGCCACTCAAACCTATCATGGAGGAAGGCCATCCTATCAAAAAAACATGTACCAAGGACTCTCAAAGGGAGGAGGTCAATAAATGGTGTCTGCAAACCAAATACTTTAGTCACTATGCCACTATAGACAGTCAAGGACAACACGTTTAAAGAGGTAATCCCAAGCCAGAACAACCTAGAAGAAGATGAGAATGTATGGTCTTTCCCATGGAGTGATAGTCACATGCCCCAAAATTTTCTAAGGGGAAATCTACAATAGAAGATAGTGGAACAAAGAAAACAAAGGTGTTCTCTTAAATACAGAAGAATGTTAGTCTCCTAAAGTGGAATATTCCCACTTTAGAGTGCAAATTTAAGGAATGTCTTCAAAACAAGAGCTAGATATTATGCTGGACCAAGCACTATTTTTGTGGATGGAGGAAGATGTAGTATTAACAAATGAATCTACGACAACTAGTGCTCCACAAGCACAATCAGAATACAAAAAAAGATCCAAAAGAAGGCTCACAGGAGAATTTGTACAACAAGCTCTACCACGTCCATAGCTACGTCAACCATAGCTACAAGAAAAGAAGGCTCTATAGTCCATTGAATGACCTACTCAATAGTCACAAACTTCACCATTGCTAGAAAAGGAGATTGATAAGATTTTGAGCCCATTTATGATAGATTGTTTTCCCCTAAAGACAAGAGAGATACCACCATTCAAACCCAAGGTCAAGCCAATCGAAATGCTCAATGTGGTGGAACAATTGAAGAAGGTGCATGCTAACATATCTCTATGGGACATCATATCTATTCCTAAAGAAAAAAAGTTACTTGAGGAAGTATTAAAGAAGGAAGAAAAAATATTGCAGATGGATGCAACTCCATTGTACAATCAAAATAAAGATAAAGAGCCCATGTCAAACCCTCAATCTTTGAAATTCGCAACTTATGTGAACAACCTAGGCAATGTAAAAGAGAAAGAGGTAAGCAAGCCAAATCCCATGCCTTTCTTTTTGACACTTATTGTGGGAGATAAGCTTTTGCATAATAACATGATTGATTTGGGAGCTAATACAATGGTCATGCAAAAACAAGTGGCCAATGCCCTGAAACTTAAGTATGAGCCCCTTGAGAAGGGAATCATGCAATTAGATAGGAAGAAGGTTCCAACCATCAACCACATTAAAGATCTATCTTTAACCCTCTTCTCATGTCCAAGCCAAATAGTCACACAAGAAATAGTGGTGATAGACATTCCCCTAGTATTTGGAATGTGTCTTTCAAGAGATTTCACAACAAAGATTGGTGGATATTTAGCACTCGATTGGTATCACCTAATATTAAGGACCAAGCATGGGGAAAAGATGAAAATCTTGTCTAAATATTTGCATCTAGAACACATAGCAGACAATGTAGTCCTATGCTTTGAAGTAGCACATACCTCCTTCTCACAAAGGGAAAGGTACTATGTAGAGATGTTTGAAGACAAAGAAGAGACAATTGATCGGACCCTTGAAGCGGAGGTCCTCAACCAATTCATCAACTTTGACCCATTCAACAAATTTCATGTGATGAGACTAGGCACCTATGTGATCTTTGACGATGATAAGTCTTTCCAAAAATTGATAAAAGATAGTGAGGAATATGATGATCCAGGTGATAATTGTCTATGGACATTATATTTTGATGGTGCCAAATGTAAAGTCAGTTTTCTAGTAGGTTTCTTATTGGTGTCCCTAATAGGATCAGAGACCCTCAAGGATTTTCATTTTTAGTTCCCATTATATACGTCTAAAAATGGTCATTATTAAGCTTGTTAATTAATTAAATATAAATTATTTAATTAATCTCCTAAAGTCATCTACATATAAATAAATTTAATTATTTATTTATATTGTTCATTTTCTAATTCTTCCACCGTAATTAAATAAATAATTTTATTTAATTATTGACATTTCCCACATTCCTCTTAATTAAATTAAATAAATATGATTATTTATTTTAATTATCATATTATTCTAAGTTTGAATATTTATATTCAAAATGGAATATTCCTCCTCTTCATCTCATAGTTAAATTAAATATTTTAAATATTTAATTTAATGCCTTCTAAATCCCTCTCTCACATAATTAAATATTGCTTATTTAATTATGCAAATTTCTAATCTCATCTTCACATATAATTAAGTAAGTTTATTTATTTAATTATGAAATCTCATTTCAACTCATCCTTCAAAACGAAACCTTCCTTTGGATCTGAATGACAAAAATTGAAAAAGAGGAAACCTTCTATCTTTCACTCAACTCTCAAAAAAATCTCTTACCGTTCATCTTATCAGACTAAATCTCAACCGTTGATCATTGCCAACTAAGATTTTGCCATCGAAAATCTATAAATTTAACCTTTCACAAGCCATTTGGATCGAATCTTCAAACATCCTTATGCTGTCAAAATATTCTATCTTTCATCCATCATTCTCCTTCAAACCTTTACCATATCGTTATGCTGCTGAAGTGAACAACCAACATTCCTCCATTATCAACCTTCCAGATCTTGCATTCTTAGTGTATTTATGCATTTACTTTTAAATCTCGTTCTT
>VDFB02047230.1:245274070-245314656 GCA_007258455.2 Sequoia sempervirens | reverse complement strand
AGATAAGTAGAAGAACATGAAGCAATGATTGCAAGGAGAGAAGGCAGAGGATGAGGTAAGAATGAAGGAAAATTTCCTCTTATATTTTTTTCATGCAATAAAATAGGTCATTTTGCGTCAAGGTTTTCTAACAGAGTTCCTAGACCTAAGCCTAACAAATAGAAATTTCAAAAGAAATGTTATTTTGTTGAAGAATATGAATCAGATGATGAGCATGAAGGAAATGAATATGGATGGGTGTTCATTGTCATTAAGGAGAGTTATCTAGAAGCCATTGAGTCTACTACTATTGAAAAATATCTTGCAGCCGATATAGAAGAGAGGGATGAGTGGGTCATTGATAGTGGATTCTCACATCATATGACTAGTGATAAGAGAAAATTTGTAAGTCTAGAAAAATATGATGGCGGAATTGTAAAATTTGGTGACAACATTGCCTATGAGATTCATGGTAGAGGGTCTATCTATCTTGGTGGTAAGTACAACACTGATGATGTTCTTTATGTTGAAGGCTTGAAACACAATCTGTTGAGTGTTGGACAGATGGTGGATAAGGGTTATGATCTTCAATTTAGAGATAGAAGATGCAAGATATATGGAAGTTTCAAAAACCTAATTGCTTTAGGTAAACATACAAAAGGTAATATTTTTCATCTGACTACTACTAAAGAAAGTTGTTTGATTGCACAAGTAGATGAAAGATGGTTGTGGCATAGAAGGTTGTGTCATGTAAAATTTGATAACATTGTCAAGATAAGTTCTTCTCAAGCAATTAGAGATCTAATTAAGATAGTGAAGCCTGATAACACAATCTGCAAGGAGTGTCAAATGGGTAAGAAGACAAGAACCTCCTTTTGAAGCAAATAGTATCATACAAGTGGATTGTTGGAGCTGGTGCACACAAATCTATGTGGTCCATCCATAGTAATAAGTCTTCATGGTGAGAGGTACTTTATTCTAATCATTGATGATTATTCTAGAATGATATGGGTTACTTTTCTAAGAGAAAAATGTGAAGCATTAGAAAATTTCAAAAGTTTCAATGATTGGAGGATTGCTCTATCTTACTTAGACTAGGCCAAACATTATGCATGTTGTATGCATGGTTGCTAGATTTCAGTCTGATCCAAAAGAGTCTCACGTGACTGTTGTTAAGAGAATCTTCAGGTATCTGAAAGGAACAATTGATTTTGGGCTTTGGTATCCAAACAATGATGATCTTATCCTGAATGCATACATTGATGCTGACTGGGTTGGAGATGTAGATGATAGAAAGAGTAGTAGTGGTCGTGCCTTCTTTCTAGGGAAGAAGCTGGTGTCTTGGTTGAGGAAAAAGCATAATTCCATTTCTTTGTCTACTATTGAAGCATTGTATATTGTTGCTGCTAACAATTGCACACAAGTGATGTGGATGAAATAGATGTTAAGAGATATCAGGGTAGAATATGATGAACCAATTTCCATATATTGTGACAATTCAAGCGCAATCAACATATCAAAGAATCTGGTACTACATTTGAAGACTAAGCATATATCAATCAAATTCCATTTCTTGAGGGAGAAAATGAATGAGAAAGAAGTCAAATTGGAGTATGTACCCACAAAAGAATAGATTGCAAATATTTTCACAAAACTATTACCGAAGGATACTTTTGAGTATCTCAGAGTGTTGCTAGCGGTAATCACCCCTCCTGATAAAAACTAAAAGATGCATTTTCATGCATCAATCCATGTGTATCATTGCCATTTCTTGATCCAAATTGATGTTTCCATGGTTGCTACTTATGGGGAGTAGTTAGATGTGCAAATATGTGCTTCAGATCATGTATGTGGAAAGGTATTGCTTACCTTTTCCATTTATGTCAAAGGGGAAGAAGAGTAATGTGAAAAATCCTTCTGTTCTAAGGGGAAGAAGAATCTTGTATAGGAGAAGAAAAGATGTGGATTGAAGATTTGCGTTGATGATATTTTTCACATCATGTGTTGCCATCAATGCCAAAGGGGGAGATTTTTGGGAATTGTAGTTGTGTTGCTGATATGTGGTTGTCATTGATGTCAACACTATTAGCACTGAGTTGTTGAAGTTGTATATGTGGAGGATATTGAGAAAATTGTAAAAGAAATAGTCTCAAAAGGTCTGTGGATCAATCAAGGTTGTGAAGGTATTTTGTTCTGTACGTGGAATTTCAGCTATTGTGGACTAAAGGGTTTACTATTGAGAATTTTTACATCATCCACCAGAATTTTCAAAGGTCCATATGATTATTTGTGAAGGTTATGGGAATCTATGTTCTGACAGTGCTTTTATGGTCTCTGTCAATGTTCCTGATTGAATTCTATGTGATTCTAGTAATTTTACCTATTGCAGATTTTTCTCTATTATTTCTTGGTGCTCATGGGTGCTTCTAGTATGTTCTATTTCATTGTTGCATATCTGCATTGATCGGTGTGCTCGTGGTCAAAGATTTTCTTGTGCATGTTCGGTTTTTCTTGTTCTTGGCCAACATGATGGTGGTAACGTGTTGCATATTTTTGGAGTTAAAAATTTAAATATTTGGTGCACTTGAGGATATTTTTTTTTATCCTATCTTAATCCTAGCCGATGGTCTTTGATCCACATTGAAAGTTTATTTTTAATATTGAGTCAATATTGCCAATATTGTAAAATATATTTTGTATTCTCTTGCCAAATAAGTTGTTGATGCAAATCCATATAGAAAATATATAAGCAAGGTTGTGTGAGTGAAGAAAGGGGCATGCGTGTGTGTGCCTATGCTATAAGTGTGTGAATATTGTTCAGATCATTCGAAGGAAGAGCAAAGTGTGAAGAGTAAGAGTGAAGTGTGAAGAGAGTTTTTATGTGCTTAACTCGAATTGTATTCTAGCTTTTGCAAAATCTATTCTATCAGTTCAAATCCCTATGGATCTAATCCATTGTCTGTTGGCTAGTGATCCCTTTTGTAATTGAGCAGTGAGTTCTAGATAGTGAGCTTGAATGCATGTGCATTCCCTTTTTATTTTTCATTATACTTCTAACAAGGTATAATCTTGTAGACTAACATCCACCATGGTTTTTCCCTAACAGGGTTTCCACACAAAAAATATTGGTGTTCTCTATGTTTCTGGTGTTCTAATAATTTTTGATTAAATGCTTGTTCATCAAATCAAAGATTAAGTTAAGTTAAGGGTGAAAAGTTTATTAAAGTTTAATTTTTTGTGACAACTGATTCACCCCTCTCCTCTCAGTTGTTTATCCTTATTTTTCCAAAATTTACAATGTTTCCTATTGGAGGCATACAATGCATAATATGCTCCTACACCACATTCCTTGTTAGACCTAAAGCTCTTCATATCTAATTTATTGTGATACTTGAATCTAACTTATTTAGGGTTAGACTAGGTATTATGTGGCTAGTATCCATGAATGCAATTTCCTCAGTTTTGATGGGTGTTTTTGGACTACTCAACACAAGCAACACACAAGTGCACTACCTCTCTTGAAAGGAAACTCCCTACAAACAAGTGAAGTAAATTACCTCTAGGTCTCTTGAGTGTTAGGTCATGACAATGCTTGGAATAATTTAGTTGGTTGATGTGTTTTGTTTGTAATCACATGGCGGCCTTTATGGTTCACAAATCATGGGAAGTTGGGTCTACAAATGAAGTTTTAAGTGTGCTAGAAATGAATTAACAATGGCTACTCACTCAAAACAACAAGCTGGAACTCATCTCTTTCACCAAGTTTGACATTTTAATGGTGCTTGGAATCCTACTCTAACCAAGGTTCAAAAGAAATAGCTGCAAAAGAGGAAAGGGTTAGGAGAGTTGTTCTAAATATAAGCTATGAATGACCAGTAACAATGGAGGATGCTACAGTAGACAGACTCCCATTAATTATATTTTTCTTGACCAAGAGAAACCTACAGCTACAAAAAATTAGTGCAATCTCCTAAGGTCTGGAGATTTTCAAATTGTGCATTCACTTCATGAACATACAATTGAACTAAGTTGCAACAATGAAATAAAGAAACTTAGGCTAACTTTACACAACAATTTTTCATCAACAAATGCCAAAAATATGGGCTAAAATTCCATCAAATACCATAACAGAAAACACCATTATCACATCCATTCAAGAAACTAGAAGCTAAAACTAACATGGAAGTTGAACCATGCATTCATAATGAACAAACTCAATAGAAACACCCAAATTCATGCAAGGCTTCTATATATTACTACAAAATTCCCTTTACACCAATTCACCAACACCTACAAATGAGGATAAAGCCCCTATTTATAGTTTTCCAAAAGTGAAATGAATGGCCAAGATTAATTGATAATGTGTGGCCCAGATTCAACACAAGTTAGGGTTTCACCTACCCCCAAATGTATGACAATATAAAATATGTACATATTTTGTATTTTCTATATTTTATCATCTAGTGATCCTAGCATTGTATTAGTTTTGTATTTTAGTGACTACCTTCCCTGTTGTAGCTAAAACTGCTAAAGGTTGCCCTTGAGTTGATGTGTTTGCAACATTTCTTCATTGAATCTTGTTACAGATTTGTGTTACTGAGAAGCAGGTATGCTACTCCTAATCTTGGTGGACAACTCCTTAATGATCATAATCACTTAGTGAAAGAAAAAATGACCCCCTCTTGTTTCTGAATTTGGTAGACAACCTTCTTACTTCTCTGCCTTCACTTCCTTAATGATCATAATCACTTAGTGAAAGATAAAATGACCCCCTCTCATTTGTGAATTTGGTAGATAGCCTTCTTACTTCCATGCCTTCACTTCCTTTAGTATGCATTTATATGTTGGTTAGTCTGCTCTTGAAAAACTATCCATTGCTTGAGCATATTTGATTTGAAGTATTCCTTTTTGACATTGCTCTCGATACATCTTGTCTGAAAGAAATTTTCTCATTGTAGCTTCATCCTTGCGAAGAGTTCTTCTTTCTTCTAGTGCTAGTTTTGTTGATGGTGCTAGGGGGAGAAGGGCATGGAATGAATGGAGCAATATCTTTTTTCAATACCTATCTTGATTCAACCCTCCTCTTTTGATGGCTTTCTTAGCAGGCCTCCTTGATGGACCAACAACAAGTTCCATAAATCCTGCATGCATGGAGTGTAGTAAGTGCATTGATATATCAACAAGGAAAATATTAGTTAAATATTGCACATTCACAATTAGATCCATTTGTATACCCTTAGAAGATCATGACATTCATCATTGTTAAATATTTGGAGCTTATTTGGATCATTTATGCAAATGTGGGCCCAGGGGTGTGGGTTTCTCTTGAGTTGAGGCCATTGAAGTGAAAGTAGTTAAATAATATCCTTGGGGCCATGAAATCCCGCGGGTGGCCAACTGTAGTAAAAGTTTCGAATAGGTGAGTTGGCTATCAAATTTCTAATGAGGTGATTAGGCATGCACATAATTGATCAATGAGGCACCTATAGTCATTAGATTAGGATTAAATGTTTTTGTGAGTTTGGCATGTGTGGGTGAAAAATTGTTGTTTGGAGCTTAGCCATTAGACAATGGCGTTCAAGGGATGGAGACCCGTAGGAAGCAATCCACATTGCAAGACCCATGAGAGGTTTGGATGCTTAGCCCTTTGTCTTAAAGTTTGATCATTCTAGGACGTGCAGATGGAAGTTATCATTCCGCCATCGAATGTTCACCATTAAAGAATGACCTCAGAGGGATAGTGGTCCATAGTGGTCCACAGAGGCAGGCCTACATTAAGCTCCTAGACTTAAGTTTGGCATTTTCCAAAATTTGAAGGGAAAAAAATCCCATGAAACCCACCATTCGGGAAGATGCAGTGCTCCAATGTTAGGGAACGACGATGGAGTAAGGGTTACCCACAGATGGAAGTCCATAGAGGTTAGCCTGCATGCTACTTTCTGCATGGTATGATCACAAGGTAAATATGGGTCGAGGTCACTTAGCATGTATGAAAATAAGTGATGGAGCACCTTCAATTGTCTTCCCTTTATCAAAATGAACCTCTTTTTCTCATGTGGATGCAAGGAGTGTGGGTGCAACTAGTGGGAAGGATGTTGATGTTTGGCTATTAAGTAGAGGCTAAACACTGACGGTGTCTCGTAGACGGAAACTTGCAGCTAGCAACCCACACATGGAAACCCATAGTGAATTTTTTGCAAAGTCACAAAACTTAGTAAATTTTAGAATTTTCAATTTTAGCACATGGGAAAAGGGGTATAAAGAGTGCCTAGACATATTTCCTTAAGATTTGACTCATTTAAAAAAAATACAAAAAATTGGAATGCAGAAGCCAAAGGGTTTGCCACCCTTAGCAAAGGAATTTCAAAAATGGACTTCCACAAACGGAAACCCACAAACAGACTTCCATAGACAAAAACCCACAAACAGAAATCCATAGATAGCAATTGACACATGAAAACCCACAACAAAATTTCCACAACATCTAAACACTTTTTGAACTTGAATAAAACCTACTTGGGCATGTGGAATCATTCATTTTACGAACCCTAGATATTGAGAACTTAACTTTTGTACCCCTCTTTTGAGATGTAGACATTTGGAAGGAAGAAGTCAGAGGGTCTAGCATTGGGACACCCTTGGCAGAGAAAATAAGAAGAAATTCCACTTCAAGAAGGCACATGCTGAAGGTCGTAAGGAATGGAAAAGTGAGCATGTCATCCCACCAAGGGAGACCTACAAATGAAGGTCCACTAGGGGTGATAGCTTCTTAGTCGAAGCTTGGATGGAGAAGTTGCGTGTGGAGCCCGCCGTGCAGGTGGAAGTTAAGAGTTGGCCACTAATTAGTAGCAGAACACAAGATGTAATCTACATGAGGTGACTAGCGGCTACAAATATGTGATGTCTAATGGACGTAGTGGAAAAGGTTGATGTGGAGCCTACCATGTGGGTGGAAGTTAAGGATTGGCTTCTACTTAGTGGCAAAACACTACCAGAAACCCATAGCCAACAACTCGCACATGGAAACCTATAGCTAGCAACCCGCAGATGAAAACCCACAGCCAAATTTCTACGAAGGAAAAATACTTAGTGAAATTTAGATAGGTGAATTTGGTCAAAGATAATTTGATCATTTTAAGGCATGTGAAGGCTTAGGGATAGGGGCGCTCAAAACAAGGCAGGGTGAAAAAGACCCATCAGGAGCAAGAACGACCCGTTGGTAGCAAAAGAAAGGAAGTCCTTGCCATCGGCAGGGTGTGTGTGCAAAATATGCACAACACTCAATTATCCAAAAATTTTTGAAGTTTTATCATCATGGAATAGTGTATACTATTTAGGACATTGGATATTGTGAAGCAATTTTTCCCTTAATCTTCTTTGGTTTTTGACTTTATACATTTTTTGGCTTTGGGATGAATCTGCACTTAAAGAAATTTTTTTTTCGAAAGGTGTGCAGTGCACCACATGGTGGTTGCATGAATTTTTTTTATCATCTTCCTTTTAGGAAAAAGTTGGGGCACATGTTAGCTTGGCAGGGATTTTCTCTAGGGCTATTTTCATAAATCTGAGATTTCCTGCCTACTAGACATGTCATCTCTTTGCTTTGGGCAGGTTGTGTTTTTAAGGAGCGGTCTCTTTATGGAGTGATCCGTAAATGAATCAAGCACTTGCTCGTTAAAGTTCACGAGTTAGATTTTCAAAAAGACTTATAATAGTCAATCTAACATCAGGATCTTTTAATTATTGATTTGAACCCAACATGTAAATCCAAATCTCTAATCTACTAAGATCAAATAAACAATTGCAAGAAATCACAAAGGAAAAGATTACAACCAAGATGATAATAGAGTTCACCGAAATCGGCTACGTCTCCGAATTTTCTAAAAAAATGAATCGATCTATTGCCTTCAAGACTTGGAAACACCACAGGTTACAAAAAGAAGTCAGCTTCCGCCTTACAAGAGGCCTCCAGAAAGTGACTCCACCTATGAACCTAACTTCCATGTTGACAAGACGTCCTTATAGAAGAACAACAAGAAGCTTACAAAGCTTTTACAAAGACTATGCAAAGTCTTGCCAAGTTTCGAAAATATCCTCCTGAGATTACTTGGCTTGCAAAAGAAAAGCTTGTGAAGAATTGACTCGAGAAGAATTGGATGATTTCTAAACCCAATACACCCCCTTTTTATACCATTACATAGGCTTATTATGGTTCAAAACCATAATATTTACAAAATCATGTAATCTTCCCTTAAATGGAAAAATCAAAATCAAAATCCCCTATTTAAATAAAACTAAATTCTAAGCCCTTCATTTACTTTATCCATATCGGGCTTTTGTTAGAGATTTGTTTTTATTTTGATTTTAAAAATCCTAACTTATAACCTTTTAAAAGGTTTTATGGTTAGAATTCAGGCTCAACAACTCGATATATGAAACCCGTGCCTATTATACCTCAAAGGAGATCCGCAGCCCAACGGTGATTGTGTATTTTATGATTTGGCCCGTCCAAGTTCCACTCCCAGCGCACATCTTTAACCACCAATTTCCAACGCCCACATAACAAAACTAAATGGCTCCCATACATATTAAAGCCACTATGTGTGGCGCAGCGGATAGGCCGATGGTTTCTACGGGGGTGGTCACGGGTTCAATACCGGTCGACCACATTCTTTTAACAAATTCACCCGACCGAATGGAGGAGAAGGAAACCGGGCACCACATGGTGCATCCTCGTTGTGCCACGTGGCGAGATTACATTTGTTGTCGCCAACATAGTTGCCCCTACCAAGTGTCACACTCTGATTCATCAACATCATCCGCCACGTCGGTGTCTCGTCACCATGCCACATCATCCATCTGCCACGTGTCAAGAGTTGACTGGTCCGCCGTACTGACATCCTCTGCCCAGTCAGCCTGCCACATCACCTGTACGACATGTACAGTCTACCACATGTCAAGACCCCATTGGTCCACAACATCATCCGTACAATGACCCATCTGCCAAGTCAGTAGGATGACATTAGCAACCGTACCACATGGTACCTTCGGTCAACTAAAACTTTGACTAGCTGCAATTCTCGCGTACGAGCTCCGATTTTGACGAAACAAATGTCGTTGGAATCGTGACGATGAGACCTTCGCGATGACGCCAACTTTGACCAATTTGGTGACAATGAATTTTCCACCTTTTTCCTCATCCCTGATAGCTAAGTTGACCAGCCTTTGACCGAGCTTTGACCGACAATAACTTGAGCAAACAGACTCCTTTTTCGCCCGTTCAAGTTGCACCGGATTCAAAATTTTGTGCTCTACGCGATGGCACTGCTTCCAAGAGAAACTGGAACACTTCAATTTCAGGTCCTGAAGATCCACCTGGATCATGGAGTTTTTCAGAGCATGTTGGGTCTTTCTTGTCTTCAAGTTGGAACCTTCGAGTCAATGATGTCAATCTATGTGATTGGTCAATAAGATTTTTCTAGGCTATTTTCTAAGATCCAATTGTTTTCAGATGGCAGCATTTGATAAATATCTAAAGGATATTAATGAGGAAATTGGGAATTAATGAGCAAGGATTTCCATGATCTAATCAAGATCTATGATTGGATTGTGAGCTATTAGATGCAGGCATCTGATAGTATCCACTTCTAGAATTTTGGTGGTGGTTCTCTCTTTTTCAGCTATAAATAGGAGGCAACAATAGAAAGAAAAAAGTCTTTTTTTTCCAAAAGTTCTTTTAATTTTCCTTAGCTATTTTCAAAATTTTCTAAGTTTTTATAACACTGCTTTTCTCTTGCATGTTATATATTTTTAACTCAAACTATCATCGGATTGGAAGCCGACCTTTGTTTATAAGTTCAATTAATATTTAAGTACGATATGTTTGGAAGAAATTTTTGAAACTGTACATATTATGGCCTTTGTCAAGTTCCTTCTTTATGTTTTTGTTCAGAATAAAAACATTGTGTTAAGTTTAATTTTATAGTTAGAGTAGTTGATTTCCATGTTGTAGGATTTTATGATATAACGATAACTTGTAGAAAGTGGAGTATGTCTATTGAACTTCTCCATTTTCTTTAAGGGTTGATGTTTTTTCATATTATATTGTAAAAATAGGAAGGGTTTCTACAATTTTTGAATGTTTTTCTATTAAATTTTGGAACTTTTATGCTTGATCAGACCTTAATGAGTACTTCCTATGGGGAGATTTGAAAGATTGCATTGTGCTTGTAGTTAGCCTTTGCTACTTGTTCTCTTCATAACAATGAGGGGTTATGGCATTCTATGTCTATTATATCATTCATAGGAAAATAATTGGGTTTGAAATGTTGTAAAATATTTGGTGCATCACCATTTTCATGTTTTATATTTACATTTCCTTCTACCTTTTCTCCAAACTCAAAGAAGAGCTGGCTTTCTATAAAAATCCTAGAGGTAATCAGTGAGGAAACAATTGGTTCCCCACTCGCCAAATTTCCCATAAGGATGTCATAGAGGCACAAGCTTTGATGATCAATAGTTATTTTTTTGGAATGCCTGGTGTGACAGAAAAACCTTGCCTGATTAGAAGTCAAAAATATTTCTAAAATCAAGCTAGGGAAAGAGGTTAGAAATTTCATGCCCAGAATCCAAACAAAAGCATCCTTAAGGGGCCATTTCTAGTACTCCCAGTTACTTACTTCGATATCTAGGAGAAGAATATTTACAGGTTTTGTATCACTTGTAAGGAGTAACAGGGTGAAAAGTGAAATTCTAAGATCTAGAGCCTTATCTACTCCACCCAGAGGTCAAAATTTTCAAATTAGAATACTAGTATTACCTGATTCATAGGAATATATTCTCCATGACTTACATAGGTAATCCTACTCCTACAAACTTCATAACCTATGATAGTGGTAGTCCACTACAACCACCAATGCCCCCAAACATATGGCCTACCATACCCGCTAATGCCCTCAAGGCTATTCAAATTTTTTTTGGAGAAGACTTCAAAACCCCCTCTGAACACCTCTAAGATATAGCAGAGGTATGCAGGGTACATAACATAGTGGAGGAAAATATCAATCTTAGATTGTTGGCCGCTTCGTTCAAAGGAAAAGATCAAGATTGGTATCGATCTTTGGCTTTTGGTTCTATTTGCTCTTGGGATCAACTCAAAGAGAGATTGTTTGAACACTTCTCAGAGAAGGGAGATCAATCCTCATTACTACATCAATTAATCACCATAAAAGAGCCCTGCAAGAGGCCATGAGTGACTTCAACACTAGGTTTCAAAAAACCTAGCAAAGAATCCTTGTAACTACCTGACCCCCAACCAGGATGGCATTGATTTTCTACTTGAAGGATTTCAATTCAAATATCGTGGTTATGATAACCTCTATGGGAGGGAATATCTTACTCGACACATATGATTTTCCTATGCATGCAAATAATAGGTTGATTGATGCTGGGAAGCTTCCACCATGACCTCTAATGCCTATATTAATAGAAATATCTGGTGTCCCTCGAGAAGAAGTTACTCCAATCACTTATGCTCCACAAGTGGTGACATCGGCTATGCCACAATCCATGTATGTGTACCCTGCTATGAAGCTGAGCACATTAGGCTCTCCTGTATAGCAATGAACATCAACTATATGAAGAGTCTCATGTAGTGTTTTGCTAATGAGTTTGTCCTCATCAAATGGTAGCAAGTAGAACCTTCAAAGCAAGCCACTCAAACCTATCATGGAGGAAGGCCATCCTATCAACAAAACATGTACCAAGGACTCTCAAAGGGAGGAGGTCAATAAATGGTGTCTGCAAACCAAATATTTTAGTCACTATGCCACTATAGACAATCAAGGACAACACGTTTAAAGAGGTAATCCCAAGCCAGAACAACCTAGAAGAAGATGAGAACGTATGGTCTTTCCCATGCAGTGATAGTCACATGCCCCAAAATTTTCTGAGGGGAAATCTACAATAGAAGATAGTGGAACAAAGAGACAAAGGTGTTCTCTTGAATACAAAAGAATTTCAGTCTCCTGAAATGGAATATTCCCACTTTAGAGTGCAAATTTAAGGAATGTCTTCAAAATAAGAGCTGGATATTATGCTGGACCAAGCACTATTTTTGTGGATGGAGGAAGATGTAGTATTAACGAATGAATCTATGACAACTAGTGCTCCACAAGCACAATCAGAATACAACAAAAGATCCAAAAGAAGGCTCACAGGAGAATTTGTACAACAAGCTCTACCACGTCCATAGCTACGTCAACCGTAGCTGTAAGAAAAGAAGGCTCTATAGGCCATTGAATGACCTACTCAATAGTCACAAACTCCACCATTGCTAGAAAAGGAGATTGATAAGATTTTGAGCCCATTTATGATAGATTGTTTTCCCTTGAAGACAAGAGAGATACCACCATTCAAACCCAAGGTCAAGCCAATCGAAACGCTCAATGTGGTGGAACAATTGAAGAAGGTGCATGCTAACATATCTCTATGGGACATCATATCTATTCCTAAAGAAAAAAAGTTGCTCGAGGAAGTATTAAAGAAGGAAGAAAAAATATTGCAGATGGATGCAACTCCATTGTACAATCAAAATAAAGATAAAGAGCCCATGTCGAACCCTCAATCTTTGAAATTCACAACTTATGTGAACAACCTAGGCAATGTAAAAGAGAAACAGGTAAGCAAGCCAAATCCCATGCCTTTCTTTTTGACACTTATTGTGGGAGATAAGCTTTTGCATAATAACATGTGTAGAAGTTGAGAAAGCCAACTTCACAGACCCCGAAGATCACCTGCATGCAAATAACCTGTCATAGAAAAAAGAGATGGAGACAAACAAGCAAGGGTGCTCTGAAAGCTAAAAAATGTATTCATCCGAGAGAGAAGTAAATTACAATGATGAATCCTTATAAAAGGATATTGTGCAACCCTAAAAGAAACCCTAATAGGTAGACATTTAATAATTAATATAATTATTAAATGTCACAAAATGCAATTAAAGTGAAATCTTAAGAGAGGAATAAAGGTAATTTAATCAACATGATTAAATTAAAACCTTTACTCTAACACCCCCCCTTAAGATGAGCAAAAGTACAGTTAAACATGTGCAAGAAAGCAAAGGTAACTACAATGCAAGAAAGTAAACTTGGGTCCCGGCAACAAGGCCTGATCAATTTCCAATTACAACCAAATCTCTATAAAGTGGAGAAATAGAGAAAACCTCATGGGAAAAACTCTACTCAAAAGAGATGAAAGAAATAAATGCACTAATAACAGAAGGATAGGAGGTGGATAACATAAGACCCCCCATAGACAGCTTCTATCATATAAGTACATGTACAATGGTCTCCATAGGAGAAAAAGAAAGAGACTAGAAGGCCCCCCCACAATGAAGAAACTCCTGTCACACATATGGATGCCTGAGGTAGAATCCAGAAAGAGATCCTGAAGCGGCATATAATATTCCTCCTCTTGGGAAGAAATGGATCCAAAGGACAATGTCGAAGAAACCCCGTGAAAAGAGAAGAACCAAGATGTCTCAAGATGTGTTCCATGATAGGATGCTAAAGAATCTCTCTGTCTGAACTGAAACAAAAGATGTCAAATCCAAACTGAACTGAAGACTCAAAAACTGCAACCTCTGAATGCATGGATGATGGTGGGTTAACAGCTAGAATATGGCTATCAACAAAGAGGAGCTGAAAATCCTCAAAGTAATCCTCCAGATCTGCAATATAGGACTCTACAAACAAAGATGAAATGCCTGCAAGATAAGAATCCCAAGTAGCCATGTCTGAAAGATGTATGATGTCCTGCTTAGCTGAATCAATAGGAGCCAAAGAAGAGGCAATATCAAACTGATCAGGAACAACAGGAGATGATTTTGATACATGTATAATCTCAGTCTGAAGAGTAGGAACTGTGAGAAAATCCTCTGATTCATCGGAATATAGAAGGGTGTCTAAATACTGAAGTTCCTTTAAAGTATCATGATCAAAAGGTGTGTTCTCTTTCCAACCAATGGGTACAAGATAATCTGAAGCAGGGTCCTCTGGGAATGGAGAAAGACTGGGGTCTCCATAGATCTCCCAAAGATGTGTCCAAAGTGAGTGAGGACAATCAATGCCCGATATAGCCCACACAGTGTCAAAATCAACACTAGACAAAATAACTCCTACTATGTGATTTCTAATGATATCCCAAGCTAGTTTTCCCTTTGAAGTTGCTAGTTCAGGTATGAGATCATACAAATAAGGCAACAAATTTAGCCACCTACAATGTGTAAGTATACCCTTTGCCCATGAGTCATAATTACCCCGTTCCAGAAATACAACTGAAGGGTGAGTAGAAAAACCCATGATAACTCTTCAAATTAACAAATCTAAGACTAACTGACCTCAATACTGATAAATCAGATCAACATATGCCATCCCATGCAAACAAATCATTTCCAAGTGCTGAAACATCCAAGTAACTAACAGATGTGTGAAAACACAAAATACTGAATAAAAGGTACCTGGTGTAGATTATAGAAAAATAAATGACAGATCTGGAAAGAACACAGAAACCCCTTTCCAACGCCTATTTGTTTGCGAAAAACGGAGTCCGTATGCAAAAGATATGGCTCTGGGAGTGCAAAAAGTTTGTTCTAACTTTGACTGAGAAAAACAACATCAAAATGGAAAAAACTGAAAATCAGACCTACACCATCAGATTGGCACCGGAATCAGCTTTCCAACGGTATCTTGTTTGAAAAAAACAGAGATTGTACACCCATTTTACACCCGATTTACTGAAAGAGCTCGAAAAAGCACAATAAGGTCCTTCAGAAACCCTGGGGGCTAAAAAACTGGCCCCTGGTCCGCTGGGCGACCAGGGTGCTGGGTACGATGGTGGCACGCTGGCGGAGGTGGCGGCAGGTGGTCTGGTGGTAGCCCCGGCTGGGCGCCCACTTGGTAGGCGGTGGCGGTGCTGCGTTTTAAAGCGGCGCCAATTTTTAAAAAAACTTTGTTTTTTTAATTTTTTTTTTAATTTTTCGACCTCGGAAATTGTGCCTGGGGGCCGTACGGCCCCTAAGCAAAAAAAATTTGCCTCCCAGATCAAATATGCCCAAATAGGTCATGCCATATATGAAAATATGGGTTTTTGGCTGCTCTGAATCCAACCGTGAGGTCCGTTTGGGCCCAAAATGCACCCAAAAAATGGAGTTACCTAGATCAAAAAAAAACAACCAGAAAACTTGAAAGCCAGATCTAACCCTCGTAGCTCCAAATTCTTCAGAAGACGAACAGGAAGTAGCAGGTCTGGAGCTCTGATACCATGTAGAAGTTGAGAAAGCCAACTTCACAGACCCCGAAGATCACCTGCATGCAAATAACCTGTCACAGAAATAAGAGATGGAGACAAACAAGCAAGGGTGATCTAAAAGCTAAAAAATGTATTCATCCGAGAGAGATAAATTACAATGATGAATCCTTATAAAAGGATATTGTGAAACCCTAAAAGAAACCCTAATAGGTAGACATTTAATAATTAATATAATTATTAAATGTCACAAAATACAAACTAAAGTGAAATCTTAAGAGAGGAATAAAGGTAATTTAATTAACATGATTAAATTAAAACCTTTACTCTAACAACATGATTGATTTGGGAGCTAATACAATGGTCATGCGAAAACAAGTGGCCGATGCCCTGAAACTTAAGTATGAGCCCCTTGAGAAGGGAATCATGCAATTAGATAGGAAGAAGGTTCCAACCATCAGCCACATTAAAGATCTATCTTTAACCCTCTTCTCATGTCCAAGCCAAATAGTCACACAAGAAATAGTGGTGATAGACATTCCCCTAGTATTTGGAATGTGTCTTTCAAGATATTTCACAACAAAGATTGGTGGATATTTAGCACTCGATTGGTATCACCTAATATTAAGGACCAAGCATGGGGAAAAGATGAAAATCCTGTCTAAATATTTGCATCTAGAACACATAGTAGACAATGTAGTCCTATGCTTTGAAGTAGCACATACCTCCTTCTCACAAAGGGAAAGGTACTATATAGAGATGTTCGAAGACAAAGAAGAGACAATTGATCGGACCCTTGAAGCGGAGGTCCTCAACCAATTCATCAACTTTGACCCATTCAACAAATTTCATGTGATGAGACTAGGCACCTATGTGATCTTTGACGATGATAAGTCTTTCCAAAAATTGATAAAAGATAGTGAGGAATATGATGATCCAGGTGATAATTGTCTATGGACATTATATTTTGATGGTGCCAAATGTAAATTCAGTTTTCTAGTAGGTTTCTTATTGGTGTCCTTGATAGGATCAGAGACCCTCAAAGATTTTCATTTTTAGTTCCCATTGTATACGTCTAAAAATGGTCATGATTAAGCTTGTTAATTAATTAAATATAAATTATTTAATTAATCTCCTAAAGTCATCTACATATAAATAAATTTAATTATTTATTTATATTGTTCATTTTCTAATTCTTCCACAGTAATTAAATAAATAATTTTATTTAATTATTGACATTTCCCACATTCCTCTTAATTAAATTAAATAAATACGATTATTTATTTTAATTATCATATTATTCTAAGTTTGAATATTTATATTCAAAATGGAATATTCCTCCTCTTCATCTCATAGTTAAATTAAATATTTTAAATGTTTAGTTTAATGCCTTCTAAATTCGTCTCTCACACATAATTAAATATTGCTTATTTAATTATGCAAATTTCTAATCTCATCTTCACATATAATTAAGTTTATTTATTTAATTATGAAATTCATTTCAACTCATCCTTCAAAATGAAAACCTTCCTTCCGATCTGAATGAGAAAAATTGAAAAAGAGGAAACCTTCTATCTCTCTCTCGACTCTCAAAAAAATCTCTTACCGTTCATCTTGCCAGATTGAATCTCGACTGTTGATCTTTGCCAACTAAGTTTTTGCCTTCAAAAATCTATAAATCAATCCTTTCACAAGCCATTTGGATCGAATCTTCAGACATCCTTATGCTGTAAAAATATTCTATCTTTCATCCATCATTCTCGTTCAAACCTTTACCATATCGTTATGCTGCTGAAGTGAACAACCAACATTCCTCCATTATCAACCTTCAAAATATTGCATTCTTAGTATAGTATGCATTTATTTTTAAATCTCGTTCTTTAGCTGTCATTTTGTTGAGCTCCATCTACTGATCTGAGAGCAATTTGATGCAACAAAACACTGAAGTTAGAGGAAGATAAAACAATTTTAGGAAAACTGTTACGGTTTGTGTATATTCTATTTCTTTTTCAGTTTTTCTGATATAATGTTTTATTAATATGTGTTTGATTTTCATTTAAATTGATCCAATATTTTTCATACGCCACATAAAATGGCGCCCACCGTGGGGCTCTTGCCCCTATTTTAATATCTTTTTGCAGGTTTTTCTAATAGGTTATGGCTAAAACAGCGTTTTAGCGCAATAAATACGTTTCAGCAAAATTCACACCCAGTTCAGCGCACGTGATTCATCCTGCAGTGCCCTTAATTCATCCTGCAGCATCCATGATTCATCCTGCAATGCCCATAATTCATCCTACAGTGCCCGTGACTCATCCTGCTGTGCTCGTGACTCATCTTGCAGCGCCCATAACTCATCCTGCAGCGCCCTTAAGTCATCCTATAGTGCATACAGGCAGCATTTTCATAGGAAATCTTAAAATGGCCGTATCTTGGTCATTTTTTGGTCTTTTTCAGAGTTTTTGTTTTTGAAATGGGGTATAATTTCATAAGCTATCTAATGGTGTAAGTTTTTATCAGATTTGATAGAGTTACATCTTTCAAATTCTCACATTTTTGAAAAAAAATTGCTTGTTTTGGGATTTAATCACACTTTTGCTTGCATGCATGTGTTTCTTCTTGTCTTGGTGACTTTTTGGTGAATCATACGGAGCTGGAAAAGCATTAGAATCAGTCACAACATCAATTTGGAAAGCGAAAATAACCAGGTGCACTTGTTTCATCCTTCATCTCTTAATCTTGTTTGTCACACATTTCAATTTGGGGCATAAAATTAATCATTGTTTGCAAACACATTTGGATTTGGGCTCTTAAAAATGAATATTGTCTTCAATCACATATTGAAAATTGGGTCTAAAATTCACCACTGTCTTCCATCACATCTTGATTTGGGATCTAAAAAGAACAAGTGTTTGAAAATTTTTTACACACATTTCATTTCTAATCTAAGGGAAATTAATCATTGTGAGTGTGAATCAAGTGTGTGTGTGATCACAAACACCTCACTTGGTTTGATTTTGTCAAAACCCTTCATAGGAGGCCTGCTAGGGTATTTCATCACCCCTGGGGATGACCTCAATCGAAGTGTGAATCGAAAGACACGCTTGTTTGGGAGTTAAAATTTTGTCACTCTTGGCTAAGCCCCAAAGAACTTTATGCCTTTGGGAAGTGAAGGTGAAGGGTGGGTTACCCCTTTCTCCCGGCTGTGTGGCAAGATTTTTCTTTCAAATTATCCTTAGTCAACCTTGTGTAGACTAGCTTGTGACCTAATTGGCCATACCCACTTGACTAGTTCTAGGACTTGTTTATGTGTCTTATTCAAGTCTGTGCTTGATAATCACATTCATAATTTCAAATTCAAACTTGCTTATGTGTCTTGTGTGTGTGATTTATGTGTGTGCATGTGTGATCATTCATTTAAACATTGCCAAATCAAGCTAAACACCAAACACATAAAGACAAGTCACTCTACACATTCTTCCAACACATTCACATCCTATCCATTTCATCCTAATCAATCAAGTCATCCAATCTAATCATTCCACATCATAACCATCACCACTTGTCAAAATGGTCATAATCATAAACAAACCCAATCCTAATCATAAGCCCAAAATTATAATCCAAGGGGGCTATCCCTCTAGTCCAAATCATGAGACAAAACCTAAGCCTGAAGTCATAATTCAAGGAGTCTCTTTCTCTAGTTCAAATCATGAAACAAATCCAAAACATAAAATCAGACTTCGAGGGGCTTCTCCTTCCACCTCATACCAATCTTATCCATCCACTTCTTCATATGTCAATGCCACATCAACCTATCAAGCCACATCACAACAAACACGTGTGAATATAAGTTCTATCTTGCAACATGGCCAAACTTCATCATGTTCTAATGCCACCTTCAACAAGGGGAATACCAATCTAGTTCATGCACCCTTACCATCATCCAATCAAAACCAAAACCCTAAGCCAACATATTCCACCCCTACACCTACAAAGGATATGACCCAAAGGCTACTAGCAAGGAATCAAACATCTCCATGTCACCAAACTCATATTATTGAACATACAAAAGAGTCATCAAACATCATGCCAAGTCCTTCAAGCCAATCATGTCATCCACAACCCCTTGAGCCAATTCAAGAGTCTCCCCTCTTAAGTCCAAGTCACCCTCTATCATGCTCCTATGTTTTTGACCATCAAGAACATGACAAGTCTTTCCATGAGAAATCCCCTTCCACCTCCATTCCAATAAGTCATGAGGTATTTCAAGAGCACAATCCTAAACATGCGGAAACATTACCCCCTCATCCACATAAATATCAACACCCTCCCAATGATTCCATTCATAACATACCTAATTCTATTCATGATCAATCTTTAATCTTTGATCAAGACCCCTTTTATGATCAAGAAGACCATGATGATCCTCTTAGCCAACTTTATGCATTCCATGGTCAAGAGCTTTCCACCTAACCCATCTATGATGCACACACATTCACTTCCCTTGATGAGACATATGCCTCCCAAGCACACATAGAATATCAAACAAATATCTTGGATCTAAGTGAACACAAGGCTAATCAAGATCCTAATGATCCCCCATCACCCATTATCAACCCCATTGCAAGTCCTCCATCATATCCTATTGGTCTTTCCACCCTCATCCATGAATGTTCCTCCTTAGAACAACAACAACCATTATCTTCTCCATCCAATAAGGAACTCATGTCTAGTGTTTCACCTACACCTAGTCTCATTGTCCATTGCACACTCCAAAACATGAAACACCAAGGTAAAAGTCTAGACCTTCATGAATAAGGTATTTTGGAGCCCATCCATGTCAAAGTCCCTCCATGCTCTTATGGCCTTGGACATACAGCCCAAGGACAACAACCTAAAGATGTTGGTACTTCCTCCATGCATCCTAAGTCCACTTTACATCATAAAGCCTATCATATGCCTAAAACATATGTTGTCATTCCACCACCGTCATCCTATAAATGTCAAAAGCATGTGACCATACACATTCCACCATCAAATCTACCACCATTGCTTCCAACTCCTAATATCCCTCGATCCACTCTACCACCATTGCTTCCAACTCCTAATATCCCTTGATCCACTTTACCACCATTACTCCCAACACCTAATATCCCTACCATTCAATCCTCTTATCCATCTACCCATAAATCCTCTAAACATCTTAATCATGACCAATCAATGCACACATTGTATAAACATGAAGCTTCCACCCATTCCACCATACCCATGGGATTCAAAAGCAAGAATTTCAATGCCTCTACCTATAAAGTAAAAAATCCTAAGGGTTCTCATGCCTTAGGACACCAATACAAAAATTCAAAGCAAAATACATCTAAAAAGCTATATAAGCCCATACCTCCAAAAGTAAAGGCCAAAACTAAAATGGTTTGGATACCTAAGCAAAAAGAAATCAAGTCAAATGAGGCATTCACATCACAAAAATCCCAACCATCCACTTCCATCCCACATTCTCATTCCATTCAAAAATATAAAATTCCTAAAACCCACAAGCAAAATAAAAATCATAAAATTACTAAGTTTATGTGGGTACCTAAAAAATTTCATCCACCACCTCCTAAGCAAACATCTCCATTGCTTCCTACACCCCATCCACATCAAAAGATTCAACGTTTATCACAGTGTGTGCAACCATTGGTCATGGTTCCCTTCCATTTCACAACAATTCCACATACCTCCATCTCCCCATCCTTCATGCATTATCCTACATATCTCCCCCACCATCTTCCTATGGTCCATGCTTTTGCATAATCCTTTCATCCATCCTTTTGAACAAGTCCTATTCATTCCACATCATCATCCACTATTCCCCATCCATTCTTACATAAGAATTTCATAATCCATTATCTACCTACTCCTCTTCTCTTTCATGTCATCCCTTACCAACATCTATGAGCATAATGACATTTGACATGGTCCATGCAATGAAATCTATCTAGTAGGACTACCAACTTTCATGCAACTATACACTTGAGTCCCTCCTATCCATATTCACTCCTATCCAAAAGTCAAAAAAAAAAAAAAAGTAAAGAGAAATCCCTTTGTCCAATGGTGAAAACCTGGTAAACAGGCGCCCTGGATAAGTACCATGATGAAAACCTAGCAAATAGGCATCATGTGTAGGTTGATCTTCTATGTCGCTTACACTTGGGGGCAAAATGTCTTATCTATCCAACCTATCCTTTTCATGTCTAATCATTTCCATCCTACCTATCATATCGAGTCCATTCATCCACCCTTCTTCTTTTGATCTTGATGAAGATATAGGGGTAAAATGTTGAAACATGTCTTGGGTATCTCTTGATATACCTCATCCTTCCAAACAAGCCTATCATTATCCTATTGTCATAAGCTTTGTCATGAAAAATCCTTTGTACCTAGAATGGGGCATGTTACTCCTATGTGACATAGTCTTTGGAAATCACATCCTTGCTCTCTTATGATGCATACATCCATTCCATTCACTATGACCTATCCTTTCCATCCATCCATATATCATGAGCCTTTTATCCCTTATCCCATCACCCACCCGTTCATCTCTCAATCCCATCTATCTCCTTGTACCTAGCCTTGGTTTTCCCCTTGTCATTGGTATCTAGCACAAAGGCTACTCAAATTTTGACACCTCAAAACATCAAAATCCAAAAAAAATTAAAAACAAATTTCAAAATCCAAAAATGAAATATTTCAAAAATCCAAAAATAAAAACATTTCAAAAATCCAAAAAAATAAAAAATTTCAAAAATCCAAAAAAATCAAAATATCCCCAAAAATACAAAAAAAATCAAATAGCCAACAAAAATCCAATCAATAAAGTCAAACCACATCACTTCTTCTAATCAATCAAAATCATTCCAATCCAATCAATTCCTCAATCCAATCATTCAACGATTCAACCAAATCAATCATCTTCATCAAAACCATTTCATCCAATCAAATCCATCAAATCATTCCAAGGAAAATCCCAAGCACATCAATCCTTAATCCATACTAATCGAGTCAATCAATCTTGTCAAATTATCCAATCACATCCTTTGGTCTTGATCCTAATCTTGTTGTAAACCAATCAAAGTCAATCAATCAATTATCAGTCATCCTTGTGTTGCTCTAGGGACATGTCACTCCCCACAATGACAACACTATCATCATCATCGATCAATCAATCAATCACCGGTTTACATCTTGACAGGGGCAATACCTTGTATTTTTTTGTATCATTTGTGCATGCTTGCTTGTGTGTGTTATCATTTTATCTTGCATTTGTTTCAAATCCATATCATTCTAGCTAATATTCATATCTTGTGTATGTTGGAGTAGCTTTTTGCACTATCCTTTGCATCTAAGGTCATATCATACCTTTTGTGCATTAGGACTTTAATGCTCTAAGTCTCCTTCCTCATACGTCTAGACAATGTTGTATTACGTTGGGGCACAAGACACATCGTCACCTTGGTTCTTATATCTTGGTGCATAACGTCTAGTGCTATATCAAACAACATGGTTGCTCACCTTCATTGTAGCATAACGTATCATTCCTCTCCTTCATCCACTTTCTATCTTGCATCATTCGTCTTATCCCTCCCTTTATCATTTCATTTCGAGAGCCTACTCGTGTTTGTTCAACCTGCCTATCCTCTCGAGGGGGCATCATCATTCCATCATCCTATCTTTATATCATTATCCATTCTCCTCTATCCATACCTTAACTTCTTTGAAATGATGTTACTCGACAAAAATCTCGTCATCTCAAACATCACTTCAAAGAGGGGCAAAATGTATACGTCTAAAAATGGTCATGATTAAGCTTGTTAATTAATTAAATATAAATTGTTTAATTAATCTTCTAAAGTCATCTACATATAAATAAATTTAATTATTTATTTATATTGTTCATTTTCTAATTTTCTTCCACTGTAATTAAATAAATAATTTTATTTAATTATTGACATTTCCCACATTCCTTTTAATTAAATTAAGTAAATACGATTATTTATTTTAATTATCATATTATTCTAAGTTTGAATATTTATATTCAAAATGGAATATTCCTCCTCTTCATCTCATAGTTAAATTAAATGTTTTAAATATTTAATTTAATGCCTTCTAAATTCATCTCTCACACATAATTAAATATTGCTTATTTAATTATGCAAATTTCTAATCTCATCTTCACATATAATTAAGTAAGTTTATTTATTTAATTATGAAATTCATTTCAACTCATCCTTCAAAACGGAAACCTTCCTTCTGATTTGAATGAGAAAAATTGAAAAAGAGGAAACCTTCTATCTCTCTCTCGACTCTCAAAAAAATCTCTTACCATTCATCTTGCTAGATTGAATCTCGACCGTTGATCTTTGCCAACTAAGTTTTTGCCTTTGAAAATCTATAAATCAATCCTTTCACAAGCCATTTGGATTGAATCTTCAGACATCCTTATGCTGTCAAAATATTCTATCTTTCATCCATCATTCTCCTTCAAACCTTTACCATATTGTTATGCTGCTGAAGTGAACAACCAACATTCCTCCATTATCAACCTTCAAAATCTTGCATTCTTAGTATAGTATGCATTTATTTTTAAATATCGTTCTTCAGCTGTCATTTTGTTGAGCTCCATCTGCTGATCTGAGAGCAATTTGATGCAACGAAACGCTGAAGTTAGAGGAAGATAAAAGATTTCGGGAAAAATGTTACGGTTTTTGTATATTCTGTTTCTTTTTCAGTTTTTCTGATATAATGTTTTATTAATATGTGTTTGATTTTCATTTAAATTGATCCAATATTTCACACACACACCCATGATCGAACAATGATGTAGAATATGAAGCGTTGGTTCATGATCTAATTCTTATATAATGAATAGGTGTAAAGAGAATGAAAGAATTCAAAGATTCATAGTTAGTTGTGAGCTAGGTTAATGGGAAAGTGGTTGTGAAGAATATAAGAATGAATTTTTACAAATATTGAATTTGGGATAAAATTGAAAATTTTGAAGCTTTTAATATACAAGTCATTTCTTGATCTCAAAATAGTGTTGTCGAGTAGATGGCTTCAATCGGTTCACAATTTGAACCAGTTTATGATTCAACAAGAAAGATGAATGCAATATAGATCATCGTTAGACCAAAAATTCCTAACAATAATCAAAACTAGCAAGTATTTGATAATGATATGCAAATTGCCACCTTTTTACAATAATCAAGAAAATATTTTGAACATTTAGAGCCAGAAACAAAATCTCCTAAAGGGAAAGTTATCTAGTTAATAGGAAATAACTTCCTTGAGGTTTAGTCTCTCTTGAAAATATTTTTGGCTATGAGGATACAAGAAATAGCACACAAAGGATCATTGCAGATGTGAGGGATTATGAAGAGCTTGATGTCAGAAGTAGTAGAAAGTTAAAGGTCAGAAGGGATGTTCCATGGAAGGATAAGACTAAAGGATCTATGTTCTAGATATGACAGGGTCATAGGTTGGACCTATGATGATCTTAGAGGGTATGATCTGGGAATAATTAAACATACTATTGACTTGGTCGAAGTGTCAAATCCTATCTGAAAAAAACAAATACCAGTCAATCCGAAGGTCGAAGCATGGATGACACAAGAGCTCACCAAATTAATCAAATCAAGGATCATTTATCTGATTAAACATTCTACCTAGGTGTCTAATCTAAACCGGTTCAAAAAAAGAATGGTGATATTAGGCTCTATGCTGATTCTAGAGATTTGAATAAAGCCTCGCTAGAAGACCACTACCATTTTCCATTAATGGAGAAAATCTTGTAGATTGTGGTTGGATTGGAGATGTTTTCATTGCTTGATTGTTTCTTGGGTTATAACTAGTTATATGTAAAAGAAGGTGACCAACATAAAACAACGTTTAATACTAAGTGGGGAATGTTCGCATACTCAAAAATGTCATTCGTACTTTCAAAAGTTGTTGCGACTTTTCAACGAGAAATGGATATTGATTTCAAAGGATTAATTAATCACAATATTTTAATATATCTGGATGACCTAACAGTATTTTCAAAGTCAAAAGATGATCACTTTGATCACTTGGAAAAGGTTTTCTAGAAATGTCAACAGTTCGAGATTTCCTTGAAACCTAAAAAATGTGTTTTTGGAGTGCCCCACAGAAGCTACTCATTTTTTTGGTATCAAAGGAGGGAATAGTGATAGAGCTCGAAAGGGTGAGATCTATAATGGAGTTCCCCCTACTAGTAAATAAAAAAGGGTTGCAATCTTTTCTAGGGAAGATCAACTTTGTCAACTGGTTCATTTCAGACTTCACAGGCATCACAAGACCTATCACGTTAATGCTAAAAAACAACCTAATGTTCAAATGGACCTCCATGTTGGTTATTTTTTTGGAACCAAGCTAATCTCCAGATATACCTATGGATTTTTCCATTTCTAATACTTAGTACTCTAAAGGGATTGGCCAACGAATAAGTAAAACCTACAAAACTTCTACTCATACACTTTGGGCTTTGTGAAACTTGGGAGGGTAATCCCACAATGTATACTTAGGAATTTGTATGACTAACACTCGAATAGATTGTCAACAATAGACAATTCTCATTTAAACAACGTAGCATATCAAACAATTTGGATAATCGTTTATTAATATCCTACACTTGGAACATGAGAATAATGAAATTCAATACAAAAATACAGTGGTACTCATTTGAAAATTTGTGAATAAAGACAATTAGCTGATGAATCAACCCAAAAACTGAATTATGAATACTTTGAAGGAACTAGTTCCTTATGCCAAACACAAAGTTAATCTCAACCTATGCAATCAGACAACAACTCAATGATAGCAACATATAATCTCTAGAAACACTACATTACAATACTCCCACATTACATTAATGATCATCACTACTTATAGATATCCTAGCACCTAATTCTTATAAGTTAATAATCTCATCCAAGCATTTACATTAATTCATTGAACTAATAAGCAGGAATGAAGTTAAACATCCATTGAGAAATAATAGAGATGAATAAAAAAATCCTTGATCATTTTCATTCATGACTCATAAAAATGAGTATAAAGGAGAAACAATAACCATGAAATTGGTATCAATCTGTATTGTATTTTCTATATTGTTATCAAAATTACACACATAACAACTGTAGACACATAAAAATTTCCTCTAATAATATTAAAAGTTTTATCAATATGTGGATCCATTATTAGTATCATTATCCATTCTATATATAATTCATCGAGCATATTCATATTTCATACATAACCATTTTTTAAATATGTATCCATCTCATTAAATAATTTATAAGTCCATAATCATTTATCCATATTCATAAAATACATTTGCATTAAAATATCCATACATTAATATATTTTCATATTTCATTAATATCCATTTGCATATTCATATATCAATTCATATATTTATCCATTTTCTTTATTTACCATTTTGCATATTTATCCCACTTTCTCCCTAATATCAGATCCACCCCTGACGAGATCTATTTAAACCTTTCCCTCTCTCATTTTAGCATTTTAGCTCATAAGATTGTTGCATGCTAGCATTCTAGTTTTATCATGCTTTATTTTGTTATCTCATATCATTTGTACTCAATCTTTTAATCTCCATTCATCATAACCTCTTGTGCACAGTTCTTTGAGAGAAAATTCTTTTTAGCAACACAAGATATTGGATGATTGGAGGGCAATGGAGACAAAAATCCATTTGCATGCATGTGTGTTTAGTTAGTTTATCTTATTTTCATGTGTGTGTAGGTGGGAAAATACTCTGTTGTTGATGTTGGAACAAATCTAAATCTTTGAATTTGGATACCCATTTACTTTGTCAAAAACAACAGACTTTGAACTTAAGATAAAACGTATAACATGGGTATGCGCAGGATCATGGTGGGCCAAAAAGTAGCAATGAGGAAAAAAACACGTCTTTCATCGACCCAAAAACGTGAAAATACCATGTTGAATTTTTTTAGGCTCGGGTGTCAGTACACACCACCAAAGAAAACACCAATCCGAGTTTTCCATATCAGATATCTAATTCAAATCGGATATCCAATCCAAATCGGATATCCAATTTGTAAAAATCATATATATACAAAATTTGTCATTGTTTTAAAGACATTTGACAGTCAACAACCTGCGGGCACACACTGAGGAGGTTCTTCGCGTAACGGATATCCTATTTTGCCAAAATCCGATTTGAAAAGGTAAGATTTTTTTTTTTATTTGCTTTGATTCAATTTTGAATTAGATTTGGATAATTTCAAATAGTTTTTTGTGGATTTTTTTTAAAAAATAGGGTTTTTGATTGAATTTTATGAAAAAATTGAGTTTAGAATGGATTTTAATAAAAATGATTTTTTGTGGATTTGTTTTCAAAATAGGGTTTTTGATTGAATTTTTATGAAAAATTTGAATTTAGAATGGATTTTGATAAAAAAATGAATGTTTTTTGATTTTTTTTTCAAAATAGGGTTTTTGATTGAATTTTTATGAAAAAATTGAGTTTAGAATGGATTTTGATAAAAAATGAATGTTTTTTATGGATTTTAATTTAAAAATAGTGTTGCTTATGTATTTGTATTAAAAAATAGAGAATTTTATAGATTTTTGTTAAAAAGTAGGGTTTTTTTTGGATTTTTTTAAAAAACTAGGGTATTTTTATAATATTTTCATTTATATTGTCTAATTTTAATTAGATTAATTCTTTTTTAACTTTAATTAGGCATTATGGCTGTTGAGAATGAGAATGCACAAATTCCACTAGCTGAGAATCAAAATGTAGAAATGCCAAATGCTCCACCACCTCCACAACCATCAATTGAAGATGGGATTCATGAAAAATTGGAGCAATTAAGGGGCATTTTTGATGTTTATAAGAAAATCCCTCAATTATCCCGTATGTTAACCACATTGACAGGAATAATTACAAATGTAGAAACCCTCTCCACCCAGCATAATGCCTTTCATTCGTGGCAAGAAACCATGAGGGAATATTATGCATGTGGATTGTCTTATGATGATGTGAAAAATATCCAAATAACAAAATCCCAAATAGCCTCTTTATTTATTAACCCTAGCACTAGTTTTCTAGTTAATGTTAACAAACTAAAAATTTCTATAAAATGGTGCACACATAGGGGCATAGTAGATAACTTTTGGGATTGTTGGTGTATGGTTTTTGATAAACCACCCAACAATAATCTTGATGTACCTTTTTACTTTATTAAAAAATTATATGTTGAGTTTTTGTTAGGGCATCATGTCAATTACTTTGACATTAAACCCTTCTAGGGCGTTGGTGGAGGTATGCCCCAGGATAGGCTAGGGGTAGCTAGAGTAGTCAGGCGCCCACATGTTCACCATCCTCCCCTTCCTCTGCCACCTCTAGTACAACATCCATATATTATGGAGGATGCAACAACACAAACTATCCAAGCCATTCACTCTTTGAGTGGTCTTTTGGTTTCCCATGCTTCTTTAGTAACTCACCCACAGTCTGGTGATCTTGGTGATGGATCTAGTGTTGTTGCACCATCATCCTCGGGTCCACATGTTTGTGTACACATATCTGCAATATGTTCCAGTAGATATTCCTTGGTCCTATTGTACAACCCCCTGAGCATCCATTAGACACTTCTGATTATGACATTGAGGATGTGGAGATTATAGCAGATCACATGCATGGGAGTGGAGCACACCCTACAAATTCCTCTCTTGCTAGAGAGGTGGACATTGGAATAGTTGCACAGGTAACATTTAAGGTGTAAATTCATAACTTGCATTTTTAAAAAATGAATATTAATAAGAGATAGTATCAAGTACTAATATTTATTTACATGGTCTATTTAACAGTTAATGTCTAAGGAGGAGCTCACATAGGTGATTGATAGCACCCTTAGGGCCATTTCATTTGGCCTCGAGACGCACATAGTATGTATTTTCGCACTCACTCATTTACATTTTTTTATTGTATACTTGCTTGAAATTTGAATTCTCATTAATGAAATTATATATTAACTTATATGTTTATCTTATTCTCTACTTGTAGGAAATACCTAGTGCAAGCGAGGTGTGACGCTCTCCAAACTATGGAGGCACAATGTTAGATAAGGGAAAGGTAATTGAACTCAAATTTGATTGAATTAAGATTTATAAGATCTTTTATTGATTATGCATACATTGACATAGATTCATAATTTCATATGTACTTGTCATTTTTATGTGCAAGTAGTTGTGAGCTATACATCATTGTTGATAAGTTCCATAACACCTGAAGGAGTAGGTATTCGAACACCTGAAGGAGGAGGTGTTGAAACACCTGAAGGAGGAGGTGTCAAAACACCTAAAGGAGATACAAGAAAAGATCAGCCTTAAGAGGTATGTGTTTATTTTATTTTGTGCTTGGTAAATATGTTATTATTACCAAAAATTATATGCTAACTTGGATCAATTTCATGTTTTTGTTCACATATATAGATTGACGTTACAAAATTTGGTTTGGTTAGTTCTTTGAGAGGGGTATATTCTAGGACTCCTGACCCTTCGAAGAGACGTATATTTCAGGTAATCAAGATTTCAATTTTAGAGTTCAATTATAATTCAATGTGTATTGATTTTTATGTTAATTATTCAATTTTAAATTATAGAGTATAACTAATCTCAATTGTGGTTTGAATTTTTCTTGTGCAACTACCTTTAGATCCAACGAATGCTTCAAAGAGGCTCCATTTTGATGATCCACCAGTAGTTTAGGATGAGATAGACATTTTGGCATGTAAATTTTGAATAGATACCGAGATGGCATATGCCACATATTGTAAAACTTTGTTTGAGTTGGCATTGATGCCATTTTTGTATATGGACATACACTTGATTATTGGATAATTTGATATATATAGAAGTTGACAATCAAAATTTAATTTCCTCCTCATGTGCATGATTAAACTCTTTGAAAATTTAATCAAGTGAGCAATGGTTAAATATTATGTAGTTTATATTCATATTGCTGATTACATTGCATTGCACATCTTTCAAACTCAAAGCATTACTTCACATTGCATAAGTAACAACTAGATGCTGATAGATGAAAAGATTTCAATAACAATATAGTTTTTACAAAGTCACCTACAGTATGCAATTAATTCACATTACATAACTAATAACTAGGAGCAGCTATCAATTGCATTAGCTTGTCATGGAATTCTATGAGACCACATTTCTTTGAGGAAACTTGGCACAAAACTCACAAAAAATGAAAAGAAAGCACTCAAAAAAACTTTAAAGGGGTCTGGCATGCTTCCCCCTCATTCCACATGCTATGCAACCATCTACTTGCAAGTAGGGGCCAACAATGGAGAAAACATGTAAAAATTATATATATATATATATATATATATATATATATATATATATATATATATATATATATATATACAGCCTAGAAGCATGAATTATGATTAGAATATCACATAACACCATATAAACAAAAAAACCATTATAAAATTGAATGTCATTTAAAACATGCATGATATATATTCATTGTTGAAAATTGAATTGTGGTAGCTTGATATACAGAGTCGATTGATGCCAGATTTCAATTTGTATGATATTGAAAAAATAAGTCAACTGATTTGAGTTATCAGTATTCTTCAAAAATCATAAGAATTCTTTTAGTACACTAGCCATTTTGACGTCTTCTTGCAGTCTCAAACATTATTTTGTGTCATTGTTACATTGGTCTTAGTTCAATGATGCTAAACAATTTTAGAAAAAATAAAGTTGTGTCACGGTCTGCATTCAATCCAACAAGCAAAAATGAAAGCTCAGCCTCTTGGAATGAAAATTGTTGTTTGCAAAACAAATGAATAAGAATGAGGTAGTTAAGGTGTTTGAATTTATTTAGAGGTCACTTTTAGGGTGAAAGGCTTAAAAGTTCAATTAAATGCACTCAAACAAACTTTAAAGGGATCTCAGGCATGTTGCCTCCTCATTCCACATGCTATGCAACAATTTACTTGTGGTGTAGGGGCCGAACAATGGAAAAAACATGTAAAAATAATATATATATAGATGTGTAGCCTAGAAGCATGAATTACGATTAGAATATCACATAACATCATATAAACAAAACACCCACCATAAACTTGAATGTCATTTAAAACATGCATGATAAATATTCATCGTTGAAACTTGAATTGTGGTAGCTTGATATACAGAGTCGATTGATGCCAGGCTTCAATTTGTATGATATTGAAAAAATAAGCCAATTGAGTAGAGTTATCAACATTCTTCAAAAATCATAAGAATTATTTTAGTACACTAGCCATTTTGACGTCTTCTTGCAGTCTCAAACGTTATTTTGTATCATTGTTACATTGGTCTTAGTTCAATGATGCAGAAAAATTTTAGAAAAAAAAAAGTTGTGTCATGGTCCGCATTCAATCCAACAAGCAAAAATGAAAGCTCAGCCTCTTGGAATGAAAATTCTTGTTTGCAAAACAAATGAATAAGAATGAGGTAGTTAAGGTGTTTGAAGTTATTTAGAGGTCACTTTTAGGGTGCAAGGCTTAAAATTTCATTTAAAATGCACTCAAACAAGCTTTAAAGGGACCTCAGGCCTACTGCCCCCTCATTCCACATGCTATGCAACAATTTACTTGCGGTGTAGGGGACGAACAATGGAGAAAACATGTAAATTATATATATATATATGTGCAACCTAGAAGCATGAATTACGATTAGAATATCACATAACATCATATAAACAAAAAAACCACCATAAACTTGAATGTCATTTAAAACATGCATGATAAATATTCATCGTTGAAACTTGAATTGTGGTAGCTTGATATACAAGTCTATTGATGCTAGGGTTCAATTTGTATGATATTGAAAAAATAAGACAACTGAGTAGAGTTATCAACATTCTTCAAAAATCATAAGAATTCTTTTAGTACACTCAAAAGTTATTTTGTATCATTGCTACCTTGGTCTTGAGAGTGGTAGCTTAATATAGGTCCACAATACAAAACTTGGTTTACCTGTGTAGTGTAACAGTGGCATAGGAAGATTTTTCTTTGAAAGAAAAAATGAAAGCTCAGCCTCTTGGAATGAAAATGCTTGTTTGCAAAACAAATGAATAATAATGAGGTAGTTAAGGTGTTTGAAGTGATTTAGAGGTCACTTTTAGAGAAGAGAGATGTTGAAGAGTACATCAAGTCAGTGAGAACTGAAGTGTAATGTGTTTTAGTTTGTAGTACTCCTTTGTTTCTCTGTAGATGTGTGATATATTCTTAGTTCAATGATGTTGAACATTTTTGAAAAAATAAAGTTGTGTCATGGTTGCATTCAATCCAACAAGCAAAAATGAAAGCTCACTTTGAATGAAAATTCTTGTTTGCAAAACAAATGAATAAGAATGAGGTAGTTAAGGTGTTTGAAGTTATTTAGAGGAATTTTAGGGTGGAAGGCTTTAAAACCCATTTTAAATGCATAAAAAGAATGAAATTACTTCAAAACCAAGTTTGTAACAAGTTAACTATGTTGCCCACTAGTTTCCTTAAGAGTCCAAAGTGCTAAAAGACAACAATCTTGAAGGGCTATTTATCTGAGATCGCGATGAAGCATGCTGCATCTCCGGCCCCGGCGCTTACGGTGATCACGTTGGGACCATCTACGTATTGTCTCCCGCTTTTAAGTATCTTGAGGTGTTTTCCCGTATGACTTTTCGAGGAAAAGTTGCCGTGATGCAGTAGTGTAAAGTTGCAAAGTGGTGCAACTATCTCAAGAACTTGTAACACCAAACAAAATGTTCCAACATGTTCAGATGGGTACGTTTACACTAGATATGGTCCTCTTTTGCACCCAAATATGTTGAATCACTCTGAGCTATATTGGACCGATGATTTCCCTTTAAGAGTCCAAAGTGCTAAAAGGTAGCAATCTTTGAAGGGCTATTTCTGCAGACCGTGATGCTTTACCACTCTTCACAGATGAGGCTATGGGATCATGTTGGGACCATCTACAAAAACCTCTCTTAGTTTTCACTATCTCGAAGGAATTTTCCTGTGGTGATGACTTTTTAGTGGAGGAAAAAGTTGCCAGATGCAAGCAGTGTAAAGTTGCAAAGTGGTGCAACTTTCATTCAGCAACTCGTACGACCAAATGAACTATTCCAACACATTCATATGGGTATGTCTACGCTAGGGATGGTCCTATCTTGCACCCAAATATGCCAAATCACTCTAAGCTACATTGGATTGGTGATTTCCCTTAAGAGTCCAAAGTGCTAATGGCAACAATCTTTGAAGGTCTATTTCTCAGAGATTGTGTTGCTTACAGACTCTTTGTATGAGGATATGGGATTGTGTTGGGACTATCTATAAAAACCTCTTATTTTTTTCTGTCTCAGAGGCGTTTTCTTGTGGTGATGACTTTTTAGTGGAGGGAAAAGTTGCCAGATGCAAGAAGTGTAAAATTGCAAAGTGGCACAACTTTCATTCCACAACTCATATGACCAAATGGACTATTCCAACACATCAAAAATGGGTACATTTACTCTAGGGATGGTCCTCTCTTACACCCAAATACATCGAATCACTCCGAGCTACATTGGACCGACAATTTCCCTTAAGAGTCGAAAGTGCTAAAAGGCAACAATCTTTGAAGGGCTATTTCCCGGAGACCGTGATGCTTACAGACTCTTTGTCCAAGGCTATGGGATCGTGTTGGGACCATCTATAAAAATCTCTCAATTTTTGCTATCTCAGAGGGGTTTTCCTGTGGTGATGACTTTTTAGTGGAGGGAAAAGTTGCCAGATGCAAGTAGTGTAAAGTTGCAAAGTGGTGCAACTTTCATTCTGCAACTCATATGACCAAACAGACTATTCCAACATGTTTGGATGGGTACGTTTATGCTAGGGATGGTCCTCTCTTGTACCCAAATATGCTGAATCACTTTGAGCTACATTGGACCGATAATTTCCCTTAAGAGTCCAAAGTGCTAAAAGGCAGAAATCTTTGAAGGGTTATTTATAAGAGACTGTGATGCTTATAGACTCTCCATCTAAGGCTATGGGATGGTGTTGGTACCATCTACAAAAACCTCTCTCGATTTTTTCTATCTTGGAGGCATTTTCCTGTGGTGATGACTTTTCAGTGGAGGGAAAAGTTGCCAGATGCAAGCAGTGTAAAGTTGCAAAGTGGTGCAAATTTCATTTCACAACTCATACAACCAAATGGACTATTCCAACACATTTGGATGCGTATTTTTACACTAGGGATGGTCCTCTTTTGCAACCAAATACACCGAATCACTTCGAGCTACATTGGACCGAGTGAAATTAGGTGAAAATTTGATGCAGACACAAGGGCACAATCACAAACTCTTTGCAACCTACCTATTTGAGGCATCTAACAAGATTATTCTGACCTCTTTCGATAGTCCAAAACTCCCTTAAAACTTGACAAGCAAACTAAATACACATTTCCCTCTTTAACCCCCTTAAACCCTTGTAATAGTGAGAAACTAGTTTTTGTCCAATTACTCCACAATTTTCGAAAACACTAGATTAACACATGACTAATTCAAACACCCATATCCAATTTACACATGTATGAGAAATAACATAGACTCCTTTGTACCAACATTGACTTCCTATACATTCACCCTTCAGCAGGCTACTAAATTAGTCCAAAAATGCAAAGCAACATACCTTCAAACACCACACAGACCCCTGAAACCTAGGGGCAACAAATAAATTTCCAAGAAAAAAAAGATTCTACAATTGGATTCCATTTGTATGGACCTGTAACCGTCAAATAAAAAAACCCTTGTTTTTAGTGTAATTCTTGAGGGTTTATTGGATGTAGCACTTCCACAACCTTTCAGACTCTACCAGCACCTTAGACACCTTTATTTAGGCCCCAATATGCTTATAAAATAAAGAAACTTCTAGTATCTCAGATATTTTTGCAAACCCTAGGGTCAAAACTCTATTTTCAAGTGAAAAAAAACCACCATTTTTAGACCTTTAACTCTTCATTTTATTTCAAAACCTAGTTCTCCACACCTTCCACTCTTGAAATAATGTCAAGACATGTAATAATGTTTCTACATAAACTTTTGATACAAAAATGCTTGAATGGCTTGTGCATAGTCAAAAAACACAAGAAAAACAGTAAAATATGAACTAAGCAATTGAAACTTTATTGATTCAAAGAAAAAAACTCCTTCAACCAAACCTATCTCAATCTCTTGAAGGCCTTAAGTACATTGCTATGCTTTGGAATCCAACTCCCAATTCCTTTAACCACCAATATTAACTGACTTTTGAAACCTTAATGACTGTTGAAGGCCATAATACAAACGTTTTTCACATTAATATGACTCAATGAAATGTTGCACTTTTCCACTTCTAACTTTACTAAGACCTCACTTAATGGCTTGAAATAGCATCATTACATGTTTAAAAGACTATTCTTTCTTGTCCCTAAACAAATTTACTAATTTTTCCTTCAAAGGCTACAAAGCAACAACTAAGACAAGTTGGGATCTTCATTTTTTTACCCTAAAACCTAAAAACTCCTCCTAATACATGACCATTAGGACTATTAGATCTTATCAAAGACAAAAACTCAAAATATTAACACTTTAATCATTGAAATTATCCACAATGATATTGTGGTGTAGGTGCTTCTGCACCAAAAATGGTGGTTACAACTTGCTAATGTCGATGAAGCGTGGGGGCAACAAGATTTAAAGTTGGGTCAAGCTTGTGCAGGTCCTAATAGACATGTTTGATGAATTTATAGGGTGTGACAAGGTTGTAAACATTGATTTCCTTAAAAACCTCATGAAAGTTGCTAAAAATGAAGTTGCACCCAAGTTGGATTTGAGGAGAAAAATTTGGAAGCCACTATAATTTATTATATATAAATGAGAGATATTACAAAAATTGGTTCAAATGAGCATACCGACAGGAAAGAACTAGGAAGAAAACCTTCGGTTGTAGCTCGATTAAGTACAAAACAAACCCCTTTACAAAACCTATGAGTTTCCAAAATATAGACCCCTTTACATTTTAAACATACCCTTTATTCAATGCCAGACATTTGACCCATATTTCAAAAAACACCACTAGGTAAAGATTATTCCCATACACAATTATGACCGTTTTACATTGTTTCCAATTTGAGAATTCAAATTTTACAAAATTTTCCTATTAGAGGCATTCAGGGCACAGTCTTCAACAATAGTAGTATGTTCACATTATGGACTGAAAAGCACCTATACAAACCATCAAGGTAGCTTAGAATAACCAATCTATATTATTCTAAATGACACAAAATATGATGAGATGGTAATTATGAAAACTATAAAAGATGCTTAGAATAACCAATCTATATTGTTGTAATCTGTTGCATACCTCTTCGAAAGGATCAAAGCTGGCTATTGTTGCAACATGTCCATGATCAATCATGCCAGGAATATCACAAAAGTGGGAAAATGAGAAATCTATATTGTCACAATAGAAAATATGCTTAGAGTAACAAATCTATATTAATCTAAACAACTTGAATGATGATGAATTGGTGATGCAAACTATAAAAGATTCTTAGAATAACCAATCTATATTGTTGTAATTTGTTGCATACCTCTGAAGGATCGAGTGGCTATTATTGCCAGTCCATGATCAATCATGCCAAGAATATCACAAAAGTGGGAAAATGAGAAATCTATATTGTCACAATAGAAAAGATGCTTAGACTAACATATCTATATTAATCTAAACAACTTGAATGATGATGAGTTGGTGATGCAAAATATAAAATACGCATACCTCTTTGAAAGGATCATAGCTGGCTATTATTGCAGCAGGTCCATGATCAATCATGCTATGAATGTCACAAAAGTGGGAAAATGAGAAATCTATATTGTTGCAATAGAAAAGATGCTTAGACTAACATATCTATATTAATCTAAACAAATTGAATGATGATGATTTGGTGATGAAAACTATAAAAGATGCATACCTCTTCAAAAGGATCAGAGTTGGCTATTGTTGCAGCAGGTCCATGATCAATCTTGCCAAAAATATCGCAAAAGTGCATACAAAATATCACTATTAAAAACACCTGCATTGCAATAGTATATTAAATATCAGTATTAAATAAATAACACTAATGAACTTAATCATAATGAACATAAGTATTCTACCTTCCATTCTTGAAAATGCTATTCAAGTGTGCCTAAAGGGTCATCTCTTTGCTTAAGAGTATCCAATATTGCTTCATGATCAACATTAATAAGTGTCCATAGTTGTTTCATCTTTAGTCTGGCATGATGCTTCAACAACTTAACATTTGTTGCTACAACAAGGTACAAATACATGCGAATGGTTTTTTGTTTCTCGTAGTCTTCAAATGAAAGTATTCCATTCTTTCTAATCATGTATGTTCACAACCAAGTTCCTACAACCACAATTGAACCTATAGGATACATGAAACCTTCATCATCTTCCATCAATTATGTTAGCTTATGCTTTACCCGCACACATCGAGCCAACCAATAGTCTAATCTCTCTTTATTCCCCTGGGGTGCAACAACTACAAAAATATGTCCTAGCTGTAGTAGATCTGAAAGCAGGTCATAATCAACTGAACTTTCCATTGTGTCATTTGTCATGGATATTGTTTGAGATAAAGGAGTTAGATGATATGGAACCCATGTATCCACCCACTCACTTGACTCGCATTGATCCCACTCGCATTGAATACAACTCTGACAAAAAAAAGCCAACTCTCGTGTCCAAATGGTCCATGTTCCTACATCTGAGCTTCAAAATGAATGCATCTTTGAAGAATCTTTGATTGTATGACAATCCAATCTACCTCCCACTGAACCCTCCTCAATGAACCAAAATATCTGTGCACTGTTGAATCAAGTGTCCCTCTCTATGACAATGCTAAACTACACCAATGAACTATAGAACATGCATCACTAAATTTTTCTCCTTAAATCTTCAATTACTCATAACTAGAGCTCTCTTTTATCGTTACTGCTCCATCATTCTCCCTTTTCCTTTTGGCTTCAAAATAGCTTTCAAATATGAGGTGAGCCCCTCTCTACATGCATTGTACTCAACCAATAAAACATACGAGCATTCTTGAATTGACTTGAGCAATTATCTGACCAAATTAGATGTTGGCCCAATGCTATATCATGCTCCTGCAAGAACTCAAAAAAATTCTAGAAACAATGTTGGACATACTTAGACGAGTGAGATCTATCATCACTCATATAAAAATGATACTGTCTGATTATCTTTCGATCCTTCTCTGTACTATTAGGTGCATGTCTAAACATTATGTGGACAGAAATAATAATCTGAATGGAATTGTAATATTGAGATTGTACCTCATTTTATTGGTTGCAATGTGTAGTTTTCTAAAATCAACACTAATATAATAGTGCCAGCCCAGGAGAAAAAGAGTCCTTACACACATCCCTAGAGTGCAGTCCCGAACCCACTTTGAGACCTATGACTATGCCTTGCATACTAATAGAAAATATTGTCCTTAAAATCTAAAATAAAATCAACAACAACGCATTCTTTTTGTAACCAACTCACATCTAGAACCTTCACCTCACTTTATAAAACATATTTTGAGTATCTCATATCTCTTTTTCTCAACAAGCTTCTTTCCAAATTCATGTTAAGTAACTCTGGCTTATAGAACAAACTTTGACAAGCCACCACATTGTGAGCACTCTGCATTTAAACAATCATTTCTATAGAAAAATCAACCATCATCTCTAGAACATAAAAATAGATCTAGAAAGTCCCTTGATGATTTCGAAAGATGCATTTCACCACACTCCTGCAACATTTCATTAGTATGAAAAGTAGAACGGATGCTTATAATAGCTCATGGTACATTGAAAACTCACACATGGTATTTGCAACAACAAGTATTATGAATCTTAAGAGGCACACAATAAAATGGCTTCAAACCCTCAAAAGTCCTTTGCAAGATTTCCATATTTTTATGTGTTTCAATAAATTTTTTGAACAACATTGTTTGGATTGATTCAAGAAATGTTTAGAGGATGTAGTGTCTGGTCTCGATTGCCAATTCTTAACTTTAAAACATCCTTTGCATTGGGTGATACTCTAGAGTTATCATGCCAAAATTGTTGAATACCTACTTTTACATTATCGGTTAGCTTCTTATCAACATGTGGGAAGCCTCCCAGAAAAATCCCATGTATCATTTTGAAGAGGATCATCTATTCTTTCTCTTCTTGCAAGTGCTCTATCCAAATTTTTACTATTTATGTCAAAATCAATACAATTTTGTCTCATAAAGTGAGCCTTTTTCAATTGATGGCTTACTAGGGCAGTTGTAATGACTCTCCGAGCAGCTCTCTTATCCCTTTCCTTGTTATTAATTCCAATATACTTGAGAGCATTAAAAATATTTTTGACAATAATAGAATTTTTTTCGGTCTTCTTGTTCACACGAATCTTCAATTTGGCTAGCAAAGGTCTCATTTTTTGCATCTTTAGCAATTGTACAAAAAGTTGGCATTGGTGGGTCAATGTCTTATCACTAAAATATTGGTTGAAAAGTCTTCTAGTCCACAACCGAATAGTTTGTGTTGACCTCTTGCCTTCAAAATTGTTTATAATGTTCTCATCAAATTCAAGTAACCATTTAAGGGTTCTTGAAGGTCTTGAAATTGGAATATGTCTTTCTTCCATACAAGGTTCTCCATTTCTCATGTAATTTGGTGAAACATAATTTACACTTGCTTCAATATTATGTTCAAAATCTTCATTTCCAACATTTTCACCTTGAACATTTTCAATATCAATTTGAGAATAATTTCATTCCCAATTTCAATGTCATGTTCAACATTTTTCACCTTGAACATTTTCATTAGCAATTTCAATATTTTCATTCCCAATTTCAATATCATGTTCAACATCTTCAAATCCAACATTCTCACCTTGAACATTTTCATTATCTATTTCAATAATTTCATTCCTAATTTGAATATCATGTTCAATATATTCAATTCCAGCATTTTCACCTTGAACATCTTCAATTTCCTCTTCACTTGAAAGACCATAGGGGTTAGGTTCACCAATATTTAACATACCTTGTCTTCTCTTCTTATGACTTTCTCTATCTCCTTGTCTATATGC
>VDFB02047230.1:245130830-245273970 GCA_007258455.2 Sequoia sempervirens | reverse complement strand
AAGAAAAATGAAGTGAATAAATTCTTGGAAGCATTCAATGTTCAACATCGTTTTTCAACACCACATTATCCACAATCAAATGGACTGGAAAAATCAACTAACAAGACTATTGAGAAAATTTTGTGAAAAATAGTAAGTAAACATAATAAATATTGGCATACTCAACTAACTTATGCATTATGGGCTTACCATATGAGTGTTAGAACATCTATTCGAAACACTCCTTATAACTTAGTTTATGGTGTTGAAGCAATAATACCCTTAGAGTTAGAAATTCCTTCCTTGAGAATTGCTCTTAAAGGGCTCATTGATGACACCACATACAAAGAGCAATGATTGCATCATCTTGAGATGTTAAATGAACAATGTATCAATGCTCTTGAACATCTTCAAGCTTATTCTAAAAGAATGGAACATGGTTATAATGATAATTTCATCCCATGTGAATTTAATAAGGGTGGCCTAGTGGTATATTAAAATCAACCTAATGTTAATGCTCCCTAGAATGAAAAATGGAAATTCGAGCCTAATTGGTTAGGACCTTACACTATCAAGGAAAATTATGGGTCTAAAGCCTACACATTAACAAAAATGAATGGTACACCTCTAAAAGAACCTATAAATGTCATGCATTTGTGTCAATATCACATTTAGTACTTTCTCTCTTGAATAGTGTGTTAAAGCAGTGTTGTTAGGTTAAGTAGATAGTTTCTATTTTATCTCACAGTGCTTCCTTCTTTGATACACGATAACAAGGTGTATCTTAGAGTCTAGAGTAATTTTTTGAATAATTTGAATAATTACTTTAGTTTCTATACTATTCAAAATCTTCTATGCTATGTTAATTTAAATCATTATTTGTATTTCATGTTATTAGATCATAGAGGCATTTAAGTTAACATAGCATATTTAATCAAAATGTAGCATCTAACTTAAACTGCAAATGGTTTAATTAGATCACATAGAATATTTATTAGATCACATTAAATCATGGAGATATTTATTAGATATTCTTACAAAGGATATTTGATAAATCACATTCACATTTAATTCAACACAAGATCATAAGAACACAAACACAAATACTCATAAATATATCATCATCAAAAAAATTCAGTACATAGGCATCACTGAATACAATGCTAATAAGTTATGTGAATGCAAGACCCCTTAGGGGCTAGTGACCTCCATGGCCATTGCAATATAGTATTATGTGATCATGACCTACTCAAGTTTAGTTGAAGACCATCCAATAATCTAGATTCTCTATCCTCCCGTGCAGGTGCCTCCACGTGCTTTTGGTCTATTCATTCTCTATATACTTGTACCCATGCAAGCTCCTCTTGTAGCCTCAATATCTCTTTTCTTAGGTCACACTCTATTCTGTTGTCGATAGAATCCTGAGAGTTTAGGATTGTTGAAAGCTCTATTTGAAGTTGGACAACATAACTAGTGGATCTCTTGTATGATACACCAAATCTTGCTATAGACTCAAAGAGGTTTGCATTTTTCACCACAGAAGGTGGGGGCATGTACTCTAGGAGTATATCTTCCTTTGTGCGCAATGGAGGCACTATCCTAGTGATCGCTCACTAATAGAGCTCACACCACTATCACATGCATCTTGTAAGATAAAAATCATAAGAATATCAATGAACATTATAATCATACATAAAGCATATGTGTAAAAGATAAATGCATAAGGAAATAACATAAATGTCAAATCATCACCCAGATCCCTAGTTTTTTAGTCGGGGTATGACCGTACAATAGTGGTCCCCCTCTATGTTGGAGGTATGGGTGGTCTACTACTAATGGCCTCCTCACGCTTGTGTGTGTGGATATCTAGTATGGTTGTGACATGTGATCTAGTGAACCTAATAGGTGGTTTCTCTCACCTATCAAGGACAACTGGATCCTCCTCAACCTCATTACTATCCTCAATCATAGATTGAGTCTCCTCCTCCTCATCCTCACCATCCTAATCTGAATCTAGAATATGTCAAGCATGGTATCATCCTCATATGTATCCCCATCTATTTTACCATCATCTTATCCTCTCTATGACCTAGAAGAGGTCTGAAAAAACCCACATGATGGTATAGAGGGAAGAATGGAGTTGGTCGAGCTGTATCCCACCACTTATCATAGGCTTGCGATGTTCCTAGGTCACCAGCCTCAGAGACTAGGGGCATATCAAGGTCCTCATCCTTTGAACCACTAGAATATACATCATTGATAGTAATACGATGACTATCCCTAGGCCTAAGAGCACTATATGTTGATTGTCGGTACAATGGCCTGGTTCGAGGTGGTACTTGTATGTGTCCAAATTTCCTCATAACACGATCATAGTAGAATAGTCTAACTATGTAATCACGTATACCTAGAAGAAATCAATCCATCTATAATCTGCATAGCTCATGCTTGTCATCTTCCCACTAGGGAATCCACATATATGGTCTCCAATTGATATCATTTTCATCCAATTTCTTGAACCTAATTTAACAGTGTAGTAAATACCCCTCCTTCCATGGTCGTCTCAGTGCATAGTTGAAGACCTATGGCTCGTCAATGGCTGTTGTGATGGAAAACCCTATTAGCCTCGTACATGTGATATGCTTGAAGAACAAAATATATAGAAGTGTATAATGTACAATGATGTCAAGCTCCTAGGATACAAATCGACCTAGATCATAGTACAAATGGATGATAATTTTGTGGCCCCATGCATAAATATTCCTCTACTCCATGCTCCTAATAGTATGAACAAGTCCACCATCTAAATGAGCTCATCAACCATCTAGTACTAAAGTGAGTACTACAATCATGATCAAGATCTACTATAGAAGTGGTGACCACACATTCAAAAGCCATTTAAGCTCAATGTGTGGTCTAATACTTGAACAATAGATAATGCACTCTAGACAATATAAAATATCATCCCTCATCTATAGAAAATATATGTCACTAGCTAGAAATACAGGCTCACCTTGGATGGGAATCTGTAAGATGTGGTGTATGTCCTCTAGACTCATAGTCATCTCCCCGGTCAGAAGATCGAAGGTACACAATTTCGCATTCCATCCCTCTGCTAGGCCTAACAACATAGCATAATGATACCTCATTGATGGCATGAGGTATACCCAAAATAATCCAATATCTTGAAGAAACTCAATATCCTCCTCTTATAGTTACATGATAGACACATGAAGGAAATAAAATTTTCTCCATCATAGTTGTTGTTGAGCTCAGGGAGGAATCAAAAAACCAAAATACATGACATAAGTCCTAAACTAAATAATTAAATTGATGCAGGAGCACCTTGTTGCATTCAAGCCCCTGTGAGGCCAATATGCAAAAGAGTGTTTAAAGAGTGCTTAGGGGTCATTCAATAAGGTCTTTCAAGACCATTATAATGTATTAAGTCATTTGATAGGCATTTGGATAAGTTATGTAGTCATTTTGTCTAATTTGCAAAAAGCGTCAAATGTTGTTAAATGGCACATGAAGAGTCAATTGTCAAATTTGTAATAAGATTCAAGGGATTTAGATGTTGTAGGGTCCATTGGGACTATCTAATAGCATTTGAATTGTTTGGAGGGTCTTTGGAGTCAAAATGAAAAAATTGTATATTTTGTAAAAAAAAATTATAAAGGTATTTAGATGTTGTAGGGTCCATTGGGACTATCTAATATCATTTGAATTGTTTGGAGGGTCTTTGGAGTCAAAAATGCAAAAAATGCATATTTTGTAAAAAGTTGTTATATTGTAAGAACGAAAAAAGTACAAATGGTGGAGTCAAGTAGTTAGAAGGTTTTTTTATGTTCAATGCTTATAAACAATGTGTATGGTCAAATTCAAGAGTTAGTTGAAGATTTTGGTGAAAGGAAGCAAATGAAAGTTCCATTTTTTTGTGTTTTTGAGTGAAATATGTTGTTCTAGAGAGTTGTACGGAATTTAATGGTTTAGTATTGCCCTACAACTTACATGGATGGAAATATAATTCAATTTTTGAAGTTTTTTGTTCTTACCAAAGCTTTTTAAAAGGTCATTTAAATGGTCTAATGGTCAAATTTTCCCAGTAGCCCTGTTCAGAAATTAAGGTTCTAGTTTTGAAGAAAAAAATCATATCTTAAGTTTTCACCATTAAAAACTCTTGAAAATTGGTTTGTAGGTCTTTTTTAACATGTTATTTGAGATTCCAAAGTTTCTAGGGTGTATTTTAATGTTTGATAAGGTTTCAAGGAAGCCCTAGGCTGGAAAAGACTGATTTTGTGTGAATTTTGTAAGAAAATGGTGGTTTAAAGCTAGGGTTTGATAAAATACTATTGTTAAAGGTTGGAAAATGAATTTATAAGCATTTCAAGACATAATTAAAGGTTTTTGAAGAAAAAACCAAGTGCTTAGAGGTCTAGAATGCATATTTTCAATAAACCCTCATTGGTTGCAAGCCTTTTTGGCACAAAAGTTGAATTTTGAGCATTTGATGGATTTGTACTTGATAATATTTGCTAAGATTCTGTAATTTGTCATTTGGGAACATAACTAAACTATTTGTGTTGATTTTTGTGTTCAGGAAGTTCATTTTTTGGGTGAACCTTTGTAAAATAGGCCTAATTGGCCTAGGTGCATAATCGGAGGAGTCCATTTTTTAAGGGTTCGATCCATAGGAACCTACACTAATTTTTGGATATATTATAAAAAAATAAAATAGGTATCTAAAAATTTTTTTACAATCCTAATATGAGTCTTGTATGAAAATTTATAACCGTTGTCCCACTTGTAAATGCTACTAGGGTAGAGGCTAGCATAGGTGAGTTGGCTTTAAATCATTATTGTCTGATCTTTGGATGGTTGGAATGAGTTTTTGGGATGAATCTAAGCATGTTGAAATCATTTACCAAGTCTGATAGAGACTAGAGTCCATGTTGCTCAAGGTTAATGGGTTGAGATTTCCTTTAGAATGAAGAATTTCAATTGTGTATGTGATTATTGCCAAGAATATAGGAAGTTGGTGGTGTGAACTCTCTTACCTCTACATCAGTTTGGTATTACAGCTCAACAAAAGGTCTAGACAAGTGTTGGTTTGTGGTTTTGGTTTTGTGTTGTGGTTGGTTGTAGGTCAAAAGAACATGGTTGCTGCCAAGGAAAGGTAGAGAAAAGTTGAATAGAAGGAAGGAGAGACTTGCTTGTGAAGATGGATTTTGTGAGAATATTGGGAAGATATTTTTAGTTAGAGTAAGAGAGGAAAAATAAGAGGAAGCAAGAGGAAAAAGAAAGGAAGAGAAGAGAGGCAAAGATGAGGAAAAAGTAGATTGATCAAGAAATCAAAGAGTTGAAGGAAAGGATAGAACAGTTGCTCAAAAGAGTCACAAGTTGGAACTTGAAGATCAAGAAAGGGGTCACATGGTCTATTGAGAAGATTATGATGAAGAGAATACAAGAGAGAAAGCAAGCTAAGAAGATGAAGACTTTGTTGCAAGTAGATGAAGAGCAAACCAAACAAGTTGGAGAGATTGTTGATAATGAAGAGTTCAAACAAATAGAGAATGAAGGCCTTGAAGACATGAAGACAACAAATGAAGAAGACTTAATGGAAATGAAAGAATATGATGAAGATTTGGTCCCTACACCTGATGACAAAGAGAAAAAAGGTGAAATAGATTTACAATTACAAATTGATCCACCAAGGTATGAGAATGAGATATTTCCTTCATTTTTTCATGATGAGACTAATGGAATTTTTAGTTTTCTCCATGTAGAAGTTTGTGGTTATCTTGAGACAGTAGATGTAGAGACATTTTGGTTGATAAAGCATAAGGAAAATCAAGGCATAGAGTGTAAGGATGTGTGTGAGCATGCACAAGATGATATGATGATAGGAAGGCACAGTTCACTTCTTGTGCTTATCATTTGAAGGAAAAAAAGCCATGGGTCAAAATCAAGATGCAAATTTCTGTGATTGCAGGTGGTGAAGATTAATTTCTTTTTGCAGGTGCTTTACATATTTCTCCCTCAAGGGACATGAGTTTTTTCTTCATGGGGAGAATGGTGCAAGAGCACCTTGTTGCATTCAAGCCCCCACAAGGCCAATATGCAAAAGAGTGTTTAAAGAGTTCTTAGGGGTAATTCAATAATTTCTTATAAAAAATGTGTATGGTCGAATTCAAGAGTTCTAGTTGAAGATTTTGGTGAAAGGAAGCAAATGAAAGTTCCATTTTTTTGTGTTTTTGAGTGAAATTTGTTGTTCTAGAGAGTTTTCTGGCCTTGTACAGTTTAGTACAGCCCTGAAACTTACATGGATAGAAAGATAATTCAATTTTTGAAGTTTTTTCTTCTTACCAGCACTTTTGAAAATGTCATTCAAATGGTCTAATGGTGAAATCTTCCCAGCAGCCTTGTTCAAAAATTAAGGTTCCAATTTTGAAGAAAAAAATCATATCTTAATTTTCCACCATTAAAAACTCTTGAAAATTCATTTGTAGGTCTATTTTAACAAGTTATTTGAGATTCCAAAGTTTTTGGGGTGTATGTTAGTGTTTGATAAGATTTCAAGGAGGCCCTAGGCTGGAAAAGAGTGATTTTGTGTGAATTTTGCAAGAAATGGTGGTTTAAACCTAGGGTTTGATAAAATACTATTTTTAAAGGTTGTAAAATGAATTTATAAGCATGTTCAGACCCAATTCAAGTTTTTTGAAGCAAAAACCAGGTGCTTAGAGATTTGGAATGTATATTTTCAATAAACTCTCATTGGTTGCAAGCCTTTTTGGCACAAAAATTAAATTTTGAGCATTTGATGGCTTTGTACTTGATAATAATTGATAAGAATGTGTAATTTGTCATTTGGGAACATACATAAACTGTTGGTGTTGTGTTTTGTGTTTAGGAAGGTCATTTTTTGGGTGAACCTTTGTAAAATAGGCCTAATTGGCCTAGGTACACAATCAAAGGACTCCATTTTTTAAGGGTTCGATCCAAAGGAAACTATATTGATTTTTGGATATGTTATAAAACAAGAAAATGGGTATCTAATTTTTTTTTTACAATATTAATATGAGTCTTGTATCAAAAGTTATAACCATTGTCCCACTTGGAAATGCTACTAAGGTAGAGGCTGGCATAGGTGAGTTGGCTTTAAATCATTGTTGTCTAATCTTTGGATGGTTGGAATGAGTTTTTGGAATAAATCTAAGCATGCTGAAATCATTTACCAAGTCTGATAGAGATTGGAGTCAATTTGTGTAAGTTGGAGTCCATGTTGATCAAGGTTAATGGGTTGAGATTTCCTCAAGAATGAAGAATTTCAGTTGTGTACTTGATTATTGCCAAGAATATAGGAAGTTGATGGTGTGAAATCTCTTACCTCTGCATCATAAATAGCATTACAATTGTTTTGAAAGTCCTTTCAACCAATGTGGACATCTAGGTCATTTTTGGATAGGGGGTCTTGGACACTTTAGAAAATTTCAGGACACTTGCGCCAAAGTGGGATGCTTTGCGCCAAAGTCTGATGCTTTTCACCAAAGTGGGATGCTTTGTGACAAACATGAATGCTTTGCAAGAAAGATGTATTCTTTGCACAAATCTTTTCCAAGGTCCTAAAATTACTCTAATCACATGAAAAAGTATAGTAAATCCATTAAAATAATGAAAAAGCAGAGAAAAATCCACTCACCATGTGTCGAAGTACATGTCATGCTACCTCGCTGCAAATCACGTCCAATCTAGGGGGATTATACATCCTTGGGCTTGGCATCTTCAATCACTCTACACTAAAGTATTTCGTAAAAAGGTAAATATCAAATGAATAGTGAAAAGTGTTATTTTCATTAGTATATAGTAAAACCCTAGTAAATAAAGCTCATTTATTTCAAGTGGAATTTATTCAAATTAGCATATTGGGGGCTAGGGGACTCCATTTTTTATGTCATTTATTGCATTGGATTCATAATTATGCTCCCACTCTCATCAAATTTATATCAGTATGTGGTATGGTACTTGGAAATACCCTATTATATGACCTAAGTGATTCAACGTGGTTTCATATTAATCTTTATTCCACTCCATAAAGCAAGTAGAATTAGGGGGCATACATCTACCCTAGAATTCAATTCTCCATAGAAGTTTGATAAGAGGATTTTTTAGTAGCTAATGATTTTTTTTTTGTAGGATGTAGTTCCTAACATGGTGGTTTTGTAGGTAACTACAGTGGGGGCTTCATTCTCCCTAATGAATTGATATGAGCCTTTTTACAGAAGTTATTTCCTTTAGCTTGCATATGCACATAGTATCATATGGCAACAAAAGTGGGGGCTAAATGTAGTGTAGAAAAAGTAACCCTTTTTCAAACTTAATTTGGGAATAATTAATAATAGAATTAACTAAATTATGCCTTTATTTTGTGTTGTAATGTGTTTTACACATTCACAGTAAGTCCAGAACCCTTTTAAGTAAGATTTACTTAATTGTGCCTTGTTTAGGGTGTTGTAAGTGTTTTCCTACACTTTCATACTAATCTAAGGCTTCATTAATTAATTGAGGTTAATTGATATTAATTATCCCCTTTAATTCAAATCTAAGCCTTATTAATTGCTTTTTTCAAGGATTTATCTTGACACCAATTAATGATATGGCATAACATTTACTTTGGAAAAGTTGGAGTCCTAGAAATCTATGCTAGGACCCATTCACCACTTTGGGTGAATGAGTCCTCCTAAGATAGGACACCCTTTTTTTGGCATACTTGAGGTAGGTTTTTTTATGTTATTTCACCTCCCTAAAGCTAGTTCCTAGAAAGTTGTGCTAGGACCCATTCGCCCAAGGTGGTGAATGGGTCCTCCGTGGGTAGGAAACCCCTTTTTGAATTTATTTGTGGAGGGATTTTAATGATTTTAAATTCTAAATTTGATGTCAGGTTGTGTTATTTGAATTTTTGGGTTAAATATCAAATTATGTATAAATATAAGATTATTTTTCCAAACTTTGAATTAGAGAAGATAAGCAATCTATGAGTCTAAAGAAATTTCATGAGATCAAGCATTCACATTCAAGGAGAAAGCAAGAGTGAAGTTTTAGAGCAGCATTACAAGTCTGCAATCTCATTTTGTGTCAAAGATCAAGCATTGTTGAAGGATTGATGATAGATTCCTATGGAGAATCATGATGGATTCTAGGTGTTGGGAGATGTACAAGACAAACAACCAAGCCTAAGGACTTGTTTCCTAAGTGATTTCATCTTCTATGGTCATCCTACTTGCATCCTAAAGAGAGTTATATTCAAAATTGTGACATTGAGAGAATTTGGGATCTTTATTAGGTCACTTTAATTGTTCACATCTCATTTTAGGGTTCTATTCTAACATAATTGAATAGGATTTCCTTTACATTATTGGGGGATCCTAATCTTAGACATACTTAAGGTTAGGATTGCACATACATAACATGTTTTAGATTTTCATTCATCATCAAGGTTTAATTACCAACATGGGGTTTGATTGAGGAAAACCCCTATCTACCAGCAAGCTTCAAAAAAAATTTGTTGATTATTAGCATATCTGGATCCAAAGGAAGGAGTCTCAAGTTGTATGGAAGGAGTGAAAACTTGGAAGTTGAAGATTAGATTTAGAGTTTTCCAAAAGGACCTAGTAGGAAATATTCATCTTTGTTGGTGAATGAGTCCCTGTTGGGGTTTTGGGGCATTAGATATTTACATTGTGTGAGCTTCATTTCTAGATTCAGAGCTCTCTATATAGGTGTACCAGGATGCATTCACCTTAGGTGGCAAATGAGTCCCTGTTAGAGTTTTAGAAAAACAAGATTTGAGTAGGTGCACAACATTCCCTCTTCTCTATTTTTCTAGAAAAGCTATTGTTTCTCTTTGTTTTGTGTTAGATTCATGCATTATCTATGATTGACCTAGAATTAGGGTTAGTTTACTAGTTCAATTTCTTCTCCTCAATTTTTAATTTATCTCACCACCCCATCCTTGTATAAAGGAGATATTGCAAGATACCTAAATCTTGACTTAATTCACATCTTAGGTTGATAGTTATTTCAAGGTTTTGGATGTTATTTCTTGAGTGAAACTGTAGTGAAAAGGAAGGTTAGACATCATGGCCTCCTTTTCCTATATTTTAGTTAGTTCTCGATAAGGTTTTGAAAACCTATCATTTCCCCAATGATAATTAATCTTTTGAAGGATGAACTATTTTGTCATTTCCTAAGGCTCTTCCATAAAGGCTCATATTAGAAAAATCACTAAAGGACTTTGAACCAGGTCTTAAGTGGAGTTTGTAAAGCAAATAGTGGGATTGTTTTCTAAACTGAACCAAACTTTGACAGCATTTTAAGAAACCCACCTAAGCCCAACATTGCTTCATTAGTGTTATTTTAAAATATCAGCTCATTATTTGAAGATTTTTTTAAAGAAAGGTGGTGGTACCAAGATTGAAATACATTATAGAGATGAAATTTATCCAAAGCATAAACCATTTAAATTTATTGTAGTTATGGAAATAAAGAAATGCATCGCAATGAAAAAGAAAAAAGAAAAATTAAAAAAATGAACCCCAAGATTATCGCATTGCATGAAATAGATTAAATAAAAAAAGGTGTATATATATTCATATATTGTTTGTATTACATCAAAAAATAGGAATTTTTTGTATAGTTTATCAAACATAAAGATTAAAAATTAGAATATGGATACCCTCTACCACCTCTTGAAGGCTTTTGATCTATGTTGGTGAGAAGAGGCTTTCATTGAACTCCACAAAGTGTGTGAGTGTATCCATCATGTTATGCTCCATCCCAACATGGAGTAGAGCGATTGATTTCTTTTCTTGTTCATTCCTTATAGTAGTGGCAATACAAATGGCATCCCCTACTAGGCCAATGTGAGGGTACTCATTAAGATTCTCTAGATCAACTTCAACCTAGGCTAAAAAATCTAGCATCACCAGGCGTTCAATAGCCTTTTCTTCACACTCTAACTTGCTAGAGGTTTGGATGAAATTGTATAATAATCACTCCAGAAATATAGAGTTGTTCGTGTGAACTTGCGCCAATAATTTTTTTCTAATTATCTTCCTAATTATGCTATCTTCCACATCATTGTGTATTAGGAAAACCTCTCTAAGTTGGTCTTCTACTAGCCTCCTTACTGTACTACACTCCACACCTTCAATTGAGAGTAAATCACTCTTGGAAGTGGCATCACTAGAGGTGCTCAACATCTTGAAGTGAAATCTGGTGTGCAAGAAATGAGTGTTTCTACTTAATTTATAGAAAAAGGATTAAGTTGAAAGAGTGCATTCAAGAGAAATTAATAACACGAGGAAATTCCAAGTTATCTTAAATTTAATAAGCTCGATAGCGATGTGATGCTATGTTAGTTATGTGAGATACAACATCAAATAAAATCCTCTCATTTAAACCCTTGGCATGAGTGTAATCTCTAATGGGTATTGTCACTAAATGTCAAACCGAGGAATTACAAACTACTCACACGAGTTAGAGGACATAGGGCCTATCCATGAGGATCAGTGATGCATTTCCTTGTCTAAATCAATTGGTATATATGATGTAATCATATACTTCCTTAAAATAGCCATAAATACTTTTTTTTTTCAGTTAATTAGAAATCAATCAATCATCTACATAATTCTCATTTGGAAAATTAGTACTTATAAGTTCCCCAAGATTCAGTTTTTAATAATCCGATGACCGTTATGATGTAAAACTATAAATATGCTTTAGGTGGAAATTTCAAGGGTATGAATTTTCATCCCCATTGCACTTTGATGTAAGAGTGAGAACCAATTGAAAATAAGGATCTTGAAGTTTTGTAGTTTTATTTTATTTTCTAGAGAAATTATTTATCTGTGAGCAATGAATTCGAATGCAATACTTAGTATTTACAAATACATCTTTGAGCTTTGATAAGTGATAGAATTCTACTTCTCTTTGTGGATTTTGTGTTCTTGGGGTATTTCATTCATTGTTCTTCAGTTAAATGCTGAAATTGCATTGTGTTAAGTCAATTGTCTACTAGTAGTAATCCAATCTTTGAGTTGTGATATTAGTGACATATACATCTTTTCAGTTTCAATTAATGTTCAAAAATTTTATTTCCATCACATTTACACCATGGTTATGGGAAAGTATTAGTATATATTTTCTACTTTATGGTCAAAAGTACACCCATTTCCTTTGAAATCAAAAAATCAAATTTATATCTTATGAGGGAGTTGTACCTCAATTAAAATTTAGAGGAAGATCACTAATGAAATGGTGATCTATCCAACTGTTGATTGTCAATTAGAATTTATTTTGGTAAATATAGAGTCAAACTAAATCAAATTTTCAAAAGACCAATCTCTCAACCAGTATTTATAAAGAGTTTTTCCTCTATGATGATAGTGACTTGACTAGAAGGGTCAACCATAACACCATTCATGACATTATCATTGACTTGATCTGATATGTATAATAGAGAAGTTTCCTTGTTAAGAAGCAAGTCATGTGGTATGAATGTTATTTTGGGTGTCTTATCTACATGAACTAAACGAGAATATAAGTGAATAAAATCATGTTCACATATTCATGTGGTTTGGGATGAACAGATGAAGAATCAAGCATTATCAAGTTGGTAGACTGAAAAGGGTAAGGATCTATATATATCTATAGTCGGTTGTTAGGCTTGGGTATAGATTTATTAGAATTTTGTTTCTTACCATCAAGTTAGATGGAATTGTTGTCAATGTGGTCTTGGATGACATGTCTAAGATGCATGCACAGTTTGATATTATGATTGAACACTCATTTTTATTGACAAAATTTATATGCATCATACTAGTTAGGATAGAGTTTGACGAACAGTCTTGTTTCAGGGAGGCAAATTAAACCATCTTTTATAAATTTTTGAAGAAAACTCTTGTAGGACTTAGATAATTTTGTGAAGATTTTTTAATGTCCTACAGGGTTATTCTAAGTAGGAAAAATACCACATTCATTACTATTTTATTCTTTTTTGATTCCCCAAAAATAGACATAGCTAATCGATTATCTGAATGGGAGGACAAGGAGGAATCCTTGTACTAAGCCATCATATGTTGATATTTGTGTAGTGAAATATACAAATAAGAAAAGGATGGGTACTTCATCAAGATGAATTACTCTCTCAATATTAGAAATGGGATTTCAACAAACACACATTGAGTTACGTTAAATTTTGGAAAGGCATGGGAGATTTGAGAGAACATAGATTGATATTAAGCAATGAAATTGGTTACTTTTTCATGATTTCCTTTCTTGAACTAGATGAGATCTATGAAGGTGATGTTTAACCCGATGTTTATCTCAAACTATTGTAAGAACTAATTTACCAATTGATAAAAATAGAAGATGCAATTTTTAGGAAAAGAGAAAAACCATTCCAAAGAAACATCCTTCAGGGATTGCAGGAACAACTTTGCTAGCAAAGTTTCATGGTAAAATAAAGTAGTACACATGGCACTAAAGTAAAATAAATTTGTATGAGGATCACCTCCACCATTGTACTCGTTAAACTCAGAAATCTTCATCCCTTGAGGGATGGAACTATTCAGAATAATAAGGGATAAAGGGCTATGGTGACAATACGGTTGAAGCATGGATTGAGAAGTAGAACAATTCAAGTTCACTAACTGTAGTTTCATCTTTCCCATATTATGTAACAAAGAACTAAAGATGGGGTCGATTGATGGATCCTAACTAATTGAGGTGTCAAAATTTAAGGTTCTAGATGCATTAATTTTGAATCAAAAAGGGAATCAATTCACTTTAATCTTAAGAACATCCAAGGACACAGTATTGGTATTATCAGTAGCAAATATAGAGGGAATAGAATGACCCATGCTAATCATATGCATAGACACTCCCAGAATTAGAATATACAATTGGTGGCTAGTGATTTTTGATTGGACATCATGAGGGTCACCCAAGATAGAAGTGTACAAGGGGACATGGGTTTCTACCATATTAGCCATCTCTCAAAGTAACTCTAGACCTTTGTGATCCAAAATAAGAAGATTTCTTAGATTGTTAACAAGAGGAGCAACTTGAGAGTATGTGTTTTATTTATAAAAAAAAAATTGAACTCTCCAAGTCTCACTTCTAAAGAATGGATCGGCTCGGCAAGAACTATGATAGCATATTCATTACCTATGAGAGAGGAAGAGTTAGAAGGAATGGTTGGTGGAGATTGTGCTCAAACTTCAATTGATGAATGAGTGGAATCAAATGAGGGAAAAAATTAGATGAAAGTCTTGTAGAGAATTCCTCAAACTCGAGACCTTAGTGACGAGGACTAAAATTTCTTCTAGACTTCATATCTAGATGTTTATTTCTTCTCCTAGAACTATATGTTTGGAGGTAGTAGACTAGGTTATGAAACTCATACAAAGTGTCACAACACTCTATCCAATACACATCCCAAAAAGAGAAGAATTCTTTTCAATAAACAGACAAAGGTAAGAATAGGTTCATGTCGGGTTCACTAAAATGTAGTGGAGGCACCCCATGCCTCCTCTAAGGGGACAGTGTTCCTCTACTACCTTAAGGGCAAAGCTCAAGCAACAAAGGAAGGAAAAGAATATTTTCTATTATGTTTTGTTTTTTATGATAGATTTTAGAATGATTTTAGAGACCGAAAGACCACTTTAGAGGTCTCATGAGTAGGTTGACTATCTCTCATCCAAGGATGATAACATAGCACGTAGATGTATTTGTGGTGCATTTTGGTCTCATAAAGTTTGAGAACATAACTTGCTAACAAAAAAAAAGTCTATTGACAATTCATAAACTAAAATCTAGAAATTTTACTAAACCAATAAAATAATGAAAATAATAGAAATAACATAGAAAGAACTAACATGTGCAGATTAAATAAAACAAAATGAAGTGATGAACTGTGAAAGAGGAGAAAGAACTCACAATAATTCCAAGCTACGAAGCCTCCCACAACTCTCCAAATCAACAACTTGCACACATAGAAATGGTAAAAAATATTGGGGCTATTTAGGGTTTTTCCTTAGTTAAAGCCCTGCATATGTGTTCCCTCCTCCACAATTAGCCAAATAGAAAAATAGAAAGGAAAGTAGATAAACAAATAGATATATAAGACAATATACTAGTTAAAATAACAATATTTTATCAAAATAAAGATGATAATGTAAGAAATAAATCATAATTACTCAGAAGCCAAAAGAAAGAGCAAGCAACTGCCTAACTATACCAATAGAATTGAAGTGCTAGTGTAGAGAGCTGAGACATGATAGAGCTTGCAAGAATGAGAGAAAAATAGTGTAGAAGTGAGATAGAATTCTTGAGAATGAAATAATGATCAAGAGAGAGTGAATGAATAAAAGGCATGAAAGAAGTTGTTTATTGATGTGTCTACAACCACAGAGGCTTTACACTTCATGAGAAGGTGGAAGTGTAACATCCCAATGGCTACAAAGTCAAAAATATTTTTGGGATTTTTGCACGGTGTGTAGATTTCTATGTGTCATAGTAACATCCACGACAAAAATGTAAAGATCACAAACAAAGGGGGTTAAGGACTATATTAAGGTTGGGTAAAAGGGGAAATGCATTATCATCTTTTATTAGGCTAAAGGGGATACTATGGAATGCAAAATTAGATTGGGTGCAATTTTCAGTATTACACTTGTACTCTTAAATTCTACACAACCTAGGATGATGAGATCTCCAAAAGATGGAAGTTGTTTAACACTTGAAATAGTGATATTGAATAGGACAACTGAGAGGGGGGTGAATCAGTTGTCACAAAATTCAATCGTTGAAACTAACTCTTAATATTGCTTAAATGATTAATCATTAAATTCCAATGCAAAAACATAAATCCAACACAAAAACACAATAACACCAGATTTACATGGAAAACCCAATATGGGAAAAACCATGGTGAGGATTAAATCACACTATAGAGAATATCAAACTTGATTACAAAAGGCTCGCTACCAAAACAAGGACTCACTATTCAGAACAAGGATTCACTATCCAAGAGGGCTAACAACTCAGAGGTCTCATTGCCATAGAGATACAAAGAAGACTTGTTACAAAGAGACTACAATCCTAATGCAACAAAGTATTCCACCAAAATTACTCACACACATGCATGAATGATAAAGTTCACCTTCTATTCACTGCATTTGGAAAGTCAACATTTATCTTTGCACTAATCTGCCACACTCTCAACACACACACTCACTAAATAAAATTATTTTCACATCAAACTTCACTTACTCTTTTCTCTTTATTTCTCTTCTTCTTTGCTCTTTTCTCATCCTTCACCATTAACTCATCTTACATTTATACCATCTTCAACTTTGAAAAAATCCAAAGTAGGCCATCCCAATTAAAATTCAAATTAGGTCATTTCCAAAATATCCTAGGGTGGAATTAGAATGAGGTAAACCCAAACACATGCTTCAAGGGACCCAAAAACATCCAACACACTTCATCATCCTTGAAATTAGTATTTCACACAAGGTTGGCCAAACCAATGTAAAAAATATAGAACCATGAAGCATGAATCTTCCAAATTCTGAAACTATGTTCAATGGAATCAAGGAAAAGCAACTCTATAACCACAAGTCATAAGACTTCATCAAAGAGAAATCAAGACCAACAAAATTTCTCCTGAACCTCAACTAGAAACATAGAAAACCATAGTTCATAACTAGTAAACACAACTTACACTATACAATAAATCAACAACCAAAAATATAGATATAGCATCTACTAACAACCATGAACAACATATCTAAACCGCACAACCATAGGATCAAATCTAGACTAAAACCTAGAGCAACCACTTAATACTTGCAACATATCTTCATTACATTTTTCTCAATATCCTCAACATATATAGCCAAAAACTAGTAGATAACCAGTTGACCAGTTGACATAAATGACAACACCTTCAATCTTTCCATAATACTTTAAATATTTTCATTCTTTCAAAAATCTCCTCCTTTGTCATTGATAGCAACTCATGATGTGGAAAACCATTAAATACAAAATACTAGCTCTGAATACATTTTTATGTTTCTCCCCTTTAGAAGATAATCTCTTATATGCTTCTTCTCTCATTCTTCCTCTATTTTTTTACATGCTTCTTCTCCATTTTTCTTTTTTTTCACATGCTTCTTCTCCCCCTTTGACATCAATGGCAAAGGAAAATGAATATTTTCCATTGATATTACCTTTTATATGAAAACATAATACTCACAATGACAACACCTGATACTACCTACTCCCCCTAAAAGGTAGCCACCAAAACATCAGTCCAGAAGAAAGATAGATCCATAGATCCACTAGACTGATGCATCTCCATATGCATCTAGTTCAAGAAAAGATTGGAAATAACCCCTAACTTCTCTTGAAGATACTAAAAAATATCTTTAGGAAGAGCCTTCATGAAAATATCAACAATCTAATCATTCGTTAGAACATACTCAAGTTTTACTTCATTCTCCATGACCTTCTCTCTCAAGAAATGATGCCTAATAGATATATGCTTCATCCTTGAGTGGATCACAAGATTATTATAAATGTTAATTGCACTTGTGTTATCAAATAAAATAGAAATGTGATCATAATATAGCATTGCGATATCTTTCAATGTTTTTTTCATCCATAGAACTTGTGTACAGCAAAATGCAACAACATACTCAACTTCAATAGTAAAAAAGGAGACTAAATCTTTCTTTTTACTTAGCCATGCTACCAATCTACATCCAAGAAAGAATGCACCACCACTTGTACTCTTTTTGTCACCTACACATCCAACCCAATCTGCATCTATATAGGCACTAAGTGTAAATTTAGTATCTTTAGGATACAACAATCCGTAATCTAGAGTGTCATTCAAATATCTAACAATTATTTTAAGAAAAACATGTGTTTCCTTAGGATCATCTTGAAATATAGCCACAAGATAGACAACATGCATGATATCAAGTCTAGTAGCAATCAAATAAAATAGTTCACCAATCATAGATCTATACTTTCTCCGATCAGCCTTAGGTGGATTATCATCTTTACCCAATTTGCAACCAGTCACCATAGGAGTACTTATCAGTTTGGAACCATCCATCCCAAACTTCTTCAACATCTCTGTCACATAATTATGCCATGAAATAAAAAATCCTTTCTCTATTTGATTAATTTGTAGCCCAAGAAAGAAATTCATCTCCCAAAACATAAACATTTCAAATTCTTTCTGCATCTCTTCTGCAAATATCTTGCACATGTTTTCATTTCCTCCAAAGATAATATCATCAACATACACAACGACAATCAAGATTTTATCATTTTCAATCTTAAAGTACAAATTACTGTCTATCATACCTTTGTTAAATCCTTGTTGAATCAAATACCTACCTAACCTTACATACCAAGCTCTAGGAGCTTTCTTCAAGCCATATAAATATTTCTTTAATCTACACACCATATTTGGTTGATCTATCAACTAAAATCCTTCTGGTTGTTCCATATAGACTTCTTCTTCTAGCTCACCATTCAAAAAAGTAGACTTGACATCCATCTAATAGACCTTAAAGTCTTTATGAGAAGAAAATTCCAAGAACATCCTTATAGCTTCCATTATTGCTACCAAATCAAAATTTTCCTAAAAATTTATGCCTTGTACTTATGAGTAACCTTTACACACAAGCCAAGCGCTTTGTTCTAACAACTTCTCCATTCTCATTCAATTTTTTTTTGAATACCCACTTTGATCCAATGTTTTTTTTATCCACTAGTATTGACACCAATTCCAAATTTTGATTCTTCTCAATCTACATAAGTTCTTCTTTCATTGCTTCCTTCCAATGTTCATATTTATAGGCTTCACTTATAGTCTTCAACTCAATCTCAAAAAATAAACATAAATTTACTTCAGCAGTAGCTCTACTTCTAGTTAATACACCTTTTGTCTTGTCTCCAATAATTTTAATTTCTAAATGATTCTTCTATACATATATAGGTGTCCTATGGGAAATCATCGAAGCATCTTCTTCTCTTTCATTTTGTTCATCCTACTTCTCTTGCTCATCTTTTTCTTGTTCTTCAACAATTTCTTCTATTCTTTCACAATCATGTTTATCAGATACATATCCATCAATTCCAATAGAATTCTTCATTGTCTCATCAACCTTCACATTCAAGATTTCTACAATATTTCTCAATCTTTTATTGAAACATTTGTATGCACCTTTCTTTTAGTAGAGTATCAAAGAAAAATTCCTTCATCACTTCTTGCATCAAACTTTCCCAAAGTTTCTTCATCTCTTCTAATATAACATTTGCTTCTTAATACCATGAAATATTTAACTGTAGGAATTCTTCCATGCCATAGCTTATAGGGAGTCTTTGTATTGTTTTCTCTTGCTTTAACTTGATTGAATACATAAATAGCAGTATGCATAGCTTCATTCTAGTAAACTTCTAGTAAACCAGGCTCATTAATCATTGATCTAGTGACCTCTTGAACTATTCTATTTTTCCTTTCAAAAAATCCATTTTGTTGAGGAGTTCTCAGAGCAGATAACTGTCTCTTTATTCCATGAACTTCAAAAAACATATTAAACTCATGGGAGATGAATTCTCCACCTCTATCATTCCTTAAGAATTTTATCTTTAAGCTCACTTCATTTTCAACCATAGCTTTGAATGCCTCAAATCTATCTAATGCATTTGATTTCTCTCTCAGAATTGTAACCCTTGTATATCTAGAATAATCATCAATTAAAATCATCAAGTACCTTTCACCAAGTAGATTTCTCACTCTTGTAGGACCATAGAGATCTATATGAACTAAATCTAGTAGTCTAGTAGTAAATTGTTCCTTTGATCTATAATGATTTCGTGTTTGCTTTCCTAACTGACAATTCCTACAAATAGCATTAATAGGTTTTTTAATTCTCGATAAATATCTTACAACCTAAACAACACTAATCCTTGCCAAGTTATCAAAATTCATGTGACACATTCTCCTATGCCATAACAAGTTGTCATTAATCCAAGTCATAAAGCATTGTCCATCAACACCCTTAAGTTGATAGATATTCCCTTTAGATTTCTTTCTTGTAGCAATCAATGTTTTGGATCCTTTCTAAATCTCACATTTTTCATTCTTAAACACAATGTCATATCCTTTTCTGTACATCTAACCAACACTCAATAGATTATGCCTTAAACCCTTAAAATAGTAAACATTATCAGTATGATGCTTACCATCAAAACTTATTGAACCTATCCCATAGATTTTAGCACGAGTATCATCTCCAAACATAATGAAGCCTCCTTCATATTTCTCAAGCTTAAAAAACTTACTTTTATCACCATTCATGTGATGTGAAAAACCACTATCAACTACCCAATAATTTTTCTCTTGTTTAGCATGTAGGGCAGAGATAACCATACCTTCATTTTTCTCCTTCTCCAGAGGGCTTTCCTTTACCTATTCACTAGGATTAGTAGTAGGTTCATCCTTAATCACCAAGAACAAGCATTCATTTTCATTTGGATCTTCATATTTTGAATCCTCGTTAGATATACTAGCATTCTTGTTCACATAGTAAGCTTTGTTAATCCTCTTTCCTTTATTTTCTTTCTCATATCTTTGTTTGTTCCTTTTAGCTCCTTTCAGACACTTTGCAAGATAATGACCGATTTCTCCACAACTAAATCAATTAAAGGGAAACTGACCTTCATACTTACCAAAGCCTTTCCTCATCCTTATAAATTTTTCTTCTATTTCATCAAAGTTCTCTTCATCTAGATCTTCAACTTTTGTAGCTTTAAAAGTATTCTTTGATTTTCTCCCATTCCTTAGACTCGGCTTCCTCATCTCATAAGATGTAAAAAATCCTAACAGTAGATCCTTAGTATATGTCTTATTATCTATATTATGCTCAATAAAACTCACCTTCTCACTGTAAGCATCAAGAAGAGTTCTAAGAATCTTCTTTGCAATCTTGGTTTCATCTATAGTAGCTCCAAGTCCTTGCATTCTAGCCACTATCTCATCCAATCTCTGTACACAAGCTTTAAAATTCTCGTCTTCAGGCATATGTAGAAGATCAAACTGTGTCTCCAAATTCTATAATTTATTTTCTTTAATTATTTCATCACCATCATGTGCTCTTTCCAAATCATCCCAGACTTCCTTCACCATCTTCAAATTCTAAACCTTAATCAACTCAAAATGTTCTTGACTATTCTACAAGATGTATTTCACCTTATTGTTAACTTCATGTGCTTTGATCTCTTTAGATGTACTCAGACCATTAGCAGGAGGAGTTTAAAGATTCTTGTACACTTTCTCCACATCATATCTACAATACTCTAGATGTTCTTCCATCAATACTTTGTAGATACAATAATTAGTTCCATCAAACCTCATATAATCATAAACCATTTTTCTAGCCATCTCGAACCTTCCTCGAGTGGTTAAGCTTTGATACCAATTATTGAATTCATAGGAAAACTAAGAGTGGGGTGAATCAATTGTCACAAAATTAAACCTTAAATTCAATCATTGGAACTAACTCTTAATACTGTTTAAAAGATTAATCATCAAATTCCAATGCAAAAACTTAAATCTAACACAAAAAAGAAATAGCACTAGATTTACATGGAAAAACCAATAAAGCAGGAAACATTACATAACACATGAAAACAAGGATTTTTATGTGGAAAATCCAAAATGGGAAAAACCATGGTGAGTATTAGTTCACAATATATCATATCTAGATATTAGTATATTCTAATAGAAATTCTCATTATAGGTGGACTCGGTGTTTAGTGGACTCACTACCCATAGAGAATAAGATAAAAGATAGAAGGGGTGGCTCACAACCTATTGAATTGTTACAATTGCATCTACAGTATGTTGGACTATAGCTCAAATGAGGTACAAAAACAATCTTTGCACTGATCTAGATCAGTTCTCCACTTTGCTCTGAATTTGCACAATTTTCACAACTCTAATCAAATTCACATCAATTAGGTCAACCTAATTGGATGTAACACACAAAATCAAACTTTTCATCCTCAAAACATTTCATCCACATCTTGTGACTTAATTTATAATTTAAATTACCTTAAGATAGGTTGGGATGGACCTAATAGAGTTCCTACATAAGATTGCAACACATAGTAATCCTTCAAACATGTTAGGTCAGCCCCAAATAAAACAAATTCACAACACGTGGAACTCAAAACACAATCCCATTTGGAATTCCTAATAAAATAACATCTTGAAACTTATCTTTAACATTGTAAAACAAAATATTCTTCCATGAAGGAATGTAGTATTTCCCACACTGGCACTCTCTATAGGAAGTAACTACAATATACATAACTAGATTTTTTCATTTATATCTTCCAGGATAGTTCATCAAACAACAACAAAAATTATATTTAGATACATCTAATTATCACTAAATTACTATTAGAACCGTAGAATCATATCTCTATTGGTAATGGAGTGTGGACCCAAAAACTAACCTACTAAACCATTGTATAAGAATGTTTGATAGTTAAGTGAATTTTTATGTGATTGTACTTTCTAGACCAACTTGTCCTATATAGATATCTTCAAAAACACTTCTAAATAATGCTAGGATGATCCACAATAATTTTTGACATCAATGACAACATCAGATCATGAAATATGTTCATACCATGCTCATGTTTCCAAAAAACATCATCTTTCAAAAATCTCCCCCTTTTTCGTTGATGGCAACATGCTCTCCAAAAAGAAACTGAACATTCTTCAAAAGAATTCTCTCCCCCTTACACATATGTTTCTTTCCCAAAACACTCCAATACTTTCCAAGTATCTCTCCCCACATGATTCTCCAAGCATCTCTCCCTCTTTGACATCAATGGAAAAGGGTGTGTTGGTACCAAAAACTTTGTATACTCCCCCTCAGATGCACCAACAAAAATAACTGAATGAATGTACTAACTCCCCCTTAGTAAGTTAGCCAAAAATTTGTATATCATCCACACATTTACAAAAGAATCTGAAAACTTGAAAAACTAAAAGATGCAATAAAAAATAGAAATGGTCAACCTGAGGATGTTGACACTTGAAGCTTTTGTAAGATAGCTTTCCAAGTAGATTTACCTTCTTCCTAATTTTTCTTTGTTGTTGCAATCAATCTATATTGTGACTCAAGCTCCACCAAGGTTTCCTCTCCTTCATCTAGAGTATAGGGAGCAAGATTTATCTTTAAAGTCTTATTTGTACTGGCAAGGGAACTTGAGATAGCTATGTGCTTCATTTTTACCAAGTCCCTTAGCTTCCAAAACTAATTGTGAACCGTAGATTTTTGGGTAGGGCTTATAAACTACTATTGCACTCTTAGGATATTCCACCTAAAAGGAGAGACAAACCCTACGCTCAAGGAAATCTAATGGGTTCACTCAAATAATACAATGTATGATGTAATTAAGCATAAATGAGATGTTTTAAATGCAACTAAATTATATTTTTGAATGATTATCAATGTAAAACCTAAGAATTATGCAATGTTTGAAAACACAATGATGATTTCAAATTAAACTAAAATAATGAATAAAAATCTAAATTAAACTAATAAGAAGTCAAATCTCAAAATGAGTGCACCTGAGAAACTAAAGAGGACTGAAATGTAATCTAGAAATCTGAAAAAGGTTTCATTTTGGGCTGACTGGGACTCATTTGCCACTTATGGTGAACCAATCCTAAATTAGGGCTTTTCTGCACAGGAATTGTTCTCTACAAACTGGGTGTCCAAATATGAATTTGAATTCAAAATGGTATTTTAGAAGGGACTCATTTTCCATGCATGGAAAATCAGTCCACTTTCAAATCTCTGATCTACACCTTGACACCTGTACAACAATTTTTTATGGAAACCTGAATCGGGATCTCAAAAAAATCCCACAAAATAGCTTAAAATTATTTGTCTAATGGGATGTTTTCCTTAGTCAAACCCCTAGTTGGGTGTTTAAACCTTTAATGAAAAAAAATTTGCATAAAACCCTAGCCATAGGTGTGTTAAAGACTAGGAAAATCTAAAATATGACAAAACCACTATTCTATTGTGCAAGAATGAGAGATTCAAATGATGCTTGTATGATGCAAGATCTCAACCCTAGAAATCTAGCAACACATCAAGAATGAAGATAAAGTGTCATGCAAGGGAAAATAAATGAAATATGAACCTTAATCTGAAGATAGAGATGTAATGGAAGATGGAATCACTTTGAAAACAAGTCTTTAGGTGTGATTTGATGGCTAGATCTTTGCATCTCCTCAACCTAGAATTCTCCATGATTCACCATAGGAATCCATCATCAACTCTTTGCAATGTTGAATTTTGATCCAAGAGATGAGCTTCAAGACCTACAAAAATCTTTAAATTTCTTCCCTAAAACTTCAATCTTTACCAACAAAACTTGTTATAGAAGACTTGACTTTAGAAATTACTTTTTTACAATGACTAAAAGATGTGTAAAATGATTACAAATGAGTATTTATAAGCAACAACACCTAATTTTCCCATTATTTATATCTAAGAGACTGCCATTTGTTAGCTCTCAAAAACACAGGTGTGAACCAAGAAAGGTTGCCAAGCTTTCACAACATTTTAGGGTAACAAAACAAGGTTTGAAACAATTAAACCTTCTACTCTCCAAGCACTGCTAGACCTAGGTTGGTATACCTATAACAAATGAAGCAAACTTAACTATTGATCTTCTCTTCATGCCATGATTTGTCCACGATGGCAGATTGGAATGGACAAAATAAAACAAATTTTGTATATATTATATACTAAAATGAAAACTAAACCCTAATATGCTTAATCAACAGATGTAAAAAGTATGAATGAAACTAAATGATGGAAACGGTGAGACCAGTGCCTTATACAATATATAGAGTCAAATGAAATCTTAAACAACTGACTTCTTTCTGGAGGTCATTCAAATTGTTTGGCATATTTTGTTTATAACTAGTATAAACATGCAAAATTGTGATTATTAAGTTCTTACTAATCTAAATGAAATTCCTTGATTACTTTGATTAATTAAAAGGATTTAATCCTTCCTTGAAAGAACCTATCAACCAATCACATAGATACAACAAATACGTACTGATAAACTAGACATAAACATATTATGCTAATTTAGATAACCAAGCAACATCAATCTTAGAGATGTAACTTAAATAATTCTTTCAATAGGCACAACACAACAATTGACACTAGAATACACCAGCAAATCAGATGATTTTCATTGATATCTCCATGGCTTCAAAACATACATCAGAGTCTCAGCCCTGTGAAACATGGTGTTCCATCGTATTTTATATTCTCTATCCTATTCTACCTACTTTCCCAATATTGTTTTCAAAATGAACATTTATACATTGAGAATACAAAAGGATGCATCCTTTCGGAAATAGGAAATACAAATTACAAAATAAAGGATAGAGAATAATTAGGCTCTATTTAGCCACAAGTGAGTCTTAGCGAGGTGGTCCAAATAATCCTGGCGCTCATATGTGTCCGCATCTCCAACAGCATTCCGGATCGTGATTTCCATCTTGACCATTTCCTAATTTTGCTCGCTCACTTCTTCCAATGTTGTATCCTCTGCAGAAGTTGTCTTCATGATTTCATTCATCATTGACTCACATTCATTCTTCCACCTGGTATCTTCTTTCAATTCACCTTTATCATCAGAAAATGTGATCACAGTCTTCTCAGCAGCTTCTAACAACCCCTATTCATCCCCCTACAATTCATCATAGAAATTTTGATGGCAATTGATAATATGATTTGCAGCTTCAAGTGCAAAACTACTAGCCTCATCACTTTGGGCCAATTCATGAAACTTATCCATGATTCATCCATCCATCCTTGTGTGCTCCTTCAATGCAACAAGAGTATGAGAGTATTTTCCCCACAATTTATTCAACCAAGATGTCAAATGATCCTGCCTCTTCTTGACAATTGCAGCAATTGCATCATGCTTTCCCTGAGAATAAGCACTTGATCCTACCTAGTGATCTTTTGCCTGAGAGCTTTCTCCTTGAGTTATCATTTTGGTTGTCCCCATTGAAACACCAACCAAGTCTTTGAGTCTATCATTTTCTCTCAGCAATTTTTCATTATTTGCTTTGTACATTTCTCTTTCTTTTATCAACAACTAAATTTTTTCTTTATTCAACTTTGTAATATTTACCTCAATATCTGCAGTAGCTACAGGATCAGCTTCTACAAATTTTAGAGTCATTACATGGCCAAATTCCTTCTCTATATCAATTACCATTGATTTCCTATGGGGTGGGTACAAATCCCATATCATCAATGATCCCTAATCAGTATTATACTTGGATCCTGCATATACTTCTATCACCTTTTCCTTGTCAAGCTTGTGTGTAGCATGACTATCCCTCAAGAAACTATCAAAAACCAATGCAGAGTTCAAATCAAGGTTAGGAAATATCATGACACCAGCACTCTCCAACATTTTCCTCCCCACTTTAGGAGTTATATTTGTCATTTCATCATCCACACATTTTCTCAATTGAGCCAGCAATTGTTCCTCATTTCCTGAAGTAACATCATCAACATTCTCTCTAATTTTCTTCCCCTTCTGCTTGTACAAGAATGCCTTGAACTCTGGGGAATGTATAAACTCATCATCAAAGACAAATGATTTGTATTCCATGTGCCTTGCATCAACATCACCACTTTCAATACTTTGTTCTCTAACTGGGCAGACATACTACTGAGTCCTCATCCTGGATACCTTTTCTAGTCTATCCTATGGCACATTATCTCTTGGTGTTTCCTCATCTCCAGAAGACAATAGCTCAATATCCTGAAGCCCCTGGTTATATCTTTCAACTACCATTTCTACTTCATCTTCATCCAGATTCTTGATCATATCATCAAAAGGATAGGGTACATGTTGATACCCTCCAAAGTTAATCCTTTCTTTGGCTGAATTGATATATCCTTCAGGGTCAAAGTTTCTCCTGGTTGGTCCTCTTTTCATATTATAATGCAACAATCTATCAAGGATTGAATTATATCCCTCTTTAGCCAACATAGTGAAATCACCAAAACACAAAGTACTAGGCATAAAAGCTTGCTTCCCAAAAGAGCTGAAATGCATCACACTGCAGTAATCCATTTTTCTGACAATTTCCAATTATGCAACCCTATTTGGAACTGTCCTTGGAAAAATGAAAGGAGCATCTTCAAATCCATATACTCTGATTACTATAGCTCCCTCCAAACAATACCAGTCTCCCCAGTTATGATCAATTGGCCCATTGAAGTCTTTCAGCTGGAGGAATCTTTTGATCTCATTAGTCAATGAATAATTACAAGGATAATGATACAATTTATACAATGTCTTTACAAAATGCTCTTCAAAATGAATGAAACTAGAACCAACAAACCTGCTGTCCCAAATAGCAGTCCACAACTGAACAGGCAATGCTTCACCCTCCTTACCAATTTGAGAAACTCTCATTTCTGGAGGCCATACCCCTAACTCCTATCCAAAATATAACACTAAGTGCATCAACAATGAATAGTTTATGAGATGGACAATAGAAGCTCCACTCTTTATAGCCATCAATCCTGAATCAAGCTCCTTAGAAATATATGAAGCATAGTCAAATGGCTTGGAGTTGTGATATTGGATATCTGCTATGATGATCATTGGCACCACTGACATGAATTTTGGGGCATCTATCCCCAACACCTGGCACACTGAGAAATATGTGTACTTCATATAAGGTTCAAAAAAATCTACATGATAGGGAGGCCCCTCACTATCTTCTAGAGGTTCTGGCTTGTTACCCTATTTGACCCTGTGAATTGGTAACCTCCAACCCTTGTAAGTTGTATCCATTCTTGAAAATTCCTTCTACAACTCCTCACAATTGATTTCCTCGTTGCAAAACCCTTCCAATTTGAAAACCTCACCTATTGCTTCTCTTGACACATGTATCTATGGTTTTCCAAAAGGATCCCATATAGCTTTATGTTTTGGATCATAATGATCAGCAAGCAGTTTTACCAATTTTGCATTTACAAACACATTAGGGCACACCAATTTCCCTACATTCAATTTCCATGGACTGTAGACTGGCTCAAAACAGTTTCTCCTATGGTAGTGGAAATTGAAAAGCTCATACCCTCTCATAGTAGTCCAAACATCACCAATGAACTTGCATTTATCATCCAGCTTATCAATTTTTGCCCTAAGTTGTGCGAACCTTCTAGCCTTAGGCCCCGAGCCAGATAGTTGATCAATTAGGTCTTGGTTCAATCTCCTTTCAGTGCCTTCATGCTTTTATCAATCTTTTGTTTCTTTCCCTTCGACTAACTACTCTCACCAAGCTTTCTACCCTTACCCTTTCCAGAACTAGAACACTCCATTTTAAAGCTTACAGAATCAAAATGTGAAAAACAAAGAAGTGATTACTTACAATACTCTGCTTGAGCTCCTCAGACTGAAAAATGTCTCAGTTCTCTGTTCAGCATGCCAATTCTTCTACAAACAATTCGGTATTGAAGAATTGATTAAAACTTTGTTGTTATATCCCGTCGCGCCATTAATGAAGCACGAATGAAGGCTCATTTGAAATTGGCATTGTCGCATCAAACGTCCCATCAATGGGAAAATTTCAAATCTAGAGTGAAGTCCTTTTGCAACGTTTACTTAACCTTTTTCCAAGACACTTTGTGGTCTTACCGACACCTAGAATTCATTTGATGGCTACCGCTTCCATTTTCATGTCGCTATGACAATTCCAAGTTGGGGAGATGTCTCATAGATATCTTTACGTCTTACCGATATGTACTTTTCAATGTATTCTCCAGTCGCTATGACAAGATCACCCTTTCACTGATGAAAATAATCCTACCGATGAAAAAAATTCCATCGGTAAGACTCTGAGAACTCGGAAAGACTCATACCGACACCAAATGTCTAGCCGAATCCACTCCTCCTGATTACTCCATTTGGAAAGACTCACCCCAAAATATTCTGTCAGTATGTAGTACCCCTCCATTTATGCTTATGTTCTCTGTTGTTATGTTTTCACACTGTTAGACTATGATACTTTGTTTGGATATTTTGATCGCTAGTTTTGAGCGATAGTGGATTTATTCTGTGACATGATGATACACTGTATGGTGATTATTGATTTCAAACATGATTTAATATAGCTTAGATGTTTACTTTCAGTTGATTATTGCTATGTACATGTTTATGATGGACTAATAGTTATTTATTTCATCAGTCTAATGTGACATGTATTGGTGTGGAGAACAGAATCGCATCACTCGCTTGCGAGTGCCTTGTGATATCCGTGATTTTCTCCGCACAATGTGTCTGTTCAATGGTTTATATATATATGCATGTTATTGCTTGGTTGTAAGAATTGCAGGTACATGACACCGACTCCACCTGGGTACTCAGGTCTGAGCGTGTCAAGACTCAACAGATATGTTGATCAGGAGGTAGTAGTTAGGTTCATCCTAGTCTAGTCTTTAACCTGGTCACTATACATTGTTAGTTTTAGTTTGAGTCTTGGTTGTTTTGTATTTTTCTATATTGGTTTAATTGCTTGAAAGGAAAAATGTCAAATTTAATAATAGTTTATTATGTTTTAAATTATTGTTATTTAAATTAATTTTTAAATGTTGAAGAAATTAGTTGCTTGTTATTTAATTAGTTAATTAGCTTGTTTGGTTAAATGGTTTGATCTTAAAAGATTAAATTTATTTATTTAAATAAATTAATTAATCAAATTAAATTGTTTTAAAATTGTGTGTGAATAGATTTATTTAAATTAAATAAATTTGTGGAAATGGCAATTTTAATTAATAAATAAATTTTGCATTTGAGAATTGTAGAATTGTAAATTTTAAAATAAATTAAATTAATTAATTAAAATGCATGCAATTTGAAATAGGCAAGATTACCGAGAAGTGGTTGAGAAGATATTTTGCACTTCTCGACATGTGTGCCAGTGCATTTATTGATTATGGTTGAGGAATTTGTTTACGGAGGATAATTTGGATCTGGGAATACACAAAGGATACACAATTTTCTTCATGGGAAAATATTTTGTGCTCTGAAAAATTCTCTGTATATTTTTTTTTGGTATTTCATTGCAAACTTGTGGAAATCTCTGGTTGCTATTTGGGCTTTGGTTCTTAGGAAGGATTTGGAAGCTACAGGCAACAGAGGCTATAGAGGCTCTCTTCACCAGATAGCAAAGGAAATCAGGTATTTTTCTTGTAGATTTTATTTTGTGGGTTTTGAAAGGGAATGCTTCTGAAAAGAAATTAGCTTAGTTTAAGTCCCTGTATTTCTCGTATTGTTCTCTATATTTTGTTTTGTGAAGAATTTTTAGTTTCAGAAAAAACCTCTGTAGCATACTCTCTATAGAAAGTATTTGAATCTATATGAAAGGAATTATTTGTTAAAAAGAAAATTGAAAACCTTTGGGGTAGATTGGATTTGAATGAAAATATACTGTGCGTGTTTTCTTTTGGAAACCTTGAAGAAGTTTGTAAAATTTCCCCAATTTCCCTTTGAAAACCCTGTAGAATTTATTTAATTTCCCTACTGTAAATTCCCGGATGAATTCGAAAAAATATATATATGTATATATTTACATACTTACATATATATATTGATTTTCATATATAAATTGTATTGTGAAAGTAATGTATATTTTGAATTATATGAATATTTATTTTATTAAAGTTGTCGCCATACGGACGAAATCGAGAGATTGAAGTTTTGTTTATATTCTTTTTTTATGGAGATTATTATTGTCAATGAATCGTAGGGTTTCATTTCCTTTAAACAAAAGAGTTTTCATTTTATTTTATGTATAGCATATTAAAAAATAAATAAATGGTCATAAGTTGGGGCCGTGGGGCTTCTCCCATAGCCACCCCCATATGGGGCGACGGTTGTGGAGGCAGCCGGCACTGCCCTCACAGACAATGCGCGGCTGCCACACAGTTGCCTTCCCATACGGGATGGCTGTGGACTATTAAGAGCAGCCCGCGACTGTAATAACACAGTCATTTGATATCTGCATTTGTTATTTTATTTTTAAATAAACCTTTAATGTTCGGTGAAATCCGATGTAGGGTTTCAATGTTATTTTTAAATATTTATATATATATATTTATATATATATAATATGTATGTATATATATATATTGTATATATATTATATATATGTATATGTATAAATATATATATATATATGTATTATGTATATATATAAATATTTAAATTTGAGAATATTTCATCAGAATATTAATGTGGAAAAAAAAATTATTTTAGAAAAATGAGAAATAAGAATTTATTTGTGTTTAGATAGTTATGCATATAATGTTTTCAATGAGCATAATTATTAAATGTTTTGAGAATTGATGTTAAGTTAAAAAGAAAGATACTTTCTCTCTTTTAATTGTTTGACTGGATTTAATATATCCCAATGGTAGACATATAATCGTTTTAAGTTGTTTTAAATTTAATTGGGTTAAAAGGGGGAAATTTATCTTTACGTGATTTTAAGTCTTCCAGTTGTAGTCTCTTTAAGGGAGTAAATTTGATTTTGGTTCCATGTGATTAAACAAATTAGGGTAGTGCACCTGATTTTGTGAATGAATTGTGATGTTCATTGTGGTATATTTGGTATTATATGTTGAATTTGTGCACTTTGTCTACCCTAGATAATGAACTTAGATTCCTTTGTTATGTTTAGGGGAGTGGCTTTTTGTAAGCGTCGACACACAAAGTGGTGTCAGGTAACTTGCAAAGAGTTAGTAAGTCAGTGATAACTAAAGAACACAGTAGTTAGATTAAAATCCTTAACAAGATATTATGCCTCGCTTATGACTCTTGAGCTAGTTCATTCTTGAGTATAAGATGAGAAGGCCTGGAATGGAAAATCGATGTCTTGTTTCTTCAAAGACATTCGATTCCGCAATGATTACAATGGGGCCGGGTTTCGTAAGAGGTTACCAGGGTAACCCATGTTGGGGGCCGAAACCTAGGAAGAAACACCAAGGTAACCTTTGCAATATTGTGATGACACTCCACCTACAGTAACAAGTTAACCTTCTGTATGTAGTACATTCAATTATTTTAAGTCTAGAAGCAATGTAACCATTAGTCAGTTTTGTACTTATGTCTAGGGTTAGTAGATTATGTCTAGGTAACCATATTACTATCTCCTAGCACGAGGGGTGGACCTACGGGTACCACATGGTTGGGTGGAACATGTACCTTTCTCCATTGGGTCCCCAGTTTATGATCATGGCATTGAGAGCTTCATGGATGGAGAGCTCGCACTTGGAAACTTATGCGTACTTCATTGTATATTGTAAATCTTGTATTTGAAAACATCCCTCAATTGTTTATGAGGTGAATATTGTAAATGTAACTTGTAATTATTATTGAACTACCTCATCAAGATGGATGAGTATTGTATATTTTATCAAATGCAATGTATGAAACATGTTAGTGCTAGATGTTATCTTGAATGGAGTTTCAAATGAAATGCAATGTTTATCTTTATGTTAATTAAAATGTGCAATACAAAATACTAAAGTCATCTATGGAAACTCAAAGTAGTGTAACATCACATAGCTTAATGAATGTATGCAACTAATTAACTTAATAATTATACTTTTAAAAAAAATTATTACACTTTTATACACAATTGTAACATTCCTTAGGTTATTATGATGGGGCATTACAGATTGGTATCAAAGCAAAGGTTACAAACACTGGACACTCTGGGTAATCGCGAGCCCATTAGGTTGACCTAGTACGTAGTGTTGCAACTGTTAGCCTTGGTTGAATAGTATCTAAGACTCGTTATTGTTATGTGTAGGAACATGCCTAGGCGAGGAGGAAGAGGTCATGGTAAAGGTCGAGGTGGAGTTTGAGGGCCAATCCCTCAGGTTACTCCCCCTCTGAGCCCTCATCATAGTGATTAGGTAGAACAGATGGATCAGAGGAATCAGGGACAGAATCCTATATAGTTAGGAGTAGAGGGTTCTCAGATACGTCCTTTATTAGAGGATGTCCTAGCTCATCTTGGACCTAGAAAGGAAGATGAGCAGGAGGTTGTCAGAGAGAGAGATAGATCTCCTAGGAGAGTAGATGACTCAACACATCAGGATGCTATTACTGTTGGACACATGAGGGATTTACTGAGGGCATGCCCTCCTACCTTTGATGGTACAGGAGGTGGCTTAGAGGTAGAGACTTGGCTACTGGATTTGGGTAGATGCTTCACCATGCATCCTTACGGTAGCAATACCCATGCGAGATGCGCTATCATGCATCTAAAAGGATTTGCCTCTACTTGGTGGCACCTGGAGGAGCAGAAGCTCCATTTGGATATTGGGTCAATGTCTTGGGAGATGTTTCTCGAGAGGTTTAGAGCACGGTTCCTATTAGAACACTGGAGGCAACGACGAGCTGACGAGTTCCATGATCTATGTCAGTTAGCTCTTCTATAGAGCAATACGAACGTAGGTTCTATGAACTCAAGCAGTATGCTAGTATTGGCAATGATGAGCCTATTCTAGTACAACACTTTATCAGGGGTTTAAACACCCACATTAGTGGTGGTGTCCGAGTCTTTGTGCTAAAGACTATGGAAGTTACGGTGGAGAAGGCTCGCATAGTGGAGGAGAACCTTGTTATGGCGTTAGGTGGTCACACAGGAGTGCAGATTGGTAGTGCTCCTACAGTAGGTTTTAGTCCATGGGGTGGACAGGCACAGACAGGAGGTTCCTCTAGGAACCAACAAACACCCACAAAGGGTGGGCAGCAACAACAACAACAAACACCTCAAAAGAACAATAATCCACAACCGCAACAAGGTAATAGTCCTCAAATAGAAAAGGGTCGCAACTGGTGGTGCAACAAGCGCAATAGGCAGGATCAGCCTGCGCAGAGTGCTCAGTCTACCATCAGTAGGGGTAGTTTTTAGCAATCCAATGCACCTTCAGGTGGCAAATGATTCGGTAGAGGCACAGGCACAGGTTGTTACTCATGTGGGTAGCAGGGACACATAGCTATGTAGTGTTCAATGAGAGGTTCTACTGGTTTTGGGCCTTGACCTATAGTTTCAAAGCCTATGGTGGGTGATGCAGGATGATCACATACAGTATATGCTGCGGTTAGTGACTGCCAAGCCGATCACTAGAACACAGTGGTCGAGACTTCAGGTAAGTTACATGGTGTTAGTGTTTCCATTCTTTTTTATTCCGGAGCCACTGACTCCTTTATTTCACCGACCATCGTAGACCATTGTGGTCTTGTGGCAGTAAAGCAAGGTGGTAAGTGGCAAGTTGAATTCGCCTTAGGGGTGAAAGTAGCAGTAGAAAACTTAGTACATAATTGTGAACTTAAAATTGGTACATTAACTACCTTGGTAGATTTATATGTTACACCCTTAGGATCGTATGTCATAGTTTTAGGTATGGATTGGTTAGCATCTTATCGTGATGTGATTGACTATCGACTTAAGATAGTTAGTTGCATTAATGATTTAGGTGCGAAAGTGGAAATCATAGGTATTCAAAGACCTATCTCTTTGCGGATGATATCTGCTATGCAATTAAAGAGATGTCTTTGTCAGGGATGTCAACTGTTTGCAACAACAGTTACTGATTTGGAAGAAGGTGAGAGTCGAGAGGTATCTCTTGATGATCATCCTATTCTTAGGGAATTCACTAATGTATTTCCCGATGACATACCTGGAATGCCACCGAAGAGGGATATTGACTTTAGAGTTGATCTAGTTCCTGGAGTTGAGCCTATATCTAGAGCTCCATATAGAATGACGACTCAGGAGTTAGAGGAACTTCGTATTCAGTTAGAGGAATTATTAGAAAAGGGATTCATTCGTCCAAGTGTTTCCCCTTGGGGAGCACTTGTCATCTTCGTAAAGAAGAAGGATGGATCTCTTAGGCTATGTATTGACTATCATCAATTGAACAAGGTTACGATTAAGAATCGTTATCCTTTGCCTAGAATCGATGATCTTTCCGATCAAATTAAGGGAGCTAATGTGTTCTCTAAAATTCATTTGAAATCTGGGTATCATCAATTGTGAATAGCTGAAGCAGACATTCATAAAACTTCTTTTCGAACTCGTTATGGGCACTATGAATTCACAATAGTACCGTTCGGGTTAATGAATGCACCATTAGTATTCGTGAGTTTAATGAATGGTGTATTTCATACATACCTTGATCGCTTTGTCCTGGTATTTCTCAATGATATTTGAGTTTTTCAAGAAATATGAAGGAACATGAAGAACACTTGAGACAGGTGTTCCAATGTTTAAGGGAAAATCAATTGTATGCGAACCTGAAGAAGTGTGATTTCATTCAAACTAAGATTAAATATCTGGGACATGTGATATCAGGGAAAGGTATTGTTTTGGATCCTTCAAAGATCCAAGCTATTGTAGATTGGCCCGCGCCTACTAATGTAGGTGAATTTCATAGTTTTATGGGTCTAGCTGGTTACTATAGGCAGTTTGTAGAGGGATTTTCTAGAATTGGTCATCCTATTACTTCTCTTCAGAGAAAAGGGAAGAATTTTGTTTGGACAGAGCAGTGTCAGTTGGCTTTTTAGACACTTAAAGAAAAGTTAACTAATGTGCCTATATTAATTGTTCCTGATCCTACTAAGGATTTTGTAGTATGCACGGATGCATCCTTAAAGGGTTTGGGAGCAGTTTTGATGCAAGATGGGCATGTGATTGCTTATGAGTCTCACAAACTCAAAGACCACAAATTAAACTGTCCCACTCATGATTTAGAACTAGCTGCAATTGTGCATGCATTACTTTGATGGAGGCATTTCTTATTAGGTCATCGTTTCAAACTTCATACTGATCACTGTAGTCTACAATACATTTTCACGCAACCTAACTTGAATGCTAGGCAGAGACGGTGGATGGAGTTCTTGTGTGAGTACGATTTTGATGTGAGATATGTTCAGGGAAAAGAGAATGTAGTGGCTGATGCTCTTAGTCAACGTCGACATGAGATCTCTGCTACTACTCTTGAAGTAGGTTTGAGAGGTCAAATATTAGTTGCACTTCCTACTGATAGATTATATCAGGAAGTGAGGTTAGAGATTGAATTTGGTAGACCTTTAGAAGGTCGATTTGTAGGGTATGTCCTTGAACCAGATGGTTTATTACGGCATTTAGGTCATATTTATGTACCACATTTTAAAGGTCTCCGTACATTAATTATGACTGAAGCTCATCGAGCTCCATATTCAGCTCATCCAGGAGTTAAGAAAATGCATGCTGATCTTCGGCAATTGTATTTTTGGCCTGGTATGAAACATGATATTGCTGACTTAATATCGAGATGTCTTGAATGCCAGCGAGTTAAAGCTAAGCATCAACATCCTGCTGGGTTATTGCAGCCACATCTCATTCCCGAATGGAAATGGGATATTATATCCGTTGACTTTATTGTAGGGTTACCTACATCATCATGTCAACATGATGCCATTATGGTAAATGTTGACCGATTGACTAAAGTAGCTCACTTTTCACTAGTACAATCATCTTACAATGCTTCATCCGTAGCTAGAATATTCATGGAGGACATAGTTAGATTACATGGGATTCCTCGTAGGATTATATCGGATAGAGATCCTGTATATACTTCAGCCCTATGGACTTCATTACAACATGCTCTAGGTACATAGTTGAACTTTAGTTCAGCGTATCATCCTCAAACCGATGGACAAATAGAGAGATTTAATCAAATATTATAGGATGTGCTTAGGATGTACATAATGGACCAACAATCATGTTGGGAGGATTATCTGTACTTAGTAGAATTCGCTTACAATAATGGTTATCAGAGTTCCATAGGTATGCCACCATTTCAGGCATTATACGGTCATCCTTGTCGAACTCCACTAAATTTGGATCGACTTGAGGATAGAGTGTTACTTGGACCTGAGATGCTTTGTGACATGGAGCAACAGGTTGACCGTATTAGAGAACATTTGATAGGAGCACAGGATAGGCAAAAGAAGTATGTAGATGTGCATAGGATAGACTGACAGTGTTCTATTGGTGATAGAGTGTTTCTTCGAGTGCGACCGTGAAAGAGTCCAATCCATTATGGAAAAGGCTCTAAGCTTGCGCCTCGTTTCGTTGGGCCATTTGAGATCTTAGAGAGAATTGATCCCATGGTGTATCGACTCGCCTTACCACCCAGTTTGTCTCGTATTCATGATGTTTTTCATGTATCAATTCTTAGACAATATCATCCTGACATTTTTCATGTATTTGATTGGAATGCATTACAGGTAGAGGACAGGCAGCTGGCTTTGGAGACCATGGCCATTCTACAACACCAGACACTCGGTCTCAGGGGTCGAGACGTTGATTAGGTGAGGGTCCAATGGGATCCTAGCCATGAGGCTTCTGCTACTTGGGAGGATGCGGCACACATGAGAGAACTTTATCCCTATCTGTTCACAAGCTTTCAGGAGCAAGCCTGATCCTAGGGGGGGAGGATGTAGTACCCCTCCATTTATGCTTATCTTCTCTACTATTATGTTTTCACACTGTTAGACTATGATACTTTCTTTGGATATTTTGATCGCTGGTTTTGAGCAATAGTGGATTTATTCTATGACACGATGATACATTGTATGGTGATTATTGATTTCAGACATGATTTGATATAGCTTAGATGTTTACTTTTAGTTGATTATTGCTATGTACATGTTTATGATGGACTAACAGTTATTTATTTCGTCAGTCTGATGTGACGTGTATTGGTGTGGAGAATGGAATTGCATCACTCGCTTGCGAGTGCCCTGTGATATCCGTGATTTTCTCTGCACGGTGTGTCTATTCAATGGTTTATATATATATATATATATATGCATGTTATTGCTTGGTTGCAGGAATTGTAGGTACATGACACTGACTCCACCTGGGTACTCAGGTCTGAACATGTTAAGACTCAACGGATATGTTGATTGGGAGGTAATAGTTAGGTTCATCCTAGTCTAGTCTTTAACCTAGTCATTGTACATTGTTAGCTTTAGTTTGAGTCTTGGTTGTTTTGTATTTTTCTGTATTGGTTTAATTGCTTGAAAGGAAAAATGTCAAATTTAATAATAGTTTATTATGTTTTAAATTATTGTTATTTAAATTAATTTTTAAATGTTGAAGAAATTAGTTGCTTATTTAATTAATTAATTAGCTTGTTTGGTTAAATGGTTTGATCTTAAAAGATTAAATTTATTTAATTAAATAAATTAATTAATTAAATTAAATTGTTTTAAAATTGTGTGTGAATAGATTTATTTAAATTAAATAAATTTGTGGAAATGGCAATTTTAATTAATAAATAAATTTTGCATTTGAGAATTGTAAATTTTAAAATAAATTAAATTAATTAATTAAAATGCATGCAATTTGAAATAGGCAAGATATCCGAGAAGTGGTTGAGAAGATATTTTGCACTTCTCAACATCTATGCCAGTGCATTTATTGATTATGGTTGAGGAATTTGTTTACGGAGGATAATTTGGATCTGGGAATACACAGAGGATACACAATTTTCTTCATGGGAAAATATTTTGTGCTCTGAAAAATTCTCTGTATATGTTTTTTTGGTATTTTGTTGCAAACTTGTGGAAATCTCTAGTTGCTATTTGGGCTTTGGTTCTCAGGAAGGATTTGGAAGCTACAGGTAACAGAGGCTACAGAGGCTCTCTTCACCAAATAGCAAAGGAAATCAGGTATTTTTCTTGTAGATTTTCTTTTGTGGGTTTTGAAAGGGAATGCTTTTGAAAAGAAATTAGCTTAGTTTAAATCCCTGTGTTTCTCGTACAAAAATTGTTCTCTGTATTTTTTTTTGTGAAAAGTTTTTAGTTTCAGAAAAAACCTTTGTAGCATACTCTCTGTAGAAAGTATTTGAATCTATATGAAGGGAATTATTTGTTAAAAAGAAAATTGAAAACCTCTGGGGTAGATTACATTTGAATGAAATTATACTGTGCATGTTTTCTTTTGGAAACCCTGAAGAAGTTTGTAAAATTTCCCCAATTTCCCTTTGAAAACCCTGTAGAATTTATTTAATTTCCCTACTGTAAATTTCTGGATGAATTTGAAAATATATATATATATATATATATATATATATTGATTCTCATATATAAATTGTATTGTGAAAGTAATGTATATTTTGAATTATATGAATATTTATTTTATTAAAGTCATCGCCGTACAGACGAAATCGAGAGATTGAAGTTTTGTTTATATTCTTTTTTTATGGAGATTATTATTGCCAATGAATCGCAGGGTTCCATTTCCTTTAAACAAAAGAGTTTTCATTTTATTTTATGTATAGCATATTAAAAAAAAAAAGGGGCATAAGTTGGGGCCATGGGGCTTTTCCCACAGCTGCCCCCATATGGGCTGACGGTTGTGGAGGCAGTCGGCGCTGCCCTCACAGGCAGTGCACGGCTGCCACATAGTCGCCTTCCCATACGAGAGGGTTGTGGACTATTAAGAGCAGCCCGCGACTGTAATAACATAGTCATTTCATATCTCCATTTGTTATTTTATTTTTAAATAAAACTTTAATGTTCGGCAAAATCCAATGTAGGGTTTCAATGTTATTTTTAAATATTTATATATATATATATAATATGTATGTATATGTATATATTGTATATATATTATATATATGTATATGTATAAATATTTATATATATATATATATATGTATTATGTATATATATATTTAATGTTGAGAATATTTCATCAGAATATTAATGTGGAAAAAAAAAATTATTTCAGAAAAATGAGAAATAAGAATTTATTTGTGTTTAGATAGTTATGCATATAATGTTTTCAATGAGCATAATTATTAAATGTTTTGAGAATTGATGTTAAGTTAAAAAGAAAGATACTTTCTCTCTTTTAATTGTTTGACTGGATTTAATATATCCCAATGGTAGATGTATAATCATTTTAAGTTGTTTTAAATTTAATTGGGTTAAAAGGGGGAAATTTATCTTTACGTGATTTTAAGTCTTCTAGTTGTAGTCTCTTTAAGGGAGTAAATTTGATTTTGGTTCCATGTGATTGAACAAATTAGGGTAGTGCACCTGATTTTGTGAACGAATTGTGATGTTCATTGTGGTATATTTGGTATTATATGTTGAATTTGTGTACTTTGTCTACCCTAGATAATGAACTTAGATTCCTTTGTTATGTTTAGGGGAGTGGCTTTTTGTAAGGAATGACACACAAAGTGGTGTCAAGGTAACTTGCAAAGAGTTAGTAAGTCAGTGATAACTAAGGAACACAGTAGTTAGATTAAAATCCTTAACAAGCTATTATGCCTCGCTTATGACTCTTGAGCTAGTTCAATCTTGAGTATAAGATGAGAAGGCCTGGAATGGAAAATCGATGTCTTGTTTCTTCAAAGACATTCAATTCCACAATGATTGCAATGGGGCCGGGTTTCGTAAGAGGTTACCAGGGTAACCCATGTTGGGGGCTGGAACCTAGGAAAAAACATCAGGGTAAGCTTTGCAATATTGTGATGACACACCACCTGAAGTAACAAGTTAACCTTGTGTATGTAGTACATTCAATTATTTTAAGTCTGGAAGCAATGTAACCATTAGTCAATTTTGTACTTGTGTCTAGGGTTAGTAGATTATGTCTAGGTAACCATATTACTCTCCTAGCATGAGGGTGGACCTACTGGTACCACATGGTTGGGTGGAACGTGCACCTTTCTCTGTTGGGTCCCCAGTTTATGATCATGGTGTCGATAGCTTCATGGATGGAGAGCTCGCACTTGGAAACTTATGTGTACTTCTTCATTGTATATTGTAAATCTTGTATTTGAAAACATCCCTCAATTGTTTATGAGGTGAATATTGTAAATGTAACTTGTAATTATTATTGAACTACCTCATCAAGATGGATGAGTATTGTATATTTTATCAAATGCAATGTATGAAACATGTTAGTGCTAGATGTTATCTTGAATGGAGTTTCAAATGAAATGCAATGTTTATCTTTATGTTAATTAAAATGTGCAATAACTAAAGTCGTTTATGGAAACTCAAAGTAGTGTAACGTCACATAGCTTAATGAATGTATGCAACTAATTAACTTAATAATTATACTTTAAAAAAAAATTGTTACACTTTTATACACAATTGCAACATTCCTTAGGTTATTATGACGGGGCGTTACACAGTATATCTTTCAAACCTTGATAAAGCTCATATCGAAGACTTCTTCTCCTAGCAATGCACATCTCTATCGGCATAACTTTTGAATTGGCAAGACTCTATAACTTCTCACCAATAGCCTTTGAATACCCTTGAACTTGGTTCGGCCAAACAATAGCCACTTCACTAAGACCTTCCCCGATGCACATAAGTCTTACCGAGACATTTGTTTACAAGCCAATCGGTAAGACAAAATGATTTCGTTATGAGTTCATGCCGATACCAAACAGTCTGGCCTAAACAACCCCTTTGTGCATTAGTCGGTATGACATAGTGTATTCGCCCTGACATTACATCGATGCCCCAACATATGCCAATATATTTTTTATATATGGCTGTCAAGAAGAAAAAATACTTCGCCAAGACATTCTCCCAAATACCTTTAGCTTCACCAATATACTTCCACATGTGCCGGTCGGCGAAACACAATATATTCGCTATGACTTCACTCTAACAATGATTCCCTTTGCCGAAATGACTCCTTTTGTCACCAAAACAAGAAAATTGTCCTATCGATAGTCTGCAACAAGCATACATTAGCAAAAATTCAGGTCGGGGAGACTTTTACCATGTCCTACCGACTCAGGTCCTTTAATGAAATATGAAAGACTTGATGGATTCAATGGATTTTATTACAGAAAATAAGCAAGATAATACAAAGAGAGACTTTTATGCTTATGATGAGGACTCAATGCTGGAAACTCTTAGATGCAATAGATTGTAAAAATTTAAAAATTTTACAGTTCTAACACCATTCTCTAAAAAATCAAATTGAATTAATTCATTTCTCGCTCAAAATTGAAATTTCCCTCGAAGGGGACTCATTCGCCACCCTTGGAAAATGGGTCTCACTATAGGGGACTCATTAGCCCAAGGTGTAGAAATGGGTCCCACTACTGATGTTTGAATGTGGATTTTTGGAATAAGGTAGAATTAAAAAAAAATTCTAGGTTTTAACTGATTTCTTAGGTAAAATGAGCCTCGAGATCAAGAATAATGGGTCTTAGGGGCCTACAAATGTTGTTTTGAGGGATAAATGATGTAAAGGGACTCAAAAGTGGGTCTAGTTACACATGAAATTGTCTCTTTTCTCAAGAGGGTCCAATTTTCTATAGTGCATTCAACCCCCACTTTAGTGTGCATATGAATCTATATGCATATGTAAGCTAAAGGATTCTAAATAGTGCACTTCATTACAAAAATAGGATAGTCATTCAAAAGATGGGGGATCAAAGCCCCCATTGTAGTTTTTTGCAAAACCACAACATTAGAAACTTCATTCTACCACACACATTCATTAGTTGTACAAAAATCCTTTTATCTAATTCCTAGGGTTCTAATTTGAGGGTAGATGTATGTCCCCCCTTGATTTCACCTACTTTACAAATATGGAATCAAGGTAGCAATTTTCCACATCGAAGAAGGAACAACATATCATAGGGAATTTCCAAGTACCATGCCACATAAAAACCAATGTTTGATAGTGTCGGGTGCAGAATCATGATTCCAATGCATTGAACAATGTCAAAAGCATATTTCCCTAGCTTTCGTTATGTTAATTAAAAGGAAATAAATGATAATTAACTTTAAAATGAAATAACCCTAAAGTGATACATAAGAGTAAAGGTGATAAAAATCTGTTAAATGAGTGTAAGAAAGTAACTTGTCACTTACTATTGCATTTTACCTTTTTGTAGTGTGAGAGTGACAAGTAAGACAAGAAGATGTCGAGTAGACGAGAGTATACGCCATCATGTTTGAAGTTGTGTGAGCAAGTACCATGCGACAAGCTATATTATGAGGTGAGTTGGTTCGAAAACTATTTCCTTGTGATTTTGTTATATTTTAATGATTTGTAATACATAATAGGTTAATTTAAGGTCTTGGAAATTTTTTTTGCAAAGTGTCCCCTTTTTTTGCAAAGCATCCCATTTTTTTGCAAAGTGTCCCATTTCTTCATGAAGTGTCCCCAAAAGGGTTCTAAAGTATTTAGGGCCTATAGGAAAGTACACTAGATGTACATTATCACATTATCACACTTGCAAGTAGCGTGCAACAAGTTGTATTATGAGGTGAGTTGGTTCAAAAACTATTTCCTTGTGATTTTGTTATATTTTAATGATTTGTAATACATAATAGGTTAATTTAAGGTCTTGTAAAACTTTTTTGCAAAGTGTCCCCTTTTTTCGCAAAGCATCCCTTGTTTTTTGCAAAGTGTCCCATTTCTTCATGAAGTGTCCCCAAAAGGGTTCTAAATTATTTAGGACCTATAGGAAAGCACAGTAGATGTACATTATCACACTTTCCTGATGAATGATGTAAAAATTGAATAAATTAGATAAATTTTATAGCATTTTGTGATGATTTTTGTAGGTCCCTGCCTAGTCGCGACTATAGCTAGGGGGTAGGTAGCTTACTTTTTTGAGAGATCATGCTCCAACACTATCATCAACAGAGATAGAGAATTTACATATATTGGGTATCTATTGGGAATATCTTATGCCACCAATTAGATACCATGATGCCATGCTTATGGCCCTGTGTGAGCATTGAGATGCTGATACATGTACATTTCATCTTCCCACTGGGGAGATAACCATCACTCTCAAGTATGTACACCACATTCTTCATGTTCTTATTTGAGGAGAGCAGGTATACTTCCAGGGGGATCGTTCATTCCATGAAAAGAAGAAAGACATGCAATATTGTTTGGGTGGCCTAATTCATGATGAGTGTGTGAGAGCATGGATTGAGCTTCTCATGCTACTATATTCATGAGATCCTATTGTTAGATAGATTATGATGCACATAGTGGATCTCATTCTCAATCCTAATGGATGAGTGGAACACTTAGATGGAGGATTGGTACATTTGATTTGAGGGTAGTCAATGCATGGGGTCGCTACATCTTAGCACATTTATATTATGATCTTGGCAGATTTGTATTTTGAGAGATCGATAGTATGGTGCATTGTATGCTTCTATAGGTATGGTGCCTCGAGCATATCACATGTACCAGGCCTGTCAGGTCCCTTGTACTATAGCTGTAGGATATCCACGAGCATTCGACTATCCACTATGATTCCTATGGAAGTACAAAGATCTACATTATTGGAGGGTGAGATTTGATCAATTGGAGGAGGATGCGATATTATAGAGACCCTATCTACTCACTCTACAGTGGCCAAATCCCATAGGATAGATGAGGAGGATGTAGATGGATAGATTTCTAGCAAGGAGGAATGGCTATGTCCTACGACTGTCCTATTATGGGTGAGTTATGTGATAGTTTGGACAGTGTAGACACCACCGAGGGCATAATCCTTCATTAGGATATATGTATGGAGTTCCCCAAGGCTAGGTGATAGGGTTTGACTCACTATAGACCATGTTATCTAGAGTGACTCAGATGCATCATATCATGATCAACCACTAGTTTCCAATTTAGATTATGTTGGTAGCATAGATGAGCATGAGGAGTGGTGATCAATGACACGACTAGCTCTTGTATTCCCCATGGATGCCCCTATAGGTGATGATGAAGCAGCACCAAAGGAGGGAGATGAGCCAAAGTATAGAGTAGAGGATGTACAATATAGGCCATCAAATATATTTATTGATGTCATTGATGATGAGTATGAGTCAGAGGTTGACCTTGACTATGAGGATCAAGATGGAGGAGAGGAGGATGAGGAGGATTATTACAAGGAGGAGCCACCTTTCAGTGAGGGGGATGAGGTAGTGACTAAGGATTAGGATGAGCATGGAGAGTCCTCACATACTTATAGGACCAAATCACATGCAATGGCTATGGAAAACATTGGTACCTAGAGTTAGAGAGAGGCTTGCACATCCTCTATGCCTCCCAGAGAGGAGGAGATTGACATTCCTCACACATCTATTGACATAGGTAATGATATTTTTATTTTACACATTTTATTTAGTATATTTATGTTTTCTTTATATATGATGATGTGTACTGATTGTGAACCTTGTCTACCTTGCAGGAGTGATGAGGAACTGGTGAGAGTTCTACCATTAGGCTACTATAGAGATAGAGCCTGCATCCATCAACGAGGAGGAGATAGATCTGAACTACATGCCCCCAACAATTGTTAAGGAGGAGCTAGAGTCACTCATGCCATTCGCAAGGTTATGAGTAATTTACGAGAGTGTGTGGAGATGACTTCGTCAAGATGAGAGTGTAGGAAAGTCAATGCAGACCTCAGTAGAGGTTGAGATACTGCATGCAAAGCTAACACAGCTACGAGCAAAGAGGGATCAAATTGCAAAGGAGCGACTTCTAGCTATTGGTCAAGTTCAGGGTCTAGAGTATGCACATAGATTGGGAAGTTCTCAGTCATGATCACGTGACCATTTCATGACATCTAAGGACTAGATCGTGAGTGTCAAATCTTGAGGGGTCTAGCTCTCACAGACCTTGGTGATTTTGTATGAAATATTGAGATGTATACAACATTATGATATATGAATAGATACATGTGTACTTGGTGTGTTTAATATTGATCTTAATTTGTTTGAATGTTAAATGCAATGTGGTTAATTAAATGACTTTATGGTAAAAATATTTAATGAATGTCCACATGATTTAACATGATTAAAGTGATCTAGTTTAAAACTTATTTTAGTGTTATTGTAGATACAACATTGTTGATTAGAAATTATGTTAAATTAAATACACCTATTACTCATATAAGGATTTAACTTAAGATAACAGAAGGGTGAATAGCATGAATCCTAAAGTAATTATAACATTATTGTAAACAATTACCTTAGTGTTCAAGACAAACTCAAGATGAGGTGTCAAGAATGAAGAAATGTGAAAAATTATTTTAAATGACATTAAATAACTTTAAACAACATTGCTTTAACAATCATGTTATTCAAAAGATGTTAGAGGTAATACTGACATAAATGTGCAGCATTAATAGGTTTATTAAGGGGTGTTCCATCAAGATCTGTTAATACATAAGCATCAGACCCATAATTGTTATGGAGTGTGTAATGTCCTAACCAGTTAGGGCTGAATTTATCCTTTTCCTCATTGTCAACACTGGTGTTACGCTAGTTTTCAATAAGAAAAAAATCACCCTTAGAAAATGTTTGTGGGATGACCTGTGTGTTGTGTCTTTGTTGTAATTGTTTGATGTGAGCTTGGAGATGTTCAAGATTGTTAATGTGTGTTTCATAGAGCATCTCAAGTTGGTGCAATCTGTGATCTTTATAAGTTGCATCATCAATAAGTTCTTGAAGAGAAATTCACAATGTGGGAATTTCTAACTCCAAGGGAATGATTGCATCAGTGCCATAAAAAAGATTATAGGTTGTTGTTCCTGTAGAGGATCTAACACTCATTCGATAAGCCCAAAATGCACAATATAATTGTGTATTCCAATCTTTATGATTTTTATTGTTAGTTTTCTTAAGAATTTGTTCCAAAATTCTATTAGTGTTTTCAGCTTGTCCATTAGATTGTGGATAATATGGCATAGAAAAGTGATGCTAAATTTTGAACATTTCGATAAATTTCTTAACTTCATTATTCTTAAATGAAGTTCCATTGTCGGAAACAATGGTGGAAGGAAGTCCAAAGCAAACGGGTATGTGGCTAACAACTTTTTTTACCCAAAATTGATGAAATGAAAAGGGTTTTTAAAGAAGATTCTCAACTTTCCACCAATACAAATTATGCTTTACTTTGAATTTAATAAGTAATTATTATTCATTTTCTATTCAAATTATGACTAAATTCTTGATTGATAGATTAATTGAAAAACATATATAGCTTTCAAACGGTGTCACATTTTTTGAATCCAAAACATGCGTCACATTCTATGCTTCACATAATATAGGATTAAAAAAAGAAAAATTAAATTTCATGAAGTTTTGAACAAGTTAAGGTGGTCAGACATACAAGTTTTTAATATTTTCTAAAAAATTTAATAAAAAATTCATAATTAATTATTCACTTGGCAAAAAATTACAAAAAAATATGCATCACATCAGGACATGAGTCCTCTACTTCTATATAAAATCTTATAAAAAAATATTATCATTTTATTGTGGTTAGGGTGGTCAAACAGACACCTTATTTTTTCCATGAAATCTAAGTACTACTATATTGAAATTTCCAATTTTCACCAACCAAATTTTTTTTTTAAACAAACCTAGTAGTTTTGAAACTACATTCAATTTGCTATAGATTCTATTCTTACATATTTTTGAAATAATATAGATAACTTATTCAAATTTTTATGTCAAGTTGCCTTACTCTGATTTTTCTTTTTTTTTTGCCACTTAAGGGCATGTTTTTTCCATGATGATCATGCACATACCCAAGTAATTATGTGTTCTAAAATGAATCAAAAAATTACTTCAGCAATTGTAGAATGAAGAGGAATAGCTTCAACCCATTTTCTAAAATAGTCTATGGCAGATATGATAAACATATGTCCAGCAGAAGAGGGAGGTGAAATTTTTCCAATAAGATCCATTCCCCGTACTAAAAGCGGCCAAATGGGAACTTTGGTATGAAACTCAAAATCAGAAGCATGCATAAAATTGTTATGCTCTTGACATTTACGACATCATTTAACATAGTTGAAACAATATTTCTCCATATGTCTCCAATAATAACCCATACGAAGAAGTTTTTGCACTAATGTCCATCCTCCAAAATGACCTCCACAAGCACTAGCATGAACCTATTCAAGAGCTATAGGAATTTCATAATCTTTAAGACATCATAGTAAGAGACCATTAAAAGATCGTCTATAAAACGCATTAGCAAGGATGACATATTTAGTTGGTAGTTTATGTAAACACTTTCTAGTATTCGTCATTGTAGGCTTAGGAATAGTACCATCTTTTAAATAATTGCATATTGTATTATACCATTCACACAAGTCATCTTGAGTTATTAATAAAATATCCAGTAACAGAGTATCAATCAAGGGTTTCATAATGGGATGGATAACAAAGGTGAAATTTTTAAAAGTATTGTGTGAGGATATTAAAGAGGTTGCACTCACCATTGCATATGTGTGTTGATTGTCTTTGTGTTGGATTTTACCAATGGTGAATGATTCAAACTTCTCTAATAGTTTCATTATAAGGTCCTTGTATTTTAATAACTTGTCATGTTTAGTTTGATATGTCCTAGTAATTTTTTTGATGACTAACTGTAAATTACCAAAGATCTTGATATTTTTAGCATCCATTGTTAAAGTAGCTCACAATCCCACAATTAATGCCTCTACTCATCCGTGTTATTTGTGCATAGGAAATTTAATCGATAAGACAAGGGAAGAGGTTGTCTATTGGGTGGAATCAATACCCCTCCAGCACTGGAACCTATTCTATACTTAGAGCCATTGAAATAAATTCCCATGTTTTAATATCAGTGGATAAGACATTATCATCAGGAAAGGATTCATGATTAGGTAAAGCGAGAGGAGAAGAAGCCTTGATGAATTGATTGGTTAAGGCTTGTCCTTTGATTTCTTTTTGTGAAACAAACTTAAGGTCAAACTCAGTTAACAACATTAACCACTTAGCTAAGCATACAGAGAGATTGGTTTTACTACAAAGATGTTTGAGAGGATCAAATTTTTTCATAACATGTATTTAAACATTTAGTAAATAATGTCTCAATTTACTAGTGGCGAATGCAAGAGCTAAGCATTTTTTCTCAATTGGTGAGTATTGAGTTTCGTAGTCAATTAATGTTCTACTAATGTAATAAACAAGATTTTATTTTCCATGATCATCTTGTTGAGCTAATAATGTTGTGAGAGCATGGGCTAATGTGGATATATATAGGAGGGTGCTGTCATAATAGTGGTTTACAATTCCTGAGAGGAACGAATATTAGCTGAAATCACATATTTTTAGAAAATATAATGATTTAAGCCTTAAAAAGTTCCATTTTAAGGATTCCAATTGAAGAGGGTTTGATCAAATCACCCCTTAGAGATTTATAACCACCACCTAAATAAAAAGTGTTTTGGGAGGTTTTGCATCCTTATCAATTAATTTTCTATAAAAATTATAAACTTTTGATTACATTGTCTTGTCTTGAAATTAGGGGATCTTCATTTTGTGAATGTTAATTTTTCCAAAAATTGTAACACTATTCACTGCATAACAGGTTGTAAAACAAGGATTTATAATACTTATTTACCTCATTATAATCACATCCTGTAAGGGTCCAATGAAGGTAATAATTTCTAATATAATTTCTTTGGTTTGTCTAAAAATGTTGAATCTCTTTTAATGTTTTATAGCATGAAACATAGGGCTGGGATCAATCATCGATAATGAAAGAAAAAATTTTCCAAATATTTTTTGAAAGCAATTTTTATTGATCTTGAGGGTTATAAATCTATATAACCTTCTTCCATCCATTTGCATAAAAAGCAAATATCTTCAATGCATCATGGATTTAGGAAGAGAAAATTCATTTTAGAAGTGATTCAAATCATGAAAATCCATAAATAACCTAACAAAGTATCAGGTTTAAAAAGCAATTTTGTGAAAATTGATCTTGAGGGTTTTCTTAAATAGGTTTTTTATTTAGATAACAACAATTTTTAAATCCATTCCATTGAATGACAACAAAGCATGTCCTACAGTTGAATCTACGATCATGTCTATATTAGGAAGTAGAAAATCGTGTTTTAAAGAAGTTGTATTCAAATCATGAAAATCCATACATATCCTAATACGATTATCAGGTTTAACAACTGCAACAATGTTTGAGATCCAAGGAGAATAATCAATAGGTCTAATGAAACTTGCATCAACGAGTTTTTCTAGCTCTGCTTTAACATGCAAGGCTATATAAGGATACATTTTTCTTATCTTTTGATGAATAGGTTTAGCATTGTTAGCAAGAACAATGTTGTGTGTGGATCAATTGGCATGCCAGAATATTTCCAAGAAAAAATGTCAGGGAAATCATGAAGGTTGTAGTATCCTCTTGTTCATCATCGTCAAGGCACTTTCCAATCTTAATAACTTTGTCTTTATCTTCAATGTCCATTGCCACATCAATTATATCTCGTAAAGGGGGTGCATTGGATTTAGGAACCTCATATTCATGAGACTCTTCAGTGGTATTACTATTTGTTTGCTTGGTAATTATTATAGGATGATTAACCCATGGCATGGGAACAGTAGTGGATGTGTTATCATAAAATCCTAATACTTGTTCCAGAGCTTCATCACTATCAAAATAATGCCATAATGGTGGTAGATTTTGATCAAGCAATTCAGGATGTTTGATTGTGAGTTGATGTTGTGGTTGACATGTGATGGCATTAATATTTAAGGATGGTCGTTGAGTAGCTTCTTTCATTTTAGAAAAAGAATATCCCAATCCAATTTTTGTCTCTTATGTATTAGGTTTGATAGGAACATGAACACCTTGTTCATGTTTTCCATATCCTTTTCCAGTATATCCTAATTGCTTCACAAATTCATAACCTTTCCCATAAATTCTTTACATTTCTCTTGGATTTAGTGGGGATTGATAATCTATCTCATTGAAATTGGTTGTGTATGTTACATTTTCTTCTAAGCGAGAGATAGATGTTTGAGAAGACTATTCATAATTTAAAGTAGATATGATGGTTGGTTGTTCTTGTTTCTCATCTTTCTTTTTTGTGAGTATATATTTTCCCATAAATAAAGGTGTGAATTATAAAGATCCCCAATCATCATCAAATAGCTTAGAGGGAAATTCTTCATCGTTGTGTTCAACTTCAAGAGGATCTAAGTTGGATGTTGGAATTAATGTTTTTAGAGGACTTGTAGCTCATTTTTTGAGGTGTAAGCAACTTTCAGGCTCAGGATCTATTTCAATCTGATAAATGTGATTGTTATAGACATATTTCATGATATGATGAAGGGTTGAAGGTACTGCATTTATTTCATGAATCCATGGTCTTCCTAAAAGAAGATTATATGAAAGATCAAAAGGCATAACATGAATAGGAGTTTGTAAAGTAGCAACCCCAATCGTAATAGGTAAAGTGATAATACCAAGCAGTTGCTTTGTTGTATTGTCAAATCCTCGAATGAAGACAAAATTAGGTACTATTTGTGACTTATCAATGCACATTATATCAAGGAGATTCACACTACACAAATTGAGAGCAGAACAATTATCAATAAGAGTTCTTTTAATACCTATGCAATTGAATTGAGAAATTATCATGAAGGCTTCATTTAGTTTTCTCAACTCTAAAGGAGGGAGCTCATTTTGATGAAAGGTAATATCTAGATTAACTTGATTCATGCCTTGGATTAGAGCTGCCACATCATTCGGAGTTGTACCAAGGGAAAAAAAAAAATCTAAAGTTGTTTGAAGCATAGTTATATTTTGGTGAGTTCTAAAGTAAATCCCAAAGGGAAATCTTGGCAAGAGTATTCTTTAATTGTTCAACAAGGTCATACTCCTTTGTATGTGGGAGGTAACAAGGAGCACTAGGCAGATTGGGTAAAGGTAAAGAAGTTGAGGGAGGTTGTGGCAATTGCGGATTGCTTTGGGTATTATATGTATGAGCAATAGTAACATTACTAGATTGCTACAACATATTTGTTTTAGGTGGGTAAAGGGTGTATGTAGGTTTATTGGAAGGATGAAGCTTATGCGAGGGAGGATAAAAAATGAGTTGAGGTTGAATCACATTAACATCTTTGGTTTCAGAGGGTTTACAATCAACTTTATTAGAGGACTTAGACAAGACAAAGTCTTGGAGAGCTTCGTCTAACATATCCAGGTCATTATTATGTTTAATACTTATGTTGTCATCACAAATGTTAGGGACTTTGGTGTTGACTATTGATGGTTGATCACAACAAACTTTAGCGGATGACATAGGTGAGGTGAAGTCTTGAAGGGCTTCATCTACCATATCCAAGTCATCAGGGTAAGGTATTGATAGTGATCTTGAGTTTCTCATGACAAGTATTAGAGGATGAAGTGAGTGAGATGATACCCTTAAGAGCCTCATCTAACATAGCAACATCATCACTACTAAATGGCTTAGATGAGATATTGTTTCTATATTCAATCATTTTTTTGAAAGGTTGTGTTGAAATTTGTTGTTGATTGTTTATATTTGCTAATGTTTCCTCAATATATGCTGATCTAAAAGGACTACGAAAGAGCACTGGAAATGGAACTTGCAAAAATCTAATACTATCCATAAATGCCATGAAATAAAATGATGCTTATACAAAGTAAATAGAAAAGTGTTGAACAATAACAAAGAAAAAACTAAAACCTACATAAAAATGCAAATTAAGAAACTGGATTCTAAAAATATAAAAGTAAAATATGCATTGGGATTGATTTTCCCATGGTGGCGAATGAGTCTCAGGGAATATTTCTAGGGTTTTTCTATTTTTTTGGTATTTTCTTATGGATTGAGATTAATACAATGTAGATATATACATCAAATGTAGAATTTTGAAATGATTTAAGAAAATGAAATGCAGGAATGAACTTTGAATGAAAATGCCACTAATGCACTTAAAAGAAACCCTAAAATGCCAAAATTAATGCAAAATTCTAATATAATTGAGATCTAAGATACAATTTAAAGTTGGAAATGGAAATTTCTAATAGTATGAGATGCAAAAATTAAATTTAAATGAAGTTTTCACTAATGCAAAGTAAAGAAGCCCTAGTTTGCAAAAGCAAAGAAATATCCTAACTGAATGTTGATGCAAATGAAGTCTAAGATGCAATATGCAATTGAAACCAAAAATGTAAAGATGCGGTTTCATCAAAATGAACCATTGATTTTGGGTAGGGCTTATAAACTACTCTTGTACTCTTAGGATATTCCACCTAAAAGGAGATATACAAACCCTACACTCAAGGAAATCTAACGAGTTCACTCAAATAATACAATGTATGATGTAATTAAGCCTAAATGAGATTATTTAAATGCAACTAAATGATCTTTTTGAATGATTCTGAATGTAAAACCTAAAAATTATGCAATGTTTGAAAGCACGGTGATGATTGCAAATTAACCTAAAATAATTCAAATAAAAATGAAAATTAAATTAACAGGAATTCAAATCTTAGAATGTGTGCACCTGAGAAACTAAAGAGAACTAAAATGTAATCTATAAATCTGACAAGGTCTGATTTTGGGCTAACTGGGACTCATTCGCCACTGATGGTGAATCAATACTAGATTAGGGCTTTTCTGCACAGGAACTGTTTTCTGCAAATTGGGTGTCCAAATCTACATCTGACTCCAAAATAGTACTTTAGAAGGGACTCATTTTCCATGCATGTCAAATCATTCCACTTTCAAATCTCTATGATTTCAAATATTTGATCTGCACCTTAACACCTATATAGTAGTTTTTGATGGAAACCCGAATTGGGATCTCAAAAAAATCCAACAAAATAGCTTAAAATTGTTTGTCTAATGGTGGGGGGGGGGGGTTCCTTAGTCAAACTCCTATTTGGGTATTTAAACCTTGAATGAATAAAAATTTGCATAAAACCATAGCCTTAGGTGTGTTAAAGACTAGGAAAATCTGAAATATGACAAAAACCCTATTCTATAGTGCAAGAATGAGAGATTTAAATTATGCTTGTATGATGCAATATCTCAACCCTAGAAATCTAGCAACACATCAAGAATGAAGATAAAGTGACATACAAGGGAAAATAAATGAAATATAAACCTTAAGTTGAAGATAGAGATGTAATAGAAGATGGAATCACTTTGAAAACAAGTCTTTAGGTGTGATTTGATGGATAGTTGCATCACCTCAACCTAGAATTCTCCATTATTCACCATAGGAATCCATCATCAACTCTTTGTAATGTTGAAATTTTATCCAAGAGATGAGCTTCAAGACTTGCAAAATTCTTTAATTTTATGCCCTAAAACCTCAATCTTTACCAACAAAACTTGTTATAGAAGACTTAACTTTAGAAATTACTTTTTTTGAATGACTAAAAGATGTGTAAAATGATTAAAAATGAGTATTTTTAAGCAACAAAACCTAATTTTCCCGTTATTTAGACCTAAGAGGTCAAAATTCTTTGAAAAATCAAATTGAATTAATTCATTTCCCACTCAAAATTGAAATTTCCCTCAAAGGGGACTCATTCACTCAAGGTGGTGAATGGTTCCCACTACTGATGTTTGAAGGTGGGTTTTTGGGATAAGGTAGAATTAAATGTTGTTTTTTGGGTTTTAACTAATTTCTTAGGTAAAATAGGCCTCTAATCAAGAATAGTGGGTCTTAGGTGCCTATAAATGTTGTTTTGAGGGATAAATGATGTAAAGGAACTCAAAAGTGTATCTAATTGCACATGAAATTGTCTCTTTTCTCAAGAGGATCTAATTTTCTACGATGCAATCTAATTATCTCTTCTTTCTAGCTATGTAGTGTAAATAATTTTTCCATTAAGACCACTATAGTAATGCAGGTTTAATCATCTCTATCCTATGCCAAATCATAAGCACTTGAAGCACTACTTATTTGTGTCTCAATAACATCCATGGCATCCTTTATTTTTTTTGTGACATCTAGCCACTTCTTACAATAGAAAAAACAATGCTTTTTCCTCTTCCTCACATGCTTGCACATCCTTCAAAAATTCTTCAACTTTTTTGTGTGAATATGCACACTTCTTTGTGATATCCAACAATTTACTCTCTGCAAGACTTGCCTCAACTTTTTTTTCAACTTGACCTTTTATTTTAGAGGCATATTCCTTTAAGGAATCAATCAAGAACTTGAAATTATCCATTGTAGATAATGATGTATCAATGTTTGAATTGGGAGTTATCTCCTACAATGTCTTCATAGCTTCATCCATCAATTTAATACTCTTTTGATATTTTTCAATGATCTCTTTTCTTGTTGATGTGTGAAACACATCTCCTAGTTGCAACTTATGTATGGGAGAAATTTTGTCAAAGACCACACTACCTTGTTGCATGGGTAACTACAACAATTGAGATGAGACAATCAGTTGGAATCTTACTTTATTAGACAAAAGAGTTTATAGAGGATTACCAGATGAAGATTCACTAAGAGGCTTAGGTAACTCTATTTTCTCAGCTTCTTCATCCTTCCCAAACTCAGTATTCTCCTCTTCCTCTATCTTTTCTTCATCTTTGAAGCTCTTCTCCTTATCTTTATCTTCATCATCCTTTCCCTATTCATCTCCATTGTCTTTGTTCTCTTCTTCTTTCTCATTCTCTTCACTTTTGTCTCCTTCTCCTTGTCCTTTATCAACACCATTCTTCTCACCTTCACCGAAGGTTTGTTCTGTGTCTATCAGAGGAACACATGTCTCTAAATTATATTGACCAGTATTTATCGAAGGAATAGAAGAATTATCTACTATTGTACCATTTCTTACTGAAGGAATAGAAGTGTTATCTTGTCAAGTTTCCTTTGCAACTTTTGCAACTTCCTCTTTTTATTGCACTAGTTTTTATGTATCTAGAGGATTATTTTCTAGATTTTCCTTTGCATCAGTAACTCCAAAATTGATCTCATTCTCATGTTGAGCATCATCTATGTGTATTTATCCTTCTTCATTGAGTTTTGGGGCACCAAATTCATCATTTAGGCCTTCTTCATTTCCTAGGAGAAAACTTAACTTCTATAAAATTTCCTCAACTTTCTCATTATACTCTTTCTAGATCATATCATGATCATTCTGATCCATTCCCATAAGAATTATATTTACCTTCTATTTTTTTCTTAGCTCCTTGTTGTAGATGGTAGCCAATGTCGATTGGTCTGTTTTAGTCAAGGGAGCACTGACCCTCTCTAGAGATTCATCTTTCACTTTTTCATGCTCTATAATTGCATCCTCTCTTCTTTTTAACAAAACAATCCAAACATCATTTGGTATGTCCTATATATTTTGTATATCTACTTCAAACACAATAATATATTTAACTATGGCTTCAATTATGGTAGATTGATCTACCTTATTAGCTTCCTTGTACAATTCTATTGTTTCCCTTAGCATCACATTTTTCACTACACTATTGAAAAGTGATTCAACCTTCACAGGGAACTGAGATCTCTTTGAATTTTTTTGTTTCTTTTATTTTACCAAAGGCTTCTTTGTTTCTTTATACTTCTTCTCTAGAGGAGCCTATTTGGCTTCCTTCACCTTTTCCCTCTTTTGAATTTTGAATCCTTCTTTCTCTTTCTCATCTTCCTCCTCACTTTCTGCATCTACAATATGAATTCTCTTTCTTTTCTTGATCATAGGGGCTTAATCCTCTTCCAAATTTTCTTCCTCAATAATATTGATGCCAATTTCCTTTTTTCTAGTGGCCTCCTACTTGACTCTCCTTGTAGCATCAACAAGGGGTACTATGGTAGCGATTTGCTTTGTTTCTACCCTAGTGGTATGAACTACTAGGGGGTAGTTGTAAATTTTCTTTTCTCACTAGCTACAAGAAGATTTTTGGTAGAAGATCTTCCAAATCTCCTTGAGCTTACAGAGGCTTCTACTGCACTCATTTCAACTCTAGCTTGATCTTTGGTATACTTAACTTTTTGCATTGAAATACCGCTTTTGTGTGCATATATGTTAAGCATATTGTCAAAATTATTTCTCATCACTAGTTTCTTGAATTCCAAGTGGAACTGTATTGAATTTTCTTCATAAATCCCATACCTTGGTTTGTTGGGATCTTTAGGATTGTTCAAAAATACCTCTACACATCCAAAAATTTCTACCTTAGAGACTTCATAACCTAGTTCTAAAACCCAAATGGTCCTACGTTTTATTGCTTCCATTAAACAAAATTCTTTGGAGACAAGGAAAGTGATGTCATTTTTGTATCTCTCCACAACACTTCTTGGAATCCTCTACCTAGATCATTCATTCTTTTTTGTAATATTGCAAATAATTTTGCAAGGGCATCATCCTAAGAATTCATATCTCCAATACTTCTCATATAATACTCTATTTCTCATCATACAAACCAAAGATAGACACAAATACTTATCCACAATACAAAGAACCATAGTGATAGACGTTGGATCTTGTCCATTAAATCTCAGCCATTGATTGCATATCACACAAAAACACTTGCCATTGAATACCCAAAACATGATGTGAAGGACCTAAGTGATAGTCATTTGATCTTCTAACTTTGAATGTGCACCATCAAATCTTCATCATGAGCACACAATGTATTATGGAAAACATATCTTCCCTTTTCTTCACTACAACGATGTGAAGACTAGTTGCAATGCACACACAAACTATCAACCAAGAACCAAGGTTAAGGGGCCAGTCACCGAATGATTCTAAAGGCTTAAGTTGTGACTTATGTGACCTACTACTGTTGATAGATAGTCAACACAAAAATAGACATCATGATTAAGTTCCATAACTGTTAGACCTAGGGTTTAGCTGATAAACCCTAAAACTATCTGAGAGCACATACAATTCCATTCTTAGCACATTTTGCATTCTCTAGATTTGTAGCTTATATTTCTAAGAAGCTCTCAGAAAACCCATATCGAGTTTTCTACCTATTTCACCTCTATCTTTTGGAAGAACCCTCTACAATAGTATGTCAACATTTCATGACATTGTTGTAAAATTTGAGAAAATTTTGCAAATGAATGCTCCTATCTTCATCATTTTGCACCAACTCTTCTATAAATTGATCCTCTAGTCTTTGTGGCATCCAAGCACACCACTGAACTGTCATTTTACATCAATGACACCTTTTTTCATCATGCCAATAATCTCCCTTATAGGATCAATTCCATCTTACCTATTATCTCTCCTTTGACATCAATGAAACTTTTACATTAATTCCAACATCCTTACTTGGATCAGTTCCATCCCACCTTTGATCCCTCTTTTGACATCAATAATAGTAATATGCCAACATAAGTATTAATAGTAGATTTAATAGATTAAATGTTAGATTTTTGATAGTTTACAAGATGTAATGTTACTAAAATGGTGTGATTAACTAATTAATAACTAGTTTAACTATAATATATAATAATTTGAAAAGGAATCTAAATTAAATACATACTATGTCAACATTTCATGACATTGTTGTAACATTTGAGAAACTTTTGCAAATACATGCTCATGTCTTCATCATTCTACACCAACTCTTCTATAAAATGATCCTTTGGTCTTCATGGCATCCAAGCACACCACTGAACTGTCATTTTACATCAATGACACCTTTTTTCATCATTCCAACAATCTCCCCTATAGGATCAATTCCATATTACCTCTTATCTCTCCTTTGACATCAATGACACTTTTACGTTAATGTCAACATCCTTATTTGTACAATCAGTTCCATCTCACCTCTAATCCCTCTTTCAACATCAATAACAGTAATATGCCAACATAAGTATTAACAATAGATTTAATAGATTAAATGTTAGAGTTGAGATATTTTACAAGATTTAATGTTACGAAAATGATGTGGTTAACTAATTAATAACTAGTTTAACTATAATATATAATAATTTGAAAAGGAATCTAAATTAAATACTTAACATAGTAAATTGAATAATATATCTATATGATTCAATTAGATTAAAATCAAAATCATTATATTCTAATATCTTTTAGAATCAATGGTATTGGATCTTTTTATGGAACAATCTAGGAGGAACTAGCTCCTTTCAAAATATAGAGCACTATTATGTTCTAGATAAGTATTGGTTCAACATAATAATGCTCAACATGAGTGCACACCATTCTTTAGAGTAATTACTCAAAATTTACACAACATGCTCTAAATTAATTACTCAACATGTATACAACATGCTCCAAAGTAGTTTCTCAACATGTATATGTAATGTATGCTTTATAATAAATACTCAACATGCATAATAGCCCTAGCAAAGATAATCCTGAGAGTACTTTGTACCTTGAGTTGGAAACACTCTATGTGCCCCCTTCTCTAGTGCCCATACCTCACCAAACAAATTTATTCTTCCTTGAATTTTCTATATTCCTTTGCAAGTCTTACATAAATTCTTATTGTAATCCTTAAGGGTGGTTTCCAAACCATCACACCCCTTCCCAAAAGTTGTCTTTTAATAATTATTTAAATAATTGTCCTCCCTTTTAAAAGAGTTTATATATCTTTATAAAGAGTATATATATTCTTTATTAATCTCTATTTTAATAAAAGGATCATAATATCCTTTATTTCTATATCTCCCTTTTAATTCTAAAGTGTTATTTCATAACTGTATCTTCTCTTGGGTATAAAGTCACATAACAATATAAAGTAAACTCATCCATCAACCTGAGATAGTAAACATAATGCAATCCTTTTTTAAGAATATTTATATTTTTAGGAGGATTGTTCCTAATGTTTATAAAATGATAAAGGACATAGAACCAAAGTTCTTAAGAAATATGTAAATAAAGATTTTGGCACCACAAACTACTTAACACCTCTAGGGTTTTTCACCTAAAAGGAGAGAGGTAGGCCAAAATTGCATTGTCTACAATCAATATTAATGTAATTATGAATGAAATATGTCTAAATGCAATAAAATCATAAAAGAGATTAATTATTAATGCAAAACTATGGAAATGCACTTTGTTTGAAAACACATTGTGATATGCAGAAAGATATATTCAATGCAATATAAAATAAGATAAATAAGCAAAATACAAAGAACGCACCTAGAAACTGATATAGGTCAAGGTGAAGACTGTAGATGCTTCTGAAATTATAGAAAATCTAATTTTCTGACCAAATAGGACACTTACACCATTCTGGGTGACTTAGTGCTATTTTGGGGAAATTGTACCAAAGCCCATTTCAGACAAATGGGTACCCAAATCTACAAAAATTCTAAAAAAAGGGGCAATGGGACTAATTCACCACTATTGGTGACAGTCCATTTTGGCTTTTCTAAAAAGTCAAAAGTGGAATCTATAGCTCTCAGTCTACACTTTTTGTTCCTCCAAGTGTTCAATTTTGAAACCCTAATTTCTAAGCCTGTAAGTGAATTTTTGTCAAGATTTTGACCTTTCCAATAGGGAGATGAATTCAACAAGTTTGCAACCTATTCTACAATGATTTCCAAGTCTTCATATATGTAAACACACAATGAAAGAAAGAGAAATTTTGAATGTTAGGGATTGGGAGTTTGCCTCGTTCAAACCCCTTTGAGGTAATTAAACCAAATTAAGAAATAAGATGAAGCATGAACATAAAATTAAGGAATTAATACCTTTCCATGGTGACATATCTTGGATTTCTGCAACAATGGATGAATAATCTTATTCTTGAATTCCTTTGAAAGCTATCTTGATGACTTAGAAAGCTGAAAACCTAGCTTGCTTGACATGTGATGGAGAATGATGAATGGTGATTGAATCAATCATGAATGAATAATGAATTAGGGTTTAAATGTATCCTTTTATAGAAAAGAGTTAACAATAAGGATCATGATCAAGGGCCAAAATTAAATTAGAAAATAATTTAATCAAGGGTGGAAGTTAATTAAGAGAAGAAAGACATGGATAGATAGACTTAAGGTGGAAGATAAGATTGGCATAGAAAAAGAGGTGATAGGAGAAATTTAATAATAATTATTTAATATAGGTGGCCAATCATAGGAGAAATAAATAAAATATTGATTTTATTTATTTAAAAAGAAAGGTGAGAACAAATAATGAGATAATTAAATAATTAAAAATAATTATTTAATTGGGGAGATAAGGATAACTAATTAAATAAATGCAATATTTATTTAATTATTCAAAAGTAGGGAAGAAGGACCATTAGACTTAATTGCTTAATAAAAGTCTAGAAAAGTGTGAAAGTCATTTACAGTTCTTTACAACACCTTTACAAGACATTCATTTTATTCAATTTGCAAGGGTCCAAGACCTAATGTGGATGTGTAAAACACCTCACAACACTAGATCAAGGCAATATTAAGTCCAATTTATCATTAATTATTCCCAAATCAAGCAAGGACAAAGGGATACTTTTTCCGTGTCCACAGTTAGCCCCCACTTTAGTGAGAGGATGAACCTACTTCAAACTCACACTAAAGTAGATATTCAAGAGAAGTCCAATCATACCAATGTGGATGACCAATGATGAAAACTATCAAGGGAGGTTGTGCAAGCCCTCAAGATCCAAGATCCTAAGTCAAAAAAACATAAGAACAAAAGGACATGCACAAGGTGAATGATTACAGCAAAACAAGATACATGATCATGCAATGGAAAGAACTAGAAGGAAGAGAAGAGAAAAAATAAAAAGGTGGATCAATCTTCAACCATTTTTCCAACACGTTGTGGATTAGATCTAGGCTATTTGTTTGGAAAGAAAATGCATACTCACTCTGAGGCGATGAAACTCTTGGTTTTCCATCGGGTGAGAAGTCCAAAAGGGTGAGAAACATACACTCATGGTTGGTATGCACTCACACACACATGCAAGTGGCTATGGGTAAATTCATTCCTCATAATGGGATTCCCACTCAACCATACCAAAGTTATACCTCCTAATAAATTTAATAAGGCGCCACAATGAAAATTATTTTCTAAATTTTTTTGAATGTCATATAAAAAATTTGTTAAAGGATATTTTGCTTTGTTCATGTAAGGCCTTCTTCTTAGGGAATATTGTGCCTAATGTGTCTAAGAGAGGAAAATTCAAGATCTCAGATCACTGCCCATGGGATGCCTCGTTCACATCATGGCATGCCAGAAGATTGTATACTCTTGGATGACATCAAACCTAATGACACCACCAAGAAGAGGACACATCACAAGAAAAAAGAAAAGTCATGCAATGAATTTTTCTTCCAAAATATGCCATCTATGTATGCCCCCACTTTAAAGCAATTGCTACACCATTACTATGAGAAATTTCTTTAAAGTAGCAAATGAAAAATGCTATGAAGGAAGACATGAGAGCCAACTTGGAAATTCCTATGCCAAGTCATATGTTTCTGAATTGAGCTACATCATGAATAAGTATGTCACATGAGAGTCAACTTAAGGCATATCATCCACATCCCAAGCTTACTCTAATATGTTTATAAAAGGTTAATGACTAGAAAAAAGAGACAATGACAAGTGACATACAAGGATAAGGCTAACTAACCTTTTGCCCCCACTTAGTGCAGGACAAAGGTGTGCCAAATAGGATGAAAGTATGTACCAATTAGAGGGATTAGGTGCAAGGAAGAGCACCACACTCCATGAGAGGTTTAATTTTATTGTTGAAAATATTAGATGAAAATGGATATAAGATAAATACCTCTAGATCTTTCTTGAAAGAGTATGATATGTTAGTTTGCATCATGTGTTCATTGCATCCATGTGTAGGAGGGAGATTTTAATCAATACCATAACAATCTTGCAAGTTAGATGAAGGGGGTTTATGCATTTGAGAAGGATGGTCTTCTTTATAAGAATACAAATCATTTTTAATGTTATGTGTTGTTTCCCCATGATGGATGGGAGTTAGATAGCCCCTATCACTATCATAGGTTTTAATGTTGTTGATGCAAAACCAAGTTGAGCATATAAAACACAAGGTTATTTTTGTTAAGATTGTGATATTTCACACCCTCCCTTAAAGGTAGGTGTGAAACCCCAATTGGTACTAGAACTTGTGCCTAAGAATGAATTGTTTGTATATGACTCTTTGGACCATGAGGGTGAGATTTTGGAAACTCTATTGAAAGGAGGTGTAGAATCTAATGACCCCTAATTATCACGAAATATTTTTGTTGTAGGTGAAGAATTAGCATAAACTTGTATAGGTTCAAGTTTTGATTTAGGAATGAAAGGATTAGGGGAGTGGGAAATGTTGTGATCATATGATTCATAGTTGCATTCATCTACGTCAATTGTGTATATCTTGTTATTGTACTCAAATTTCTTTGTATAGTGAAGTGTAGATGGGACTCCTTTCATAGCATGAATCCACGGTCTCCCTAGGAGAAGATTGTATGCAAGGGGTCCTTGCATTATATGGAAAAACTTAGGAAACACTATAGGTTTGACTTCAATAGGTAATGTCATCATCCCTAGTGGTTTCCTATTAACATTTTCAAAGCCATGAATATGAACATCATTAAGTTGAACGAGATTGTTTTCCATACTAATTTTTTTTAGGAGGTACATGCTACAAACATTAATTTCTGCTCCATTGTCGATGAGAGTGTGTCTAACAAGATTTTCATTAATGATCACCTTTTTCATCAAGGGTTCATTATTTTTTTGAATCTCAAGTGAGGGTAATTCATTTTTAGGGAATGTGATTTTTGATTGGGTGGATTGCATGGGATGAGAGGATGATGTTACATTATTTGATTTTATATAAGATTGGATATCCTCCTTCTATACTTGCAACATTTCTTGAAATAGAAATTTGAATGTATGTGATAGTTGAATAAGGTGCCATATAGATATATTAGCAGGAGTCTTTTTAAGGTCTTCAACACTATGGACTCTAATTTGAGAAAAAGGTAATGGAGTGGAAGTGATGTGTGATCCCCTATATGTTTGAGTCACTATGTTACAAATTAGCGGCTGAAAAACATTGTTATGATTAGATTGCATCATGGATTTCAAGACATCTGTTAGTTTTTTATGTGATTAACTAGTGGGAGGTAACTTAGGAAGCACATTGAATAAAGTATATCTCACTTGTGTCATCATAACCTTAATAATCTTGCCTTTATTTGCATGATTTGTTAGTGAAGGGGATTCTAATCTCACTTTACAATCTTCACCTAGGGAAGATTTAGTGTTTGAAGGATATCTTTCAATGTTCATATTTTTTTACACCATGATATTCTCCCTAGGAGGAGATTTTTTAGGAGAACGACAAGCCAAATGTTCTTGACATTCAAAGGTTGATTCTTCTAAAAGGACTTTATTGCAAGTAGGGGAATGATCAATGGTTGAATTTGTGTGCTCAAGAAGGGTTTCACTAGGTGAAGGGGGACAACTAAGATTCTCATGACCATCATTAATTATGTTTTCTAACATCAAAGTATCTTCTTCACAACTAGGAGAAATACTAGGAGAAGAACAAATGTTATTGTCATGATTACCTATGGTTGTGTTGTCTTTTTCATCAATGCCTTGTCCACTAAGAGAGGTAAGAGGAGAGAAACAACTAGGATTCTCAAAAATCTCATTAATTGATTCTTCTACCAAAATATATTTTTCTTCAATAGGAGAGATATTAGGAGAAGAAAAAATATGATCATTAGGAATGTCCAAGGTTCTATTCTCTTTCACTAAAACACTCTCATAGGGATGGGATTGTTTCTTAGCATGCCTAGGTATGTAAGACACTAACATTGTTTGAACAAAAATAAAAAGCACTTGTAACCATTTCATGCAAAGTTTCAGCAATGTAAATAATGTATATCCAAGGATGCAAAACACTTTTATCCAATGTCTGCAAAACTTTAAGAATGCAAACAATGTATATGCAAGAATGTAAAGCACTTTTATCAAACTTATGCAATTTTTTATGAATAGAAACATTGTATATGCAAAAGTGAAAAGTAATTTTATCCATGTTATGCAAAATTTTAGAAATATGACTATTTTCAGATCTAATGATGCTTGTAATTGAAATGATTTCAAAAGTGACTACCCTAAATTGATGTTTTTGAGCTAGATGCATAAAACAAATGTTCTTGAAACTTTCCAGACTTATAGTAAATGGTACTCGGAGACTTAGGAAGCACAAAAATGATGTTTCTAATGTTGTAATAGATAGTGTAAAATCTAGATAGGGACTAAGTTTCCTAGAATGGAAAATTAGTCCTTGTTAGGGTTTTTTTTTTTTAATTTCAGAAATTGTCAATTGGTTTTGATGTTTTTTAATTGGTATGACTGGAAGATTAAAGAAAAATGCAAATTTGGTCTGATTTTCAATGATTTGGGATGCAAAAATGCAAACTATATTCACTTTTACTAATGCAAAAATTTGAAACCCTAGAATGCAACTTTAACTAATGCAAAATAAAATGCAAGCTAATTCTAGGAAAATGATGGACTCCAAATTGGAAAATAAAGTATTCTAAAGGTGGTTTCACCAAAATTAAAACAAAGATTTTGGTGCCACAAAATCCTTAACACCTCTAAGGTTTTTCACCTAAAAGGAGAGAGGTAGGCCAAAATTGCATAGTCTACACTCAAGATTAATGTAAATATGAATGAAATATGTCTAAATGCAATGTCCTAAATGCAAAATAAAATGATAAAGAGATGGATTATTAATGCAAAACTAAGGAAATGCACTTTCTTTGAAAACACATTATGATATGCAAAAAGATAGATTGAATGCAATATAAAATAAGATAAAGAAGCCAAATACAAAGAATGCACCTGGAAACTAACAGAGGCTTGGGTGAAGACTGTAGATGCTTCTGAAATTCTAGAAAATCTAATTTTCTGACCAAATGGGACACTTACACCATTTTGGGTAGCTTAGTCCAATTTTGGGGAAATTGCACAGGAGCCCGTTTCAGACAAATGGGTATCCAAATCTACAAAAACTTTTGAAAATACAAGTGCAGTAAGACTAAGTCACCACTATTGGTGACTTAGTCCACATTGGCTTTTCTAAAAATTCAAAAATGGAATTTGTAGCTCTTGGTCTACACTTTTTGTTCCTCCTGGTGTCTAGTTCTGAAACCCTAATTTTTGAGGATGTAAGTGACTTTTTGTGAATATTTTGACCTTTCCAATAGGGAGATGACTTCAACAATTTTTTAACCTATTCTTGAAATCTATAAGAACACAATGAAAGAAAGAGAAATGTTGAATGTTAGGGATTGGGGGTTTTCCTTGGTCAAACCCCTTTGAGGTAATTAAACCAAATGAAGAAATAATATGAAGCATGAACATGAAATGAAGGAATTAGTACCTTAACATGGTGATAGATCTTGTATTGATGCAACAATGGACGAATAATCTTGTTCTTGAATTCCTTTGAAAGCTATCTCTATGACTTAGAATGCTAAAACCCTAGCTTGCTTAACTTGTGATGGAGAATGAATGATGAATGGTGATTGAATAAATCATGAATGAATAATGAATTAGGATATAAAGTTATTCTTTTATAGAAAAGAGTTAAGAATAAGGATCATGATCATGGGCCACAATTAAATTAGAAAATAATTCAATCAATGGTGGAGGTTATTTGAGAGAAGAAAGACATGGATAGATAAATACTTGAGGTGGAAGATAAGATTGGCACAAAAAAGAGGTGAGAGGAGAAATTAAATAATAAATATTATTTAATTTAGGTGGTCAATCATAGGAGAAATAAATAAAATATTGATTTTATTTATTTAAAAAGAAAGGTGAGAACAAATAATGAGATAATTAAATAATTAAAAATAATTATTTAATTGTGGAGATAAGGATAAATAATTAAATAAATATAAAATTTATTTAATTATAGAGGGAAAATGCTAATGAATAATTAAATAATTAAAATAATTATTTAATTATAGAAGAAGATGGAAAAAGCTAACTTTAGAATTAAAATAATATTTAATTCAAAAGTAGGGAAGAAAGGACCATTAGACTTAATTTCTTAATAAAATTCTAGAAAAGTGTGAAATTCATTTACAATTATTTACAACACCTTTACAAGACATTCATTTTATTCAATTTGAAAGGGTCCAAGACCTAATGTGGATGTGTAAAACACCTCACAACACTAGATCAAGGCAATATTAAGTCCAATTTATCATTAATTATTCCCAAATCAAACAAGGACAAAGGAAAAAAAATTGTGTCCACAAAATGTATTTCAACCAATGGGTACAATAAATCATCTATCTCCTTCATGAAAATAAAATATGGAATCAAGATGACACTAGTTTTGGTAAGTCCTATCTACTCAAATCCTTTTCATTTATTTTCCTTTGCTTATTTTCTATACCATTGTTCTTTTCCTACATCAACAAATTGATGATGGATACAAGCAACCAATTCATTTCATCAAAAAATTATTTTGAGATGTCATTTATTTAACTAAAATTATCATGGAGAAGAAAACCTATGCTCTTATCAAGTTAGTTAAAAAATTTAGATCCTATGTCAATGTAGAAAAAGCTATTCCTTGTGTTCTACATACTACAATAAGGGATGCATTTTTTCAACAAGACACGTAACAAAAAAGGTGTAGAAGGATAAATAATACATAGGAATATGACATGAAATTGTGAAAGTATACCAATATACTTGGAGGTCAAGGCCTTACGAAGTTGATACCAAATATAAATATAGATGCAACTAAATTTAATCATCTTAACTCTAATTCAACAACTCCTCGTCATTTAAATAATTTTTTTGGCATTGTTTTCTATCTATAAAATTTTAGAAATTAATAGCAAATGACACTAAATTTGGTGGCTCAAAGGTATATATTTCTTGAATACCAATTGATGTGGAGATCCTTGATGATTTTATCCTTACTTTTTAGATCATGAGTAGTCTATAAAATTAATTAAGGAATACTTTCAAGGATTATTTGGATGGAATTTCATTTCAAGGACTAATACGAGTTCATAATATTATGATAGTATAGGATATCAATGGCTTATAATACTCAATTATGTGCCCAATTTTATCAAAATATGTGATGCTTTCAAAACAATTTCAAGAAAGATGAAATTTGTAGGAGCACTCCCCCTTACACCCATATTAGATAAGCTCAATTTCAATAATGTGGTGTTGATTTATAGTGTTTATTTATGATAAATCAAGAATTGAATACAAATATATTTTAGTGGCCACAAAATACTTCACCTAATGGGTGGAAGCAACTACCACTAAACATACTTCATCCAGAATAGTGGTTAGCTTCCCACTAAATAATATTTTTTGCAAGGTCTAGTGCAACTACAAGGATATTTATTTGCAATGCAATGTATTTGAGATTATATGAGCATATTTAAATGTGTTATAGATATAGGATTGAACTAATACATTTATCACCTTACCATATGGAAGGTGATGAGCAAGATAAATATAGTAATAGTTGCATTGTGAGCATCACTAGTAAAAAAGTATTTGGGAAAATAGCATAAATTGTGAGAAGTCTATTGTGTGAGCCTCTTTGAATTGGTTGATGGGATAGAGGTCAAGATTTTGATTGATCTAGAATTGCTAATATACAAAATACTATAAAAAATTTCAAGTGAGACTAGGATGGTCACTTTCCCAAGATTTCATGAACTATCTAACCTATAAGAATCAATAAGGAATGTCTATAAAAACCCTATTGTCATAATATAAGATGAAGTATCTATTTGGATAGAAGGTAGCTCAAAGAGATTTTCAAGTTGATATAATCCTCATGTAGAACTATAGGTCTAAAGAAAAAAGGTAAATTTGATGAATTTTATGTCTTATGAGATGGAACCTATCAATTTGTAGATAAGTGTTGTCAAGGAACTCTCTACCTCAAGATTCTTATTGGATAATTTATGGAGCTACTAGTTCATGTTCAGCATCTCAAAATCTTTCTCTTTTTTTTATTTTACCTTGTTTTCTCTATGTTGATCCTACCTTTCCCATTTTTTGTGCATCCTAGATATAGATAGAGTTTTTTATGATTGTAAGAGACACACGTCGCCAATTAGATCCAATATTGGTGCCCTATTTGACTATGTAAAAAAAAATCAAGTCCTTTCCCCTTTTCCATTTTTTCTTGTTTATCCCATTGGTTATAATGAATCTAAAATAAAATCAAAATAGGCTCCCTTATAAAAAATTACCTATTTTTTGTTTCTTTCCTTCCTTCAAGTTCATATCATTTTTTAATATTAAAAAAGAATGAATAAACTATAAGTCTATGGTGTTCTATCCATCCTCTAAGGACTAGGTAGAATTTTGGTGTTCCAAATTTTCCCATTTTAGTGTTCCTTTCCTCCTACCTCTACATTTACCCTTTACTTTGTTAGAATTTTATTCATCCTTACCTTGGCATTGCAGCATGAGTTATTTGGTTTCCTCAATCACTAATCCCCAATCTATAATTTCCAATATTTTTCATGATGCTATTGTTTGGAATCCCAATTTATTCATTCCTTTACCTACATGTTGTGTGGGATGACTTCCATAGTATCCAAGATGTTGAAACTTTTATATCTCTATTTGCATATATTTTACAGTTGAAGATGTAGGAATACCTATAACATGATACTTTAGACATGGGTTTTTAATTATTCCTGACTCACTATACTCAATATTTCACATTACATCAACTTTTTGGGCTTGTAAGTTTGGACATACCCTTTTTTAATACTCAAAGTAAGTATTTTATGGTATCCCTATTCCCTAACTCCCAATATTCCCCTTAAAATATCCTTTCAAAGTTATTAATGTATATGTATATTTACTTATATTCATTGTGATATGACTTCTGAAATTTTTTGTGGTTCTGATATTTCATTTTAAAATTTTGAGCATTTCAATGGTTTTCCAAGCTAGGGTTTTTTATTTCCTATCTAAGGTTCACCTTAGGGGGGTAAACCCTCTTTACACCCTAGCATTTTTATGCCATAGTCATTTTTCTATTTTCTTCTTAACTTTTTATTGGTTGTTCTTGGTTCCCTTAGTAAAAACTTATGCCATTGAAGTTGTGTATCCATCAGCCCCAATGTCCTAACCTTGTCGGTTACTGCCCCTTTTTAATATTTGATAAATTCTTAAGTCCAGTGGGTCATAAAAAATTTCACATGTAAAAGTCTAAATGTATAACCCTAGGTTTTGAAATAATTTTAAGTCTCAAAGTCGTGTATTGAACTAGCAAATGGCCCTAAATTAAGTCATAACTTAAAGTACGTGCTCAAAATTCTTTTATTTAAGCACGAATTGGTTCTTCCTTTGCATGTGTTTACTTTTTATTGGCCCTTGCTTCCCCGTAGTAAATAAAATATTCATATAAAATTATGTGTGGTGGTACGAGAGGGGGCACATGTCTAGCTCGAATATGTTAGAATTGTGAAACAAGCACAAAACCATGAGCCACTAGATCAAACAAAAAAAAATACACCTTTTAAGAAAGAGATCTGCAAACAAATATATGCATTAATTATCTTCAACAAGAAAAAGCTACAGAAGAGAGAAAACTTTCAATAAGATATGAAACCTATAGATATTCTCCCATTAATAATTACAATGAAATCAATCCTTATGAAGGAGATCAAGAAACCCTAAAGTGAAACCTAAAAGAGAAACCCTATTGTGCAAACTTAATAATTAATATTTATAATTAATTATTAATGTGTCTAAGTTTAGCTTAAGTAACTAAAGTGATAAGTGACTTAATTAATTAACCAATATGATTAAATTAATTAAGTGAAATAAATTATTACTCTAACACCCCCCTTAAGATGAACTTAGGAAGTAGCTAAAACACTAAGGAAAAGATGCATGAAAACAAGGATGGGTCCTGACAAATAAGGCCAAGTAAGGTACCCATGTACAAATAAAAGATCTCTATAAAGTAGAGAAATAGAGAAAACCTCATGGGAAAAAAATCTACTCCAAGAAGAGATCAAAGGCGATTGAAGGACTAAAAAACCTCCAAATCAAATAAATGTCCTAAAAAAGAAGATGTAGAACATCACAGAAGCATGAAGAAGCTGCAAACTCTATCAAAAGATGACTGCTACAGTGTCAAAGAACCTCCAAAGAAGAAGCATCAAGATCAAGAAGACAATAATATACACGAGTGCCCCCAATGATACTACTCAAATCAAATGGCCAACAAAGGCAAACACCTGGAACTCGAAGATACGGATGGTAAAGGTACCAAAATTCTGAAGAACTGATCATGAAAAAGTGGAAGGTCACCTCCAAAAATAGGAATGTAAGATTTTCCATATGGTAAGTGATCCATCTCATTGAAATGCATGGGTAATCAGTTGTTGCATCTGCCTAGTACATAGGAACAAAAACTATACACATAGCTCACTCCAACGAAACCATGGAAGCATTAACACCAATAGTAGAAACCCCCCCCCCCATAATGTCAAAGAGGTGTGATAGGTACACTAAAAATGAATTCCATAAAGTAGTGCATGAAGAGGAACCAAGAGTATCTAAGGTGCACACATGAAAGTACAAGCTAGTAGAAAGGATGTGAAAACAAAAGTCACATACACATGAGAAAGGTATGAAGGAAAAAAATTGCAAATATCAATCCCCATGCACTTTATATCATAATGCGAGTACAACAAGGCACAAAATGGTGTGCAAGAATCCCAAATATACATGTACAATGCTGACACACTTTATCTCAGTGCATTTACAAAAGAGAACATGTATGAAAAAGATGTCTATAATTTCCAAATAGGACAAAAAGCTAGAAATATATTTAGAACATCCAACAACAAGTCATCCAATGAAAACGAAAATTTTTTAGGAGCTAAAACGTCCAAGTAATCTACTAGAGTGTGAAAACACAAAAATATGAATAAAATGTAATAGGAGAACAATCTAAAAAATTGCATGGATGGAACTGAAGAGCTCTAAAAGGCAGTTCCAATGAGTCCCACAATAATGGGTTACACTTTTTGGGACATCCTGATTTTTGCCTAAATCACATATTTTTAAGAAAATACAATGATTTATGACTTTAAAGGTTCCATTTAAATTATTTTAATTAAAGAGAGATTCATCAAACCCCTTAGATCAAACCCCTTGGATAGAACCTTGTTAGATTTAAACCATACCTATAATCAAGTCTCCTCTACACCTATCAAAATGTTGATAAAAACCACTTTGATTTACCTTTTGGGTGATCAAATGAATTCATTTAAAATTTATGTTTTGTAAAGCCCTTATTATAAGCTTCCTAAAAATTATAATTTTAAATATGTTTAATTTGATTTTATATTTATTTTTATTTCTTGTGATGTAGGATTTTCAATGAACATCAAGTTCTTTATTTCACACATACGAAAAAATAGAAAAATAGAGAAAAAAAATTCTAAAAAATACATGTGCCCTAGGTATTGATGTCCTTATTCCAACAAAAAAAGAATAAGTTAATTCAAATGAATACAAAAAAAGTTATGCATGCCGAAGTACACCTCTGTCAAATTATAATTATGCTGACTTGGAAAATTAATTAAAAAAAATATATGTAACAAAAAATTATGAAAAAATATCCATCCCCTAGATATTGGTGTGAAAATTTTGTATTTTAAAAATCAGAATTGTATCCTATCTATAAAAAAGTTACTGCCGAAGTAAACATCACTTTTAAAAATGTTGATTAGTAGAAAATAAGTTATTAAAAATTACATAAAATGATTCATTTTTAATTTTTTTAAATATAATTAGAATCTACACAAAATATCTAACAAATAACTAGTTTGATTCATCTTCAAACCTTAATGGTTTAGCTATAGGTGTAAGAAAGTGAATGTCCTGAAAATCATGATTTTAATGTCAAGTTTGGCCTAAACTGAACTCATTATTGTGAGATCACCCTTGAAATCATGAAAAATAGAGAAACTAGTCAAAAGTTATGAGCTTAGAACTAATAGCTCCTTTGACTTCAATAGGTTGTAGAATATACCAGTAGAAAAATAAAGTGATAAGACCCACACCACTGAAAATTTGAAAACCAGCTTTCCAATGATATCTCATTTGCCAAAAAATGATATCGATGCAAAAGTTACGACCAAAAGAAAAAAAACCTCCCTAAAGGCCAAAGAAGGGGTCAAAGGGGCCCAATGTACAATCTGTACCACTGACATCAGTGGAATATTCTATGAATATTCCCCTTTGCAGAAAATGAAACTAGCCTCTTTGCAAAAAACCAACTGACGGAATATACCGAAAGTCCCCAAAATATTTCAAAAGATTCCCTGCCTGAAAAAAGTTGTGTTGCCGGTAAAATCAGTATGTCTGTTAGGTAAAAAGAGGCTATCAGCAACTTGGGAGAGCCCATCGGTTGGAATGAAAAGCTACCGGTGGTCTAAAAAACTTGCTGGGAAGGTGGAAATAGTTGTTGGCCTGAAAAGGAAGATGCTGCCAGTAAAGGAAAAAATGCTACCGAATGGCATTAAATGATCTACGACAAGGTGGCCCATAGGGGCCTACCAGAGGTAGATACACTGTGGTACCTTAATTAAATGCGTATTTAACAAAAAAAATTGCCAGCCTTTTAAAAAATTTCCCCACGGCTATCCAACCCTAGGAATGCACCGGGGCATGGACGTGTCGTTGCTTGCTGCATACAATGCATTAAAACAATGAAAAAATATATATTATTAAAAATCAAATTTAAATAACTTCTAACTAATATTGATTTTGGTGCAAAACCCTTACAAAATATTTGGACACACTAATACTAATATTTGCAAATAACTATTATACATCCACTCTATGAATCTCTCAAAAATAAAAAAATACGGAGGTTGTGTGTGTCAGTACTTGTTTTAATGCATGGTATGCAACATGCAGCGGCACATCCATGCCCTGGTGCATTCCTGGGGTTGGGTAGCTATTGCCAAAAAAAATAATCCTACACTTTTATTTGATTTTTATTTTTTAAAAATTTCAAAAATGAAATTCAAAAAAAAAATGTGGACCTTAATTTTTTTGGAAATTTTTTTTTCAGAATGGCGTGCAGACAATTGTACGGGCTTGATTACAAAAAAAATTGCCTCAGAGGTCAACTGCTCCAAAATTGACAAATTTTATATGGAAATAGGGGTTTTTGGGCCTTCTAAGCGCAATGGTGACGTCCGTTTGGGTTCAAAACATTCTAAAAGATCGAGCAACCCCTAGATCTGGAAAAAAAAAGTATTTTCTTCAAAACCTCACAGATCTGACAAATGGAAGCCAAATTTGATGAAACAAGAGTTGATCTTGATTATTCTAGCATCTCTGGATTCAATGGAGAGGTCTTATTTGATCTTGGATGCACTAAAAAATTTCCACCTTCAAAATTTTCAAAACAAACAAAGAGGATTAAGATTTGAAGCCTGTAACCCTTATTGAAGAAGAAAACCTCATAAACCGAGAAGGGATTCATTGAATCCGTGCTCTGATACCATGCTAGAATTTTGCAACAAGCACAAAAGCACAAGCCACAATATCAAACAAAAAAAAATACACCTTCCATGCAAGAGATCTGCAAACAAATATATGTAGTTATCTTCAACAAGAAAAAGCTTCATAAGAGAGAAAACTTTCAAGAAGATATGAAAGCTACAGATATTCTCCTGTTAATAATTACAATGAGATCAATCCTTATGAAGGAGATCAAGAAACCCTAAAGTGAAACTTAAAAAGGAAACCCTAGTGTGCATACTTAATAATTAATAATTAATTAATTATTAATGTTCCTAAGTTTAGCTTAAGTAATTAAAGTGATAAGTGATTTAATTAATTAACCAATATGATTAAATTAATTAAGTCAAATAACTTATTGCTCTAACAGAATAGTGAGCACCGCAATGTCTCTTCATAGCTTTTGGCGGGCCCCATGATCTAAAGGTTCTTATGGTGACATGTGGCACTATCCTATCCATTCCCCACCATTCTATGGGGGCACATCTTTGAAGACCTTGGTTGGACGAAGAGATACAAAAGAATTCCAAGTGGCAAGATCTTGACCATCAAATGGAGAATGAAGGAAAGCTTAAATATTTCACTAAGTATAGAGGCATGATGGGTGAAAAATAAAGAGTGTATCTCTTATGACATGTGGAGGATTTTTGGAATAGCACGAATGTAGATGTTTTAATCTTCATTTTCTAATTTGTAGAAGAATAAACATGTGATAACATTTGCCTAAGTATAGGTGATACATGGAGGATTAACTAATGAATATGTTGGGAACATTGCATCATCTAAGAGAGTTCCCCACTATTCTATGAGCTCTAATATGTTCTCTAATACATTAGTGCTAGAGCACGAGGAGTTGACACGTTAGTTATTTTGATGTTCTCAAAGGTTGTGGGTCCTATGATGAATTGTAATGGGATTTTCCATATGGTGAAACCTTGTTTGTTTGAGGCTAAAGTCAATGATGGTTAAGTTTTTAAAAAATTATTTACTCAATCTTAGTTGTCAAAAGGTATAGATCATCTCAAGATCAATGGCTCAAATTCAAAATTGAAGAAAATAGGTAGATTGACCCATTCTGGTTCACTTGAGTGAGAAATATAGATAAATAAGATGCTATAGGTTCCAAATTTAATGCTTCTTTCCATAAAAGTTGAATTTAAAGCACATTTCCAATTCACCAAAGAATTTGAAAGCATCTACGGATCAATTATTGTGAAGAATGAGCTCTATGTAATAAAAATTAGGGTTTGTGCCATACATACACCTATAACTTGAAATTTGCATCCACCTTGCTCAATTATATAAAAAATCTTGTGTCATTGCTAGTGTGAAATTTGAAAAAGCATTCTAAGGTTATCATAGCTTTGAATTGTGTTGCTTGTGCTCATTTTAATTGCAATAAACCCTAGTTTCATCTATGATTGAGTTAAAACCTTAGTAACACCTTAGAAAACCCTACTTTTCCTCAAATTAGTACCAAAATGTCTCCTCCTAAGGTACAATCATCTGGCTTTACCCTGAAAAGAAGAGATCCCTCCATGATGACCTTCTAAGAAAATTTCCTGTCTCAACCAATGATAAGATTAAGAGTAAGTTGTTATTGCAAGGTTGAGGGGTAGAAAATGGTATAATAGATAAACATTATGTAATCAAAGATGCCTTGATGAAATTTTCTGGGTGGGAATTATTCAAAAATTGGTATGGAAAGACGAATTTTGCAATTCCAAGTTGTAATTGTCGGAACCTACACCTAGGAAAACTAGCAGCCCCAATGTGTATTTGGATACAAGATTTGATTAAGGCCACTACTACAAATTATGATCCAAATATTAGGCTTGTGAGGACACATGCTAGGGTTGAAATTGTGAGATTGACCAGAGAAGTAATTATTAGTGCCTTTTACCTAAACCCAAATGCAAAAAAACCTATCAACCTTGAAGCATTGAGAAAAGAGTATGAAACCAACAAAAGAACTTATAGGGTGATAATATTTTTTAGGTTCTAGGAGAAAATAAAATATGGAAGCATGGTTAGGCTCACCCTTGTAGAATAGTAGCCTTTCAAAATTGACTATTTTGAAGGATAGTTTGTTAAAACCTACTACACTCTATACATGATCCTAGGACTTAACCCTCTACAAAGAATAACTATTTCCCTCATGTTAATGGAAGAAAACATATAAAACATGTTGGTTAATGAGGAATATGATTTTTCCACCTTATTTTTAGATGTCATTCACAAGGCATTGGCGGCCATCAAGGTAGGAGATGGTGGTGTGAATTTCTAGTGGTACTCCTTGTTGTGCCACATATTCTTAGCTTTTGTATCTAAGGAGTTGTCTCCAGGACTACAAATCATAATGAGGAATAATAGTGGTGAACATCTCTCTATCTAGATGTGGACACACTTGTTGGATAGGAATTGCGCAACATCAATTTTTGTAAACTTTACAAACTTGTTCTCTATAAAACATAAAATATATTTGAGAGGGGATGTACCAAGAGTACCAAAGGATTTACATATTTTTTAAGGCCAAAGGAGAGAAGGCCTAATTTAGGAATTGACCACAATTAGGGTGATGTAATTAATCATTTTAATTGCACCATTCTAAGAGTCTTTGGGAACAATGTGGCCCCTCATGTTCTACCAAGGTTTGTGCCATTTAGAATTAGTTTTCTTGAAGTAATGTGGAAGTTGGGAGGGGTTTAAGATATTCTCTTGGTAACCAGAAGAAGAGATTCATATTCCCTCATTATAAATTATTTTTTGAATGTATCATGGCTAAGGAAGGATGGAAAAATATTCTCGACATGCTTACCCCCTGAAGATAAAAAATTATAAGGCCAAAAATCATGACCCTGAGGGTTTTATTGTTGCTTTAAGGTTGAGAATAAACAAATCCAAATTTTACCATGAGGTAGATCATGCAAAGGAGATAATATGAAATAAATTTGATTTAAATAGGATTGGGGATAGAAAATCAAAGTGGCTTACCTCTAAATGGCTAGAAAAGGAAAAGAAGAAAAAAGATCCCTCTTTCAGAGGGACATATGTAGACATTGATGACCCAATTCTTAGAATTGAGGCTATATTGAAAAACTTTGATATGATTGTTGGGAAACTCAAGTAGAAGAGATAGGAATTGGATAAGGGTAAATCCCATATGGTTGAGGGGAGACCCACATACCAGCCACCTAAGAAGAAATATGTCTTCACAAGAATACCAAAGGGGAGAGTTTTGAAGGAACAAATAAAGGCTAATCCTAATCAATTTAAGGAGTCAAGAGTCTCATACATTGTGCCTCAATTCCCATTTTATCCCCCATAAAATATTCTTGAAATTGATTCTCCCCCAAGGGAATCCTCTCCAAAGAGGAGGAGGATTGAACAAGCTAGACTTGTACACTACCAATAGACTCTAATGATGAATTTGTTGTTACCACATATGAAATTAAATTGAAAATTCCATCTCCAAAAAAGGAGAATCATATGTCAACCCATGACAACAAGATTACAAAGGCATTTTTGATAGGGGTGGATAATGCTAATGATATGAGGCATGTAGCCTATAGGGATTTTATGGATGATGATGCCTTTGTGAAGAGTGATGTGTTCAAGGAATTTTTATAGAGAACACGAAAGGATGAGTATGGAAGAAGGTTGAAAGAAGAGATTAGAAAATGTCCTGAACAACCTAGAGAGGTAATATCTGCAAGGTTGATTGCAAAAATAAAACCAAGAAAAATGAGATATCCCTGGATGAGGGAAGGAAGTTTGTAAAATAAAGTGGTATTCTTCTTTTTCTTAAGTGGGATATGGCTTCTTTCATTTCATTTTATACTCTTAGGAAACATGACTCTCAAGTTTTTATTACAGATGAAGAGGCACTATGCACATTGTCAGGATCAGCTTCAAGTCCCAAGTGGGACACTCTTGCTATTTGGTATTTGGCCCTTAATACCAATAAGACAATAGTGGTATAACTTGCATGAGACCTAAGGGGAGGTCTTATTATAAAAATATTATTTGATACATCACTAGTTGAAGTAGCCACATTGGATGTCAATGTTACAAAGTTTACAAAATCAACTAGTAAGCAATTACACAAAAAATATGATAAAAAGAATAATAAGTATATTGATTTCTTGATTGAATATAATAAGGACAAGAAAAGTCTTGTCAAGCTAGATTCAATAGTTGAAATTTTCTAGAATCAAAAAACATAGGTGCAACTAGTGTAGCGTACTACTCCATCCCCTTCTTCTCCACCACCTCTAATTTAGTCTACTAAGATAGTTGTCTATGAAGATAAACCACTAGCACAACTTATTGTTGTTTCCCTACCATCCAAAGCAAGAGTTAGTAGAATATATTTAATCAAGCAACTAAAAGAATGTGGGGAAATTCTAGATCTTTATGAGGAAACTAATGTACTTATAATTTCTAATGTACTTGAAAATTGTATGGGAAAGGAAATAAAAAGGAAAAATAGTGTTCATTCAACTTACTCTTTGATGTCCAATGCAATTGGAATGTTTGAGAGGGATAGATGAGAGACAGTCCCATTGATGCAATTACTAGTGCCTAGACTCAGTGCATTAGCTAGCATGATCAAAGGGAAACTCATGAATTAAATAAGTGAGAAAAGATAGCCCCCACATACAAAATGGTAAAGGTAAGTATAGATTATAATTGAATGGTAGACCCCATGGAGAAAAAGATAAGAGAGTTTCTACAAGAATTTGATGAGATTGATCTTATCCTTCTTCCAAACATTTTGGATAGTTATGGAGTTAGTAAAGAAATATGAACATTGGAGGTCACAAATGGATATTTTTGTTGCTACACAAGCCCTTTTAGTCTATGAGGGTGGTGAGGTTAATATTTATTTGTTGAAAAATAGCATGGATAAGCTATCATTCACCAAAAAATTATTGGAATATTTTGAAAAAGAAGAAAATTAGGTGGTAAAGTGGTATGCCTCATATAGGAATAAACTAGATGAATTCATGGCATTCAATTGGCCATCAAAGGAATAATATGATGCTTGGGAAAAAAAGTATAATGATTTTCTTGCCTTGTAGAGTCTCTCCTAGTGATGTGGATATAATTTTTGTCCTTTATGAATATTCAGTAATCTCTAACCGCTTCGACAATGTCAACAAAAGGAAATTTTATCTTTTTTACTTTGAGGTTTTTTCTTCACTTTCCAACTCATAATTCATGGGTCTACACCAACTAAGAATGAAGAATGGAATTACAAAGTAACAACCATTAGCATCAAATATTTTTGGAAAGGAAAATGATTGCAATAAATAATATAATTGTATTTGTCATAGGAATATACTATCAACGAGCAAGTAATTGTAATATTTTCAAAAGTATTGTATGTCAAATAAAAATGTGACATGTGTAAGTGCCCCAAATATTGTTGCTCCCTTGTATTATAAAGGGAATTCAAGGCCATTTGCATGGGATGATTGATTTTTTTGGAGACTTTTGTAGTACAGAACATTGAGAAATAAAGTTTAAGTCATTTTCTAGGTTGTTGAGTCTATTCTTTGTAATTTAAAGGAATTATATAGCAATACTATCATTTCTAAATACAAATGGCATAATTCTAAATCCAATTGTTTCCTTTTGTATGCTTTGCACAAGTTGTGAATTAAATCAATCAAATATCATTCAATTTGTCTCAATTTTCTTTCCAATGGATGATTATTTTCTATTAATGCTCTTATTTAAAGAATGGTCTAAATTCTTTAATAGAAGTATCGATTTGTGTGAATTCATACAAGGATCTAATAAGAATAATTGGTTAAGAGTTTTGAGTTTAATGGTGTAATGCATCATTAAAAGGATTTGTTATGTTTAGTTGGAATGTTGTTCTACACTTCCAATCACATTGGTTATGACTCCATACCCTAGGTTAAGGTACCAATCCTTTGAAACTCTATCTAAGTTGCATCTCCAAGGTCTTCCATATACCTACACCTTCAATCTTTACATTCAATTGAATTTATTTGTTGAATTGAAATATTATCATGTTCTGTTGTATTAAAAATGTTGAATTCTTGAAAGATAATGCCAAATATTCTATTTTTTCATAATAATCAAGCAAATCTACATAGAACATATCTTATATTTACAATATTTTTGATAATTGGCATAGGATATTAAGAAATATTGTTAGGGATCACCATCTCAGGTTTTACAGAGCCCAAAGTGTAGAGGGAAAGTTATTTTAACTTTCATATATTTGTTGGCTAGTCCCTCCAATTAGCTAACAATTGAAACTAGAAAACTCATAGGTTACTAGTTAGATATGGTTGGGAATTAAAAAAACACTAATATATTGGAAACTCTACTAGGAAATAGCTGATTTATATCTCTAGTTTGAGATCACTTTAGTTAGATTCATAAAAATTTAAAGTTCTACATTCTGTTAAGAAAAATTTTCTAAAGTTTCTCATCATTTATTAGTTCTAAAGTCACTTATTGAAAGTTTATGTTTATTTTCACATATTTGTGTGAATTTTTTGTCAAATGTTAATTTTTTTAGTCTATTCCTTCTCTATGTTAGTAAAAAAATCTCAAAGAATTACAAAATATTTCCAAATTATCATTAATTTGGGTGGTGATTCTAAGTCTCTTATTTTGGTGCACTAAAATTTAAAGAAAAAATAAGAAAGTAGAGGCGAGAGGTTGTAGAATTCATGAGAGTAACAAGGAACCATATCAAGAAGCATTCTAAGTAGAGGTTGGAAGGATAACTACAGTGAAACACTAGGAAATCCTAGAAGAAAAAGACTATAGACACAAGTAAGTTGTTTCTCCTCTTATTTCAAGATCTAAACATTTACATGAAGGTGTTATTGGTAATATGTATGAATTTGGAATTACTCCTATTAATGAGGAAAATCCAATTATAAAAGAACTAATGGTGTTAGGCAAGCCAATTTAAATCCTTTGGTTTCAAAACTAGTGCAATGATGAATATTTTAGGATAGAGATTTTGATGCCACATTGGCATCTCAAAGACTAAATCTTGGAGCTACTTTTGCTTACAATTCTCCTAGATATGGCTTGTCTAGAGTTCCTCATAATAGACCCTCTAATCATTTTTCACAAAGGGATACTTCAAGTCTTGTAGAGTATACCCCTAAGCATTTAGATTTCAATATAAATTTTCCTAATGAGGAAGAACTAATGCAAGATATTGTGGGACTCCAAGAGGAATCTCAAAGGTTGGAAGGTTTAAGAATAAAATAGGAAAAGGAGAAGGAATAAAAATAAAGGCTTCTATGTTTGAGAGAGACCAGTTGAGGAGAAGGGTGGAAAGAATGAAGTTAATGACCCAAGAAGAACCTTATCTTATTTCTACTTTGACTTACAATCTTGTTTTGACCACTGTTCTTGATAAAACTACTCTGAATGTTCCTATAGGAACTAACCATACCAATACCTAGACTAGTTCTATTATTACAAGATCAGTTGTAGCCCCTTCTAATACTAGTAAACCATTACAGCCTATGGATATAGGAAAAGGGCCTATGGTTCATTCCAAGGGAATAACTATGAGTGCAAGTGCACCATCTAGTAATACTCCTACAGCTGCAACATTAGATCCCTTAAGTGTCAAACTACAAATAGAGAATGAGAAGTTGTAGAGAGAATTATAGAGGATACAAATTATCACTACTAATGTTGAGATGAAAAGGAAGATTGCATTTCTTAAATATTCTATTGGAGATCCTTTAGCTTCTATTTCTCAGAACCAACCACATTCTATCCCCCAACTTACTCAAGCTACTGGCATGAATGTTTCACCTACCATTAGTCCATTTTTTCCCCATTCCCAACTATAAAATTCTAGTGGAATGGGACAAACTTCCCAATATCAAAGACATATCAATAATCAATGTGGTAGAAGAAATTCTAGTCATTGAGGAAACCATAATTTGGGAGGGAGAGATACAAAGCAAGGAAATCATAATACTGGGGGGTAGGGTAGTGGTGAGCCTCAACCAAATTAGAGAGATCGGTTTTCCAGAAGACCCATGCAAAATTTTAGATAGGTACAGACAGTTGTGCTTTCATGGGATACTTGGTTATCCTAATCCTATTCCAAATGATATTACAAATATGTTGGTTATATTTTTTGGGAATATTTCCATATCAGAGGAGGATCATTTGAGATCATTTAATAACATTATAGAGGATTTTGAAGTTGAAAGTAAGGATATAATGATGAAATTCTTTATGTAGTCACTTACTAAGGTTGTCAAGGACTGGTATAGGGTCTTGGGAAGAATTCAAGAGGATTTTTAGAGAGTAGTATGAAGATAAAATTGGCCTCGATTTTATGTTAAATGAATTCAACATAATCTCTAAAGGACACAATGAAATAGTTCTTGAATTCAACACCAGGTTTCAAAAGGCTATGTTCAAATTCCAGCTTACTTAAGAATGAATGAACAAGTATGTTTGGTCTCATATTTCAATTCATTTGATTAAAATATGGGATATCACCTCAGAGACAATAATCCTCAAAATTTGAGGGAAGATTATAAAGTTTCTTTGCATATTGAAAGAAATAGAAGGGATACTAGTAAAATGGGAAGAAGAGATTATGTAAATATTTTGAAGAACCCTAAAGGTCACCAAGAAAAGGGGCCATATTTTGATGATAAAATTGACAAGACAATGAGTACTCTTAAGGACTTGAGCTATAAGTTGTCCAAGACTAAAAAGGGACTGTCAAATGACAAGTCTAATTTTCAAAAAAATGGAAGACTTCCAAGACTGTATGATCATCCTTATAACACAAATTGGCGTAATGGTAAGCAAATGTTTAAAAATCAAAAGAATTGTAGAACAAACAAACTCGTGATCTGTTGAAGAAGAATACTATAAATTTTATAGATGAAACTCCATGATATGTAGCATGTCAGCTAACTAATTCACCTCAACAATATGTGGTAGTGCAATCCCTAGAGGAAGATCAAAATGTTTGTAGGGATCATGATCTTCCTCATGAGAAAGATGGAGAGATCAACATGTTATTTGGTGATAAAGAATATTCCTCTAGTGAAGAGTCAAATGATATTGATGTGGTACACCAAAGACTTGTGGAAAATGCTTATTAGAAATAAGTATTCTCTAATGAAGATGGTGAAGAGGATTATATTGTGAATGCCCTTTAAATGGAAGAGATGTATGTTACCTTGAAAATACCATAAGATGAAGAAATCAAGGAATTAACTATTACTATTGTTCTTTAGATTAAGAATAATTACCACTTGAAAAATAGAGTTGTAAGTAATTATCAAGGTAAAGCAGGAAGCATGTTCATAAGGAACAAGATAAAGATAAAAAGGGATTTCAAACAAGCAAGAAAAAGGAAGAACCAAAGGCAAAGAACACCAATATATGGGGAAAGAAAGATACAATTGAGAATAATGATGATAAATTGGTTTCCCCATCAACTCAAAATAAGTGTCAAAATTTGAAGGCTGGTGATGAGAATAAAAAGGATAAGACTAAAAATGAAGAAAAATATATACAAAGAAAATGCCAACTTTGAGAGAATCATGTGGTAACATATGATGTACCAAAGTTTACTTCAGTTGATATGTTCTAGATATTATCACAAGTAAAAGTATAATTCCCTTTCCTCGAGATGATGAGGATTGAGAAGCATAAAAATAAGGCAATTTCTCTTATCAATGGTGTGACTACAACCTTTAATGATAATAAGTTGATTTCTCACCCTGAAATGAGTAAAATAAAATTGAAAGAAGATGGATATGAGGGGACAAACAATGATGACCCTCAAGTATTCATGGGTTCCACACTTACAACATACCTTTGATTAGGTGGACCCTTTCTATATAAGCCCAATCACAGATGACAAAAGGTTAAAAAACTATATGATTTATTTAGGGGCATCCTCCAATATCATGCTAGTCAAGATAATGCATGATTTCAGACTAAAGATTTCCAAGGCTTATGAAAAATGCTATGCAATGGACTCTAGACAGGTTCTTATCATAGGAATCATAAAGGAGGCACCTTATAAGCTGGCATCATATCTTGGTAAAGAATTTATGATGAGTATAACTATGGTAGATATTCCTCCTACTTACTGGATGTTGTTATTTGGAAAATGATATGCAACTGTAGGAGGAAACATGCAATTGTATATGTCATTTGCTACTATTCCCATTGATGGAAAAGATGTAAGGATTTTTAGAGAACCCAGAGCTTCCCATGTAATAGAGGAAATTATTCCTGCAGAGAGAGTTAATTTTGTGGATATAGGCATAGAAAACTTCAAAATTGAAGAGTTACCTAAAGAAGAAGAAGAAAAGGGACCTACACCATTAGAAAAGGAAATAATGAAACAAGCTGATACAAAAGAATTGTGGACCATGTATTTTGATGGAGCTTGATCTATGGAGGGGTCTAGTGTAGGTGTTATATTCATTTCACCCAGTGGTAAGACTTTCAAATTTTCATTTTCATTAATGTTTTTTCTATACAAACAATTTGGTTGAGTATGAAGTCTTAATACTTGGGTTGACATAAGCAAATAAACATGGAATTAGAAAGTTAAGGGTCCTAGGTGACTTAGAATTAATTGTGTCCCAAGTAAGATCAAGGTTTGCATTAAAGAATAGCATATTGGATTGGTATAGAAATATAGTTTTGGATACAGTGGAAATGTTTGATGCTTTCAAGATTGACTAGATTATGAGAAATAAGAATGTTGTGGATGATTGACTGGCTAACATAGCATTAAGGCCAGAATATATAACTTTTTTTGGTAAGACATAGAAAAGGGGGAGGGGTGAACCCAAAATGTGACTGAAAAATGGGCACCCCTTCTTTTTGAGTTGATGTTTCACTCAATTATGAGGGATATAATGTGCAATTAACAATAAGAAATCAAACCTAACTAATATAGCAATAAAAAGGTAAGTTTTAAGATGCTAAAATGATGTGTACCTATTACAAAAATTTCTTTTTTGTGCCTCACTAAGGACTCATTCACCTAGCAAAAAATGGGTCCCTACTAGGGTTCTAGAAATTTGATTTATGGGTTATATTCTTCAATGTTTGCACTCCCAGATCCCAAGTGTTCATCTCCCGAAATTTGGAAATAAATTATGTATCTTAGTTTTTGTGATCTCGCAAGAAAGATGACAACTTTTGCAACTTTGAAATTTTTTTCCAATCTTGTTCTCCAGTTGATATTCAACCTAAAACTTGAAAGCACACATTAAAGTAGAAGAAAAATGTTGATTTGTTAGGGAATAGGGGTTTTCCTTGGTCAAATCCCATTTTTATAATTAAACCTTATGATGAAACACTAAAACAATAAGGATGCAACATGAAACATGAATCAATGATACCTTGGATGAAATCTTGAATGGAAAATATACAATCTTGCATGAATTGGCCTCAATGAGTGTAGATATTGATCACAACACTTGATTTGAACAATCCCTTTGAATATTCTTTATTTGAATCTTTAATGCTACATCAACACATTAACTCAACATGAATGATGCACTATGCCTTTGACATGATGAATTAGATCCTTGATTGTTGCAATAAACTCTAATAATATGCCCTTGAATTCCTTTGAAATGATCTTGAATGCTCTTGTAAATGATCAGTTGAATTTTTGCTAGGATGTCTTAGATAAAACTATGTGAAATAACCTTATATTTATACTTAACTTAAGATTAAATCCCAAAATTGAAATAACACAAGCCGACCTCAGATCTTGAATTTGAAATCATTAAAATCCCACCCAAAAAAAATCCAAAGGGGGGTTTCCTAAGTTAAGGAGGACCCATTCGCCATAGGGTGAATGGGTCCTATTATACTTAACTAGGACATGTTTTGGGGATTGTGAAATGTGATTCCAAAAGAGGGTCCTAGGACCTAGTGAGGACCCATTCACCAGGTGGCGAATGGGTCCTAAGTCACTATCTGAAGATCAATTCCTTTAAAAATTAGGTGTTGTGAAATTTCATTTAATATTTTTAGGTTTTATCCCTCAAAAAATGCAATAAATTAGGCTTGGATTTCAATTTAAGGGGCCAATTATCCTTAAATTAATCTCAATTAATTAATAAAGACCTAGATTAGTGTGAAAGTGTAAAGATACACTTTACAAGACCCTAAATAAGGCACCATTATGTCCATTTTATTAACAAGAGTCTTAAACTTAATGTGAATGTGTAAAGCCAATTACAACTCTAAATCAAGGCATAAATAAGTTCATTTTATTATTAATTATTCTGAAATTAAGGAAAAGGGATACTTTTTTCGTTACTACATTTAGCCCCCAATTTAGTGAGAGTCTCACCCAATGTCAAGCTCACACTAAATTAGAAATCCAAGACACTTATGTATGTAGATATGACAAAGATACACAATCGCACACTATTAAAGAGTAGGAAGATAAAGGATCAATCTTTTACCATCCCAATGCACGATGTAGAATGCAGTTTTTTTTTCATAACATGCATGCTCACTCTAGGGTAGTAGAATGTTAGGCCATCCACTAGGTGAGTATCCTTCCAAGACAGTGGCATAGTGAGAAAAACATGTCTATGTGTTGGCTCTCACTGTACTTACCGTACCAAAGCTATCCCTCACATAACTCTAATAGGGTGCTACTCACATTTATGTTCATGCTTAACAAGTTGTGTTATGGTAACCACTAATCCACATGGTAAGGTTCTACAAGAAAGTAAGGTGTGTTATGCTAGGTGGCCTTGATTAGATTTTCATTCCAACTTTATAAGGTGAGCGATTTATATTACACTAAAAACTTATGATCATTTGTATATAGGTTTTTTTTTCAAGGGTATTTTTCTTCGTATAAGGTCTTCTTCTTAGGGACCATTGTGCCTAATTTATCCAAGAGAGCATAAGTCAAGTATAATAGATTTCCACTTACAGGATGCCTTGTGTCACATCATGCCACTAAGGGAAAGTCGTATGCTTAGAAATATCACACTCTTGGAGGGAATCAAACCCAATGGCACCACCAAGAAAAGGATGCATCAGAAGAAAAAGAAAATCACACCATGAAGTATGCAAAATGTCAAAAGATGTCATCAATCTATACCCCCACTTTACAGTGGTTGCTAACACCATTGTTGTGAGAAACTACTTTAAAGTAGCCAATTTTTACTCCTAAGAAATGAGAACTGACTTGGAAATCCCTATACCAAGTCATATGTTCCCGAAATAGAGCTACATCATGAAAAAGGAAGGAGGGGTTGCCCCCAAAAATATGAAATGGATCTATGGATTTTGGGTCAGTATGTCTTTGCTACAATGATGTCATAGATCTCGAAACTACCATCATTCTCTAAACACTCATAGAATTGGAAGAATGACACAAAGAGAGTGAAAACAAAGAAAAATCATTCAATTTAACATGGAAGAGACCTAAATGTCTCAATTCCTTGTGTCATCCCCAAAAGGAAAACACAAGACAAGTGAAAAAGATAAAATGTTTACAACATATAGAAGAATGTAGGCACATATAGAGGAATGCAAAGAGAGAGAGAGAGAGATACATCAAACAAAATAATATGGGGGATTACATTACACACATGTAATCACATAAAGAAACATGAAAAATTAAAAAAAGAAAAAGACTAGTAAGGCACATATGAATCAACCTATCGCAAGTTGTTTGTATCCTGATCTCAATCGGTATATACGAAAGGTGGAAAACTAGCCAATGGGATAAGAGAAAGTTCCAAACTAGGACATGCACCAAGTTCAACACTCTTATTAGGAGATTTGTCATTTAAGCTCATAGAAGAGGAAAACAATGAATTCAACCCATTATTCACTTCATCATTTTTTGCAATATCAATGTCATCATCTAGATTAATCACAATGACAGGTCAAATGACAATGTCCATGGGAAGTTCTTTTTTATGTTTTAGCGAGGGTATAGAGTCATCATGCATTGCTTTAGGTAAGTTTAGATTTAGATTTTTTATGTTTTTATTTTCTTCTTTAGCTTGTAACATATGAGCAATAACATGAAACCTATGCCTATGCTCTCTAGAATTTTGGTTTTGTTTCAATCTATTGTCAATTTACGTTTATGTAGTAGAAATTTTGTCAATCATAGGCTTCTTCTCCTCCCTTAGTGGATAGATGAAAGGAATCATATGAGGTTGGTCAACCACTTTATCTTTAGCTTTGTAAACTTGTTTTATTTTAGGAGGCATAATGGGATTGTTTTGATTTTCTTGTGGTCTCTTGTAGGAAATTACATGAGCTTTTGTTATAGGTTGTCCTTGTATTTTAGGAAGGGATTTTTGTTTAATCATTGGTTCATCAAGGATAGGTGGCCCAATCATGGGTTGAGGCATGTTTCTAAGGGATAATTCTACTATGCATTTCACCTTAAACTTTTGATATGATATGAAAAAGTAGTCCTCATGAGATCGAATAGGTTCAATAGGCTTGGGCCAAAATAAATTCAATGAAAATTTTCCATGGGAAGACATGATATTAAAACCACTATCATGTACTATAGAGATTTAATTTCCAAAGGGAAACTTTAAACATTTGTGTACAATTGATAGAACAACTTTCATGGAGCAAATCCATGGGTAGCCTAACTTCACACAATTTTTTTCTAATGACTGGATGATGGTGAATGAGGCATTTACTATTTTTGGTTCAACCTTTAAAGGGAGATCTATCGATCCCTTCATAGGACAAGAAAAACCATTATGTTTTTTGTTCCATGCTTTTGGTTTATCATATATATCTTGATAGAGTTCATGCACAAATATGAATTCTTTAGTGATCACGTTCTCTACACATATGGGATCAATTAATATCCCATTAGTAGGATTTTTATTGATTCTTTTGGCTATGTAAAGTGGACCATAAATTGCATGTTTAAGTATTTCTTTTTGTGAGAAAGAAATATCAAGAGGCATTTTGGTTGATCCTTTACGATTTTTAGCTTTGATAAATGACACCACTTTAGCTGATTCATCCACATTTTCATCCTTCATGTTTTCATCATCCATGTCAAAATTCATCACATAATTCTTTGTTTCACTAGCTTTGACAAATGAAATAGTGTGTTTCGGCATGGGATTTTTAAATATTTGTAAGTTTTCGTTAGGAGGAACTATGAACTTATTTCCTTGATAATTCACACCTCCAATTAGAAGTTGATTATTATCAATGAGGTATTGCACAATATGTTTAAGATGCTTACAATATTTTTTATCATGTCCATTTTTTTAGTGATAATGGCAATAACGATTTTGTTGATAGCCTATAGGAAATGGTTTATGAGGATCAGGAGCTCTAACAAGAGGTAAGGAAAGTGTATTCTTTTTTATGAGCTGCAACATGATATTATGGAGAGTATCAGATAAAGGATTAAATTGTATATTCCTATTCGAAAGGGAATATGAATTTGTCATCTTTATGTCAACCCCATGGTTATCAGCTTTTTGATTTGGTTGCAGGGAATTAAGTTGTAAAAATCCCCATTTTTCTTCTTGAAAGGTTGGTAACTATTTTGAGTTGCAAATTCAAATTTTTCAGGATAGCTAGGGGGATTTTTCACATCATGACTGTAAGCCGCATTCTAAGAATCATGAAGGGTTGTACATAATTTTGTAAAGGATGGGAATCTAAAAATCTCAATTTTGGTTTGGATTTTGTTTTGTAAGTTGGAAATAGACATTCATTGAAGATTGGTATTAGGAATCTTAATGTTTATTTGTCAATAAAGTGTTTGGTATCTTGCTATGAAATCAGTCACTTTCTCATCATCCTTTTGTTTGCATGTCATTAAATTAGCTAGGGGCATCTTGGGACCCATTTGAATGCAGATTTTTTTGTAAAAGGCATCAACAAGCTCATTGAATGAACCAATTGAATTATTCAGTAAGGAAGAGAACCACTCTAAAGCAGTATCCTTCAAGGATCTAGGAAATAGATTGGTTAAAAGCTTATCTTCAAAGAGGAAATCACTACATAGGGTTGTAAAAGTGGAAACATGGCTAACAAGACCTCCTTCCCACCATATTTCTCAAATCAAGGAACTTCTATACCTTGTGGCATTTGTGCTCTCAATATTGTTGTATTGCAAAGGTTGACCATTGTTTTTTTTATTTAGGGTTACAACTTGTTGTTGAAGGGATTCCATACTTTGCAAAAGTGTGTTAATGATAGCATCATTATTGTTGTAGGGTGGAGGGGAATAAGGTGGAGTGTTGTATGTATGCAGACATAAATTGAATTATAAGTTTGTGAGGGAGGATGTTTGAGGAGATATTGTATTTGAATGAACAAAGCTAGAAGGATTCCCTGTGGAAATACCTAAGGAAGTGTTCACATTTATAGTAGGTTGAATGGTTGTGGTAACTTGAGTACTAGAGTGTATGTATGGATTGAAATGGGTATTGTAGAAGGAGGAATTGAAGTTCCACATTGGCTTTGGGTACACCCCAAAGCTTGAGTACAACTAGTGATGGTAGGGATAGTGTTTTTAATTTTGTGCACATTGGTTGTAGGAAGTGAATTCATGGGAAACAAAGTATGCATACTATGATCTATAGGGGGTTGATTATCAACACTATCAGGAAGAGAGCTAGAAAACCAAAAATCCACTGTGAATGATATATTGTAGGATGACATGAGTCTCAAACTATGTCTAACAATAGTATTGCTAATAGGACACCAAGTTGTAAAGATCATAATTTTTTTACAAACTAACAGTGCAAACCCAGAATGGAAAGAGGCTTAAAATGCAATGCAATGACCTAGAATGAAATATACAAATCCAATTTTCAGATTCTAAATAAGGAAATTTGTTGATTACCCTATGTAACAATCTATAAATGGAAAGAAATTTTTAATTTATATAATGCACTATATGAACCAAATTAAGCTAGATCTAATGAAATTAATGAAACAAAAAATTAGGAAACTGTAACAAAGATCTAATAATAGCAAATAGAAGCACAAAATAGAAGTTTTCAATTTCCAAAAATGTAGATTTAGGTCTAATCAAGTACTCATTCACCCTAGGGAAAATTGGTCCTAGATTAGGGTTTTGAAATAAATTTCTACTAATTTTTTAGGTCTTTTTTAGTGGTTTTCAGATTCAATTTGCTACAGTAAGTTTCAGGTTCATATTTAAGTAAATGCAATGTGAAATTTGAGTGCAAATTATGGCAAAATAATGACCTAAAATTCCTAGGTTTATATACATTTTTTTTTAATTTTCAAAAGCAAGTTTATATGATCTAAATGATATGCAAGATGACTGATTTTTTTATTTTTTTTAGATTTAAAGAATTCCTAAAATGCAATCCTAAAAACCATAGATGAGATGAAAATTTGAATAAAAACTAAACACCCTAGATGAGATGTAATTAAATGCTAATTAATGAAAATGAATGAAATATCTAATCTAAGATGAAAAGAGACTCCAAAATCAGAAAACTACAATGCTCGAAACATCGAGTTCACCAAAATGAAATATAGAAAAAGGGGGGTGAACCCAAAATGTGATTGACAAATGGGTACCCCTTCTTTTTGACTTGATGTTTCATGCAATTATGAGGGCTATAATGTGTAATTAACAATCAAAAATCAAACCTAACTGATATAATAGTAAAAGGGTAGGTTTTGAGATGCTCAAATGATGTGTACCTATTGCAAAAAGTGTTTTTTCGGGCCTCACTAAGGACTCATTCGCCCAGTGGAAAATGGGTCCCTACTAGGGTTCTGGAAAATTAATATCTAGGTTTTGTTCTTCAATGTCTACACTCCTAGATGATAGGTGTTTAGCTCTCGGAAGTCTAAAATAAATTTTGTAGCTTAGTTTCCCTAATCTTGCAAGAAAAATGACAAATTTTGCAACTTTGACAACTTTTTCCAATCTTTTTCTCAACTTGATCTTCAACCTCAAACCTACAATCACACATTAAACGAGAAGAAATTTTTTAATTTGTTAGGGAATAGGGTTTTTCCATGGTAAAACCCTGTTTTGGTAATTAAACCTTATGATGAAATAATGAAACATGAAGGATGCAACATGAAAAATGAAACAATGATACCTTGGATGAAATCTTGAATGAAAAATCTGTAATCTTGCATGAAGTTGCCTCAATGAGTGTAGATCTTGATCACAATACTTGATTACAACAATTCCTTTGAATATGCTTGATTTGAATCTTCAATGCTACATCAACACATTAGCTCAACAACATGCATGATGCACTATGCCTTTGACATGATGAATTGGATCATTGATTGTTGCAATAAACTCTAATAATATTCCCTTGAATTCCTTTGAAATGCTCTTGAATTCTCTTGTAAATGCTCACTTTAATGCTCTTAAGATCACTTGAATTTTTTCTAGGATGTCTAAGATGAAACTATGTGAAATAACCTTATATTTATACTTAAGAATAAATTCCAAAATTCAAATGACACAAGATGACATAAAATATTGAATTTGAAATCATTAAAATCCCTCCCAAAACACATACCAAGGGGGGTTTCCTAAGTTAAGGAGGACCCATTTTCCCTATCTGGCATACTTAACTATGACATGTTTCAGGGATTGTGAAATGTGATGCCAAAAGGGGATCCTAGGACCTAGTGAGGACCCATTTTCTAGGTGGTGAATGGGTCCTAGGTCACTATCCTAGGACATGTTCCTTGAAAAATTAGGTTTTGTGTAATTTTATTTAAGATTTTCAGGTTTTATCCCTTTAAAAATGTAATAAATTAGGCTTGGATTTGAATTTAAGGGGCCAATTATCCTCAAATTAACCTCAATTAATTAATAAAGCCATAGATTAGTGTGAAAGTGTAAAGTTACACTTTACAACACCCTAAATAAGGCACCATTAAGTCCATTTTATTAACAAGGGTCCTAAACTTACTGTGAATGCGTACAAAACACAATACAACACTAAATTGAGGCATCATTAAGTTTATTTTATTATTAATTATTCCCAAATAAAGTAAGGAAAATGGATACTTTTTGTTACTATAGTAGGTATCTCAAAAGTTGAGTTACAAACAAGGCCTTCTATCACTGATAATATTTAGAATTGATAGGTGTTTAATGATGATCGAGATATATTAAAGTTCCTGTAGTTTATTGATTAGTATGAAAGTCAAGATATAGATTTTGGAGCTTTTGTGGAAGCCATTAATGGGAAAGAGACAATTATTGGAAATGAGGTAATCCAACTCAATACCAATAAAATTCCCAAGGGGTTGGTTGCTCTAGAAATATTTTTTGATGGCCTTGACAAAAGCAACATCAAACAAAGCTCCACACATCAAGATGACTTAGAATAAGTCAATCTAGGAATTTACAATGTATGAAAAAAGGTGTATGTTGGGAAAAATATGAAACCCCGGATCAAATCAATGCTTATTGATTTAGTAAGAAAATATATAGGCATGTCTTTGTATGGTCATATGATGACCTAAAGGCTTATAGAGAAGTGCCTTTTTAGCATGAGATACCACTAAAAGATGATGCAAATCCCTTTAGACAGAAGAAAAGTCGTATTAATCCTACCTTAGATCCCAAGATGCAAGAAGAATTGATAAAACTAAGGGATGGTAGGATCATTAAACCCATCAGACATTCAATTTGGGTGTCAAACATTCTTCCAGTCAAAAAGAAGAATGGTGATATAAGGTTATGTGTTGATTTTAGAAATCTCAACATACATCATTAAAAGATAACAACCCATTTCCTAACATGGGGGAAATGTTACAAAAGGTCACTAGTTGTCAGCTATTGTCCATGATGGATGGATTCTCAAGCTTCAACCAAGTAATAATCAAGGAGTCGAAGTAGTATAAGATAACTTTTACAACTCCTTGGGGGACATATGTGCATGTTAGGATGCCTTTTGGCTTAACTAACATTGGTGATACTTTTCAGAGAGCTATGGATGTAGCTTTTTCTAATTTCATTAACATATTTATGGTGGTTATACCAAGATGATCTTACTGCATACTCCAAAAAGGAAGAACATTGTATGCACCTGGAGAAATTTTTTATTAAAGCATTGGAGTATGGTATCTCACTCAATCTTAAGAAGTGTGCCTTTGGAGTTACATAAGGAAAATTGTTGGGGCATATAGTATCCAAAGAAGGAGTGAGGATATACCCAAAAAGAGTGGCTATGATAGAAAAGATACCTCAGCCAAAAAATGTGAAAGGTATCCAATCATTCTTTAGGTAGGTGAACTTTTTAAGAAGGTTTCTGACAAACTTTGTAGAGATTATAATACCTATCTCAAAGATGCTAAAAAAGGGAGAGAAAACAACATGGAGTGAAGAGATGACTAAGGCTTTCACAAGTATAAATAGGAAATTAAAGAGGCACTAGTCATAAACTCTTTGAACTTTACAAAACTCTTATAATTTTTTTAATTTGCCTCATTTCACACTATTTCTATAGTATTGTTGCAAAGGAATGATGAAGGTTATGAGCAGCCTATTGCCTTTTTCATCAAATCCTTACAAGTTTTTGAGTTTAAATATGATGTGACTGAGAAGCGGGCCTATGCTTTGGTAAACTTAGTAAAGAATTTTAGGACATATTTGATTAGTACAACAATTGTTTCATATGTGCCCACTATTGTATTCAAGGATATATATTCTCACAACAAGAAGTAACAAGGAGGATCTATGTAGGTTGATTAATAGAGTACAGGAGTTCAACATTGATATTCAAATCACCAAGTTGGTTAGAGGATAAGGATTGGCCAAATTAATGGCAGAGAGAAACTTAGAAGCCAACTAGGTAAATAATATTGATTTTTTGGATATATCTCCTATTCGTAACATGTAATATTTAGGGCGGTACAAAAATATTGTGTATTATTTTTAGAACATGTCATTCCTTGAGGGGATTAATGACAATAAAAAAATAACCTTAAATCTATAGGTCATAAAATATATTATCAATGACAATGAATTATGGTGGAGAAACATGGATGGAATACTGCTAAAATGTGTCAATGGTAAACAAGCCTTGGAGATTCTGACAAAGATAAATTATGGTGTTTGAGGTGGCCACTATATGGCCAAAACTACTACAAACAAAGTTTTAAGAGTAGGGTTTTGGTGGCCTACACTATTCAAAGATGCATAGAAGTTCATGAGGGAATGTGATGCATACAAGATATTCTCAAGGAAGTTGAAGTTTTTAGGAAACATGCCCCTTAAATCAATAAAAGTGCAAGCACTATTCCATCAATGAGGAATAGATTTTATTGGTGAAATTGCAGAGAAATTCAATGGTGGACACTCTTGGATTTAGTGGTGGATTACCTAAGAAAATAATATCCAATAATGCAATGTACTTCAAGTCAAAAGAGTTCACTAATTTCTACAACAAATATGGGATCTCAGTTTCATACTCATCCCCTTATCACCCACAAGGAAATGTACAAGCAAAGTTCAGTAATAAAATTCTAATGAAGATCATCAGAAGGGTGATTGAAAAGAATGAGAAGGATTGAGACTCAAAGTTGAGGCAAGCCCTTTGGGATGATAGAGTTACCATCAAAAAGGTAACAAGAAAGTCTCCATATCATCTAGTTGATCGTATTCAGGATAGAATTCCAACCAACAATGTGTTGTAGGTATATAATTTTATCCAAGAATATGAAGATAATATCCTAGATGATATGCATCAAAGAATCAATTCTTTGGTAGAGCTAGATGAAAAAATAAGTGAAGCACAACATAGGGATATGAAAATGCAATTGCAAGTGAAAAATTTATATGACAAGAAATATTCTCCTAGGAAGTTTGAAGTGGGAGGCATGGTATTAATATGGAATAAAAGAGCTCAAAACAAGGTAAAATATGGAAAGTTTGATGATATGTGCCTTTGGACTTATCTAATAAGCAACATACATGGAGAAGATTCGTATTTATTGCAAAATTTGACTAGAGAACTTCTAGAATTGCAAGTACAAGGATAATTCTCAAAGCAATACTTCACCTAAGGTATGTTTATTTCCATGTACACCATATTTTATGTAAATATTTGTATATTGGTTTGGTTTTGTGTCTTGTTTTCTTTCCTTGTCTAGGTGTCCCCTAGTTTTTGTGTCTCTGAATTTTGTCTAGTCTACTTCACCATGAGATTCTTGGGATCTTTCTTTGTTCCTATTGAACAAATGTCCCCAACTAGGCCATTGATAGGACTTTTTAAAAAAATTGTGGTTTTGATATTTCATTTAAAAATTCCAAGCATTTCAATAGATTTTTGGGCTAGGTTTTGTCATTTCCTACATCTAGGGTTCACCTTAGGGGCTAAAACCCTCTTTAAACCTTAACAATTTTATGCCTTAGTCATTTTTATATTTTCTCATTGACTTGTTATTGTCCATTCAAAATTTTGTAGTAACAATTTATGCCATTGAAGTCATGTATCCACCCACCCCAACATCCTAGTCTTGTCAATTACTACCCCTTTTTAATACTTAATAAATTCTTAAGTCTGGTGGGTCATAAAGTATTTTGCATTAAAGTCTAAAGTTTTAACCCTAGGCCTAAAATTATTTTAAGTCTTAAAGTCATGTACCAACCTAGTAAATGGCCCCAACTTAAGTCATAACTTAAAGCACATGCTAAAAAATGCTTTAAGTTAAGTGCGGCTTGGTCCCACCTTTCCCTGTGTTTACTTTTTATTGGCCCCTGATGCCTCATAGTGAATAAAATATTCATAGAAAATTATGTGTGGTGGTGCGAGAGTGGGCCACGTGTCCAGTTCAAATAGTGGGCGCTGTGAGGTCTCTACATAGCTTTTGGTGAGCCCCATGATCTAAAGCATCATATGGTGCCATGTGGTATCATCCTGGCCATTCCCCACCACTCCACAGGGGAACATAATTAAATACCTTAGTTGATTATGGGGGTCCGAGAGAATGCCAAGTGGCAAGATCTTGACCATTAGATGGAGAATGAAGGATAGCTTAAATATTTTCCTAAGTATTGAGGCATGAGAGGTGAAAATAAAGAGTGTGTCTCTTACATGACATATGAATTTTTTCTAGCATAGCACAAATGCAAATGTTTTAATCTTGGATGTATGATTTACAAAAGAATAAACATGTGATAAAATTTTATCCTAAGTATACGCGATGCATGGAGGATTAACTAGTGCACATGTTAGGCACATGGCATCATTTGATAGCATTCCCCACTATTATGCAAGCTCTGATTTGTTCTCCAATACATGAGTGCAGGGGCATGGGGAGTCAATAATTCAGTTGTTTTGATGTTCTCATAGGTTGTGGGTCTTGTGATGACTTGTAATGGGATTTTCCATATGGTAAATTAGTCCATATTTACCTTGATTTTGATGCTATTGGAAGTTTTTAAACTCCTACCTTTAAGGATTTGGGAACCAAAGCATTGAGAACAAACACATGCAAAGTATAATTTTTATATAGATTCATCTAGAATACCAATTATCGAGCTATATACCTATCTTGTAGAACACTAAGAATAATGTAACTATGTTCTTCACATATATGACATGTTAATATTCCATTATTTATCACCAAATATGATGTATCTGAATAGATAATAACATTTTAAACATTTTTTCTTCCACACACCATGAACTAATAGTGATATTATTTACACTTTTAGTGCAAGCATGTTTCTACCTGATAGTCATCACTTCTATATTTTCACTTGTGGTAGCCCATAAAAATATAATTGTAATATATATTTATTTTGATACCTTGTGTCATCTTCCATGATATTATTAACAACTTAATCAATGCAACATTTTCATCAATTTTATTACAAGTTCTATTGCATCATTAATAATGGACTAGCAAGTGCTTAATATATATGGTTGCAATTTATTCATCCACGTACCTTGTGGTTCCGATCAAATCACCACCAAATATAAAATGGCATATATGATGTACCACATGACCTAAAATATCATTATCATATCTGAACCACTGTGTTTTTTATACCACAATACATGAGCAACTCACTATAATAAAGACTATTGATAAACTCTTCATACTAGGAACCCCCCAAGCAAACATAACCTAAGCCCAAAAAATACATAAATCATAATATTGTGAAGGGTATAAATAACTAGAATTTCATATGTGATTTCCTAACGCGAGAGAACAAAATAAAACTTAAATTCAATTCTTTGTAGCATAAATTCATAAAACATTGTAATTATATAAATACAAGTAATAATTAACATAAAATTATTAAATTTGAGATCCCTACATCTAGAATTTAATAAAATAATCATTAAATTTGAATAAAATTTGTCTCTTTATCACATGTCATTGAATTTACATATGATTATTAGTATTAATAATGAGTTCATAGAGAAAAATTCTCCCTTTTATTGCATGTCATTAAATGCATTAGTGTAAGAGACAAAGACCAACCATGTCAAGGCTCTAGGTCATGGAGAGCTGAGAGCAAAGGGATGCCCTAACTTGCCTCACTCTAAAGGGTGTTTTGAGGTGAGGATTGAGAATGAAGAGCACTCTGAAGTACTTTTGTCACTCTACAGACCCAAAAATCTACTCAGGGCTAGACAAGCCAATTTTCGGAGCCCAAACTATACCTCAGATAGCTCTTTATCTAAGGACAACAGCGCAATTCTGGGATGATAATGCGGCATGCTAGCATCTCTCTAGTGTGTTGGTGTTCGTATGACCAGAAAATGAGAAATATAGTAAGGAAAAGAACAAAAACCTACTAAAATCCTAGCTAACTAATTTTAACAAAAAGAACAAAATGATAAAGTACAAAAAGTAGATACCAAAATGATAAAGTAAGTAGATGAAAACTAAGGTGATGAATATCAACTCACTGAAACGCCAATTCACCAACGAGATCCACACACACGTTCACCTACACACAAGCAAGAGGAGAAAATTTTTGGGGCTATATAGGGGCTTTCCTTAGTCAAACCCTTTCTTTGGTGTTTCCACCTCCACGAACAACTGCAAAAGCAACTGAGTAGAAAATATGATAAAGGAAAGAAGGAAATGCACTGAACACTACAAAAGAGCTAAGCTACTCTATCAAATCATAGAAGGATAAGTGAAGTGTTACCACCTCCATCCAAAGGCTAAGGCTAATGAATGGAGAATGCAAGCAACCAACTTGGAAAAGTCACCACAGCCACAATGGTGATGAAGGGAGGTCTCACAAGACTCCAATCTCACAACTTCTATGATAGCATCACACATACAAAAGTGAAGTTGATGGAGTTACAATGCTCAAGTGGCCTTATGAAAATGAAGAAATTGCTTGAGAGAATGAATGAGTGAAGGATTTTAAATGAATGTGAAGAAGTTCAAGTGAGTGTGAAATGAATGTCTTTAAAGGCCAAAATGAACCATTTTTAGGTTGGTTGGTCACACAGAGGTGTTACAAATTGTCCCCAATTATTAGTGAAATGTCCCTGTAGACTCAAGGGCAGGAATCTATCAACGAGGACAGTGCACCACATAGACATCCACATGCTATGCTCATGTCCCTAACAAAAATTCCCCCATCGACACACAAAAAACATGCCAAGTGGATGCATCTCGGATGGGTGATGTGGAATTTTTCCTTCAAATTTGATTTTCTAAGGTGAGGGTATGCAAAAGGGGAATTTACACAAGGGGTGAAAATTCACTCCTATATATTTTTCCCCCACTTTAGTGAGCATGAATATCGATGATCGTTCAGTAAAGTAGATTGAAGAGTTATAAATGTATACTTGAATTGTAAAGGAAGCAGACCACAATCTAGCAAACTCAAAAGTGCAGGGTAGGCAAAGGATTCCATAGGTACTCTCTCTTGAGGAGGTTTGAACAAAAGGACTTTGTAGCTCTACAAAACTATCAAGTTGCACAAAGTACAATAAAGGCCCATAGACCAATGATGGAAAAATCTTGTAGGATCTAAGTGCTTCATAGGCCCTTGGACCTACAAAGAAGGAATTCCCCCAAGTACTCTCTCATGAAGGAAGCCTAGTGCAAGGGGATTCTGCAAAGTCAAACTAGAAAGTGACTTCATAGGTTCGCCTACAAAGCAACATGTTAATCCATAGATAAAACATGTCAAAAAATAAAAGCAACCATGCAATAAAACAAGTAGACTATCATGTAGACTGTCAAAAACTTGAAAGGATTTCAAAGGGGTCCCTCGAGAACCTTTCAAAAGGAGAGGGGTCCACTCAAGGGACGTGTTGTTTGAAATTGTACGAATATTTTTCACAAATCAATTCATCATCAAGGAATTCTTTCAAAAAATATTCACTTTATCAAGGAATTCAAAAGGAAGAAAATACCCCCTCACGAGGGGAAGATCAAGGCTTCTCCCACAAGAAAATTTGCTCCCTCCTCAGAGGAAATTTCTTCAAGTTCTTTCTTTGAGAACCCATGATGAAGGAAACATGTTTCGCTAGGGATCCAAGTTGAGAATGTAATTTTTGAAAAAGGCTTGCAAATATTTTCAAGAAAATATTTGTTGGCAAGAAATGCATTTTCTAAAAATTGGAGTTGGCATGGCAGCCTCCCTTAGGGTGGTGTGTGCTAAATGTAGAGGCACACGTTGTCCTAAGGAGAGAAAAGAAAGAATGAAAAAGTGATGTTGTGGCCCACAAGACATAGCGAGATGTCATCGTGGTGATGTTGTCGCACACATGAGGGACAATACATAGGCACCACAACATCACAACTCAAGAAAAGAAGAGAGAAAGATAACAAAAGAGTAAAAAGAAATAATTACATCACAGATAGAGGACATAGGTGTGATATGATATTTTGGGGTCAGAGCTACTCATAAATATATATATGTATAGTAATAGTATATAGATGAACTATCATCAACCTCCTACTATATCAAACCATATGAAGAATACACCAAAAGACAGTAAAAATAAAAAAATTGGTTCAACATGGAAGGGAAGCCTAAATGCCCCCAATACTTTGCATCACCCTCAATTTTCCAAAAATCAAAATACATAACAAAGAAAGAATGATGCTACAAATAGAGGAAGTTTATGACACATAATCACTCTTGTATCCAAGAACCTACAAGGGTGGCAAGGGTCATCTAGGAACACATAACATGAGCATGGGGGAACACATCACAACAAACACACACCTAATCTAAAGGTAAAGAAGAGGCCCCCTTCTAACACTCATCAACCAAGAGGTCATCTACTTCCCAATCTATATCATTATAGGGGGAATGCGGGCGAGCCTACAGTGGTGGAATATTAAGGGGAGGTGCTTCTGACCCTCCTGCAACAAGGGAAAAGTCACTTGGCTCTTGTGGAGCAATGGTCAACAATTTTATGAAGATCGTTGACAAGGTCGGGACCTCCTCCAAAGAGTTCAACATGCACTTTACAGGAGTACCATGTGTTACCTCAATACATGGGTAGGATGATGCCTAAGATTCACTGTTGGGATCACCGAGTGACTCAGGAGTAGTGAAAAACTTAGAGGAAGCTGGAAATTGCTCCATCACTTGGACAAAACACACTAGTGTAGCACCACCCTTTGAAGAAGGTGGGATCTTGTTACACCCCCCATTCCTAGAAGGTCCAACCTCTACTTTTTGCTTCATCGAAGGATGTGAAATCCCCACAAATGAGGCAAGAGGCACGAGGGAGGAGGAGGAGAAAACTACGATGGAAACCATCGAGGTGTTTGGCATGTCCATAGGTTTAGGGAATGGTGCCAGGATGTTCGGTAGGGACATCAAAAGAGGTGGCTCAACTAAAGGACCGATAAACACCTACACCTTTTTAGGGTTAGGTGCACTCACGCTCACAATGGGATCCAAAAGCAAGACTAGATTCGATTTAATGAAAGTAAAGGGGAGGAGAGAGGAGGAAACATTAGGAGGCCTTGAAACAAGGGTGGTTGACTCTCCTCCCTTCCTATACAAAGTGGAATGTTCAGCTGCTAGAGCCTCTCACCAATGCTTGCACTCACATGCAAGAAGGTTTATGTGACTCTTAGAGCTAGAGGTCAGGAGCTAAGAAAAGATAGAAGGCTTCTACTTAGCCAGAGGAGTGTCCATCACAGCTATCTATAGTAGAGGGACAAACTCCTGAGTGGGAGTAGGAGAAAGAGGTTGAGAGATAATGGGGAGAGTCAGCTCTAGTGCCTCGACAATGGGCCTCTTCCCATTCACTGCTTTAGAAGTAGAAGCGGTGGGAGGTTACAGAGGCTAAAACATAGAGGATTCCTCGTGGGGACCCTTTTTCCTACCATACAAGTAGGGCCAAGGTCCAGGAGGCATAGTAGGAAGGTCCGGTATCCTAACCTTGGATTTGCGCAAGCAGGCACCATAAAACTTCTTACTTAGAATCCAAGAGTAGACATCCAAAATTCTTCTTCAAAAAAGGGGAATAGAAGAGGCACTCTAAATATGGGTAGGCCTCTCCTTTCCCTTTCAAGAAGAGGAGGCAGCTTGTTGTTGCACTACCAGAGGGGTCACCTTTGGCTATACCTTACCTATGGTCTTATACTTTACATAGTTTTGATAAAGTAGGTCTATTCTAGGGGAAAGCAGATCGACCGAGGTGTGCCAAAAATGATCCAATGAATAGGCCCCACTGGATACCAACGGCTACTATCCAGTGTCATGCATGATGTGAACGACACCTTTGTAAGAGAATTTTAGACATTTTTGGATGATGAAGGTGATTCCGTTCATGGAAGCTAGCCAAGGTATGCCTAACTTCACCCTGAACAAATCAAATTTCAGAATAACATCAAAGGTTTTGTCCACAACCTTAGGTACAACTAGGATGGAAAGATTTATTGAGCCATATGACTTGAGAAAGAGGCAATTGTGTGTACGAATGGTAAACTTTGTTTCTTCATACTACTCCCTTTGTAATGAATTTAACCATAATATCTCCTCTTTAATAACATTCACTTAGCTCATGGGGTCAACTAGGACCCCTGTCACAATGTTCCCATTGAGGGGAGCAAGAATGTAAAGGGAAGAGGGCTTTTTATTCAAGAGCATGTCCTATGAGGTGAATGTCATGTTTGGAGAACTAGTCGTAGGATGCGGGGAAGAAGTAATCATGACCATAATAACATATGTTGAGGGCTGAGTAGAAGAATTAGAGGGATCAATAATCAAGTTAGCAAAGTGAGATGGGAATGGGTCCATGTATATCTATAACTCACTATTGGCCTTCACCACTGATTTATTCACATTTTGTTTCGTCCCATCGAGATGAATGGTACCATCATTAATGTGATCTTGTATCTTGTGATGTAGGTGCATACAATGTTTGGTATCATGTCCATTAACCCAATGATACTGATAGAAGGAATTCACATCATACCAATCAAGATAAGGTTCCTTGAGAGGTCGGGTGTTTTCCAATGTTATGATCTGTAGCTCAAAGGTGGATTAGCTATTCATGAGTCTCTTTATTCTCAAGAGAATGCCAAGGGATGAACGGCCCTAAACTACCTCATGGAACAATGTGAGAGTTTCAAAATTAGAAAGATAAAATCACAGAGATTTTTTGGATAGACTGACAGGCTTCTCGGCCAAAGGATGTCAGTGTGGGATATGGATGACAATGCAGCGTGCTGGCATCCAAGAGGAGTGTTGTCATCTCGTATGAACTAGAAAGGGAATTTATCACAGAAAATGACAAAAGTGACTACTAGCAATCAGATTGCTAAGAACTTATAGAATGTGAGAAAATGATAGAATGTAATAGAACTAAAATAAAGTAAATTATAGAATTAAAGAGGATAGAGAAAGAAAACTTCTCACAAAAATCCAAGTCATGAAGCCTCCATCACATGAATGTCTTCAATACCTACGTGCATAAGATCTGGAGAAAGTATTGGGGCTGTATAGAGGTTTTCCTCAGTCAAACCCCTATTTTGATGTTCCCACCTCCATGGATAGCCAAATAGATAAAGAGAAATAAAGTATGTGATCAGTGATAAAAGAAAACCCTACTCGAGGAGGAGAACTTGTATCACAAAATGTAGGTGATAAAAGCAATCCTCGCTCGAGGAGGAGAACCCATATCACGAGATATAGATGCAATAGATTAAGGATGTGGGTAAAAGCATAAAGTTGTATTACACTTTATAAAGGAAACAACCAACACTAATCCAACTTTTAAACTTGAATCACTAAAAAGTGGCTATATGTTTTAAATTTTGAAATTATGTAAACTAGTAAAATATGTACTTTTTAGTATATTTTATGTTTATATTTTTAAAAATAAAAATAATATTTTAAACTAGTTTTTAATAAATTAACACTATAATTTAGTTGTTGATAAAATGCTAAAAAATGAAGTTGCATGAGACATCAAACTTTTTATAGTAACATTTTTTTCCAATTTTTTTTGTGTATTTATAACTTGAAACTTTAGTGCATGGATATATTTTTTTCCAATTTTGATAAATTTGTGTTTTTAAATAAATATTGAAATGTGTGAATCCAAAAACAGTTGTTTCCATCGAATGTCAACTTTCATATTAAATATTTATCTAAAACAGAAAAAAAATTATACCCTCTTGAAATAGATTCTTTTATCTAGTGCATCATATTTTTTTCATTTTTTTAATAGTTTTAGTATCTTTTCTTGCATGGTATCAACCTAATATTGTGTGTTGATAACCTACTTTAAGTAAAAATAAAATATTAAAATAGATATATTTTTGAAAACTAAACTTATGGATCTACAAAGGGTATTTTTATATTTTTTTTAAATGTTATTTACATTAGTAGGAGTTATTGAAACTTCAATTTTTTCAAATAATTTTATTTTTTTGGTAAATTGGACTCAAAGTGGTGCTCCATATATTTTTAGCTAACAATTTTAGTTGAAAAAGTTATGGAAGTATCTAACTTAGCTAGAATGAATCTTACTAGATCATATGTTTCACCAAAATTGACTTTTAGTTAGAAATTCTTAAATTCAGTTGTGCTAATAAGTTAGCTAAAAGTGTAACACAACTTTGTGCTTTTACCCATGTGTGAAATCCCAAGATACTCAAGGGAACAATATAAGCAAGGTATCAACTACAGGCTTAAGAAATCCAAAGGGAGGGACACAGAGATAGTTGTAAGAGCCAAGAGTGTTGCAAAGAGTGTTGTTATAACAAGTTGTATGGAGTTGTGCAAGCAAGATAGCAAGAGCAAGAGAGCAGGAAAAGGCAGGAACCAAGGCTAGAGAGAAGCTAGAAGACCAAATGGATTAAAAAGATAGCATTTAAGGAAGGAAAAGAAGCTTCCCAAGCCATTACAAGGTGACCTAAGTCATTACCACTAAAAAATTGGCTGACAAGTGGCAAACACACTCGGAAGCAATCATTTGAACATTGAAATTTTGCAAGACACTAACGCAACACGCAGACATCCATGCAACGTGCTAGTATCCAAACACATCATAGTACAAAATGACAAGAACAGGAAAACCACCAGGTTTAACGAAAAGCTGATGTGCAAGGGTAGCTATTTGAAAGGGGTCTTGGAGCATCCTGAGAGTGAAAAAGGCAGATGCAGGGGCTAATGAGCCTACACAAGTGCTAAGGGAGTGAACACTAAATAAAATGAAAGAATGTATGTTAAATTGCAAGGGGTGCAATTTTACGACATTACATTTTTCCCCCACTTTAGTGGGCATATGAATCTACACTAATATGCATGGTAAAGGAAATCTACTAAACATAGATAAAATCATTATGCCAAAAGAATATTGTAGAGGAAGCAGGAAACTCTTCAAACCAAGGAAGCATTCCCCCAGGCTAAAGACCTACAAAAAAAATGCATCAGACAAGAAAAAACTTGCACCATACAACAATGTTAGCGCACAAAAAACTAAAGGATTTGAGTCAACAAAGTGAAAGAGACCTTGATGTAGAAGGTTGTCTCAGTACTATGTGTCGTCCCCAAATTAAGAAATGACACATAGAAGAATTCTAAAATGAAGAGAAGAATGTAAGGATTGATCACTCAAGGGAAGGATACACCCAAAATTCAAGGAAGCAACCAATATCAAAGAGAGAATGAGCATATACTTAGGATGAAGAAGATGCAGATCTTTGATTTAGTATACACAATTGAGAAGAAAGATAATTTAAGAGAGAGAAAGGAATGAAATTTCAAAGAGAGATGGATCCATAGGTCCTCAGACCCAAGGAGTGTTGAATAAATGCACCAAAAATCTATAGACCTATTGAAGGTGAACAAAAGGCTATGTAGGTACTCTCTCCTAGAGAGTTGAACAAACTGTACTGGAAGCCCACAGACCAACAATGAATAGATCCTACGAGATGAAAGTGCTTTACAGGCCCTCAAACCTACAAAGAAGGAATTCCCCCAGTACTCTCTCATGAAAGAAGCCCAATGTTAGGGGACTCTGCAAAGTTAGACTAGAAAGCAGCTTCATAGGTGCACCTACAAAGAAACATGTTAATCCGTAGATAAAACATGTTAGAAGACAAAAATCCACACAGGAAAGCAAGTAGAAAGTCATGCAGATGGTCCATAATTTGAAAGATTTCAAAGAGGTTCCTCAGGAAACCTTCAAAAGAAAATGGGTCCACTCAAGGGATGCACTATTTGAAAACTAAGGTCTAGTCAGGCTACTCCCAAGCTAGATGCAAAGATATGAAATAGGTCTATTCAGGCTGCTCCCGAGCTAGATGCTAAGAATTCATTCAAGAGAAAATATTTCAGAGGGGATCCCTTGGGAACCCTTCAAAAGGAAAAGGATTCCACTCAAAGGAAGCTTCATTTGAAAGAAAAAGAGAAGAGAGGAGGTCCTCAGAAAGATGCACATCTCCAGAACAAGTTATCACTGCCCCCAACATACAGGGGAGGATAACCATGAAAGATACCTAGAACATATAGGATAGAGGTAGACCTCAATATCCCTTGTAATTTGAAGAATAGGTAGGTGCATCAACAAATAAATGATTGATGGTACCTAAATCCATAAGTTGTTGTATTTTATCCTTCAATGCCTTACATTCACTAGTGGAATGGATAGGCACTCAATGGTATGCATAGAAAGAATGTTTTTATCATGTTTATGAAATTTCTTACATATAGGAGAAGGTAGATTAATCAAGTGGGCGTTTAGAAGCCTAAAAAAAAATGGTATTTCTCAAATAAAGAATAAGGAGCAGGAAGCAACCCTTTCTCTTGTGGAGAAAAGCTAGACTACTCACAAGAAGAAGACATGAAGATAGCAGATAATGGTGGATGAATCATTCTGCAAGAATGAGGTTGAGTGGAATTTGCATCCACATTCATCTATAGTTTTTGTTTAGATTGTTCATTCAAGTAACCAAGCCCCAAATTACACTTACAAGGTGCACATTCTATAGGGACCTGAATTCTTTGTTAGTTAAGCCCACAACCTTTATGCCCATAGCCATATTTAGAGACGAGCTTAAAGCCAGGGCCATAATTTTCTTGCAAATATTGAGAAGGACAAGGATCTTCATTAAGAGTATTGTTCAAGAAATGGGTCAATCACACTCTTCTATGGGATCATCATCATCCTTCTTGACAAGACTGCTAGCATTAGCCTCTTTAACAGAGGTGTGATCATCTTCCTCAGAAGGGGAAGGATCAACATTAAGAACATTACAATTCACATTCACACTATCCCACGATATAGAAGAATAACCATCTTTGATAGCGGGTTTGAATGATGTTATCAAAAGGTCTAAGTGGATCAGGGTGACTTTATTTTCTCCACTGAAGGATTCTATAAATTCTAAAGAACCCCAATCATCACCAAGACATGCATTTTCTTGAGAAGAGGTAGGAGTCAATTTAATATTTCTTTCTTCAAAAGGATCTTCTTCAGGGACATCTATCTCAAGAGTATCCTTTTTAGTAGGCATTGCTAGAGTAAACATCAACACATTGGAAGACACCGAAGGAATAAGAGTAGGTACAGCTGAAACCTAACCAGTAGCTTCCATTTCACATAAGTGCATGTAGCATCAGGGTCAGCCTTGACTGTGACTACTCGATTATTGCAAATGAACTTAATATATTTATGTAAGGTAGATGGGACTACACCCATAGCATGGGTCTATAGTCTACCGAGAAGAAGGCTATAAGGTAACTTTTTAAACATAACATACACATGAGTGGGTATGGTAATGGGTCCCAACCTCAAAGGAAAGACTACATGCCTAGCTCTTTCCAACCAACATTATCAAACCCACAAATTTCAATAGAAGAAGTGTTAAGAGAAGATGAATCAATATTAATCTTAGGCAATAGATCAATGCTACACACATTGAGTGTTGAACCGGCATCAACAAGAGTATATCTAATGAAAATTTTATTAATGTTAACTATAATCATTAGAGGGTCTACTCGCTTCTACACATTTGGGGGCATAATTTCTTACAAATAGAACATGATATTCAGTGAATCCGCACAAATATGATCCATCAACGCATTAAGATCTTTCAGCCTAGTGGAGGTAGGAAAGAGGATTTTCTACAAGGCTTCCTGAAGCATTCCTTGATAAATCAGAGCAGACTAAAGCAAGTCCCACAGTGAGATCTTAGCCAGAGTAACTCGAAGTTGCTTGAAAATATTGTAATCACTAGGTGCTTTAGTTGTAGGTTTAGGAGCTTGAAGAAGGCTTTGTTGTTTATTCATTCTATTCTTATACATATGGACTACCACTCTATAATAGGGATCCTAAGAAAGATCAAGGGAAAAACTATCAAACAGAACACCACCAATAGAACAAATCATTTTAAGAGAAGGACTAGCTAGAGTCAGATAAATGACTGGTCTCTTAGACCTTTGAGGGGAAGTAGAGATATAGATTACATTTATAGAATCATCACAAATAGTAGAATAATTATTTGAAGATGCATTCTCAACATCAATCCAGGGTGGATCAAATGTGGAAGGAGATTCAATATTCACTAATGCATCATCTCTAGAAGAGAGTGCATTGGAATGAAGAGAAGGTATCAATGATTTCATCTTCTTGCAACAAGATATCTTTCAAAGCAAGAGGAATTTCATGAGAAGGATCAAAGACACCGAGTGACATAGGTAAAGCCAAGTCACCATCACATGTATGAAATGTAACATCATTAATGCTTTGAACAAAATTAGATATTGAACTAACAAAAGAGGATATTAAATTCATTTTGAATATAGTAACCTAAAGATAATATAACAGATAAACAAGCAGGCCAAAGGCCAATTCATTACTTCTACCTTGATGGTATGGAATGGGATTCGGGGTAGTGCCCCAAAAAAAATTTTGAGGAAGGATAAATATTTGAAATTTGTCCTTTTTTTATAAAGGGGTTTTCACGTCGAGTTCACCAAAATGTAGAGAAGGGGGATTCGCTACTCATGATTCTCTTTATTATCAAGAGAATCTAAAGGGGTGAACTTCCCCAAACTGCCTCATGGAACAATGCAAGAGTTTCAAAATTAGAAAGAGAAAATCACAAAGGTTTTCTGGACAGACTAACAAGCTTCTTGGCCAAAGGATGTCAGCAAGGGATACATAATATAGCTTGGTGCGATGGCGTCTCATACGGACCAGAAAGGGAATTTATCACATAAAATGACAAAGTGACTACTAGTAATCAAATTGCTAAGAACTTACAGAATGTGGGAAAATGATATAATGTAATAGAACTGAAATAAATTAAAGTAAATGATATAACTAAAGAGGATAGAGAAAGAAAACTTCTCACAATAATCCAAGTAATCAAGCCTCCAGTACATCAATGTCTTCAATACCTACATGCATAAGATCTAGAGAAAATGTTGGGGTTGTATAGGGGTTTTCCTCAGTCAAACCCCTATTTTGGTGTTCCCACCACCACGGACAACCAAATAGATAGAGAGAAATAAAGTATGTGATGAGTGATAAAAGCAAACCCCACTCCAAGAGGAGAATCCATATCACAAAATGTAGGTGATAAAAGCAACCCCCACTCGAGGAGGAGAACCTGTATCATGAGATATATATACAATAGATAAGGGATGTGTGAAATCCCAAGATGCTTAAGGGCACAGATAAGGTATCAATTGCAAGGCTTAAACGAGCCAAAGGGAGTGAAAAAGAGATGGCTGCAAGAGCCAAGAGTGTTGTAAGAGCTTGAGAGTGTTGATGTAACAAGCTATATGGAGTTGTGCAAGCAAGATAGCAAGAGAAAGAGAGGAGGAAAAGGTAGGATCCAAGGCTAGAGAGAAGCTAGAAGACCAAATGGATTGAAAATATAACATTTAAGGAAAAGAAGCTTCCCGAGCCATTACAAGGTGACCCGAGTCGTTACCATCGACAAAATTGGCTAACAAGAGGGGAAAATGCTCAGAAGCGACTATTTAAATGTTGAAATGTCGTAAAACAATAGTGTGGCACACAGACGTCCACGTGGTGTGAAAGTGTCTAGACACATCACGCTACAAAATGACAAGAACAGGAAAAGCACCAAGTTTAATGCAGAGCTGATGTGCAAGGGTAGTTGTTGAAAAGGGGTCCTGGAGTATTCTAAGAGGGAAAAAGGCTGATGCAAGGGCTAAAATGAGCCTACACAAGTGCTAAGGGAGTGGACGCTAAAGCATATGCAAGAATGTATGTGAAATTGCAAAGGGTTCAATTTTACGAGATTACATGATCTTATCCTTCAACAACTTTTGCAAGATGGAAGAATAAGATTCTGCTAACTTTTTAAACTTTCTATTGCATATGAGGTTATCATTTTTCACCATGACTACATTCGCAACAGCTTTACCTTTTCCTGAGATTAATACAATAGATTTTCCTTTCAAACAAGAGCGTGAGGAAGATCCCTCAAACTAAACTACCATTTGTTGATTTCTCGTAAGGTAGCACACAGATGCACAAAAGAAGGGTACTTCATTAGAGAATTTTTTTCTTGCCAAGTTCTTTGCAAGTTACCTATGAACACCTTCTACACATCACAATTGGGCAGCAGGTATGAGATCTATGAAAAGAGCACTTTATATCACGCTATGAAATTAAGGTTATCTTCTCGTTATCCCCCCGCTTACATTGGACAAGATCCAAGAAGGTCATCTTCAAACCAATATTAGCTTGGAACTTTCAGTGAAACTAATTTACAAGTTGATCAAATGAAAATATAGAATTGTTAGGCAAGGAACAGTACCACTCGAGTGTTGTATCCTTAAGAGATTGAGGAAATAATTTTTCCATCAACACATTATGATGGAAGAAGTTTGTGTACATGGCATTAAAGGCTAACACATGTGTTTGTAGGTCCCCTTTGACATGATACTTCTCAAACTCAAGAATCTCCATTCCTTGTGAGAAGGGAGTACACAAGATTGCTACCGAAAATGGGCTATGTCAGAAGAAAGGTTGAAAGATAGGATGGGAAGAGGCCTGGGAAAGACTTGCCAATTGGTTTTGCATTCGAACCATGTTCTAAAGAAGGGCATTCAAAATAGGGTCAGATGATGACAAAAGACTAGTAGAACCTCCAAAACCACTGCCACCAAAACCACCTCTGAAGCCACCACTGTGACCATTGCCAAAGCCCCCACCACTAGTAGGGCCTCCATCAAACCACCTCCACTACCAAAACCACCACCATGGTCTCCACCAAAGCCACCTCTACTAGTGTTGCCTCCACTACCAAAGCCACAACCACTCATTCCACCAAAGCCTCCACCTCTAGAGGCAATAGGAGGGGTGAAACTAAACCCAAGGGGTATTTTACTCACCTTGAGGGTATTAGGATTTTGAAAAGAAAAAGAGACACTAATCGAGGACCCTATTTTGGCCATGCATATGGATGTGATGGGCATTGAAACGCCTATTTGTCTTTCATAGGCATTGAGCACTTCCCCTTAGGTGGTACCCCATCTAGGCCTATATGAAGGGATATAAGCTTTGGTTGGATCAGTGAGGCCACATAAAAAATCTATGCATGTCTAATCCCTCCCTAACAAATGTCTCACCTCACCAGTAAGCCTAGTGGCTCTTTCCATGCTTGGTACCTTCTCTAAATGATTTACAAGGTCTAACAATCTAGTATCTAATGCCAAAAGGTTTTTCATAGGGATATGCACAACATCATCCTCGTCTATGGACAAAGTCTAAGGGGATGTTGGAGGGGTAGGCACATGAGTGGTTTGTTCCATGAAACCCATCTCGTTGGCATAACTTGTAGGAAAACTAGTGGTATGGTCAGTTGCTAAGCTAGTGGAAAAACTAGAGGTGGCCTTTTTCTTTTCCATCAGTAGGTGTTGAATGCTTCTCCTAACAATGTACCCCGAAGTCGTGGACTAGATTGTGATGTTCATAAACCTTCACAACACTTAGGGTTACAACAACCACCAGGTGAATGGATAAACATTGTTCACATTGAGTTCACCAAAAATGTAAGAGAGGGGGACCAACCACGTCAAGGCTTCAGGTCATGGAGAGCCAAGAGCGGAGGACTACCCTAACTTACCTCACTCTAAAGGGTGTTTTGGGGTGAGGATCGAGAATAAAGAGCACTATGGATTACTTTTGTCACTCTACAAACACAAAAATCTACTTGGGGCTAGATGAGCCAGTTTCTAGAGCCCAAACTGTACCTCAAATAGCTCTATGTCTAAGGATAGTAGCATGGTTCTAGGATGACGACGCAGTGCATTGGCATCTCTCTAGCGCGCTAGCATCCATATGGCCAAAAAATGAGAAATACAATAAGGAAAAGACCATAAACCTACTAAAATCCTAGCTAACTGAAATCCTAGCTAACTAATTTTAATGAAAAGAACATAATGATAAAGTATGAAAAGTAGATGCGGAAATGATAAAGTAAGTAGATGAAAACTAGGGTGATGAATATCAACTCACTGGAATGTCAGTCAGCTAGCGAGCTCCATGTACACATTCACCTACACACAAGCAAGAGGGGAAAATCATTGGGGTTGTATAGGGGTTTTCCTCAGTCAAACACCCGCTTTGGTGTTTCCACCTCTACAGACAACCAAAAAATCAATGGAGTAGAAAATATGATAAAGGAAAGAAGGAAATGCATTGAACACTATAAAAGAGCTAAGCTACTCTATCAAATCACAAAAGCAGAAGTGAAGTGTTACCACCTTCACCCAAAGGCTCTCAAGGCCAATGAAGGGAGAATGCAAGCAATGAACTTGGAAAAGTCACCATAGCTGCAACGGTGATGATGGGAGGTCTTGCAAGAATCCAAGCTAGCAACTTCTAGGATAGCACCACACGTACAAAAGTGAAGTTGATGGAGTTACAAGCTTTTGCAATGCTCAAGTGGACTTGTAAAAAAAGGAGAAATTGCTTGAGAGAATGAATGGGAGTGAAGGAATTTGAATGAAAGTGAAGAAGTTCAAGTGAGTGTAAAATGAATGTCTTTGAAGGCCAAAATAACCATTTTTGGGTTAGTTGGTCGTACAGAGGTGTTACAAACCATCCCCAATGAGGAGTGTAACATCCTTGTGGACTTAAGGGTACGAATTTGTCAGGGATGACAACATGTTGCATAGACATCCATGCACCGCATTCACGTCCTTGAAAAAAATTCCCCCATGGACACACAAAACACATGCCAAGTGGATGCATCTCAAATGGGTGATGTGGAATTTCGCCTTTGGATTTAATTTTTTAAGGTGAGGGTATGCAAAAGGGGAATTTACACAAGGGGTGCAAATTCATTCCTATACAATCAGCTTAACAATATTAATAGAAAATGATCATAGAAACCATTTCATTCTTCTATCACATCTCAACAACTATTTTTTTGTTATCTTAAATGTTTCCTACTCAAAGATTCTACATCTTCTCCTTCTTTTGATCTAGTGGTTGATTTAATGCCCATTTTTGGGGATCCACTTGTGGATGCACTACCATGTAGTTTTGGATCTCTTGGTGGGGTAATTATTATTTTTCCTTTTCTTGTGGACACTTTCTCATCACACATGTTGCTTGGTGGGGTATTTGTAACCCTTAATATGTCAACGAATGTTGATCATGATCAATGACTCCCAGATTGCTATGCTCTATCTATATGGGTTAATTTTCTACTAACTACAACAGAGACATTGGTGTCTATAAATGACCCTCAATGGCTTCTTTAGGGGATCGATGGATTTTGTGATCTAGTTGGCGAGGTTGCACATGTTGTGTGTAGGGCCTCCTCTTTTTCAAGTTATTTTATGAATGTGGTGAAGAACCTTTCTAGGAATGCTTTCTACGCTTCTACTGCTATGGAGATGAAGGGAATTGTTGTGGGCAAGGGATTTTTCCTTAGGAATTCCTTGCATGATAAGAGGGGAAAAAATTCCTCTTCCCTATGCTATTGTTGCTTTTGTGGTGTCTCTAGGACAAGAAGTGATTGATTGTGAGAATGTATTCATGACCAAGGGTTTAATTTATAGGTTTTGTTGCATGTGGCCTTCTCTCATTGATCTACATTGATGGATTTCTAAGTATTGGACTCCTCCAGTTGATAGTAAGATAGAGATTTACCCTTCTGCTAGAGGTTTTTTGTGGTTTGTTTTGATTCTTCCAATGATAGATAGGCTATGTTAGATGGTTATCTACCCTTACATTTGTAGTGTACTTCAACCTATGAGGCCACTGGTAATGCCCTTGGTTGATTCTTCAGGGTGGACCTAGCTTCTAAGAACTTTACTCACATCTCATTTTCATCTTGGTGGAAGTTGATATGTTGAAAGCTTTATCTAGTAAGGTTTCTATATAGGTTAATGACTAGTCTTGGTCTCAGTCAGTTGATTATGAGGGCATTCTTTTTTTATGAAGGAATTGCTTCACTATTGGGCACTTGGCCTCATATTGTTCTTTTGTCTCACATAAGTTGTCTTCTCCAACTTGATGGAAAACACTCTTCTTCACCATCTTACGGTGTTTCCTAAATATTCAATTTCTGATTTGGGGGATTTGGAGCCACTCTTATCCATTCCAAAAAATTATTTGTCTAGGCTTGATGAGCCTCCTTCCAATCACTTAGCTAATATTATTGAGGCTCAACAACCTATTACTTTTGGTCCTATTCTAGCTTCAGCTTCTAACAGCTAGATGATTGTTCGTGAGGTGATAGATTGTCAATTGATAACTCTTGCTTGTTCCTCAAATTATGTAATGCCTTTAGATGGGCCCTTTGAGGAGGCTTATTATCACTTTTCTCCTAGGTCTATAGATTTGGATGTCAACTCTTCATGGGCAGTTGTACAAAGGAGGAAGAAAGGTCTTCTTAAGTTGATCTCTCATCTATACTCCAAGCCTATGGGTGCAAAAGTGCATAAGATTGAATCAAGCATTGTTTAGACTTGATCTTTTTGGTTTCTTCTTGTCTTGAACAACTCATTTACTATGCTTTGTATTTTTGTTGTTCTTTTTATAACAAGGTTTGAGCCCTATCAAAAACCCTAACTTAATCAAAAAAAATTCAAATGACTATTTTCTTTGACTCAAACCTTACCTTAATCAAAAACATTTCAAATGTCTACTTTCTTTAACAACAGTTCAAATTACTTTATTTTCTTTGGCAACATTTTAAATCACTATATTGAGGATTTGAATGGGATAATGAGTAAGAAAGAACAGTGACATAGATAGATGGAGACTCAGAACCTGCTTTGAAAGTGGATCATACAATACTTTTGAATTCTCAGAATCTAGAACAAGAGTGCAAACAAAGACATTGACATAAACAAACGTATGTTCAGAATCTGCTTTTAAACAAGGCTAGAAGCTCACGTTGTCAATGTAAATTAGAAAGTAGACAAGCATGGCAAGTTTATGGCCTAAGTTTTAGGCTGTAACAGGGCTTTTTGACGGTGACTTTCAATGCCCAAATCTAGAAAAAATGAAGAGAGACCCACAAAGGCGAATGAATGTCAATCTTTTAAGCAGTGAATGTATCGTAACGAAAGGTCAAAGTCGACTAAGTATTTGGCTTGTTGGACACGACAATAGCAAAATGAGTGGGTAGCCACGAAAATATGTTTTTCTCTCGACGACTTGACTTTATTTCAGAGCTCACATGGTAAGTGATCTGCTAACGATGAAAATGAAGGAACCCACGATCATCACCCACAGGAAAAATCAGTGCTATAGCGCATCCAAACTGCCTCAAGTGTAAACAAGGTCGCTTCATTTTCTGTACAAGTTTTTCATTTCACCGTAGCATGTTGCTTAGAAATCCATGCACCGTGCTCGTGTCCCTAATAAAAATTCCCCCACAAACACACAAAACATGTGCCAAGTGGATGCATCTCAAATGGTTGATGTGGAATTTCACCTTTAGATTTGATTTTCTACTTGGTGAGGGTATGCAAAAGGGGAACTTACACAAGGGGTGCAAATTCACTCCTATATAATTAGCTTAACAATATTAATAGAAAATTGTCATATAAACCATTTCATTCTTCTATCACATCTCAACAGCCATTTTTTTGTTATCTTAAATGTTTCCTACTAAAAGGTTCTACATCTTCTCCTTCTTTTGAACTAGTAGTTGATTTTATGCCTATTTTTGGGGATCCACTTGTGGATGCACTACCATGTAGTTTTGGATCTCTTGGTGGGGTGATTATTACTTTTCCTTTTCTTGTGGACAGTTCTTATCACACATGTTGCTTGGTGGGGTATCTGCAACCCTTAATATGTCAACAAATGTTGATCATGATCAATGACTCCCAAATTGTTATGCTCTATCTATATGAGTTTCCTTTCCACTAACTACAATGGAGACATTGGTGTCTATAAATGACCCTCAGTGGCTTCTTTAGGGGACTGATGGATTTTGTGATCTAGTTGGCGAGTTTGCACATGTTGTGTGTAGGGCCTCCTCTTTTTCAAGTTCTTTTATGAATGTGGTGAAGAACCTTTCTAGGAATGCTTTCTACGCTTCTACTACTATGGAGATGAAGGGAATTGTTGTGGGCAAGGGATTTTTACTTAGGAATTCCTTGCATGATAAGAGGGAAAAAAATTCCTCTTCCCTATGCTACTATTGTTTTTGTGGTGTCTCTAGGACAAGAAGTGATTGATTGTGAGAATTTATTCATGACCAAAGGTTTAATTTATAGGTTTTGTTGCATGTGACCTTCTCTCACTGATCTACATCAATGGACTTCTAAGTATTGGACTCCTCTAGTTGATAGTAAGATAGAGATTTACCCTTCTACTAGAGGTTTTTGTGGTTTGTTTTGATTCTTCCAATGATAGATAGGCTATGTTAGATGATTATCTACCCTTAAATTTGTAGTGTACTTCAACCTATGAGGCCATTGGTAATGCCCTTGGTTGATTCTTCAGGGTGGACCTAGCTTCTAAGAACTTTACTCGCATCTCATTTTCATCTTAGTGGAAGTTGATATGTTGAAAGCTTTATCTAGTAAGGTTTCTATATAGGTTAATGACTAGTCTTGGTCTCAGTCAGTTGATTATGAGGGCATTCTTTTTTTATGAAGGAATTGCTTCACTATTGGGAACTTGGCCTCATATTGTTCTTTTGTCTCACATAAGTTGTCTTCTCCAACTTGATGGAAAACGCTCTTCTTCACCATCTTACGGTGTTTCCTAAATATTCAATTTCTGATTTGGGGGATTTGGAGCCACTCTTATCCATTCCAAAAAATTCTTTGTCTAGGCCTGGTGAGCCTCCTTCCAATTACTTAGCTAATATTATTGAGGCTCAACAACCTATTTCTTTTGGTCCTGTTCTAGCTTCAACTTCTAACAGTTAGATGATTGTTTGTGAGGTGATAGATTGTCAATTGATAACTCTTGCTTGTTCCTCAAATTATGCAATGCCCTTAGATGGGCCCTTTGAGGAGGCTAATCATCACTTTTCTCCTATTTCTATAGAGTTGGATGTCAACTCTTCATGGGAAATTGTACAAAGGAGAAAGAAAGGTCTTCTTAAGTTGATCTCTCATCTATACTCCAAGCCTATGGGTGCAAAGGTGCATAAGATTGAATCAAGCATTGTTTAAACTTGATCTTTTTGATTTCTTTTTGTCTTGAACAATTCATTTACTATGCTTTGTATTTTTTTTTCCTTCTTTTTGTAATAAGGTTTGAGCCTTGTTAAAAACCCTACCTTAATCAAAAACATTTCAAATGACTCTATTTTCTTTTACTCAAACCCTACTTTATCTTAGAATCTAATTATGTAGATTATTAGTGAAATTAAATTTTATGAATAAATTTATTTATTTATTATTACAGATTTTATTTATATTTGTATAAAGGGTGGGTTATTTTAATAATATGTATATATAAATACACTAATTTAGATTATTAAATGAATAAGTGGTAGGTAATGAAATACCATTTGTTTATGACATATTATTACAATCAGATTTATTTTGCATTGTAATATTGTATTGTTAGAATGAGAATTACAATAATGTGTTTTGACAAGGGAAAAAAAGTCTATTTATTCATTCCTTTAGTCAATTTGTATTTGCTATGTGCAGAAATTTTCAAAATCAACTTCATTACATGTATGTCAAGTGTAGAAGTTTGGTGGATGCCCATAAACAAAGAGGCCTTCAGCCTAATAACTTCACATTTTCTATTGCGAAAACATCAAAAATTCTTTAGTTTTATTTGTTTTGATAATATTCTTTTGTTTACTACTCCTTTTATAAGAATTTCTTTTTTTTTGTTTTTAATTAAAAAAGTAGGGGAAAGTGCTCCTGAACCCAAATAGAGAAGAAAGATCAGGCCTCATGATCAGCAGTTCAGCAACATCAAAACAGCCACACCAAAACAATGGGCAAACACCAAATGAAATAGCAAAAGACCAATCGATTAAGAAACAGACATCAATAGGAGAGTATTATAAAGTTTGAATAAAACAACCAAAAAATAGTAAACAAGATTAAACAAAAGGGCTCACAAACCCCACTAACACCAAGGCTCATATACCATAAACCAAAGAGATAGCTAACCCAAACTAGTTTATGGGACTGCAAATCAAGTCCCATTCCACATTTAGCTGCTCCATCTCCTCACTCTGTGCATCCATCTCTTTAGTTGCTTTTTCCTTTGATTGTATCTCCTCTTCCTAAGAGGGATTCTTCCTCCTTTTTCCTTTCCTAACTTTAGCCATGTCATCTACCATTCCAAATATTGTCCTTCTCATGATACCTAATGTGATATAAGTCAGCCTATTGAACACTTTTTCCATCTTGTTAAATTTTTCCTATAGCGCATGGAACTGGGTCTTATAATAATCTTGAAGGACTTGTTTTCTTGCTCCATTTCATTTTCATCATGGTCCTTTATGGCTTGCATATTCGCATCTTTCATGGCTTTCATATCCACCTCTTCTATTTCTTTTGTTGTTTGTTGGTCTCCTTCGTCCTCAATATCCTTTGAGTATTGTATAACCTCTTGATCAACACCCTCCTCCTCATCCTCTTTCTCACTTCTAATAGAGTCCTCCTCGAGCTCCTTACCAAGAACCACAACTATTTCCTTCTTACTAAAGTCTAAGGGTCCCTCTTCTTCTAAATTTTCATCTTCAATTTTTGCAAAGTAAAGCTTTTTACCTTTGGTAGATTGACCCACCAAACTAGCGAACCTTCTTTCAAATTTGCTACTACTTGAATCATCCACATTTCCCTATTCATCCTCTTCTGAGATTTCAATTGTGAATTTTTTCATCGTTATTGGTTTAGATACTTCTTGTATTTTTTGTTTAACACCTAAGGGATTACTAGAAGGGTTACCAAAAATTTTCTTTCCTTTCAAAATTGAGATAGATGTGTCCCCTTTTGTTAGTGGTCCTTTAATGGAAGACTCTTTTGTCACAAAGGGTTCACCAGGGATTTTATTTTAGGGAGGCTTAGCCAAGGAAGTACCCCAACCATGAATTTTATGGGGAGTAGGATTAGGGTGAGGTTTGGGCTAGTTGTTCAAGGATTCATTATCTTGGGGGTCAATTTCCATTGGCGGGTCAGGTAGGTGCATATTAGCAGAGACATAATTATAAAGTATTTGAATTAGGCCTCGGTGAAGGGGCGATGAAGACCCTTTTCCCTTGCACTTCTTTAGGGAAGAAATCAAAAAATGGAATATTCATCTTTTCATTCCTCCTAATATGGTTGAGAAAAGGAAAGTGGTACCCATGGATAGTAGTATAACTTCCTTCCAGCATGAAGTATTTTATAATATGCATGTTGACCACCTAATAAGGAGTTGGGAGCCATTCTCTATCATATCCATTTTGGCAGCGCTGAAGCTTCTCCTCTCCTTCAAGGAAACTATCAATGACTCTTTGATAGTTTTCATTACTAATCTTTGCCACCTTTAGACCACTGCACTCCAATCCAATCGCCTTTGTTATCAACTTAAGAGTCACCAAAAATGTTGTACTACCAATTTTAACTCTATCCTCAAGCCAGGAATTGTAGAATTTCATAGTACTATCATCATTGTAACCCTTCATTGCCATAAAGAAGGGAGTCGTGCCAAAATTTTGAAAGAGCCTCCAAATCTCAATGTTTTAGTGTTATAGAATGTAGGAGAGTGGCTCAAATCGCTTCCTCAAACCCCCCATTATTTTACTATGACTGTAAGACAAAATTAAATTTTTAACCTTCAATAACAACTGCTACAATGAGAAAGGGGTTAGTACTTCACAAAATATGATACCACTCATAGCCACTTAGGGAAAAATTAGAGACTCACACATCCTCTAAAAAACCCTCACCAAAAACTCTATCATTCTGGAAGGATCCATCAAAATGTTTAATTAAGGCCTCTTCATGATTCAAAGCTAGATAAATTTTAGGCTAGATATCAATGATCTTAGGCTAGCACCCAGAATTTGTGTGATTGAATGCACTCATATTAATAATGATTAAGGATATTAATGTCCATTTATAGCTTGAGGGCCTTTTGAAGTAACATCTAATAGAAGGAGGCTTCGAAAACATGCAAGAAACCTTTATAGAAGTACTCCACAATCCTAGAAACATGATTAAATTAAGTCTCAAGGCCTTTGTGAAAGGAAAAATTAAATCAAAGGTCTTGTCAAAGAGAACCCCCTCGTTATACAATATCTGTTTAAATTATGACCCTTAAGGGAAATTATTTTATAAGGGTTATTCCCATTAAAACTCACCTTTTCATTATTTCTTATCTTTTCCAAGATCACAGGATCATTAGGATCATTTTTTATCATGAGGAATCTTTCCCTTTTTGCAATCCTTTTTAATCATTTGAGACATAATTATCCTCCAAAACATGTAAAATCACATGGTTAAATGACTTAAATAAGCTGACATCAGTAAAAACACTTTCTTTACCACTATTTCATCTCTTCATAAACACATGTCAGCAACTAAGTTAGATAATTTGAATTCAAAAAGGGACAGGAAAAGCTAAAACTTAACTGAACCCCCAAACTAGTTTTCATCCCCTTAGCTTGTATTGTTTGAAGCCCCATTTTCACAAGTAGAGAAAACCCCTCTCAAATGATCCTTAGAAACCTAGTCTTTTATCTGTAGTAATATATTTTCAAAATTCTAGAAAAGCCATTGGAAATTAGAGAGGCCAACGTTTGAGACTAATTCAGGAGTTCTATTTCCCTCTCTAAAGATATGATGCAAAGAGTACCTTTCCAAAAATTTAATCACTCATTTTGAATCCTAGACGAAGTTCTTGATCTTCTAGGGGGCTCAGCCTAACCTCTAAGAAACTTAATTATCAATTTAGAGTCCCCCTAAATTATGGCCTCAGTAAAACTAATTTCTTTTTATCACTCTATACCTCTCCAAGTAGTAGTAGCCTCTACTTCCATATTGGTAGCAATTCCTAGGCACTTAGCATAGGCTTCAATACACTCCATTTATGATCTCTTATCAAACCCTAGTTGCGACAAACCCTGAGTTTTCTTTAGAACAACCATTGAAGTTTAATTTTACCTAGTCAAATAATGGAGGTTTCCATAAAGTCATTTTCCTATTTAGGATGTTAGCCCAATTAATCTTAGTCATATCATGATTTAATCCCCATAGCTACTTGACTTTGAGGTCTTTATAATTTGGCATAACTATTAACAAACCAAAAACTTTTGAGTTCAAGTTTTCCATGATTTTTTGTTTTATGTTATAAAAGACCTCTCCGCTACTCCTTTGGTTCTCCTTCAACATTCTATTGTTTCTCTCTTTTCACAGGTGCTAGGAAACAATGGAGGAACTTGCATCCATAGTCCCTTAATGATAGGATGTAAAAAACATCCAGAACCCCATTGGATCACAAGGTCTTTCAAATCACCTGAAAACATCCAATCAATTAGAAGATTCTGAAGGGCCAAAGGACAGAGTTCTCTTGCAAAAGGGCATTGAATAAACAAATGAATAATTGATTCTTCAACAGCTAGACAAAGGGAACATCTATTGAAAAATTAAAATCATTTCCTATTAAGGACATCAATAGTGAGGATTCTACCATGCATAGTAGCCCACCAAAAACAATTAATTTTTGGAATTAACTTGGAATTCTAGATCAAATTCTAATTGAAGTTCTGATCATTAGAAGGAGCTTCATCCAATCTATTATAAGTTGTTTTGATAGTGAAATCTCTTGAGGGGTTTTCACCCTAGATCCAATCATCTTCACCTCCTTGAAGGGCCAAACAACAGTCTCCAATCAGGGAGTTAAGAGTGGAAAACAACTCAGAACAAGCCACCACATTTCCTTGCTAACCAAAGACTTGAGTGAATTGCCTTATTATATTATTATACTAATTAAATATAATACAAGTACAATATAAGTATTCTTATATTAATTATTATAATCAATAATATAATATTAACATATTAATTATATTATTAATATTTACATAATATATTAATATATTATACATAATTTATTCTTTAATTCCCTTGGACATATAAATTTTAAGAGGGATAAATAATTAGTCATTACATTGAAATTATATTACAATTGCATCTTTGGGATGCATAGTTATTTTTTCCTTACCAAAAAGTAAAATGTTGAGATAATTATTTTGAAATATCAAGATCAATAGACATAATAATCTAACCTCAAACTTTATTACCCATTCTTAATGAAAAATTGAAACCTTGTTTAACTATTTGTCTAAGATTTTGTATCTACAATTGATGATATTAGATAGTTAATTAATGTGTAGCTTCTATCTAGTAAAAATGGTGCTTTCATGAGTTGAATTCAAGTAAGAATAAGGGAAAAAGGATAAACTATGAAAGTTTGTTTTTATTTACTAATAATATTAGTTGATGTAATGGGATTGAAGATCTCTATGTATTTCAAAATATGAAAAAAAATACAAGAAATAAAATTTCAAAGTAAAAATACTTAAATATAGAAATATAGGTAGAAATAATGGTAAGTTTAATTTTATTATTTAAGAATTGATTTAGTGAATGCTCAAACAATCTAAAGTGTCTTGGAATCTATAATACAGAATCTAAAATTAATATTCAACTTAAGATCAAAATATTCCTCTTTCATTTTATAGGGTTGAGTTGATAGTCACAAATTCATCCTTACTTTCTCTTCTAAAAATAAAGAAAACCATGCATTATACCTAATAAAATTACTTTAGAGGTGCAAAAACTGTGATATCATTGAATCCTAAGAAGTGTAACATCTTTATTACCAATGATAGCTCTTGGGCTATATCATATTTGAGAAGGGTATTTCTATAGACATGGATCATGTAATCAAAACTATTCTCAATATTCATCTTCTTAAAAGCAAGTAAAAGAAATATCATTTTTGGAATGATAAACTTTGTTTGAAAGTTTGTATGAAGGTTTTTGAAAATTTTCCATTCTCTCAATAATATATTGAACAAAGATATTCATGTATATTAGACTCTATAATCTCAAATTTCCTTTTATAATAGTAAAAAATCCATTGCTAATGCTCTTGTCTTGGGGTATGTGCACTAAATTGAGGGAAAAGAAGGTGGCCAAAAATATCATTTTTAGATAAACATGTAAAATAATTTTCAAGATGCAAACAAATATTGACACATACATACTATGCCATTATAACATGTTTGTGTTATAACATGACATTACAAAAAGTAATTTACAAAATACAAGTTGTAGTTTTAACATAACCTATGACTTGGAAATCTTTAAATTACAATCTTTCTAATTCATTGAGTGAATTTTGGTAATTAGCATAATTTGCAAGCTCTATGATTTATTTTTAATATATTTATATTTTCATGATGTAACTTAATTTATTAATTAATTGATGAGTGTTAATTGTAAATATTTTTAAAAAAAATAAAATAGAATGAGTTTTATCTTTTAATATGTTAGGATAAAATATTTGATGTAGTTATTTAAGTGTGTTAAATAAATAATTAGTAAATAGATATATAGAGTATTTAATAGAAGTAAGTAAGAAGAAATATATAATAGTTTAGAAAATGTTTTATTTTGTGTAGAAGAATAAATACAAGCATCTAGTCCACTATAAAAATATAGAACTTGACAATATTATATACTCAATTCAATGAGAAACACCAAATATAAGTAAAGAATATGTTTTGATTATATTAAAAATGGAAGGGTCAGTACCCATTACAAAACAGACATAGAGGCAAACCAAGGACTCACAAGTAGTGAGAAAATTGAAAAAGTAAATTGAAAAAAAGCTTAAATAATTTGAATATTAGGAATAAAAATAAAAAGAAACCACGGAACTAGGACCAACACTAAACCACCAAACACCTACAAGTCTCCTAAAATCTTGAGACCAATGATCACGTTCCACTCCTGAGATAGGAGCTCGAGCTTCTTCTTGAAAGTCATAGGCCCCTGAAGAATGGCCTAGGTATCCTTAGTGACATCATGAGCCAAGGTTTCCACCTTCTTTCCCTTCTTCTATGTGTGACCATCATCCACCCCTTCCGCCAACCGCTTCCCCTACCTCTTCCTTAGATACCATCCTGAAAAACTTGAAGAGTGAGGGAAGTATTCTTCACAATTTCTTTGCTCTAATCAGTGATAACCCTCAGGCACTACATGGTCTTCTCCTAATTCTGGTGTATGGCATCAATTTCAGCCAATAAATTCTTCTTTTCTTCCTCAAAACTAATAATGGCACAAAGATCATCCAGCTCTTTTTCCCATGTTTCCCACCTCTCAAAGGACCTGGACAAGGAAGTAATCATGTGCCAATGTGTCTTATTCTCCACCTCCCTAGGCCACACGGCTTGCTATTCCAAAACCTTTCCCTCCAGGATTTGGATCCTTTCTTTAGCAGTAACCAACTAACTGAAAATCCATTTCATAATATCATTTTGAACATTAATAGTATATGAAATTTCATTCAATTTTTTTCTTATGGGTTGGTAGAGATACGAATTGACCTAGGTTCAGTTCCAGGTTCCTCCAAATTGACAAAGAGGTTGGGACAATTATGAGTGCTAGGGTTAGAAATGAGTAGGGTGTTGGGAACCTCCGAGTCATGGCCCTGAGCTAAGGAGTGAACAGGAGAATTAACTAGGGTGGGGTTCCATGAATCATCATCATCATTGGAGATATCAAAATCCCCCAACCCAGAAGAAACAGTCGTGGGTGTGGGATTTGATAGGGGAGTGCATTTGATAGGGATGAGAGGGGTATTATCATTAGCACCTGGGGCTTTACCCTAAACACGGGCGCTACAGTGAATGGCAGGAGGAGTTTCATTGATAGTATCAAAAGGGTTGTGGTCCCTAGGAGGATTAGTGGGGTCCAGGATAGTCAAGGTATTCTTGCACACAGTAGCATGGGAGGTAAGCAAAGTTGCATGAAACTTGCATAAGTGCAATATAAGGCCCTGGTGGAGGGGTAACTTCTAACATTTGGCCTGGACATTCCTGATAGATTACTCAAGAAAAGACATGATCCAAAAGGGGAAATTCATCTTGATATTGTACCTAAGATGATTGAGCATAGGGAAAAGGTGGGTGTGGAAGCAGTGAAATTACCCTTCAAGAGTGATGTACCTCATGAGAATTTTAGCAAGGAGCTCCAAACATTAGGAAGGTCTACGTAGTTGAAACCATTCTGCAACCTGTTCACTTTCTTGCCCTCTTTCAAGAACCGTTTCATGTCTTCCTAGTAATGGCTCTTTGAATTATATGGGATGCAAATCCCTTCCAAGGAAAACCCCTTAACCTCTACAATAAGCTTGGGGGTCACCATAAAAGAAACGCTGCCAACAATTATAGTCTCGTCCACCCACGAATTGGTGAACTCCATGGAAATTTAATGGTTAACACCCTACATCCCCTCCACACACAAGGCCATCTTTCCCCATTCAATAATTGCCTAGACCTCTTTGTCCTACTTCCAACCATCACAAGTAGTAGGTTCATCTTGGAAAAAATCCCCTCCCATCGCAACACCCACAAAAATTAGAGCAGAGAAGCACCAGTAATGGTTCAATGGTTATTCAGAAACCAAAGCCACAAATAATAATAAACCATCAAAGATTGATTAGGAGGCTTAAGTTGCCATAAATAATGAGTGTGGCAACCATCAAAACGAGCTGACAAAAAATCTAGCTCAATTTTATTTGGACAGTACATTGACATCATTTTGAATTAATTCAAGCACTTGACTTGGGATATGGCAGATATCATCCTATTTTACCAAATTTGGAGTAAAAGCTCCAAGATTTACTAAGCTATCAATGACTTTATTACCACTCCTAAACATGTGATTCACACTACAATTCCCAAGGGAAATCATGAGATTGTGAGCCAAGGACAGGAGGTCCTGAAGAGTCCAGTAGGGAGAAGCAAGCCCAGTCAGCATAAGAATCATATTCCTTGAGTCCCCTTCAATGATTAAGTTAGAAAAACTAGCTTATGTGGCAATTTTAATTCCATGGACAAACATGATTGTTGTCGTTTACCAATGATTATTCATAAGAGAGTTGATTCTTCTTACATGGAAAGTAAGGAATTATCTTGTATGTTTAAAAATAAAATTTAAAAGAATTAAACCTCAATTATTTTTTCATATTTGGATTCCTCTCAAATTGTATGTAATTAAAAAAATGCACATCATTTCAAGTTTTTTATGTAAAATTTTGTCTTCTAAAAGATTGAGGATTGTTAAAAATATACTTTTTTAATTTTTAGCTTCAAATGCATATCACAATTGGCCTCAATTACAAGGGATATCACCATGACTACATTGTCTTTCTTGATGCTTATGAAAAGGCTTCTTTGTATATTATTTATTAAGAATTGATTTTCCTGGGATATGTATTCAGCAATCTTGTAGGAAGAAATATTTACTGATCAAAATATTATATCATGAACTTATCACAACTAATCAATAGATCATTAATCTAAAATAATTTAATTTAATGTAAAAATAAATAAACTTAACTAATATAAAGTAAAAATAAAACCTTTTATAAATTATTTTCCTTTTAAAGATACAATTTTATTTTTTTTAAAGTACACATCAATTCAAATATAGGATAATATAAGATTGTCCATTAAAAATTATAATTTTATTTTACCTAAACATGTATAGAACAAAAAATATAGATGTCAAATAAAAGTAGAAACAAATAAATATAATTGTTTATATTAATTCAATTTCATGCTCATATCTTTGTTTTAGGTTATCACATGAATATGGACCCTTTCTAAGCACTCATTTCAGCTATTTAGTAAACATGGGATGATCTCTCATGTCGTGAGTCTTGAAAATTGAGATAAACCTATAGATGAAGAGTCAATTCTCTATTTGAAACATGATTTGGAAAACTAAAACTAAATATCCTAATCCCACTTTGTTCTCATTTGAGAAAAGAGTAAAGGAGTTAAATAAAAAGAAAAATATGTGTGGCGATTCACCTAAGTAAGTTTTAAAAACTTATGTACCAATTTCTCATACATAAAATAAACTTTAAAATGTGACATATTAGCATGATACTCATTAAAATATCTACAAAGGTGAATAATTAGAACTCAAATAAAAATGAATTGATCATTCACAAGATTAAATTATAGGTTTCTTAGTAACACAATGCAAAAATATATGATAAAGGAAAAAAAAGAGTTTTGTATCATAAGGAAAACATTACAACTAATATAATTTTGAAATGAATAGAGCGCAGGTGGATGGAGCTGAGCGGGAATCTCTTGGTTCTCGTCCTCTAGTGTGAGAGGATTTTGGAAGTTCTGCTAGGAAGGGTGGGTCTCCCAAAGACTCTCACAAGTCTTCTAGGTCTCTTTATGTCCCCTTTGAAAAGGTACACCCACTGCTCAACTAGAAATATTTTTTCCAAAAGAGCCAGTGTAGTCAGGGATGGGGTCTAGATCATGTATTTGGATGAGGGTACTACTATAAACATCAAGGAACCATCTACGGACCATTTGATTACCAAAATGGAAAACTTCCTTGTTGGTAGGTTCATGGGAAGAAGGCCCAATATTGAATCTATTCGCAAGTGGGCTTCTTCCAAGTGGGTTGTCAAAGGCTCTTTCTCTATTTTGGCTCTTCCAAAAAGGTTATTTTGTTCCAACTTCAATCTTCATGAGGATTGCTTGGCTACCCTCACTAGTGACCTCTGGTTCTTTGGTAAATAGATCCTTGCCCTATGTAAGTGGAACCCTAGTTTTGACCCCTAAGCTTATCTTGCAACAATTCTTCCTATGTGGGTTCATCTGCCTGGCCTCCCTTTGGAGTTCTAGGATGAAAAACTTATTGCGGGAGTAGCCAAATCCTTTGGCAACTTCATTTATTTGCATTATGTCACCAAAGAACTATCCAGACTAGTTTTTGCTCATTTCTACATCAGTATTGAAGGTATGTGCAAGATCATCATGGAAAAAAATAGGCCCTTAAGTGGCAAAAAATTTAGAAAAATCAGAGTTAGGCAACTTGACGTAAAAATTTCAATAAGTTATCTATATTATTTCAAAAATATGTAAGAATAGAATCTATAGAAAATTGAATGTAGTTTCTAAAATACTAGGTTTTTTTTTTAAATCTATTTGGTGAGAATTTGAAATTTCAATGCAGTATTTAAATTTTAGGAAAAAATAAGTAGGTGTTTGTCTAACCACCCTAACCACAATAAAATGATCAAAAATTTATAATATTTTAGATATAAGTAGAGGACTCATGTTCGGATGTGATGCATATTTTTTTGTAATTTTTTTCCAAGTAAATAATTAATTATGAATTTTTTATTACAAATTTTAAAAAATATAAAAAAACATATGTCTAACCACCTTAACTTGATCAAAACTTCATGAAATTTATTTTTTTATTTTTTAATCCTATAGTATGTGAAGCATAGAATGTGACACATGTTTCAGATTCAAAAAATGTGATATCGTTTCAAAGCTATAGATGTTTTTCAATCAGCCTGTCAATTAGGACTTTAGTCGTAATTAAAATAGAAAATGAATAATATTTTTTTAGTAAATTCAAAGTAAAGCATAATTTATATTGGTGGAAATCTGGGAATCTCCTTTAAAAACGCTTTTCATTTCATCAATTTTGGGTAAAAAAAAGTCGTCAGCCACATACCCTACATAAATCCATCATATCGCCACTTTTTGGCCCATCATGATCCTGCACATACCCTTGAACCAAATAAGGTATTCTCGACCTCAATTATTCTAGAATCCAGGATTGGTAAGTGCTCCCAAACCATTGAATATGAAAACAATGCTCCTTTTTATCAAAATTGTTCTTTTGTTGGTCATCTTTGCAATTCTTGTCCCAAGGGTTTTCTCAAGTCCCCTGTGGGTAAAGCCAAGGTTGTGGCCTCCCCATCCTTCAACCTCAATGCTGGGGGATCTGTTCCACCACTGGAATCATCCATACCAACTCCTTTGTTTTCCCATGTTGCTCCTATTCCCTCATCCTGTGAGGTTGCTCTTCCTAGCTTGCTAGCCTCCCCCCTTCTCTAGCTCCTCTTATTGAGCCTATTCCCTCTTCCCAACTTCTAGTGTCCCTGCTCTTCTCTCCTATGATTGACTAGTATTTTTCCTCAGATTCCTCCAAATTTTATTCAAAGGTTTCTAATTTAAACTTGTCCCCTACATGTCGAGTGTTGAAGGCTCATAGTCGGTGACTGATGTGATCCGTACTGAGGTTTCTTTGGCCATCCCTTGTGTTATTTCCCCCTCTCCTATGAAGACAATTCTTCTCAATCCTTCTAATTTTTTTAGTCCTCAGAAGTCGACAAATGTGGGAACTATTGCTAAGGTAGGAAGGAAGCTTGGTAAAGTTACCAGACAAAAGAATATGACAAGAGATATCACAAATGGAAACTAGTCAACCCTGGAGTAGGTTGGCTCTAGACATAGTAATAAATTTTGATCCTCTCTTGGAATATTCGAGGGCTTAATAACCTTCATAAGAAGCATATTATTGTCAGGGACTTTATCAAAGAGTTCAAGCTTGACATACTTCTCTTGCAAGAAACTAAAATGACTGTTGTTGAGTTTGAAAATTTTGGTAGTTTCATCTAGCCTAATGCTCTACTCCTAGTGATCGATGTGATTGGGGCCTCTGGTGGGTTGGTCACAATGTGGAAACCCTTTCTCGAAGGCTCCCTAATTTCCAAGGAAAAAAATTCTTAATGTTAGTTTCTCTCAAAGCTTCAACCTCCCCAAGTGGGTTTTATCTAATGTCTATGTGCCCAATAATGTGGTCCAAAGGAGGAATACATAGCTAGACCTATTGGGATGTAGGAATAATTTTTTGCATAATAAATGGATGGTGATGGGTCATTTCAATAAACCCTCTTTTTCCCTCTGAAAAGTAGGGGGTATTCTATATTTTTTGGATAGTATGTTGGACCTCAACTCTTTTTTGTATGATGGAGGTTTGACTAATCTAGACTTCAAGGGTAGCTCTTTTACTTGGTCTAATAAATGTATGGGCAACAATCTCATCTAGGTTCACCTTGATCATTGTTTTGGTTTCTACCAACTGGGACGACTCTTCCCTTTCTTTGTCTTCTCTTAGGATCGGTTTGGATCATACCCCACTACTCCTACACTAGAATTCTACTCCCCCTAAGGCTAAGAGGCCTTTTCACTTTGAATTAATGTGGACATACCACCCTCAATTTAGGGACCTTCTCTCCACTTGGTGGAGTGGTCGTGGTTGTGGCTCTACTATGTACAATTTGGCCTTTAAACTCAAGATCCTCAAAAGCAATCTGAAGGAATGGAGCAGGAATTGTTTTGGTAACATATTAAAAAAAAAGGTCTCTCAAAGACTAACTCAGACAGGGTCAAAAGGAGATGGATTTTGGTAGCTCAGATGGGTTGGTTGCTAAAGAAAAGACCTTGCTGAGCGAAATTCATAATATTATTGAAAAAGGGGAGGTTTATTGGAAACAACATTCTAGGAACCTATGACTTCGTGAAGGGGATAAAAACACTAGATTATTTTGCACGACAGCTTCGAGACACAAGAAGAGGAATACTATCTTTGAGTCAGTCCTTGACGATGGTTTCGTGCTAACTAATGAGGATCATTTGGCCCATGCTAGTGTTTCCTTCTTCCATAACCTTCTCAACCTGCATCCAACATATTTTCTATTTTCTTTGTTCAATTTCCTCTTCCATGATTGGATTATCCTCTACTACAAGAGTTTATTCCCCTATCTCTTGATTTATTTTGTTATTTTCTTGCCAATTTTTTATTTTTCCTTCAAGGCATACTAATAGGATTCTTCAACACTTTGTATTTGAACCATACTAATATCATCCTAAATTGATAGATGTAGTCCACTTACATACCTTAACACTCTCTTAGCATCATCATCAACATGTATATCCCTAATATTCTTCATATAGAATTCTTATGTATACTCCTAGTCATTTATCTCATTTTATTTTTAATTTTATAAATTACAAAATAAACTTGAGCAACTTGTAATGTCCTGATAGGAATTTAGATTTCAATTTTCTAACCATTATGTCTCATGAATTTATTTTCTCTCATCCCTTTCTTCTTCATTATGTTTGTGCATGTTCCCACTAGAGATATGTGTGTCCCTTCAACTTTGTATAATAATATTTCACTTTATGTGGGTATTCCATTTATTCGTAGTCAAAATATTTTTCTATTCCAAATATCCATTCAATTAATTCTCTTAGATTCAAACTTTCATTGAAACATGGTGTGTCAACCCATGGTTTATTGTTGAGTCTAGAAATTTCTCTCAAAAAAGGTCTTTCTAGTTTATTAACATCTTCATTCTCATATTCTTATCTTTCCTCCACTTCCTCTTCATCTTCACTAATCTCCTCCACACATACCCAGGTCTTATCTAGGATGCTTACGTAGCATCCAATCTTGTTGTGATACCTCTCAACATTTCTACAATTTCACCAAATTGTGGTGCCCTAAGTCATCCTCTATGTGTGATGTTGGTATGTGGTGACTAATCATGCAAAAAATTTACACTTGTAACATATCCTCTCTAGGGTTTTCCCATCAACACGTAAAGGTTTTTCTACTGACACGTCAAATAAAAAAATGACTTTCTAAAACCTTAATTCTAGAAGCTTCCAAAAATCTTGTTATAAGTGGAAAGGATGTAAGTTGTGGGGTGTGGAATTCAAAAATTTGTAATTTTTGTGCACTGGATAATAAAATCATTGGGTGGTTGAGTTTCTATGGATGTAGCCCATCTTGGGTGAATTGTGTTAAATTTCTACATTGATCTCTTTTGTGTTGTTCTTCATTTTTATTTCTGGGTTATTTAATCTGCATATAATTGTTAATGTTTATTGCTCCGATCTACCTAAATACTAGCAATTGGTATTAGATCCTGTGTATTTTGATTGATTGGAAGGAAACCTCTAGATTTGAGCGGGAGCAATGGAAGAAGGAAAATTCAAGGTTGAGAAGTTTAATGGCTAGAATTATCAATTATGGAAGATGCAGATGGAAGATTATTTGTACCAAAAGGATCTATGGCAGCCATTGCAAGGAAAATCAAAGAAATATGCTATGATGTCCAATGAAGAATGGGAGATTTTAGATAGAAAGGCACTGGGAACCATTCGGTTGTGCCTAGCACCATCTGTGGCATTCAATATATCATAAGCAAAGACAACAAAGGCTCTAATGGAAGCTTTAGCTAAATTCTATGAAAAACCCTTAGCCTCAAATAACGTATTTCTCATGAAGCATTTGTTTAATCTGAAAATGATTGAAGGTGGATCTGTGACAGATTATTCAAATGAGTTTAATATGATTACCAGTTAGTTAACTTCTATAAAAGTGATTTTTGATGAAGAGGTGAGGGCTCTCTTGATTTTATGTTATTTTCTAGAAAGTTGGAATAGCTCGGTAATGATTGTAAGTAACTTTGTCTCTTGTTTAAATACATTAAAATTTGATGATGTTGTTGGTGTTATCTTTAGGGAGGAAATGTGATGGAAAAGCATAGGTGAGACTTCAACATTGGGTAATGCTTTGATTGTAGAGAAAAAGGGAAGAACTAAGGAGAGAGGAAAAGCTTTACAAATTGTGGGAAGTCACAAGGGAAGTCGAAGAAAGGCAAATCTAAATCCAGAGGAAGAATGGATTGTTGGCACTATGGAACTGCCAAGTCACTTGAAGAAGGATTGTTGGTCTTGAAAAGGAAAACAAAGATATGGACAACATGATGATAGTAAGGAAGCTAATGTTGCAAGTAATAAATTTCAAGATTCTTTAATTCTATGTTTAGATAATGTCAATGATTCACGGGTAATAGATTCAAGGGCTTCATTTCATGCCACACCCCATAGGAAATATTTTTTAGATTATGGTCAAGGTGATTTTGGACAGGTATATTTGGGTGATGATGAACCTTGTTAGATTGTTGCAAAAGGAAAGATAAAAATCAAGTTGCAGAATGGAAATGAATGGTTGCTACAGGAGGTATGGCATGTTCCAAATTTGAGAAGGAATTTTATTTCTATAGGACAACTAGGTAGTGTAGGTTGCATAGTTACCTTTACAAACAAAGTCTGGAAGGTCACTAAGGGCACGCATTAGTAGTAGCTAAAGGTCAAAAGGCAAGCACATTGTATTTGTGTACTAGTAATACTTATTCTACCTTAGTTGTTATAGAAACAGTTGCTACTGAGACTGTTAGAGCACTTGCTATAGGGATAGAAACAGACTTGTGGCACCACAGACTTGGGCACATGAGTGAGAAAGGGATGAAGATCCTTCACTCTAGAAATTTTCTACCAAGTCTAAAGTAGATTGACTTGGAGTTATGTGAAAATTGTGTTTATGGAAATAGAAAAGAGCTCGATTTCTCAAAGTTAGGAAAGAGAAGAAGAGTGAGAAATTAGATCTTGTGCATTCAGATGTATGGGGACCTGCTCAAGTATCTTCTCTTGGTGGCTCTTGCTATTATGCTACTTTTATTGATGATGCAACTAGGAAAAGTATTTCCTAAAATAAAAATTAGAAGTATTTAAAACTTTTAAAAAGTGGAAAGATTTGGTTGAGAATGAGACAGGAAAAAAGTTGAAGTGTCTCAGATCTGATAATGGAGGTGAGTATTGCAACAGAGAATTTGAAAATTAATGTTCATACAATGGAATCTGTAGGCAGAAAATGGTTCCTGGAACCCCACAAGAAAATGGTTTGTCTAAGACGGTGAATAGGACCATTATGGAGTGTGCAAGGAGCATGAGATTGCATGTTGGACTACCCTTACAATTTTGGGCAAATGTTGTACATACCGTTGTTTATTTAATAAATAGGGGACCTTCAAATCCTTTGGATGGTGGAATTCCAGAGGAGGCATGGATGGGTAATAAGGTAAACTATTCGTTTCTGAAAACCTTTGATTATGAATCTTTTGTCCATGTTGATATTGAAAATAGAACCAAGCTTGAGGCTAAGTCTATAAAATGTACCTTCATTGGATATGGAGTAGATGAATTTGGTTATTAGTTGTGGGATTATGAAAATCATAAAATCATTAGGAGGAAAGATGTTATATTCAATGAGAAGGTCATGTATAAGGATCAGCTATAGGAAAAGAAGCATGAACAGGACAAAAAGGAATATGTGGTGCTGGATGAGATTCTAGAAAATAAAATGCAAGTGGTACCTGATGCTCAACAATAACAATTTATCCCATAGACTCCTACAAGTGTTAGACATTCTACAAGGATAAGTAGGCCTCCAGAAATATTTTCTCCATCATTGTATTCTATATTATTAATTGATTTTGGTGAACCTGAAGGTTATGAAGAAGCAATGTAGGTAGATACCAAAAAGTAGTGGGAGCTAGGAATGAAAGAGGAAATGGATTCCTTGCTACAAAATTAGACTTGGGACTTAGTCCAATTTCCTACAGGTAAAAGAGAACTGCCAAATAAATGGGTTTACAGGTTGAAGGAAGAAGATGGAGGCAAGAAAAGATATAAGGCCATACTTGTGGTAAAAGGTTTTCAACAGAAAAAAGGTATAGATTTTTATGAAATATTTTCTTCAGTTGTAAAGATGACTTGTATTAGAACTATTCTAAGTCTTGTGGTTGCGAAAGACTTGCATCTTGAATAGCTAGATGTAAAAAAAACATTTCTCCGTGGGGATTTGGAAGAGGAAATATACATGCAGTAACCACGGGGATATGAGGTCAAGGGTAAGGAGGAATTTTTGTGTAGGTTAAAGAAGAGTTTGTATGGCCTAAAGCAAGCACCTCAGTAATGGTATTTGAAATTTGGAAGTTTTATGACTGAACAAGGTTAAAAAAGATGTCATTCTAATTATTGTGTCTATTTTAAGAAATTGGATAATGGTAGCTATATTATCTTATTGCTTTATGTTGATGGCATGCTTATTGTCGAGTCTAACATGCAGAATATTAATGAAATTAAGTAGAATTTAGAAAATTCATTGGCTATGAAGGATTTGGGTGCAGAAAAACAAATCTTTGGTATGAGGATCACACAGGACAAGATAAACAGAAAATTATTTGTCGCAAGGTGAGTATGTAGAGAAGATGTTGAAAAGGTTTAACATGCAAGATGCAAAAGTAGTTAGTACACCTTTTCCTAGTCATTTCAATTTGACTAAGGAGATGTGTCCAAAGGCACCAGAGGAAGAAGAAAAAAATTCTAAGATACCATATGCATCAGCATTTGGTAGCTTGATGTATGCAATGGTATGCACAAGGCTAGATATTGCACATGCAGTGGGAGTTGTGAGCAGGTATATGAACAATCTGGGAATGGAATATTGGAATGTAGTAAAATGGATTCTCTGATATTTGAGAGGTGCTACTTCAAAGAAACTATATTTTGGAGGAACAAATTATGCTCTAAAAGGATATGTTGACTCTGATCTGGTGGGTGATATTGATAGCAGGAGGAGTACTACAGGGTATGTTTTTACTATAGGAGGTACTGCAGTCAGTTATATTTCAAGACTGCAAAAGGTTGTACTTTTAACCACTAAAGTTAAGTATGTTGCTACTATGGAAGCCAACAAGGAGATGATTTGGTTACAACATTTTCTAGAGGAATTGGGACAACAACAAGATAGCCCTTTGTACACTAATACATGGAGTGCCATTCATCTTGCTAAGAACTCATCTCTGCATTCAAAAAATAAGTACATACAACTCAAATACCACTTCATTCGGCTAGTTTTGGAGGATGGGTGGTTGAAGCTAGAGAAAATTCACATAAGTGAGAATCCTGTAGATATGTTCACAAAGGAAGTTACATAGGAAAAATCGATTTCCTCATCATTTTTCGTTGGCCTTCACAACTGATAATGGTGGACATAAGAAACCAACCAGACCTGTAATCCAATGGGAGTTGCAAGTGTAGCAATGTCGTCCAGGATTAGTCTCCAAGTGGGAGATTATTTGGTGTGGAGCCTAATCAATCTCCAAGTGGGAGATTTTTGGTATGTGGTGACTGATCAAGAAAATATTGTACACTTGTAATATATCCTCATCGGGGTTTTCCCATTAACATGTCAAAATAAAAAAACAACTTTATAAAACCCTAATTCTGGAAGCCTCCAAAAAGCTTGTTATAAGCAATTGGGATGTAAGTTGTGGGGTGTGGAATTCATGAGATTGTAATCTATTTTGCACCAGATAACAAAATCATTTGGTGGTTGAGTTTTTGTGGATGTAGCCCATATTGGGTGAACCACGTTAAATTTTTGTGTTGATCTCTTTTGTGTTATTCTTCATTGTTATTTCTTGATTATTTAATCCGCATATAATTGTTAATGTTTATTGCTCTAATCCGCTTGAATACTAACATGTGATGCCTTCACTTGAGTTCTTTATAGTTGTAGGTTTCTCTCTTTTCACCTTCCCACAATAAATTCCTTAGAACTCTCCTTGACACAACCATAATCAATCTGTGTTGATACCAATTGATGTAGATAGATTCCTTAGAACTCTCCTTGACACAACCATAATCAATCTGTGTTGATACCAATTGATGTAGATAGATTCCTTAGAACTCTCCTTGACACAACCATAATCAATCTGTGTTGATACCAATTGATGTAGATAGGATTCAAGAGTTTTATCAAGCTACCAAATCAAGAATCTATCACTAAATTTCAAATTAAATTATTAGCATAACATTAAATTCAAACACAAACTTAGAAAAATAATAGGCCCAATGAGTATTATATATGAATTCATTTATACAAAATGACAATAAATTGAGTTTCAATTGTATTTTCGAGTACTCTCTACACTCCTTTGCAATTTGGAATGTCTTATTTCTATTTTCCCTATATGTTGTATATCCCTATTAGTTGTGCCCATGTTTGTAATCTTCTCTATTGTTTATGAATTATTGTTTTTGTTGGTGTATAACTCCTAAAGTTTACACTAACTCAATCATAGTTAGGTGAATCATTCCAATGAGTTGTAGATAAGGGTCCTCTCCTCATTACGTGGATGAGTTGTCACTTAGGATGAGGGTCCTCTCCTATTCTCTTGCCATGTGTTCCTATTCTTTCTCTATGTAGTTGTTCATCCTCATACTATAAATTGAGGGTTTGAGCTCTCTATCTGTTGGGTCAACTAATACAATTTGATCTTGTTCATTATGCTTGCTTCTCATCTTCTAGATCCTCCAAACTCTAATATGGTATCAAATCTTTAGTTGGAGATAAGGCAAGCGAAGGTGAATGTTATTGTATTTTGTTGATGTCATTGTTGTGTGAAAACCAGTTGCAGGATGATGGTTAGGTGTTCCTAATTACTGAGCCACCGTTTAGAGTTGGCCTTCATTTTACCACAACAAAAGGGCTTTTTCATCTTCAACGCAACAGGAGGTTACTATTGTTTGAAGGCCTGAATCTAAGTAGCAACATGGTTGGCCCCAAATCCGAGCAGAACCGTGCCCTCCATTCACGTGAATTCGTTAGGCTATTTGCAGATTTGAATGTCGATTTGCAAGTTTGACCCACAAAGAGGAGGCTAGTAGGTGTTACTTGTGGCTGGAAGAAAGGTCGAAGGCATGAATGTGCCATTAAGGAGTGCTATTGAGTCTTCATGTTATTTTGTTGTTAGGCATGGTATTCAACATTCCCCAACAGCTCATGTAGTGGACGGTATTCAACCATTGGATGAAGACGTTTTGATTTAGCAAAGAAAGAGTGCTCTTTCTATTTCTATCGAGCATTTGGTGCAAACAATCTCATACACCCCCATCTCACATGGTGATTCACCCCACGGGAAGCTGAGGCGAATTGTTTGCTGCATTTAACTCCATCGTGGTGTGGGCAGGTGAAAGTGCATGGGTGGAAGGCAGGGAGATCGCTGGACCCTTGAGAGCAGCAACGCCTCTCATCAGGTGAGAAGGGAGGAATCTATGAGTAGAGAAATGACCATTTAGACCTAGACTCTGCCCCCCTCTATTGCTTGGTCATTTCCAAATCTCCAATCATATCACATGTCTCTGATCAGTGTTTGGATCAGTCAAATCGTTACTGATTCGGCTTGGAAGGATCTCTTGATTGCAGTTTGCATTAGGAGATGATTCACTTGGGGAAGGTTGGCATGTACCTTAGAGAGGCATGATTCACACTAGCAGAAGCAATTTGAGAGGCGTGTGATTGGTCTATGAAAGGTCCGATTTGGCATACACTCATGCACCTTGTTGGTTGTGCAAGGGAGTAAATAAAGCCACGTTTTTCCTTCTAACCAGTGCAACAAATGGTCATCCTCTTGATCACGAGATTTGCAGCCTGGGTGACACAGTATTTGGAGGTTCAAAGTCCACACTGAGCGCCTTGTCTATGTTTGCAATCCCGTCATGCTTTACAACCTTTCTCTATTTCAAAACCCGTCCACTCCAGCCATATACTAATTGACTGTCAATTTGCATTGACTAATCGAACCTTTGCTACCGCAGATTGATAATTTGTGACGAATATTGGCATGCTTTCTATTTCGAATTTGAGGCGGTAAGTAGCCAAAAGGCTGCGAATGTTGTGTGCAGGCCATTAATTTGTCTTAAGCGCATTTTGGAGGCCCTGATTACCTCTTTTTCATTGCTATGACTCTTTTTATTCCCTCTTATTTTGCTTATCTTGCATTTTTTTTTGTTTCCTTTGATAGATTGCATTTAACACAATTTATGCAAATCTAATCAATTATCACTACAAACATTAATTGTTTGATCAATTGTGATAAAACATTAAAATTTAAGGGGGGAAATTATTAGAGATTCATGCACTAACTTATAAAGTGCCAAAACTAGGGGGACTCATCTAATCTAGAGGGGTTCTTAATGTGTTGATTTTCTATTGTCTTAAGGAATTAACCTGTTTGTAATCATGGGATATGAAACCCACTCTTCTATAATCAACCTAAAATTGGGAAATTATAAGTCTTGGTGTGAAGGAATCCTGAAACATCTCAGGTTCCATAATCTCATGCCATATCTGTATGGACTTATCCCTGAACCAGGTAAACAACCTTAGAAGGATAAATGGTGTAATAATCGTGATCATATTCATGGATTAATTGGTTTACATATTCCATATGACTCTTAGTATGTCATCATGGATATTGAATGTCCACATGCATTATGGATCAAAATTTGGGAAATACATGGAGACTCCAATGTTTCTCCATTCCTGCATGAGCCTACTATGATCACAACTCACATCCCACATCATGATTCAGATAAAAAGCATCTAGTTGACATAGAGGAAATCATCATTCCTCCACCTCCTCCTATTGCTTCATCGAATTTCAAAGTCATTTCTTCGAGAGCTTCCAGCACTTATTTGCAGCAAGATATTTGTCTTCCTAGCATTGTTGATTGGGATGCACATCTACCCAACATTTCATGTCTTTTTGTAGAGTCTCACATTGCTGACATGGAAGCACACATTGAGGACATCAGTCTTCTTTTTTATGACAACTTCAATGAAGTTGCATCAGCCTTTTCTTCTTCAAATATGATTGCTCTTCCCATGTCACATGTCAGCATTGGCTTGGAGATTCCTAAGCAACATTTGAAGACATCATGGGCACCCTCATCATCATTCTTAGATGAGCTTCAGCTCTATTCAAAATCATACATAAATCTTCTCACATGGGAAGATATATTGTATCTTTAGCTGGTTTCATTTCTTCCCAAGGGAAAGAACATTGTGGAGCGTTCTTGGATCTACATTTGCCTCTTTTGTCAACTTTCCAACCTTAATGTAGCAGGACATGTACTATAGGGGAGGGGGGGAGAGGGTGGGGGCGGTCTCATAGACCTTCTATCATTTTCTCTCTTATTTAGGAAATCATATATTGTACTTAGTTAAAGAAGTAGTACTTCTTCACGTGTATAATTTTCATGCATCTTTTCTTTCTTTTGGGGGGTAGTTTTTTCCCACAGGGTTTTCTACTTTTCTCCACTTCATGAAAGATTACTTTTGTAAATGAGTACCTAAAATGGCGCATAGTCGGGACTCATTTTTTATAAACTCACCTAAGCTATGCTTAAGGGGGGGTGTAGGTGTATAACTCCTAAAGTTTACACTAACTCAATCATAGTTAGGTGACTCATTCCAATGAGTTGTAGATAAGGGTCCTCTCCTCATTATGTGGATGAGTTGTCACTTAGGATGAGGGTCCTCTCCTATTCTCTTGCCATGTGTTCATATTCTTTCTCTATGTATTTGCTCATCCTCATACTATAAATTGAGGGTTTGAGCTCTCTATTTGGTGGGTTAGCTAATACAATTTGATCTTGTTCATTATGCTTGCTTCTCATCTTCTAGATCCTCCAAACTCTAATAGTTTCTTCCCCATAAGTTGCATCTAGTTAAATATTATCCCTTACTTGCATGCCATCCTTATCTTCTATATTATATATTTAAATTCTTACGATTTCTCTCTTATCCATTTTATGTCTACTACATGTCTTTTAATTTTCTTATTTATCTTAATATGTCCCTTTCACAAGTCCATTACTACCTTATGCGATTGTTCAAAAATTGAAACTAAAAAAAAAATGAATTGGAACTTCCTACAGGTTGCCCCTATTTAAATACCTCTAGAAATAAGTATTTAAACTATATGATGTCATACTAGATCCTATAGTTCTATTATTGATACCTCTACCACAATATGAAGAAAAGAATCAATTGAATGTTGATGAATAACAATCCTTCAAAACTAATGAAATATACATCCTAGGAAGAGTTCAAGAAACTTTCTTTTGGACAGTTCAACAATTCCAAAAGAAAATTAGAAGCTAGTAAAGAATCCTCGAGAAACTTGAAACCAAATGCAACAATCAAAATAAAAATTCATGAAAATGATAAAATGAACAAAATTATAAAAAATATTTGTAGGATTGCCTGTGAACCTAGATGCTCTAGCATCACAAGGCTACCCCCTTTCTCTATCCCTTTATGTTTTTATATAAAAAGGCTTCAATTACTTGTTGTTGTAGGTTATCTCTCAATCTCACATTAAGGGGATTTCCCTTCTTAATTCCTCCTAATAGTTAGTCAATGGGAATTTTGTTGATGATTCCTTCCCTGCCCTCATTGAAGAGGAGGATAATGTCAAATAGGAACTTCAATGACTATAAGTTTTTCAAAAATCCTTTAGTTCAAGCATCCAATGGAAAAAGAATCTCTACTATAGATAATCATTCCTTCCCAAATTGAGTTGGCTTGACTCATTTCGGTGGAAGTGTCCATTGATCATGGTAAAATTTGATGCTTCATGAGCATTCATTTTTCTTTCTAGGTCCCTCCTTTCAACCTTTAGCAATTCATGCTCATGATAATTAAAAATAAAGTCCACTATTAGACCACAAAGCCTCTTTCTTTGGCTGGAAAATTTTAAATCTATTCTAAAATTTTGGCCACCTTCTATGTTTATT
>VDFB02047230.1:245110474-245130730 GCA_007258455.2 Sequoia sempervirens | reverse complement strand
ATATATTAAATTATAAACTATATTGTATATTCTAAACTAGATATATTAAAATAAACTATAAAATATTTATTGCATTTTCTAAATCATATATTATAAAGTGTATAACATTTTTTAAAATCATATATAAACCAAATTAGATATCCTATTCAAAACGGATATCCAATTTGAAACAGATATTCGATTTGAAACATGTATTCGATTTGAAACAGATATCTGATATTTCTGACATAGAATTTGTTTCCTAGGGATTAGCCTTGGGCTTGCTTTGGTATTTAGCTTGGACATGCCAACTTCTAAGAAATCAATGCAAAAAATGTGTTTGACAACTTACCTTTGTTTTTCTAGACTGCCTCATGTGGTCAATTTTAATTTTATTTTTAGCCAAAATTGATGAAACAAAAAGGGTTTTGTAGAGGATACCTCAGCTTCCAAATTCTCAATATAAAATTTATTTTACTTGAATTTAATAAATTATTATTATTCATTTTCTATTAGAATTATGATCAAAAGTTCCTGATTGATAGGCTGGTTGAAAAACATCTATAACTTTCAAATAGTATCATATTTTTTGAATCCAAAACATGCATCACATTCTATGCTTCAGATAATTATAAGATTAAAAAAAATCATGAAGTTTTGACCAAATTAAGGTGGTTAGACTCTGCTTTTTATATTTTTTAAAATTTGTAATAAAAATTCATAATTAATTATTTACTTGGAAAAAAATTACAAAAAAATATGTGTCACATCCAGAAATGAGTCCTCTACTTATATCTAAAATCTTGTAAAAAAGTATTATCATTTTATTGTGGTTAGGGTGGTCAGAAAAACACCTACTTGTTATTTTTTCCCCAAAATTTAAGTACTACTACAATGAAATTTCAAATTTTCACCAAATAGACTTTTTAAAAAATAAAATAATCTTAGTAGTTCAGAAACTACATTCAATTTTCCATAGATTCTATTCTTAGTAGTTTAGAAAATACATTGAATTTTCCATAGATTCTATTCTTAGTACTTTAGAAACTACATTCAATTTGCAATAGATTCTATTCTTACATATTTTTGAAATAATATAGATAACTTATTCAATTTTTATGTCAAGTTTCCTAACTCTGATTTTTCTGAATTTTCATTGCCACTTAAGGCCCTATTTTTTCCATGATGATATTGCACATACCCACGTGCTTGATATTCTTTTTACAATTCACAGTGTTGTTTGCAAAACAACGAACCCCTACTTTTTGTCCTTGAATTCCTTCTTATAGAAATGAAGGAGAAAAACAACCCTCAGGCTAGAAAGTACACATGTCAATACCTTATTGGACTGCTACACATATATTCCATTTTTAGTTACTCTACGTTCCCAAGAGGTGGGAAACATGTGTGGAAGAAAAGTAGTCTTCATTCATTGTTGGAAATTCGGTCTACCTTTCAAAAGGCATCATCAAACGATTTCCTCAAAAATTGTGCCTATGCACACCAAGTGAAAAGACCAAAAGAATGCAAGAAACAGAAAGGAAAGGACAAAGAATATGTCCATGTCTACAGCCTTGTCACATATTTATTTTGAAGAAAATGTACTATATCTTCCATACTTTAGAAAAATCCTAATATGTACTAAATCCAAGCTATGCAATGCATTTTCACCTATCCATTATTCATCATGGTTGCAAACATCAAAACAAAAATTTAAAATCACCACCCTGCCACTTCATATCAATCCACCACTCCCTCCAAGTATTTGCCTCTTCATGCAATAAATTCTTCTTCAATAGGCCAGTCAAAATTCATGACCTCATCTACCTTTTCTCTATAGGGCCCATACTTGGTAACAATTTGGTTGGCCTCCTAGTCAAATTCCAATAAAACAATCTCTATGTGAGCCAACATATCCATATTTTTCTTCAGTGTGCCCATATCATATCTTTCACAAATTGAAACTACCTGATTAGAAAAAGTTTTATTAGTTTCATGTTTCCATTCTTGTAGGGTCTTTATGCTACCATCATCCCTTAGAATGGATGGAAGGAGACCATGATGTGTTTCATAAAAGGATTTCACTAACTCGCTTATCTTAATCTCCAAAGGTTCAATATTTCCCCTATACCCCTCAATTCTAGCTATAAGAGTAACAATGGGATTACAATTTTCATGAGGGTTGGCATCCTGCCTAGCTCCAATTTCCATCAATCGCAATTCCTTCATCCTAGGAATCCATGTTTCCATAAGTGCAATAGCTCTTTCCCTGTTATTGTCAAAGTTATTTATAGTAGTTACCATGTGTGATTAATTATCATGAATTCTATTCAATTTTTTATTCTTTCTTCTATTCAAATGTTCCAATATTGTAGTGACAAGCCCCATATTACTATTAAAAATCTCCTTATCATGATTTTCACAATTTTCTTTATATTCATTCAACTACCTGAGCAATTCTTCCCTGTTGGTATCTTCTTCATCCTGTGGCCTTTCTGGTGTTTAGGCTCTACTATTGAAATGGGCACACTCCCCATGTTGTATGACACAATTTCCCATGAAAAACTCACTTCAATTGTAAATTTTGGGGGCTTGGCTTCTTGTGAAGTGGTAGGAGAATCAACATCAGTCTACTTATACTTCCCTGGTTGCAAACTTTGTAACTTATCCTCCAACAATGCTACCTTTATCTGCAATTGCATATTTTGTTGTTCAAGCTTTCCAAATTTAACTAACAAATTATTGTAATCCATCTTGAGCTTATCCTTCTTTGCAATTACAGATTCTACAATGGCCACTGTAAATTGTGCAACATGTATTGACATGTTTGATACCTCTAGAGTTGATGTTTTTGATACCCTCTTTATTATTAGTCCTCTACTATAGTTAGGTGTAGCCTCAACAATGTCAGGCTTCCTTGTAGTTGGGGCTAAAGACTAGATAGCCAATGCATCACATTGCTTGCTAAAGGAAGACCCTTGTAATGCAATTACAACTTCTTCTAAATTGTAGAGTGGTCTATGACATCTCTTTATTGTATCAAAGGCGATGGAAGAAGCTAAATCCCATTCTAGAAGTAACAAAATATGACTAAAATATTGAGATGCACAAGACAACTAAAAGGGGGGTGAATTAGTTGTATCTAATCGTATTCACCACATATCTTAAACAATTTACATCCACTTTAATCTATTATTAAGTATGAGAATGAAGTGCAAATAACATAAATCAAACACAAGAAACACTAGAATTATGTGGAAAATACAATAAGCAAAAAATCACAGTGAGGATTAACTCACAATATAAGAGTAATTGCAAAACCATTTACAAAGAGGCTCACTACCAAAGGGCTCATTTCCCAAGATAGGATTCATTATCCAGATAAAACTCATTGTCCAGATAGGACTCACTATCCAAATGGGAGGCTCATTGCTTATAGATTAAGAAAGAGAGAAAGAAGAATGTTACATAGAGAACATTATCTCAATGCAACAAAATATCCACCACAATAACTTGCACACATCCATATCCTAGATAAGAGAATTACAGACACCATCAACTCACTAATTTTAGGAGTCTAACACATTGAATTTCTCGCTATGTCAGTTCATTTTCACATAATCTCTCACATCTACCTTGCTTCTCGTGCAGTTGTGGTGTACAATCCTTAACATCTTGTCTTGTATTTATACCATCTTCAACCTTAGAAACTTTATCCAAGGTTGGTTACACACTCTTCATTTTACAAATTCAAATTAGGTCAACAACTGATCATTCCCGCAGTGGATAAGAATGATCTAGCAGACCAAACCAACACTTAAATTGGATCAAAAACAACATTTTGGATCAATCAAAGGCTGCCTTAATTGATACTTATCCTTTGCATGACATGTAAACACCAGGTCAAACAAACCTAATGAAAACACAAATGAACTTTGAAGTACATTCTTTTACAAAAGAAGATAACATGTGGACCACGTAACATGATTCACCATACATTGGAACACATCTCAGATGCCTTCAGATTCATCTTTAGCTATTGCAACAACCTTCATACACAAAACACTTTCCATCATTCCATCTGGATTGTACAAACACACATAGTAACTTAAAAACTAGTCTTCTATAGCACCAAACCACAAACACTTTTGATAGAAAATATATAACACCACTACAAGTCTTCGTCTAGATCTACAAGACCTAAAACAAATCAGCAGAGGACTGTGGAGCAGATATATTTCTCCCAGTCCACAAACAAACAACTCTGCCAGATCAGTTCACAAACTGATGAACTCAACTTTCATTCCTCATCAAACCAAAAGCTATAATCTGAGATACATCACCCAAGAATGTCCTTAAACAACACTTCAAATCCACACAAGCAAAGGATTAACATAGAAGAAATGCATAGCACATACCAAAGCACATTCTAAACACACACAATTCTTTCTTCAATATTTATTAATTTTTTCAAAAGCACTTGGTAACTCATCATATCAGAACACCTGCAATACCATAAAGATAGATCCATGTACTCACAACTTCTCAATAGTATCTCAACTATACATGCACAACCTACAATCAATTGTTTCCTTTCTCTATAACAACCTATACTGTGTTGACATCAATGACAACATTAATGACAACACCACCATACTCATTCATACTTGCAACAATCTCCCCCTTTGTCATTGGTGGCAACACATGATGTGAAAAATGATCAAAGACAACAATATCCTTTTTCCTTCACTATTATTTTTCACATGAATCTCTCTCCCCTTTTAACATCACTGGAAAAAAACAATTTTTTTTTACATAATTCTTCAACCATATATAATTTTGATCAGCCCCCCTTAGTATTTCTCCCATGACAACACTGATATCATACAACAACAATGATACTTCCTACTCCCCCTAAGGAGTAGACCGTAATCATCATTCTATAAAAATGATAAATCTGTAGATCTAATGGACTAATGCACCTCTATGTGCGCCTAGTTCAAAGAAGGAGTGGTAGTAACCCTCAACTTCTCCTAGATATACTCAAAAGTATCCTTAGGAAGATCCTTAGTAAATATATCTGCAATATGATCTTTTTAAGGCACATATTCAAGCCTGACTTCATTCTCCAATACCTTCTCTCTTAAGAAATGTTATATGATAGTTATATTCTTTTTCCTTGAATGCATTATCAAATTATTAAAAAAAATTATTGCACTTGTATTATCACAGAAGATAGAGATAGGCTCATCACACATCACTCCTATATCCTTCAATGCTTGCTTCATCCATATTACTTGTGTGCAACAAGATGTCACTGCTATGTACTTACTCTCTGCAGTGGATAAAGAGATTGAATCATGTTTCTTGCTTAGCCATGAAACCAACCTGCACCCAAGAAAGAATGTACCACCACTTGTACTCTTTTGATCATCTACACAACCAACCCAATCTATATTAGTGTAGGAACTTAAAGTAAAATCAATATCCTTAGGATACCACAAACCATAATTTAGAGTCCCTTTTAGATATCTAAATACCCTTTTCATAGCTATAACATGTGTTTCTTTGGGTTCTTGAAATATGGCAACAAAACATATTGCATGCATGATATCCGGTCTACTAGTAGTAAGATATAGTATTCCACCTATGGACATGGAAAAAGTAACCCTTCTACTTTTTCTTCCTATTTAGGACTTGCTTATGAACTAGGCTTAATTTTTCCTTGATTTAATGTTGTAATGTGTCCTTTGACCCTAGCAAATAGAATAAAATGCATGTCTTGTAAAGGTGATGTAAAGTGTTGTGAATGACTTTTGCACTTTTCTAGAATTTTATTAAGCATTTAAGTTTAATGGACCTATTTTTCCCTTAATTGAATATTGTAAAATATATTTAATTGCATTCTCACATCAATCTAGAAGGCTTGTAAATTAAACTTAATTTTAATCTAGTGTTGTAATGTGTTTTACACATTCACATTGGATATTGTGCCTTTCTAGGCTAAGTGGACTTCATTTTAATGTTGTAATGTGTATTTAATCACACTTTTACATTGAAATGTGTGTCCCTATCCCTAATTTCCCTTTACATCATCACTAATAGGCCCCTCTGACCCCATATTATGCATCCTGAGGCTTAATTTGATCAAATACCTGACAAAACCACCATATAAACATGATTTCTTTACTTCCTAGCATTCCAGCTAGTAGAACGGCCCTTGTGGGACCCATTCACCATTAGGGAAAATGAGTCCCATCCATGTGGGACCCATTTGACCTTGATGGAAAATTAGTCCCACTTGGGCTATTATTAGGGTTTGAGCAGGAAAAATTAGGTTTTAAGTTTCATTTTCTTGAATGTTGGCCTTGGGAATCAAATTCAAAAGAATTTTAGATGGATTTCCTATATAAAGAAGCTTCTAAACACTAATTCATCAGTCATCATCCATATCAGGTCAAGCAAGCTAGGGTTTAAACATTTCAAGTCATCAAGATAGCTTTTTCAGACATTCAAGGGCAGATTTTTCATCCATTGTTGTAAAAATTTAAGATACATTATCATGGAAAGTCTCTAATTCCATTATTTCATGCTTCATTATTTTGGTTTAATTACCTAAAAAGTGGTTTGACCAAGGCAAACCCCCATGCCCTAACAATCAACATTTCCTCTTTCTCTCCTTGTGTGTTTGTAGATCTAGGTACTTTGAAGACTCGTAGATCATTAAGTATTAAGTTTCAAACTTGTTGAAGTCATCTCCTTGTTGGCTAGGTTAAAATATCCACAAAAAGTCATTTATAGTGCCAAAAATCAAGGTTTCAGAGCTGGACACCTGGAAGAACAGAAAGAGTAGACTAAGAGCTTCCATTTCCACTTTCAAGCTTTCATAAATTTAGAAGTGGACTCATACACCATTAGTGGAATATGAGTCCCAATGTAATTTTTTCTTAGTGATTTCTGCAAATTTAGATACCCATTTGGATGAAACAGACTCTGGTGTGGTTTTCTAGATCTGGGACTGATTCGCCAGAATGGTGTATGAGTCCTAGTAGAATTTTTTTTTAGGATCAATAGCATTTCCAGTCTTCATTCTATTCTTCAACATATTTACAAGTGCATGCTTTGTATTTTTATTTCATGTTCTATTTTACTTGTATTTCTATTCATCTTTCTTGGTCTTTCTACATATCATAGTGTGTTTTCAAACATTTTGCGTTTTTCACATTTTGCATTAGTATTTAATTTTTTTTATCAATTTCCAGTCTTGATGACAATCCCCTTTGACAAATTTCAATCTCGCTGACATTGGAATATCAAATGGTTTGTTCTTGAATGTGAGCATTTGGAGATTGGATTCCTCTTCCTTCATTTCCCCTTTTGGTGTGAACAAGGAAAGTTGTGGATACTCTTTCCGTCTCCACATTTTGGTGAACCCAACTTTCAAATGCCTTATTTTTTGATTTGGAGTCCATCATCATCCTAGAATTAGCTTTCCTTTAATTTTGCATTAGTTAAGTTGCATTCTAGGGTTTCAAATTTTGCATTAATGAAAGTGCATATAACTTGCATTTTTGGCATCTCAAATCATTCCAAATTTTTGAAATTTTTCATTTGCATCTTAGTTTTGCATTATATAGCATGGAAAACATAAAAATCAATCAAAAAAATCTAAATATTCTAAAAAAAACTCCACTAGGACTCATTCGCCGCCTTGGGCTACTAAGTACCTTTGTACCCATGAAACTGCCTTTTATGACACTGAAAAACCATGTTTTTGCACTTCTATTTTCTACCATTACCTATCCATATCAATTGGTTGAGTTTCTATTACATGCATTTCATTAGATCTAGCTCACATTAGCTCATTTCATGCATTGTTCAATTTCAAATTGTTATTTACAATATTGCATCTTTCAGGTTGTTGCATAATGTAATCAAAAAATTTCCTTGATTCACATCTAAAAATTGCATTTAACCATTTCACTTTAAATCATAGCATTGCACTTTATTTACTTTTCCATGATAGCATGTTTACTTTCAAGAGATGTGGCTTTGATTGAGTTAAAAATAGATTGCATAAATACAACATTCCCTCTTATGAGATCAATTTAGATTACAACAATGAGGTCATTAAGACACATCAAACCATCAACACAATCCTTAATATTTCATTTCCCATTGGTGAGGATGGTAGTGTAGACAATCATAACAATCATACTTGTTCTTCTCCTGATATCTCTCATATTAGTGATGAAGGTATCTTAGTGAAAGAAGATATAAGCATTGAAGGTCTTGATTGTCCCTCTCCTCATCCCCCTTTGGAAGACACTAGAAAACAAGAAAATGAGATCACAACCACCACTTTTCCTATCGAAAATCCATCTCTCCATTTTCCCTCTACTTGTAAGCAACTTTTAAAAGAGGATACAATCATGAACGATCATGAAAATCACATTTGTCAAGAGGATATGTGGACTGAAAGTGATAACCTTATCTCTTTCCTTCCTAATGTCCCTAACATTTGGAAAGGCCTATTTGAACAAAAGAATCTTATTTTTCCTTCTATTGATGCATCCTTTCCTTGTGATGAACATGCTTTATCAAATCTAACCATGGATGAACATACTACAAGCTTTCCTAATAGGGAAGATAACATGGCACAAGAGAATGAGACCTTAAAAAAAATAGATAATCAAATAGAGTCTTCTCTTAATCATCCCACTATTGACAATCCAACCATTGATCATCCCCCTACTTGTGATGAAGTCATTTTAGAAGAACCAATCCTTGAATTTCAAGGAATTTGGTTTGTAGTTCTCTTAAAAACTCTCCTCCTAGGGAATATATCATGGTGGAAGAAGAGGAAATCATTGACAATAATGATATTATGCCCTTAGATGATGATGATAAATTAGAATTAGACTCTCCTTCACTAAGGGGAGTTAATATTATTCAACCTCAACTCATCTTTTACCCACCATCACACAAGAAAAAAACTCAAAACAAACCTAAACTTTTCCTTTACCTGCCTAAGAACAATGTTTCGTAGCAACTAAGTCATAATACCATTGCTCATACATATAATACTAGAAAAAATCCACAACTGCCACAACCAACACTGAAACCCTTACCTTTTCCTAATCCCATCCTACTGAACCCTATCTTACTAGGTTGAAAGGAGTATGATCTTTTCGAGCAACTTAAGAATACTCCTGCTAAGATATCATTGTGAGACCTTATTCAATCCTCCCCTCACTACCACAACATGATTCAAGCACCCTTGCAACAAGTTCATGCCCCTTATAATGCACAACTAATTGAAATAGCCACCATGATCCAAAGAATAAATACTGAAATTGTTTTCTACCAAAGTGAACTCCTTTAGAAGTGCAAAAACAAAATGATTCTTTCATGATCATTGCTCAATACAATAGGATAGGGATAAAGTGAACCCTTGTTGAAAATGCTCAGCCCTTAATGTGTGTAGCATAAACCTATTGGATAGGCTTTGTGTGGATAAATCAAAAAATTGACCTGATTCTTTATCTATTAAGGGCTTTGACAATGTAGAAAAGAAACCTCTTGGTGTGATCACTTTGCTTATTACAATTGGAAAGGTCACATCGAACACACCAACCTAGGTTATGCCTCATGATATTTCATATAACCTCCTTCTAGGTAGGCTATGGATTCATGCAATGAATGGTGTGCCTTCCACTCTTCATTGTAAAATAAAATACATCTACAACAACAAAGTGTACACACTTGATGATGATATTGAGGCTTATAGTTTCTTACAACTTGATAAAAAAAAAAAGAGAACCCTTGAAAACTATAAAAAAAAGTACACAAGTCAAACCTCTACAACAAAAAGACAAAGAACAACACATTGAAGAATTCATGAAGACATTAGAAGATGATTTGGTTCCTTAGATTTCAAACATACATTCATGGGCGAGTATAAGGTCATAAACAAAGATTCAAATAAGGGGCATGAAAAAGTAGTCATGTCAAAAAAAAACTTAGAAGACCCTTCAAAATCATCCACCTCAACCACTTTAGAACAATAAGAAAATTACATAAAAAACTTTGATGAACTTAATCATGAATAACCACCCAATCTGAAAGCAATGAAAAAGATTTATGGAAAAGGTTATGAACTTATGAAACAACATGGATATAGTGGAAAAGGATGTGGTGGTAACGAACAAGGTATCTGTGTCCCCATCAAACCTACCATGTAATAAACATCTCATGGTCTTGGTTATTTTCCTTTGATAGTGAACCGACAATTTTTGAATGGGCAGAAATAGGAGAGGAAGGTTCTATGTCCTTCTCTTACACTCTTAGGATCTTCCACCTAAAAGGAGAGATAAAATCCCCTAGGACACAATCCACCTATAAAAATTGTAGGGTTCACTCAAATAGGAAATGTATTATTGTAAATGAAATGTTTTAAATGAAACTAAGTAATGAAATTGATTAACTGTGAATGCAAAACTAATGTAATATGCAATGTTTGAAAACACAGTGAGATATGAAAAAGATTTAGAAAGATGAATAAAAATGTAGCTAGGATCAAACAAAAAAATGTAACTAAGAAATGTGTGAACATGTGAGTCTAATGAATACTGGGAATCAATATGGAAATTTGGAAAATATTACTTTTTTCCTAACTGGAACTCATTTGCCACCTAGGGCGAATCAGTCCCAAGTCAAGGTTTTCTGCCCAATAAACTAATTTTTGCTCACTGTGAGTTGGCATCTTCAGATAAATTTGAAAAATACCTCTAGTAGGACTCATTCTCCATCCATGGTGAATCAATCCCTTCTCAAATATCTATAAATTCAAGTCTCAGATCTAAACCTTGACACCTGTACAACACTTTCTGACAAAAACCCGAATCTGTATCTTAGAAAATTCCTACAAAAAAATTGAAAATTTGTTTTCTAATGGGGGGTTTTCCTTAGTCAAACCCCTAATTGGGTAATTAAACCTTGAATAGATAAAAAATTGCATAAAACCCTAGCCTTAGGTGTGTTAAAGACTAGGAAAATTTTAAGCAAGACAAGATCCCATCCTATTGTGCTAGAATAAGATGAATAAAAGTGATTTGAATAATGTAATACTTCAATTTAAGAAACCCTACAACATATCAAATAGATATAAATAACATGCAAATGTAATGCAAACCTTAAATCTAAAGATAGAGTGTAATGGAAGATGGAATCACTTTGAAAACAAGTCCTTAGGTGTGATTTGATGGCTAGTTGCATCTCCTCAACCTAGATTTCTCCATGATTCACCATAGGCATCCATCAAAAAATCTTTGCAATACGATGTTGAATGGAAAGTGAGCTTGAAGACCTACAAAACCCCTAGTTTGTTGTGCAAAATCTTCAACTTTCCTGTAGAAAATGTTGATAAAACTTATTGTGAAGACTCTTAATTCTTGACTTTTGATTTTCCTTTTTTAAAATGACTAATTAATTGTGAAAAATGACTTAAAATAAGTATTTATAGGAATCAATACCTAATTTTCCTATTAATTAGACCGAAGAGGCTGACATCCACTGAAAAATTAAGTTGAATTAATTAAATTCCTAGTCAACTTTGAACTTCCCCCCAAAAGGGACTCATTTGCCACCCTTGGCGAATGGGCCCCACTAGAGGAGACTCATTCACCCAAGGTGGCGAATGGGTCCCACTAGTGGTTTTTGATGGTAGGATTTTAGGATATGAATGAATTGAATGTTGTTTCTCGAGATTTAGATGATTTTTCAAGTAAAACGGGCCTCTAGATCAAAAATAATGGGTCTTAGGGGCCTATAAATGTTGTTTTGAAGAATAGTTAATGCAAGGGTACTCAAAAGTAGGTCCAAATTAAGCGTGAAATTGTCTCTTTTCTCAAGAGAAATTTTCTACTCTACAAATAGAAATCACTAAGCCTTTACTCAACATCAACACTATCAAAAACACTTCCTCTAAACCAACCTTAACAGTAGTACATCCTAAACTCATCGACACTAGTGGTCTTGAAAGTTATCCTCTACAAAACATAAAACAAACAAAGAAATCTTCACTTAATGTAAATGTCATCTCACAAAAAACTAATGATTTGAGTTCATTAGATTTTACACCCTCCTACAAAGGAGAGAACAAAATCTCACAATCTAAAGAGTCTTGCATAAGTATGACGTATTGTACTAAGAAAGAGAACTCTTTGTCAGAAAATAAAGGAACCTCTTATGCCATTGATCAAGACAGTATATTGTCAAGACTCCTCCAAGATAACTTGATATCCCTTCCTCTAAGAACGTGAAAGAAATTCTATTACAAGACTTCCTTTTGCACCTATCATAGAGTTCACAGTCGATCTACTAATGAATGTAAGGCTTTAAATAACAAAATTCAAAATCTTAAGGACTGTGGTGTTGTTCCTTGGCTTGACACACCTAGTTCCTCTAACTAATACTTATTTTCATCCTATTCAACTCATCCTTATCTTGTACTAAGTGGGGGAAATGGGTTAGTAGCCTTTTCCTCATATGTCACATGTCGTTGTCTCTTTTGGATAGTTGTTATCCTTTCATAAACATATAAGAGAAAGCTTGGGATGTGGACGACATGCCTTAAGTTGGCTTGCATGTGACATACTACCTATTTCATGACGTAGCTTATCAGAAACATATGACTTGGCATAGGGCTTCCCAAATAAGCTCTCATGTATTCTTCTACTTTAAAGAAATTTCTCATAGCAATGGTGTTAGCAACCACTTTAAAGTGGGGGCATACACCGAGACTCATCATGTTTCATTGTGTGATTTCCTTTTTCTTGTGATGTGTCCTCTTCTTGGTGGTTTCATAGGTCTTGATTCCCTCCAAGAGTGTAATACTTCTTTGACACATCCTCTCTTGGAGACATTTTAAATGATGTTCCCTAAGATGAGAACTCACATGAACTAAGAAAAATCCCTTTGAACATTCCTTTTTGCATTTTCAATGTTTATGAATTTCAACTGTCTTTGTGTGATGCCTTATTAAAGTTATCGGGAGGTATAACTTTGGTATGGTTTAGTGGGAAGTCCATTCTAATGCATGAATTTCCCCATAGCTACTTGTGTGTGTGTGAGTGCATACTGGCCATGAGTGTATGTTTCTCACCTTTTAGGACTTCTCACCCAACGGACAACCAAGAGTTCCATCACCTCAAAGTCAGTATGCAGTTTTGGAGAAACAACCTAGATTTGATCTACATTGTGTTGGAAAAATGGTCGAAGCTTCATCCACCTCATTTTTATCTCCTCCCTTCCTTCTAGTCATTATCATTGCATGATAGCATGTCTTTTTTTTCTACACCTTGTGCGTGTCATTTTGCACTTATGTTGGATTGACTTAGGATCTTGGATCCTGGGGGCTTGATTTCCTCCTTGTTCCTTGTCATCCTAGACCATCCACATTGGTACGATTACACCCCTCTTGAATATCTACTTTCGTGTGAGTTTGAAGCAAGTTCATCCTCTCACTAAAGTGGGGGCTAAATGTGGACACCAAAAAAGTAACCATTCTACTTTTTCTTCCTATTGAGGCCCTCCTTGTGAACTAAACTTAATTTTTCCTTGTTTTAATGTTGTAGTTTGGTCTTGGACCCTAGAAAAATGAATAAAATGGATGCCTTGTAAAGGTGTTGTGAATGAATTTCACAATTTTCTAGACTTTTATTAATAATTTAAGTCAAATGAACCTATTTTTCTCTTAATTCAATATTGTAAAATGTATTTAATTGCATTCTCACACCAATATCTAAGGCTTGTAAATTAAACCTAATTTTAATCTAGTGTTGTAGTGTGTTTTACACATTCACATTGGATGTCGTGCCTTTCTAGGCTAAGTGGACCTCATTTTAATGTTGTAAAGTGTATTTAATCTCACTTTCACATTGAAATTTGTGCCCCTAGCCCTAATTTCCCTTTACATCATCATTAATAGGCCCCTATAACCACATATTGTGCATCCCAAGGCTTAATTTGATCAAATACCTGATAAAACCACCATATAAACCTGATTTCTTCACTTCCTGACATTCCAGCTAGCAGAATGGTCCCTATGGGATCCATTAACCATTAGGGGTGAATGATTCCCATCCAGGTGGGACCCATTCACCCTTGATGGAGAATTATTCCCATTTGGGCTATTTTTGAGGTTTGAGTGGGAAAAATTAGGTTTTAAGTTTAATTTTCTTTAATGACGGCCTTGGAGATCAAATTAATAGGAATTTAAGATGGATTTCCTATGTAATCAAGTTTCTAAACCCTAATTCATCTTTCATTAGTTATTCATTCATCATTCATCATCCATCTCAAGTCAAGCAAGCTAGGGTTTTAACACTCCAAGTCATCAAGATAGCTTTTCTAGACATTCAAGGGAAGATTCTTCCTCCATTGCTACTAAAATTCAAGATCTACTATGATGGAAAGTCTATAATTCCATTATTTAATTTTTCATGATTTTGTTTCATTATTTTGGTTTAATTACCTAAAAAGAGGTTTGACCAAGGCAAACCCCCATGCCCTAACAATCAAAATTTTCTCTCTCTCTCTTTGTGTGTTTGCAAATCTAGGTACTTTGAAGACTTGGAGATCATTAATGATTAAGTTACAAACTTGTTGAAGTCATCTCCTTGTTGGCTAGGTTAAAAACTCCACAAAAAGTCATTTACAGTGTTGAAAATCAATGTTTCAGAGCCAAACACCTAGAAGAATAGAAAAAGTAGACTTAGAGCTTTCATTTCCACTTTCAAGTTTTCAAAAAATTAGAAGTGGAATCATACACTATTAGTGGTGTATGAGTCATAATGTACTTGTTTCTTAGTGATTTCTATAGATTTAGATACCCATTTGATTGAAATAGACTTTGGTGCAGTTTTCCCGATTTGGGACTAATTCGCCCAAAATGGCATGAGTCCTAGTAGAAAATTTTTCATGATCAACAACATTTCCAGTCTTCAACATATTTCCAAGTGCATGCTTTCTATTTTTCTTTCTTGTTCTTTTACTTGCATTTTTATTCATCTTTCTAGGTCTTTCTGCATATCATAGCATGTTTTCAAACATTTTGAATTTTCCACATTTTGCATTGGTAGTTTATTTCTTTTATCAATTTACAACATTGAGGACAATCCCATCTAAAAAATTTCAATCTCCTTGACACTGGAATCAAAAGGGTTTGTTCTTGAATATGAGCATTTGGAGATTGGATTCCTCTTCCTTCATTTCCCTTTTTTGTGTGAATAGGGAAAGATGTGGATACATTTTCCATGTCCACACCACCAATCATAGATTTATACTTGCTCTGATCAACTTTAGGAGATTCATCATCCTTACTTAGTTTTCATCTACTCACCATAGGGGTATAGACTGGTTTGGAGTCATCCATTCCAAACTTCTTCAGTAACTCTTTAACATACTTTGATTGTGAAATGAATATACCCTTATCAGTTTGATTCACTTGTAGTCCAAGGAATAAATTCAACCCACCAATCATGGAAATTTCAAACTCTTTTTGCATCTCCTTTGCAAATTTCTTGCACATATCCTCATTTCTTCCAAAGATAATATCATCAACATACACTACTACTATCAAAATTTTGCTTCCTTCAATCTTGAAATAGAGATTACTATTTGTGGAGCCTTTGCAGAAACTTTGTTGAGTCAAATACTTGCCCAACCTTGCATACCATGCTCTCGGAGCCTAATTAAGTCCATATAGTTCCTTTTTCAACTTGAAGACCATGTCCAATTGATCTAACAACTAAAATCCCTCTGGTTGTTCCATGTAGACCTCTTCTTCCAATTCTCCATTCAGGAATGCAGACTTAACATCCATCTAGTATACCTTGAAATCTTTGTGAGCAAAAAATGCCAAAAACATTTGAATAGCTTCCATTCTTGCCACCAGGGAAAATGTCTCCTCAAATTCTATTCCTTCAACCTATGAATAATCTTTGCACACAAGCCTGGATTTTTTTCTTACTACTTCACCACTCTCATTCATCTTATTCCTGAATACCCATTTTGAACCAATTATATTCTTGTTTACCAGTCTAGGAACCAATTACCATGTCTTATTTTTCTCTATCTAATGTAATTCCTCTTTCATTACTCTAACCCAATTTTCATCTTTTCATGCTTCACACATTGTTTTAGGTTCTATCGTGGAAAGTAGACATAGATTTACCTCAGTAGCTACCACTTTGCATCTTGTCATTACACCTTTCCCTTTGTCTCCAATTATCTATTCTTCGAGATGATTTTTCTATACATATTTTGGAGTATTAGGAACAGGTTCTAGAGCTTATTCTTCTTCAATTTTTTTTCTTCCTCCTTATTCTTATCTTTCTCTTTTCTGCAAACAAGTTCATTTGGTTCATCTTCACTTATTTTAACTAATCTATGCATATTTTCATCAAATTTTACATTTGCACTTTCAACAATCTTTCTTAATATTTTATTGTAGCATCTATAAGCTTTTCTTTTGGTTGAATATACCAAGAAAATACCTTCATCACATATTGCATCAAACTTTCCTAGGTTCTCATCATCTCTTTTAATATAACATTTGCTTCCAAATACCTTAAAGTACTTAATAGTACAAATTTTTCCATGACATAGTTCATAAGGAGTCTTTATGTTGTTGAATTTAATCTGGACTTTGTTAAGAATATAAAGAGTAGTGTGAATTTCTTCTTTCCAATATAATTTAGCTATATTTTCATGTTTCATCATAGTCCTTGTGGCTTCATGAAAAGTTCAATTCTTCCTCTTAGCAACTCCATTCTACTGAGGTGTTATAGGAGCAGAAAGATGCCTCTTTATACCATTCTCTTCACAAAACATATTAAACTCATTGGAGGTGAATTCTCCACCTTTTTTAGACCTTAAACATTTGATTTTAAAGTTCACTTCATTTTCTACCACAGCCTTGAACAACTTGAATCTATCTAGAGCTTGAGCTTTTTCCCTAGGAACAGTAACCCATGTCATTCTAGAATAATCATCAATTAAAAGCAGAAAATACCTATGACCATTAAGACTTCTTATCCTTGTAGGACCATAAAGGTTTGTTTGAATCAATTCCAACAATCTAGTAGTTGATTGTTCTTTTCCTTTATAGCTGCAACTTGTTTGTTTTCCCAACTGACAACTTCTACAAATAGTATTGGTAGGCTTTGTGATTTTTGGAAGATCCCTGATAACTTCTCCAGAACTAATCTTGATTATGTTATCAAAGTTTACATGTCCCATCCTCTGGTGCCATAACTAGCGTTCATTAACTTGAGATAGAAAACACTGACCATTAACACCCTTAAGTTGATAAATATTTCCATATGTTCTTCTTGTACCTACCACAATTTCAGACCCTTTTTTGATCTCATAAGTATTATCCTAAAACACAAGATTAAATCCTTTGCTACAAATTTTTCCAACACTCAAGAGATTATGTCTTAAGCGCTTAACATAATAGACATCATTAGTATTGTGTTTTCCATCAAAACTAATTGTTCCTTTTCCAACAATCTTTGCACAAGAATCATCTCCAAACATGACTAATCCTCCATCATACCTTTCAAGTTTAGTAAACTTACTTTTGTCTCCGGTCATATGATTTGAGCAGCCACTATCAATTACCCAATAGTCTTTGTCTTGTCTAGTATGAAAAGCAGAAACCAGAGTACCTCCCATCTCTTACTTCTTGCTTTCTGGACCACATTCCCTTGCACATCTTCCATGGTTAGTAGAGACTAATTTATTCTCTAAGGATAGAAACAAGTGTTCATTTTTATCATCCTCATTATCAGATTCATCATCAGAAATTCCAACATCTTCTCTAACATAATACAATTTCTTGAAATTTTTGTCTTTTTTTGTCTTTGCTCTTCTTGTGTATGGCTCTATTTGGACATTTTGAAGCATAGTGACAAATATTTCCACAATTGAAACATTTAAAAAGTAACATACCTTTGTACTTTTTGATACCTTTCTTCAGTTTCCTTGTAAAATTTCCTTTCAACTCCTCTAAACTTTCACCATCTAGATCATCTTCAGACTTTGTGGCTTTGAAGGTTGTTTCTAATTTCTCCTTTTCTTTTCCAAATTTCCTCATTTCAAATGTGTTCAAGGTGCCAAATAGTTGTTCTTTAGTGAATTTATTTGGATCATAAACTTCCTCAATGGTTGATTCCTTGTCACTGTAGCTCTCTAGTAGGGTCATCAGAATCTTCCCCATTACATCTTCATCTATCAGAGTACCACCTTAATTTTTGACTTCATTTAATGCAATGTCAACCCTCTAAAATTAGCTTGCAATGTCTTCACCTTCTTCCATTTTCAATTTCTCATATCTACACTTAGCTATTAACTTCTTTGTTAACTTGACTCTATCATTTACTTCATTGATATCTTTCAACTTTTCCCAAACTTCATAAGTATTGCCTAATGAAATAACTTTTGTTAGCTCAATCTTAGATAAAGAACTATAGATTGCATACCTTTCTTTTTCATTTTCTTCATAGGTAGAAATCTGATCTACAAAAGAACAACTACTTGTTGGCTCAACATATTTTGTCTCAATATCTTTCCAAATCTTGTAGCCAAGAGAGATCAAGTAACCTCTCTTCTAAACTTTCCAGAAATTGTAGCCAGATCCATCAAACACAGGGATTTTCAATTTATGTGCCATCGGATCTACCTCAAACAGTTAAGCTCTTCTTAAAGGAACCAAAGCTCTGATACCAATTGTTGATATGCACAAGACAAATGAGAGCAGGGGGATGAATTAGTTGTATCTAATCACATTCACCATAGATCTTAAAAAATTGCACATCCACTTTAATTTTTTATTAATTATGAGCATGAAGTGCAAATAATAGAAAGCAAACACAAGAAACACCAAATTTACATGGAAAACACAATAAGGGAAAAACCATGGTGAGGATTGACTCACAATATAAGATTAATTGGAAAACAATTTAGAAAGAGGCTCATTACCAAAGGGCTCACTAGCGAAGATAAGAATTACTATCCAAATGGGAGGCTCACTTCCTATAGATAAAGAAAGATAGAAAGAAGAATGTTACACAAAGAACATTATCTCAATGCAATAGAAGATCCACCACAATAACTTGCACACATCCATAGCCTTGATTAGATAATTACAGACACCATCATCTCACTACTTTCAGGAGTCTAACACATTGAATTTCTCATTTCCTCAGTTCACTTTCACACATTCTATCACATCTACCTTGCTTCTCACATTTGTGGCATATGATCCTTAACATTTTGTCTTGTATTTATACCATTTGCAACCTTAGAAAATTTCTCCAAGGTTGGCTACACACTCTTCATTTTATAAATTCAAATTAGGTTGGCAACTCATCATTCACATGGTGGATAAGAATGAGAGTGGACCAAACCAACACTTAACTAGGATTAGAAACAACATTTTGCATCAATCACATGCTTCCTTAATTGATACTTATCCTTTGCATGACATGTAAATACCAAGTTGGCCAAACTTAATGAAAACACCAATAAACTCTGAAGTACATGCTTTCACAACAAGAAGATAACATGCAAACCACATAAAATGATTTACCATACATTGGAACACATCTTAGATGCCTTCATACATAGAACACTTTCCATCACTCCATCTATACTGTACAAAAACAAATTGCAACTTTGAAATTAGTCTTCCAGAGCACCAAACCACAAACGCTTTTGATAGAACATAGATAATACCATTACAATCCTTCTTCCAAATTTTCAAGACCTAAAACAAATTAGTGGAGGACAACAAAGCAAATATATTTCTCCCAGTCCACAGATAAACAACTCTGCCAGACCAGTTCAAAAACTGGTGAACTCGACTTTCCTTCTACATCAAACCAGAAGATATAATCTAGGATATATCACCCAAGTATATCCTTAAACAAAAATTCAGATCCACACAAGCATAGGATCAACATAAAAGAAATGTGAAGCACATACTAGAGCATATTCTAAACACACACATAATTGTGTCTTGACTATTTATTAATTTTCTCAAAAGCACTTGGTAACTCATCATATTATCACACCGGTAACACAATAGAGATAGCTCACATCTCAATAGTATCTCAACTATACATGCGTAGCCTACAATCACTAGTTTCCTTTCTCTACAACAACCTATACTATGTTGATGTCAATGAAAAAATTAATGACAACACCGCC
>VDFB02047230.1:245082928-245110374 GCA_007258455.2 Sequoia sempervirens | reverse complement strand
ATCTCTTATATGAGTTTGACATGTGTGGTTGGTGTTAAAGGATATATTATGTGCATAATTTCAAAAGCCTTGTCCATAGTTTCATGATCTCTTAGTGAACAGGAGTCTAATTTCACTTCATCATCTTCATCTAAGGAAGCCATAGTACTATTGTTTGAAAGAAGTTTGTCAAGGTTGTCGTTTGCTTGCACCATGGTACCTTCCCTAGTAGGAGAGTTTTTAGGAGAACTAAAAACTAATTTTTTTTGAAATTCAAAGGTTGGCTCTTCAGAAATGACTTAATTGAAAGTAAGGGAATGATCCATGGTTGTATTTTCTTGCTTTTCAATGATGGTGTTTCCTTGTTCAATAATGTTTTCCTCATGATTCTCATCGATGGGATCCTGTAACACCATAATATCTTCTTCACTAATAGGAGAGATATTAGGAGAGGGGGAAATTTGATTGTTGTGATTGTCGATGATTTCATTCTTTTTCTCTAAGTTCTCATTCTCTTGTGCTATAGTTTCTATCCTAGTAGGAGAGCTTTTATGAATGTGACAAACAATAGGGTCATCACATTTCAGGGTTATATTTTGTAAAGTAGCTTCATTGCATATAGGAGAGGCATCAAGAGAAGGATAACTATGAGTTTCATGGTTACCAATGATTGGATCATCTCCTTTGAATAGATAATTCCAAATGTTAGGGACATTAGGAAGGAGAGAAATAATGCTATAACTCTCCTTCATTGGATTTCTCAACACCAACATATCTTCTTTACGAATGTGTTTGTCTTGATCATTCACGATTTTATCCTTATTCACTAAATCATTTTCACAAGTAGGGGAGGTTTTGGGAAGTGAATGGAGACTAGCTGAAGTAGTGGTTATGATTTCAGCTTCATGTGTCATAATATCTTTCCAAGGGGGAGGAAGATAAACAAGACTTTCATGATCTTCAATGATTGTATCTTCTTTCACCAAGATACCTTCATCACCAATGGGAGAGAATCAGGAGAACAATTATGATTATCATGATTGTCAATGCTTGCATTTTCACAAGTAGGGGAGGTGTTGGAAGGTGAATGGAGACTAGGTGAAGTAAGCTTGTAACCTAATCTTCAATGATCTTCAAGTCTTTGAAGCACCTATATGTGCAATTACACAAAGAAAGAGAAAAAGTGTTGATTGTTAGGGAATAGGGGTTTTCCTTGGTCAAACCTCTTTTGGGTAATTAAGCCAAATGATGAAATAAGATAATGAAGCATGAAAATTAAATAATATAATTAGAACCTTTCCATGATGATGGATCTTGAATTTCTGCAATAATTGATGAATAATTTTCCCTTGAATGCCTTGAAAATGATCTTGAAAGTTATCTTGATGGCCTTGTGAAGACTTGGAAGGCTTAACTCTTGCTTGCTTGACTTGATAACATGAATGCATGATGAAATAATGATTTAAATTTTTTTTATTTAGGTAATCTACTCAAATAACCATTAAGTTGATCCCCAACATTGACATAGGATAAATTTAAACTTAAAACCCAAATTTTCCCACTCAAATGTCAAGAATAGCTCAAATGGGACTCATTCGCCCAAGGTGGTGAATGGGTCCTACAAGGTCTATTTTTCCAACTAGGATGTCAAGGAGTGAAGAAATTAAGCTTATATGTTGAATTATCAAGTTTTTGATTAAAATATGCCTTGGGATACAAAATATTGTGTCATGGGGGCTATTAATGATGATATAAAGGTCATAAATGGAATAGGGCCCAATATCCAATGTGAAAGTGTAAAAAAATACACTTTACAACACCAATTTTAGGAAAAATTGGGTCTATTAGCTTAGAAGGGCCCTAAACCCCATGTGAATGTGTAAAAAACATTACAACACTAGATTAGGTCCACTTGATTTACAAGCCTCCCAAATTTAAGGTGAAGATGCAAATAAATACATTTTACAACATTGAATTAAGGTAGATTTAAGTTAATTTAACTTAAAAAGGGCCCAAGACCTATTGTGGATGTTTAAAACACCTCACAACACTAGACCAAGGTGACACAAAGTCTAATTTATCATTAATTATTCCCATATCAAGTGTGAAAATGTAAATTGATCCATTTTTTTACACTACGCAAACATAATGCAAACATAAGAAAAAATATAAAAGGCACAAACAACATTTAAAAAAACCACAAGGTTAGTACAAAAAGGATTCAAGTCAATAAGGTGAAGGGAATAGAAGCAAGAATTGAAACAGAAAAAAGAGCAAAAGCAAAAACAAAAGTAGCAGGAGACATGAAAGTAGAAGTAGAAAGAGAAGGTGCATCCTCAGTCTTCTACAATGCTTCACAATCTTGAGCCAAAGCTTATTGTTGATGCTTATGCTCACATGTATGTCGATTTTGATAGATATGGGCACCAAGAGGTGCATCTTGAAAAGAATCTAGGGGATCCTGTTCCACCAAAGGAGTATCCTCCACGACCATCGTTGGTGAAAGAGCAAGCTCATGAGGAGGGATAGGAGGAGGAGGTATAGAGAGAGACATGGATCTCAACCTTGGTCCCCTTTCCTTCATTTTATTTAGAGGTAGGTGGAGGAACGAGAGGAGACCTTGGAGGCCAAAATGCAAAAACAAATCCATGTGAATGCTCTCCCTTACTAAATAGGGTGGGTCGAGGATAGTGAGTACAATCAGGAGTTTGAAGACTTTTGGTTTAGACTTTCACAACATGGATTCCTTTCCTTTTCCTATTCTAAGCATAGTAGGACTGATAGAGGACATCTATGGAGGTTGTGAAGTTGCAAAATAAGAAGAAGAAGAGGAAGAGGAAGAAGGAGGCCTATGGGTGAGATCTTTCTTGTCATTAGCCTTCGAAGGTGTAGAGGATGGGGAACATTTATATGCACACATAAAGGCCTTAATATAAATATTATGATAAAAAAAAGGTGTGAATATAGCATTAGAGACTGAACCTCCTATCTTTTACCTAAAGTAGGCCTTGTAGAGAAATTCCCCCCTAAGCAGTAAGGGTTCGACTGGAGCAATCTAGAAATGGTCTAGAGAAAAGTCGCCATGTATCTATGAGTGTTTTATATCTATTTATCTTCAAAGCTTTCACCTCTTTGATAGCCTTATGGGAAATTCAATGAGTGGGGGACCAATTTGTGGCTCACTAAATACCTCAAGGATTTTTATAGAAAGATGAATCTTCTTTGAGTTTGGAGAAAAGGTAGAAGGAAATGTAAATATAAAACATGAAAATGGTGATGCGCAAAATATTTTACAACATTTTAAACCCAATTCTTTTCCTATGAATAATATAATAGACATAGAATGCCACAACCCTTCATTGTTGGGAAGAGAATGAGCAACAAAGGCTAAGTACAAGCACAATGTAGTATTTTAGATCTCTCCACAAGAAGTGATCATTAAGGTTTGATCAAGCATAAAGTTCTAAAAGTTTCCAAAAAAATTTCATAAATTGCAGAAACCCTTCCTCTTTTACGACATAATATGAAAAAAAACCCTTAAAGAAAATGGAGAAGTGCAACAAACATAATCCACTTTCTCCAAGTTATTTTTATATCATAGAAGCCTACAAAATGGAAATCAACTACTCTAACTATCGAATTAAACTTAACACAATTTTTTTATTCTGACAAAAACATAAAGAAGGAACTTGAAAAAGGCCATAATATGCATAGTTTCAAACATTTTTCCAAATAGATCATACTTAAATATCAAATGATCTTAAAAATAAAGGTCGGATTCCAATTTGATGATAGTTTGAGTTAAAACAATAGAACATGCTAGAGAAAAGTAGTGTTCTACAAACTTTGAAATTTTGAAATTATCTAAATAACTAAGAAAAACTAAAAAAACTTTCAGAAAAAGAATTTTTTCTTTTTGTTACCACATCCTATTTATAGCTGAAAAAGAGAGAACCATCGCCAACATTCCAGAAGCAGATACTACCAGATGCCTAAATCTAATAAATCATGATATGATTGTAGATCTTGATTAGATTGTGGAAATCCTTGCTCATTAATTCCCAACTGGCTCATTAATGTCCTTTAGATATTTAACAAAGACTGCAGTTTGAAAACAATTGAATCCTAGAAAACAACTTGGAAAAATATGATTGACCAATCACATATATTGGAAATGTCGACCCGAAAGTTCCAACATGAAAACAAGAAAGACCTAGCATACTCTAACAAAATCCATAAAGAGATTTCTCTTTAAAAGTGCAACCTGCCCAAAGTGAAGAGATGACGTGTTGAGCAAGTAGGGAATCTCAGATTTATGAAAATAGCCCTAAAGAAAATCCTGACCAAGCTGACATGTGCCCCGACTTTCTCCCAAAAGGAAGAAGATAGAAAAAATTAATGTAGTCACCATGTGGCACATTGCGCGCCTTTTAGGAAAAAAAATTCTTTAAGCCTAGATTCATCCCAAAGAGAAAAAAATTATAAAAGTTGAAAAAAAAAGAAGATTAAGAGAAAAATTGCTTCACAGTTTTGGCAACTCAAAGGGGGCCTTTGCTTATGGAGGCATGAACCTAGATCTCTAGAAATTATTGGAGTTTGAGGAAGGTGGAATGTTGTACCTTCTAGTCCAAATTAGTTGGCCAAATGATAGTGTGAAGGATTGTGTACACTTGATCTAACACAAAGACTTCATTAAAAGAAACGACTCCCCATCTTGCTGAAACAACCACAAGGTGAAAATAGGGATGAGAAAGGGGAAATATCTCATTCTTGATTTCATCAATGGTGGGTTTCAGACTTAATCCTGGGAGTTCTATAGAAGTTCAGACCTTATTTTTTATTGCATTCTTGATCGGCTCAACTAATAGCACCTCTCCATCTAGTGACAAAAGGGGAGGAAAATTGAAGTTAAGTAGAACATTGAAATCCTTTTTGCTGTCTTCAACCCTTGTGTTAAACATTTCCTAGCATTCCTATCTCTTTTCTGTGACTTTGTGACAATTGACGAATTTACTTGCTTTTCTTGAGGCGGCCCTTCGATCTAGAATACCTACACTTATTAGGGCCTTGTTAGTGACCACACACAATTTGGAAATTAAATTTTATGATTCCACTACTCAGGGAGCATATATTTGCATAATTTGGTTGGCCACAGGGCCAACCTTTTCGTTTAATTCTGGAGCATCCCTTAAAAACTATAGGACTACCCTTAGAATGGCAACCACAACTATGATCCTTTCCCACAATGTACATATCAACTTCTTCAATGTTGGGAGGGTACCAAACCCTTCTGTAGCAGTTAACTCTATGTGGAATTGAGCCTCTCTTTCTATTACTTCTCTTCCATTTGATTCTTCTCTTAGATGGTGTTTGTTAGTTTGGAGTTTAACCTTCCGACCTCTTGGTCGTGAGCTTGTAGAGTGGAAACGATCTCCTATTTCTCTTTCCTTGACATTTTTGCTTCCACATGGGCCTTTTGTAGATTGTTGAAAGCCTAAGATCGAATGTCTCCCAACTCTCTATGTATGTTTTCTTGAGTATGTTAGTACTTTGTGTCTGTTTGGAGCTCAAGAGCAAGTTGAACTCTTAATTTTTCAATTTTAGCATGCAGCTGAATCTATTCACCTTGGGACTCCTCAAGTAACCTAGTTGCTTCTCCTTGTTGATCTTGTATCTATCTTATGAGGGCCATCTTGACATCTCTAACCTTGATCTCTATTTGTAGCTTGTTCATCATATCCCTTACATTTATCAACTCTGCCTCATGCTTCTTTAATCTCTTCTTTATCCTCTCATAATCCGCATATACCACCTTTTGGGTGTCTTTAGCTGGGACCACCTTGTCACATAGGCGAGTTTTATTTAAATCTAGAAACATGGCTCTAATGTCATAATCTTCCATCTACATTTGTCCTTAGGGGTTAGATATGAGTGGCTTCATGGTAACGATTAGCAAATAATTTTTCTCTTCATTGAAGCAAGCTTCAATCTTCTTAGTAGCTAGTTGCACAATGTATTTAATCTACAGTTTCTTCTTTTTGGCCTATTGGGCCTACTTGGTTGCATTGAAATGGTCTTGGAGATTCTACAGGGTGTCAATGCTTTATGTAGCAATGGAAGCACCTGGAGGGAGACCAAATAGGGTGATGAAAGGAGAAACCTCATATGTATGAGATTGTGGAGAGGAAAATGGGAGCATTATCATAGAAAATGGTGAGATACCAAATTGAGATTGAGCAAATGGAAAACTTGTCGAGGTGAAAAGAGAAGCGGGTGGAAGGAGAGGCATTTGCTCAAAAGTGGATGGACCTAGAGTAATTGGAAACATGGATGTTTTAGTTCTTTCAATGGGGACCCTTGACAAGGTGATTAAAGAATAAATAGCAACCGAAGAAAATGATGCTCATTCAACATGCGGGGTTACTTCACAAGGTTCATTGTTGAGAATGGCTTGGGGTTCATTAAGGACCAAAAGATTGGGGTTTGTGGATGGAGGAATCTTCTCCATAAATGGGGGTAGAGGAGTAACTAGAGATTCAGAGGCAGAAGGAAGAGAGGGAGAAAAACTTACTTTGGCCACATCAGCCAAAAAACCTTGCAAAGTAGACTCCACTTCTTCTTCTCCTCTAACTGATGCATCGGTTCCATGTAGACCTTGGACTCATCTCCTCTTTGTATGATTAGAACTGGTACATTTTGATCCTTTGGCGGTTGATCCTACTGAAACCCAACCTTCGATAACCACAATGGACCTTCTTGGGGACCATTGGGCTCTTTTCCATTTGCTTCAAGTATTGATGGAGGACATGACTTAAGAGTCCTTTTGTCTCAATATTTTTCTCTTGCCTGATTCTTGAGGCTAGGAAGCATGGTATAGAAGATCCTCCTATTCAATCTCATGACTAGTCTCTGGAATACTATTGTTAGTATCAACCTCTTCATTGTAAAACTTGTTCAACCTTTCATCATGTGGTTTTAGATCTCTGAATAGGGCATTGGGGCATCTCATTTCTAGTCGAAACCTCTAGAAATATGATTTCTTCCTTTCTGACCACCCTAGGTGTTTCAATTGTGTGCTAAGGGATTTACCCATTGGAAGGTTCTTCTGATACTCCATAGCATAGACATAAAAATCCATCCATGGTGGCCATATGAATGGTGTGTGGGACAAGTCGATGTATACTTTTGGTCTTTCTTGAGTTAGATTCTTCCATGACTCAAAATACTCCTGACTCTCATGTTTCAAAGTTGGAAGGTGCCTTGTTTGATTGTAGTCCCACATGTCACAAATAAGAACCAATCCTAAGAGTTCCAATTTTTTTGTAAGATCACCCTCTAATATTTGCCTCACCAGTGTTCCCTAACTATTGGAAACATAAAGGGGAGTCAGGTAAAGCCCTATCTTATACCTTCCAACACCATAGATGTTGCCAACAATATCCTGCCAACATGCCTCCAAAGAAAAAACTCCATCCATTACAAATTTGGGGAGTTTGAAAGGTTCCTTGAAGAAACCATGGAATCTGATAAAAGTGAAATCATTACCCAAGAAATAATCCACCAGGGTCTACAAAGTCTTCATCCATTGCAAGACCTCACGAGAGAAGAGGCCCATAGGGCATGGGAACAAGTATAGAAGTACTGGCCTCATAAAATAATCCAAAAACTAGTAGTAATTCCATGTTCTTGAAAGCACATGAGTCCATACTAAAATTGGCTAAGAGAAACCCTTTACATTGAACCTAAATAATGACAAACTTCTCTCCAAAAACTTAGAATTTTGATACAAAATCAACTAAACCAAGAAAGAAAAATACTTGAATTTATACTCAGTATCATAGGTCCTTAATTCCTCTAGGATCCCTTTAGTTATTGCATCAGCAAAATCATAATACTTCTGACTTTTCTCCCTTTTAAGCATGAAATCCAAACCCATATGAAAAGAATGGACCTCTTCATCATCATCAAGACCGTAAATCTAGCCCAACATTGAGAAAACAGATTGTGTATCTTTCTTGAATTTTCTATGCACAAGAGGAAAAGAAAAGTAATCGCTCTCTAACCTTTCCTTTGTTTCATCCTCATAAAATTGCCTCTTCTTAGTTCTAGCTTCCTAGAATCTTTCCATCTATTCCTTATCAAAGTGTTTGGCACCCCAAGATGTAGGGATACACAACATATCTTGTATGACTATTGCAGTAATTGTAACCTTGATCTTGTTGCCAACAATAACCCCTACCTCCTTGTTGAACCTTTTAGCACATGCATCTACTTGCTTCGAGCATGGGTGTACAACGAGAAATATGAAATGTGGAAAACCACAATTCCAGAGCCATGACACAAAACCTTTGACTGAACCATGCTTAATCATTCTTTAAAATTCCTCTTGCCTAAGGATTTTAGGGTTAGTCTCCAAATTTAGGTAAAAAATGTTGTCTGTGAAATCCTACACCACTTCTCTTTTGACACGATTATCTAGTTGCAATGATTTGGTATAATCAATCTGTCATTCTTTTGGTGTTGGGACATTGGTGAATGAATCCCTCACAAAGATATTTGCATAACCCATTTAAGTTTCTACCAGGTGTTGAGGCTTCCACCATTGCTATGCTAAAAAGTTGTAGAGAGTTTCCTTAGTGAAAAAACCACTTATTATTTTTCTACTTAGAAAAATTTGCTTTTGGGTGTAGTTAATTCTTTTGCACGTACATGTAGTTAAGGCTCTATCATTACCGTCAGTCCACTAAATGCTTCGATCAAGGTGATATGTGTGGATTTGGGATTTGTATCCCTTGGGAATGCCAAATTTTCTATGAGAATGGAATTAGTACATTCTTCCCACCACCTCTTTCACAAATAAGGTAAATGCATTAGAAAGCATGATTTTAGCTATGAAAAGCATGCTTAACTAGTGAAAGGTACTTTGAAAAGACATGCCTATTTAATTTGTCAGAACTTAACATGTTAATCAATTTCTTTTCATATAAGCAAGTTGGCTGGTGCTAATGATGGCAAAGGACACATGGTGACGATCAACCTACGTAAGCATTTACTCCCAATGCCCAAATTTATTTCTCAAGACCTCTTGCCAGATTTTCTATACAATTCATCTCTTGCCCTCCAGTTGCATTGATATTTTATTCGTTGTCATCTAGCCAAAAATGGATTTTATGTTGGTTGGGTTCATTGGTGTGCCTTTTCTATAAATATCTATGCCACCTTATTACAATATTCATTCAAAAAATAGCTTTTTTAAGTTTAGCAAGATTTTCTTGATATCTCCCATTTTGATAGCCTTAGCTTTTACTACCATAATGTCATTTGGTCTAGGAACTCCCATTCAAATCCTTCCATGAAGGTTGAAATACTCTTTTGCTGGTGAAATTACCAATGACAGAATAAAGTGCCTGGTGAAGAAGAACGACCACCTCATTGTTATTGCATTCAAGTGGATTGTTATTGCATTCAAGTGGGTCCTCACTAAGGACTATGTGAAGGATGAAAACTAGTTGTAGAGAAAATTCAAAGTCATCTCTCACTTTGTGGCCACCCTTTTCAACCTAGACATAACCAAGCCTTAGATAATTGTGTTGTGTCATTCCATGTTCGACTCTTTGTACTTGGATGGGCTCGATGAAATTATGCAAGTGGCCATCCATGGTGTTGGTATTTCGAACACCATGGACCTCCATAGGAATTTTGATTATGGGGAGGACGTGGTCTGGATACCCTTCCTTACTAACTTTTAAACCATGGACATTGAGAGGCATCGCTCGTTATCTTGTCTTGTGGCCACTTTCCTTCTAAGGGAGTTTGGCATGGAGGGCGTTGGTAGGATTGACTAGAAAAAGCACTTCGAGTTCTTGGCGTATAGCCATAGGAATTTGGACTAAGGTCACTGGTATGCTAGGCCTAGATGTGTTGTTTTGACCCCTTTTAACCCCATCAAAGAAGAAGAAGAAGAAACTGATGAAGAGCCACTTTTGACTGTTTAGCAACAGCTGAAGGCTTATGGATCTCACTATTTTTTGCTCATTACCTCTCCATTTTTCCTTTTTGTAGTATAGCTCTTTTTGGGTTTTCAAAAGAAGCTCCAGTTTCTCTCAAAACCTCGGGCTTGTACTATATATTAAATTTTTTAATGAATATAATATAGTACCCTTTCTTTTCTTCCAATGTTATTCTCATGGCTTTATTCTAAAAACTAAATTGTATTTTACAATTTTTTTTACATATGGTACATAACTATGAATTTTTTTAAAGAACTTGCACATTTTAATGGAACAATTTTAGATAAATACAATTCATTGGTATATCCAGAATGTTACCTTCCATACGTTCTAGCTCATACACATTATTTTCCTTACACACATTGATATGGAAGGGTCCCTTCCATAGCACTTCAAATTTTTTATGTTGTCCTAGTTTTACTATGTGCTTGTCATACCTTAGTACCAAGCTTCCTTCCCTAAAATTTGGGTTGGAGGTTTTTTTATCAAACCATCATTTTAGTGTTTGATTGTGACCTATAATGGCTCCATAATATTTTTCCTTGTCTTCCTCAAGTTTTAGGAGTTTCACCAACCTTACTTCCATTCCGCCGCTTTCTTCAATCTCCACGGATTTTAACAATTGCAAGAAAAGGATCTCTATGGAAACAGATAAAACCACCTCTTTTCTATATACTAGTTCATAAGGGGAGGCCTTCAAGATCTACTTGGGCATAATATGGTCTACCATAGAGTAGCTCACAAGTGCTTGTGCCAATCCCTTTGTCTCTCTGACCCAATGTGCTTGATTAATCTAATTAAATTTTTGTTGGTTGACTCAGCTAACCCATTTCCTTGTGGGTAGTAACTTAATAAAGTCTTAAGGTAAACTCCATGTTTGATAGATAAATTTGACATCCCTGAACCTACAAAATCTCGTGCGATGTTGAATATGATGGTTTTTGGTGAACCAAATCTTGTTACCAACTCTTCAAGGATGTTGATGATCTCGCCTTCTGTAGCATTTTTTAGAGTGACAGCCTCTGTCCACCTTGTGAAATAGTTGTTCGCCATAAGGATCCACTTATGGCTAGCATTAGAAATAGGATTTATCATCCCAATTAAATCCAAACCCCACTAAGAAAAGGGATCCTTAGTTACAATTGGGCTCAGAGGCAAGGAAAAATTCTTTCTTTTGACAACAAATTATTGGCACTAAGTACAATTTTGTACCAAATGGTGTGCTTCAGAAAACATAGAGGGACAATAATATCCTACTCACATTATCTTTAAGGTAGTAGTCTTTGAAGAAAAATTTCCACCCTATGGATTGCCATGAAATTCATTAAGAACTCTTTCCGCCTATGGCTTATTCAAGCATCAGAGCAGGACACCATCAAAATTTCTTTTGAATAAGATACCTTCAATTAATACATACCTAGTGCCTTGTAGTTAGTAGTATCACCTTTTGTGAGATAGAAGGTTGGTCGGGTACTTCCCCTTTTTCATATACTGCTTTCAATCCTTCACCCAGGAATCATCGGACTCGAGCTGGTTTGTGTAGACCTGATCGATTTCCTTCTCAGCTAAGGAACTTGATTCCTACATGATATTTTCATGGACCTATTCCCAAACCAGCTTGATTGGTTTAATATCCACATCGTATTCCAAGATATAAGTGATCCAGTTGGCCTTCTATTGGAACTATAAAAATTGATATTTTCACATGATTGATTTTATTCATAATCCTCCAAGTGAGCCCTACCTTTGATGCATTTCCCTCTCTTCGTGCATGTTTCCTTCATATTTTTCCTCATTTCCCCTTTGAGCTTGTTGTGTCATGCATTTTTTCATTCTGGTTCATATCGGCATAAGTATCCAAATGTCTCCTTGACCTATGTATTTTTCATTATTTCTTGTTGCAGGTTATCGACAAGACATGTCTCTTGTGTTGGCGACGGCAGAGGCTTCTATCGGTATTTGTCTTGGTGGTCGGGCTAGCGTCTTGCCAAATTCTTGATGTTTTGGCGATGGGATTTAATGTGGTCTTTTATCGGTAGAGGGTTCTACTTTCGGCACAGTGTCACAATGATTATAGATTGTCATACTGATCGCTTGGCATATGTTACACTTTGGCGGGAGTTTTGTTTATCGGGCTGATGTTTCGGCAAAACTCTTGTTGTCTCCCTGATTATTTCATACGAGGGCATCCATTGATATTTGGAGAGTTCTATCGGCGAGGGTTATACCTTTCATTTAAATGTCTTGGCAATGTCGGCTTGTTATACTGACCGACGCTTCAGGGTTCTTCGGTATGACTTGTGTTGCTTCGTTGTTGTGTCTTGGCGAACTCAATGTGTCTTGCCGACATGGTTCAATATGCGGCTTTCGGTGAGAGATCAGTAGGTCCTGGCGATACAAGTGGGTCTTACCGATAATGTTCCGGGGGTGCCTTTGTTGGTGTTAGGGGGGTGTTGTCTTGGCGAATTGGATTGAGCTCGGGGTTTTCGGCAAAGCGCTATAATATCTACAAAGGGTTTCCCTGATAGTCACAAGCTATAGCAACACACATGATGAGCAGACAGTTGGTGTGAGAAACGTTGGGTCTCGGCGACTTGCGGGGATGGTAAGACCTTTTGGTGTGACTTTTGTATTCTCTATAAGGTCTTCCTGACACTTTTGAGCTATAGCGACATACATATGATATGTGGGCTCGTTAGCGAGAAAGGTGATTTGTCATAGTGACATGTGAGGAATGAAGTGGGTCCTCGGTGTAACAATGAATAATCTCTATAACGTTTCACCAACCTGAGTTGGCTATAGCGATATGTGGATGGAACAAAAGGCTACTACGTGGCTTCGGTATAATGTGTTGGTAGCTACAACGAATGTGAAAACAATATTCAAGTAGAACGATGAACATTTGAGTTTCCTTTGGCATAAGTTGCGATATGTCTCGCCAACTGCTTATTGGTAAAAAATTGAAATTCACCATTGTGGCCGACATGAATCTATTTGAATAACCGTTGCAAGCCGACATCTTTTGGAGCCCGAATTTGGTGCTGAGGCTGACATGATGTTCTATTTTGATACTTTCTCATGCTGGTGTGTATATAAGCATGATGTAATTGTTAATTGATACCACCAGAGATTATATTTTTTGATACACTGCAAGGAGATACATTAGAATAAAATTATCAGACCAGAGGCTATTGTTGCATGATTTTCACAATGGAGGTATTTATGAGATCTAGTTGATGTTGCTACATTTTTCTGGTGTTAGTTATCTATTGAATTAAATGAAAAATACTATTAAGTTGTCTCCATGATTGATTTTTCTGGTTGTTTAAGTTGGCATAACAAGTTTATGGTCAATTTATCAATACACATTTGTTGTATTCATGTGATTAATCAATTGGTTCTTTCAAGTAAAGATTAAATCCTTTTATTGATCACAACAATCAGAGAGATTTTATTTTGGATCATTAAAGTAGAACTTAGTAGTCACAATATTGCATGTTCATACAAGTTATGAATAGATCATAAATGCCAGATAATTTGTATTTTCTCAGAATTTGCTATTCATCTTGATCTCATTTGACTCCACCCACCCAACAAAGCACTAGTCTCTGTATTTCACTATTTGAATCGATTCCAGTTTCTTTGTATCAATTAATTAAGCATCCTAGGATTTAGATTAGTAGGTAGTTATTGAGTTTGGTTTGTTCACTATCATCTGCCATTGTGGACAAAGCACTCCATAAAGATAAACATATGATAAGTTTGCACTATTCAGAAAGGTACACCCACCTTGGTCTTGCAGCACCAAAAGAGTAGAAGGTTTGATTATTTCAAGCCTTGTTATGTTACCCGGAAATGTTGTGAAAGCTTGGCAACCTTTTGTGGTTCAAACCTGCATTTTTGAGAGCTAACACATTCTTTTCAGTTATTTCTCCCTCAATGATATACTCCCACACACTGGGATGTGCTATGAAAATGGTGATTCTATTGGCTGACACCAAGTGTTAGAACTTCTTTAGGTTTTTAACAACAGCAAAAGCCTAATTTTCAAAAAAGTTATACCTATATTCATATCCTTTAAGAGTTCTTGAGTGATGGAAATCATAAAATTTTCATGTTCCATATCCAAATCTTGCTAAATTCTGGGTTAATTGGTAACTAAGGGCATAGGGTTTTGTCTATTGTCACTGTTCAAGAGTTTTGTGTTATTTGGGATCTATGTTAAAACCCCTTGAGTGTTTAACATTGCCAAGGTTTTAATTTTTTATTGACTCTTTGCTTCTAGTTCTTAGTCTCTTAAGTTATGATGCATAGCATCATACTGACAACCTTCAACAGCATCATTTCTTCAAGGGATTTCAATCCCAAATAGAATCAAGAGAAGATCAAATATACAAACTTCAATATTTCATTTAACTTTCATCAAAATCAAACTCATTTTACTATATTTACAACATTCTCCAAGTCCCCAAACTCAAAACCACATAGTACTTCAAACAATCACTGATATATTCATTCTTCAAGGAAAATGAACAACTAAACATTCTCCCTTATCAATCCATCAAACCACTACATTTATCATGATTGATTACAATAGTTCATTTATAGATTTACAAACTCACAACTCACCAAATTCACCATTCTTGACAACTTACATCATAAGGAAAAACACCACCATTCTCTAAATCTCACCTTAACATGTTACTAGATCTTTAAATCACTATAAAACATCATAAATTTGTCCATAGAATCCTTACAAAATAATGTCCAAGTTAACTTTCATCAGTCACGTGACCATTCCAAAATATGGATTTCCTACGTTATAAGATCACATTGCTAGTAGCTCTACCATATACTCAAATTGGGTACAACAAGCAACTGTGAATGAGAATCCATAATCCAAGCACACCATTAGGAACCTATTTTGGTCCATATCAACATACTACAAAATCTTGCACACTTGTTTCGCAAAACATTGAAGAACCAGTACGTTGTCTACTAGTAAAAGCTTCCAATTAGCCTATTTTATCAAATCAAGTGGTTACTAAACCCCACCAAAACAACATAAGCCTTCAAAAAATCATTTTTGTATTACAAAAATCAAGATTCAATCAAGTTTAAGGATTGAAAGGCTTAAAAACACCCTGCACCGACAAATCCTTGTTTATAAGGTGAAAAGTCAGCAAAACAATGAGAGTTTCTTGAATAACTCACTTACAAACCTCAAGACCTTTGGCCACCTCTTGAAACATGCTTTGATATGTCTACAAAGACCTTTAGAATCTTCTCCAACCCCATGCACATGGTGTTTCATCAATACCCTACTTGTAACCTTCATTCTCAATTGGAAAACTCATAATTTTGCCTTGAAACAAATTTACTCCATATTCTTGATACCCCTACACACACACACTTAAACAACATTGAAAATAAATTAATACAATCCATTCCATTGACCATAAATCCCTACATCGATGGAATTTCCATAAATTCCTTAATAGACTCTCAAAACCATTGCTGGAAGAATATAGACCGAGGCGTAGGAAATTACTTCTAATTCATTTGTTTCTTAAGAATTTAACCTCCAAACTATTTGTAATGAAAGATAAATCTTTCCTTAAATGAGATCAAATAAAAATATTCCTTTTATAATTTTTAACTATCAACACAAAGATAGAAACTCTGAAAGATTATTACAAATTTAGAAAAGGTTGATCCCACAAAGTTGGTTTACAATTTCTGGGAGATTCTAATTCTTGCTAAAATCACATACTTTTAGAAAATATAATGATTAATCCTTTAAAAGTTCCATTTAAATCATTCCAATTGAAGAGGGTTTGATCATACTAGCTTAGATCAAACCCCCTTGGATAGAACCCCGCTAGTTTTAAACCATACCTATAATGGAGTTTCCTTTACACCTATCAAAATGTTGATAAAAACCCACTTTTATTTACCTTTTGGGGGATAAAATGAATTCATTTAATTTTTTTTTTTGTAAGTATGTATTCCTTGTTATAAACTTCCCAAAAAGTATAATTTTAAATAAGTTTAATTGTATTATTATATTTATTTTTTATTTCTTGCGAAAGTAGGTTTTACACCGAAAATCAAGCTCTTTGTTCTTCACATGAGGAAAAATAGAATACTATCAAAAAAAATTTGAAAAATATGAGTGCACTAGATATTTAATTCCTTGATCCAACAAAAAAAATTGAATTTCGATACATAAAAAAAAGTTATGCAGTATACAGTCTACCTATGTCTGAATTGTAATTGGTTCGAATTCAAAACTTGATTAAGGAAAAAATTTACAATAAAACACTATCTAACCAATTGGAAGCACTAGATATCGGAGTTAAAAATATAAATTTGAAAGAACTATAATTTTATCCTTCATGGAAAAAAAATTATACATTATACGGTGAGCGTCACTCCTTAAAAATGTTCTTTTCTGAAAAAAAACTTGTTTTCAAAGGAGATGGAAAAAGAAATGCAATATAATTCCAAAAATTTTGAAAAAAATATATTTAGGATCTATAGACAAAATGTCACAAATTTCTATTTTGCATCATCTTCAAATTCCTTATGGTTTAGTCGATATAGGTGCCTAAAAGTGAAGATTTGGTTAGAAAAAATCAATTCAATGTCCAGTTTGGCAAAAAATTGTAAACCGATATTGTGGGATCACCCAAAAACAAGGTTTTTATTCAAAATCTGGTTACAAGAATACAATATTCTCCTTTTTCATTCCTTACAATGCTTTTATAGTTTCTTTCCCTCCTAACAACCGACTTTCTAACTCCCATTTGGTTCAAACTACCTCTTATACTTTTGTTTTTCTTGATTTGCTTGTTTTATGCTCTTTTGTTTGCATAATTACATTTTAAAAACTCTTTGCACCTTTTTGACAATATTTTAAAAGTGTGACCACTTGATGACTTATTTTATGACTTAATTACATTCAAATTAGCCTTTACAAAGCATTGACACATGATTTTGAACTTAGACACACAAATTTGACAACATAGCCTTTTGAAGGCATTACAAGATCTAGGTGCTCCTACACCATACAACCAACCAAAAAAGCTTTCCAAGTCTCTTGGAAACATGCTACATCATCTTCACTTGTACCTAGAAAAAAAAATCAATCTGTCTTTTTCTTTGTCCTATTCATCTTCATTTGTCTTCATCTATTTCACTTGTCTTTCTCTTGTCATCTTCTTTCTTCATCTCTATCTTCTTCTCTACCTCTTTCCTTTCTAATTCTTCATCAGGTTCACAAAATATTTTCTCTTTCAAAAGGACATAGGACTGTCCTTTTCATCTCTCCTCCAACTCTTTGTTCAACCAAGGACACAAGACTGTCCTTGCACACTTTCAACTTTCTTCCAAGGATACAGGGTTGTCCTTGCAAACTACTCCTCAACAATCATCTTTCATCTTCAACTTCTACTACTCCCATCAGTGGAGTATCCTTCACTAAGGCTACAAATCTTAGTGCTTCTTCAAACAAGAATCCATCAGGTTCTAACTACAACACAACTCAGCTTGCCTCACCTAGGTGTCTCTGCTTACTCTCCCTAGTCTTTTGGACTTTCTCAGTGCAGCTTAGATGGATAAACACCTGCAACCAACCAACAATCTCAACCTACTATCAACAATAACTTAATCACAAACAACTTTCCCAGAGCATCTTCAGGCTCTGATACCAGTTTGATATAGAGCATCATACTAACAACCTTCAACAACATCATTTCTTCAAGGGATTTCAATCCCAAACATAATTAGAGAAGATCAAATATACAAACTTCAACATTTCATTTAACTTTCATCAAAATCAAACTCATTTTACTATCTTTACAACATTCTCCAAGTCCTCAAACTCAAAACCACATAGTACTTCAAGCAATCACTGATATATTCATTCTTCAAGGAAAAAGAACAAATAAAAATTCTCCCTTATCAAGCCATCAAACCACTGCATTTATCATGATTGATTACAATAGTTCATTAATAGACTTACAAACTCACAACTCACCAAATTCACCATTCTTGACATCTTACATTATAAGTAAAAACACTACCATTCTCTAAATCTCACCTTAACCTGTTACCAGATCTTTAAAGCACTGTAAAACATCATAAATTTTTCCATAGCATCCTTACAAAATACTATCCAAGATAACTTTCATCAGTCACATGACTGTTCCAAAATATGAATTTCCTGCATTATAAGATCACATTGCTAGTAGCTCTACCATATACTCAAATCGGGTATAACAAGCAACTATGAATGATAATCCATAAGCCAATCACACCATTATGAACCCATGTCGGTCCATATCAACATACTACAAAAGCTTGTGCACACTTTTTTCACAAAACATTGAAGAACCAATACACTATCTACTTGTAAAAGCTTTCAATTAACCCATCTTAGCAAAGCAATTGGTCACTAAACCCCACCAAAACAACATAAACCTTCAAACAGTCATTTTTCATATTACAAAACTCAATATTCAATCAACTTTAAGGATTGAAAGGCTTAAAAACACCCTAAATTGACAAATCCTTGTTTATAGGGTAAAAAGTCATCGAAACAAGGAGGGATTCTTGAATAAATCACTTACAAAACTCAAGACCTTTGGACACCTCTTGAAAAATGCTTTGGTATTTCTACCAAGACCTTTAGAATCTTCTCCAACCCCATGCACATGCTATTTCATTAGTACCCTACTTGTAACCTTCATTCTCAATTGGAAAACTCAGAATTTCGCCTAGAAACAACTTTACTCCATATTCTTGATACCCCTGCACACACACACTTAACTAACATTGAAAAGACATTAATACAATTCATTCCACTGACCATCTATCCCTACATCAGTAGAATGGCCTTAAATTCCTTAATAGACTCTCAAAACCACTGTTGGAAGAATATCGACTGAGGCACAGGAAATTGCTTCTAATTCATTTGTTTCTTAAAAAGTTTAGCTCCCAATTATTTGGAATGAAAGCTAACTCTTTCCTTAAATGAGATCACACAAAAATATTCCTTTTAAAATTTTTAACTATCAACACAAAGATAGAAACTATGAAAGATTGCTGCAAATTTAGAAAAATAGGGTTTTTATTCAAAATATGGTTACAAGAATACAAGATTCTCCTTTTGCACAACTTACAATGCTTTTATAGTTTCTTTTCCTACTAACAACTGACTTTCTAACTCCCATTTAGTTCAAACTACCTCTTTTACTTTTGATTTTCTTGATTTTCTTCTTTTATGCTCTTTTGTTTGCATAACTACATTTTAACAACTCTTCCCAGCTTTTTGACAATATTTTGAAAATGTGACCATCTAGTGACTTATTTTATGACTTAATTACATTCAAATTAGCCTTTACAAAGCATTGGCACAGGATTTTGTACTTAGACACACAAATTTGACAACCTAGTCTTTTGAAGGCATTACAAGCTCTAGGTGCTCCTACACCAAGTTATAACATGTTCAATCAAAATCCATGAAGTAACCATCCCTTTGGTCTTGTTTTACCAGTTGTGATATGTTGGGCCATTTTTTTAATTTCTCCTAGGTCAGGCTAAATATTTCCTAATAAAATTATTTGAAACCTGAAGTCTTTTCTCTCATGGGTTGTAGTTCCATTGACCTTGTTGAGTCCCTCTTTTAAGATTAAAAATTTTGGCATGTGTAGATATGAGGATCCTTGATGACCGTTTGATTGTTGCAAATAGATCACCACCATTCCCCATGCACCCATTCCATTCATTATTTATTGTTTTATTCTCATGGGCGAAGGCCATGTGTCTTGTATAATGGCGGGGCTAGTGTCTTTGTTACGGTGTATAGGTGGTTTTGAGAGGAAATCAATAGTGGTTATTGAACAATGTGGTTGTATCTTGACCATTCCCCGTGCACCCATTTTTTTCTTTCTCCATTAAAATAATCACATGAGCTAATGGGCAGTTGTCACATGCCATCTATTAGTGGACCTAGTGGTTTCAAGTGGTCAGCATGGAAGAGATTTCAAGTGAATCAATAGTTGAAAACGAGTAATGTAGATTGATCCTAACCAATCTTCATTATCTCATGTAGGTCCCTCCACTGATGCATGCTTCTCAATGGGGAGGCAGGAAATTTCTATGTGATATAATCCTGAAGGTGTGGAAGCATCAAAGCATGGAAAATTTTAATCAAATATTTCAACACGAAGCATGAAAAATTAAATGTGCACTACTAAAGAAGGCATAATGCATGTGTTTGGAGATCTTTAAATCTGAGCCATTGATGATGTAAAAAGAATAAGGCTATGAGAAATAGTCTTAAATTAAGATGTGTGTATGTTGAAGCTATAAGATTTAATATCAACCCTTCCCCATCTCCCCATTGATGAAAAGTGCACATGGGCTATGACTCACGAGAGAAGGGGAAAGAGGATGCATGGTTCTTGGCTGCAACATTAAAGGAATGGTGGATCCCATAAACCACTAACAAGTGGTTCCATATGGATTTTTGTCATTTGGTAAATATTGTGGTTGTGTACAGTCAGATTTTTCAAATTGAGCTGACTAAATCTAGATCCTTCATCATCTAACACACCTGCATGAACAATGGCTAGCATTCAAAAATTAGTTTGAGGGAAACTAAGCTATTCTAGTTCACGCGAGTGAACCTTAATAGCCAAAATGACATCAAGCTACTGAAACAGGAGGTTGCATAATTATTTAAATTTTTTCCTTTAAAGGCATAATTCAACATTGTGAAAGATATTTTACACACTCTAGGAGCTCGTGTTGTGGTCTTTAGTGTTAGGTTTGACAACCTATGAAGAAATTCAATAAGTGAATTATTTCCCTCCATTTCTGAATTATTGATAATTTGTGGTCCTTGAAATCTCTGAGTCAATTAGGGTTTTTTGGGTTTAGTATTTTAAGGTTTGACACTCATAATAAATAATTTATTTGTTCTGCATTGTTTTAATTCATGTCAAACCCTTCTATAAGCCATAAGTCTTGTTCCAAGAAACCAAAAACCTTTCCTTATAATACCTATTGTGTCATGGCTCCCAAAGTACAATCAAAGGCATCCTTGTCTAAAGGGGAAAATTTTACTCCCAAAAGGCCTTTATGTAAAGACCTCATTGACTAGTTGGCACCTTCAACCAGTGACAAACCTAATAGTTAATTGGTTCTTTGAGGCACACAAGTAGTTGATGTTTTGATTGACAAAAATAGTTCTAGTAAGGGTGCCACATTGCCTTACACTAGATGGGAATTATTCTATAGTTGGTTCAGGAATAGAAACATGTGTATTCCAATGGGTAACCCTTGGAATGGTCACCTAGGGAAGTTGATTGTACCCAATGTCTACAAGGATATTGACTTGCTTAAAGAAATGGCTGCAAATTATTACCCTCTTACAAGAACCATAAGAAAATATTATGGGAAGGAAATGGTGAAAAATACCAAGGAGGAAATTTCTCTTATCAATGAGAATGATTTTAAAGAGGAATATAATAAGACTAAGATTACTTTCAGAGTCCACATATTGCCAAAAAATCTAGTAGAAATTATGGGCCAAAGGATTGTAATAGGACAATATGATAAGAAGCCTTCCCCTGTTTATTATTTTATTCCCTACTTCCAAAAAATGTTTTACTCCATTTATCAGATAATTGGTTATGATCCTATCACGAGAATGCCTATGGCATGGATGTACATGGAAACCAATATTCAACATCCTCAATATTCCATAGTGTATGACTATGTGGGTTTTCTTGCATAAACGATTCATGAAGGTTTGATAAGATTTTAGAAAGGTCAGTTGGGAGTAAGGTTCAACTGGCATTCATTTTTTATGCATATATTTCTATTCAAAGTCACACATTACTTGGGGTATAATATAACTTTAGATATGAAGGAGGGAAACTTGGATTTACCTGTGTAGTGTTGGACTACTATTTTAGACAAAGATTGCAGGACATTTGATTATGTGACATTTCTGATCTTGTTTGCTACAGAATTGAAGAGAGTTTTGGTTGTGAAATTTCCTAGAGTTCCCATAGCCTTGCATGATTTCTTGAGACCCAAGGAAAGAAGGCCTAAATTGGAAGTTGATCACAATTGGGGAGATTTCATCCCATATCCTAATTACACTATTTTAAGAGTGTATGGCTCCATGGTTGCACCTCACTTGCTACCTATTTTTGTGCCAAAGAGAATTGGTTTCCTTGAGGTGATATGGCAATTGAGAACTATAGAAAATTAACGTCTATTGAATCAAGGAAAAGGAAGTTGTATACACATGATTTTCTAATTTTTTAATGACAAACGGAGGATGAAATAAAACACTTGATATACTCAAGGCCTACCACATGCAAAGATCAATGGAGAGGTTTAGATATGATCCTGAAGGTTTCATGGCCTAGTTGGAGGAAAGGGATAAGAGCTACAAATATGTGCACATTTTCCAATATCCTAAGGATGTGATAAGAAATGTGTTTGACCTTGTGGAACAAGAAAAAAGAAAATTAAGGTGGATTTCCTTCAATAAGATGCTAAGGAAGATAAAGAAAGAGGATCCTGACTTCAAGGTTCTCCTAGAGTTTGAAAATGTAATATAGAAGGTGGAACATGTATCCCAAAATTTTGAGACAATAATAGGCCACCATGAAACTAAAGGGGTGATAAGTAAATACAAAGGGAAATCCCCCATTAGAGAGGAATTGGGTGGGGGAGAGGCCCCTACTCTAGAAGAAAAATCTACATCTCAAGCCCCTGATGAACCAAGAATAAAGTTCTTTGTAAGGAAAATAAATAAGGAAAAGAAGAATGATGCAACTCCTGTTCCCTCCCAACAAGAGGAACAAAAGCTTCCTTTTGTGTCACAATTACCACCACCATCTCCTCCAAGGATGAAAAATCTTGAAATTGTGGATCTTGTTGCTCCAACACTTAGTGCATCACCACCAAAAGAGCCACCATTGAAGAAACAAAAAGTTGAAGTAATTGGCTTGGTGGACTATGTTGGTGAAGACTCTGATGATGACATTTGGATATCAAAGTGGGAAATACAAGAAGGAATGAGTACTACACTATTAGTGAGGGAAACACAGTATTTAGGAATGAGGTTGAGTCAAGTTGATCTCACTAGGCTCAATGGAAAAGATGATATGAGGGTGGAAGCATGCACACATTTTTTGGATGATGACTTGTTTGTAAAATCTCAAGCTTTTAGGGAATTTGCATACAAGGATAAGAGAGATGAATATGTCAAAAGCTTGGCCATAGAAAGAATCCTTCATCCAAAATTACCTGATGCCACTATCCAATCAAAGGTTTTGAATGAAATGAGAGCTAGGTTCCAACAGATGACTGCAAAGGAAGGAAGAGAATTAGTAAGGAAGAGTGGAATTTTGTTACTTCCAAAATGGGATTTAGCTTCTGCCATAACCTTTGATACAATAAAGAGATGTGATAGGACACTCTAGAATTCAGAAGAAGAAGCTACAATTTCATTACAAGGGTCTACTTTCAGTGAACAATGGGATGCATTGGCTATCTGGTCTTTAGCCCCAACTAAAGGGAAGCCTAACATTGTTGAGGTTGCACCTAACTACAGTGGATGATTAATAATAAATAGGGTGTTAGAAGCATCACCTCTAGAGGCAACAAATGTTTCAGTACATGTTGCATAATTTACAAGAGCCAATGTAGAATCTGTAACTATAGAGTTCAGGATAAGCTTAGGATGGATTACAATAATTTGTTAGTTAAATATGGAAAGCTTGAACAACGCAATATGCAATTGCAGACAAAGGTAGCATTGTTGGAGGATAAGTCACAAAATTTGCGACCAGGGAAGCATAAGCAGACTAATGTTGATTCCTCTACCACTTCACAAGAGGCTAAGCCCCTAGCATTTACCACCGAAGTGAGTTCATAATGGGATATTGTGCCATACAACATGGGGAGTGTTCCCATTTCAATAGTAGAGCCTAATACACCAAAAAGGCCACGAGTTGAAGAAGATACCAGCAGGGAAGAATTGCTCAAGAAACTAAATGAATGTAAAGAGAAATGTGACAATCATGATAAGGATATTTTTAATAGTAATATGGGGATTGTCACTATAGTGTTGGAACATTTTAACAAAAGAGTGAATAACAGATTGAATAGCATTCATGATAATTATTCACATATGGTAGCTGCTACAAATAACTTTGAAAATGATAGGGAAAGAGCTATTCCACTTATGGAAACATGGATCCCTAGGATGAAGGAATTGAGATTGATGGAAGTTGGAGCTAGGTAGGATGCCAACCCTCCTAAAAATTTTAAGCCCACTATTACTCTTGTAGCTAGAATTGAGGGGTACAGAGGAAGTATTGAACCTTTTGAGATCAAGATAAGAGAGATAGTGAAATCTTTTCATGAAACACATCATGGTATCATTCCATCCATTCTAAGGGATGATGGTAGCATAAATACCCTATAGGAATGGAAAAATGAAACTAATAAAACTAGTTCTAATCAGGTAGTTTCAATTTGTCAAAGATATGATATGGGCATACTGAAGAAAAATATGGATATGTTTGCTCATGAAAAGATTATTTTGTTGGAATTTGACAGGGAGGCCAACCAAATTGTTACCAAGTATGGGCCTTATAGAGAAAAGGCAGATAAGGTCATGAATTTTGACTGGCCTACTGAAGAAGAATTCCTTGCATTGAGAGGCATATGTTTGGATGGATTGGTGGATTGATATGAAGTGGTAGGGTGGTGATTTGAAATTTTGGTTTTGATGTTTGTATTCATGATGAATAATTCATAGGTCAAAATGCATTGCATAGCTTGGATTTAGTACACATTAGGCTTTTGCTAAAGTATGGAAGATATAGTGCATTTTTTTTCAAAATGAATAGGTACCAAGGCTACAGATGTGGACATATTGTTTGTCCTTTCCTTTCTATTTGTTTCATGCTTTTGGTCTTTTTACTTGGTGTGTATGGGAACAATTTTGAGGAAACCATTTGATGATTCCTTTTGAAAGGTGGACCAAATCTCCAACAACGAATGAAGACTACTTTTATTCCACACATGTTTCCCACCTCTTGGGAACATAGAGTAATTGAAAATGGAATATATGTGTAGTGGTCCAATAGGGTATTGACATGTGTAATTTTTGGCCTTGGGATTTTTTGGCTCCTTCGTTTCCATAAGAAGGAATTCAGGGCCAAAAAGTAGGGGTTCATTGTTTTGCAATCAACATTGTGAATTGTAAAAAGAATATCAAGCATGTTATATGTTTTATCTTAAGTTCAAAGTCTATTGTTATGTGTGTAATTTTGATAACAATATAGAAAATACAATACAGAGTGATACCAATTTCATGGTTATTGTCTCTCCTTTGTACTCATTTTTTATGAGTCATGAATGAAAATGATCTAGGTTTATTTTGTTCATATATATTGTTTCTTAATGGATGTTTAACTTCATTCATGCTTATTAGTTCAATGAATTAATGTAAATTCTTGGATGAGATTATTAACTCATAAGAATTAGGTGCTATAATATCTATAAGTAGTGATGATCATGAATGTAATGTGGGAGTGTTGTAATGTAGTATTTCTGGAGATTGTATGTTGCTATTATTGAGTTGTTTATGATTGCACAGGCTGAGATTGACTCTGTGTTTGGGATAAGCAATTGGTTTGTGCAAAGTATTCATAATTTAGTTTTTGTTTGTATTCATCAACTAATCACCTATATTCAAAACTTTTCAAATGAGTATAACTGTAGTTGTTCTGTATTGAGTTTCACTATTCTCATGGTCCAAGTGTAAGATATTAATAAATGAGTAACCAAATTTTTTGATATACTACATTGTTTAAATGAGAATTTTCTATTGTTGACAATGTATTTGAGTGTTAGTCATACAAATTCCTAAGTATACATTATAGGATTACCCTCCCGAGTTTCACAGAGCCCAAAGTGTAGGAGTAGAAGTTTTGCAACTTTTACTTGTTTGTTGGCCAATCCCTTTAGAGTACTATGTATTGGAAATGGAAAAATCCTTAGGTATCTCTGGAGATCAGCTTGGTGCCTAAAAAAAACAATAGATTGGCTACTCTGTTGGGGAATAGGTAAGTCCAAAGTCTCTATTTCAAATCTGGTATAGTTAGAGTCATGTATTTTATTATGATATTATTTACTATCTGAAGAATAATTGGTTTAAATTCTATTTCACTAGTCACATCATACCCAATCTTATGCATCAAGTCTTGTTTCTTTTTGTCACCTTGTGTTCGGTTATGTTTAAAATATTTTTTTAGGTTACAAGTGCAAAGTCAAAGTGCAATCACTCTCTATTTCCCAGCATTCTAGGTGGTTCCTTTGAAGTCTCTAATACCAGTATAAAGATAAATTCTCAAAAGGAATGTAATAAAATGGATTTCAACATAATTGACATCATGAAAAAGACCAAGAGTTATACAAGGAAGAATCCTAAGCAAAAGGCAGAATCTGAACTTGCAAAAGAGAAGCAACCTACCTGGGTTAAGAAAAGCTCTGAATCAAGTAAGTCTATCGATTCCCCTAGTGATGTATCTCCTACCTTTAATATCAAAGTAAGTAGTGCAAATATATAGGAAGAGGCACATAAAGTTGAAGTGTCTAACATAGATCAAGGAATTTTTCATGCTAAGCAAGTGTTTGATAATGAACTTAACATTTCAAGAGAGGAGGATTGGTGGATATTCTGGGGAAAGAACAAGAAGTTCTTAGAACATCTAACCCTTGGAGTTGGATCCATTTTTAATGGAAAAAAATCAAGCCAAGAGATGAATCTTCTAATGTAAAAGTACACCTTTCTCTTGAGGAATATCCTATTGATTATCCCTACTGTACTCCTGCACCAAGTGAGCCTAGAGATGTCCTAGAAAATGAAGAAGATATCGAAAGGGACATGCAAGCCTTAGATGATGAAGAATTGAGGCTTAAGGAAGAAGAAGAGAATAGAATGAGGGTGTTAAAAGAGAAATAAGATAGTATTAGATCCATGTAACTTGAGAGAGATGCTTGAAGACAAAAAATAGTGAAGATGAGAGAAGATGCTGCTAGGTGTAGGGATTTTGAGAAAAATTTCTCCAAGTTGGCCACTGAGATTACCCCTGGAATTCCAAAAGTAATAGTGTAGATGGTAACCTTTGTTTTTGATACTTATACCACATCTATTTATACTACTATAGCCTTAGATCCTCTTACTACTACTAAGAAAACATCATTTATAGAGCATGGGAAGAAACATATTGAGTAGACAAAGAAAACTACCTTCAATACCAATGCTAATACCCACACTCCATCTATTAAAACCCCCACACAAAATGCTAAGATTGATCCTACTCTATCCACTACACCCTCAGATCCTAAGATTTT